>BTHU01000014.1:21210433-21810433 GCA_036184795.1 Tokudaia tokunoshimensis
AGTTTTGTAAAACAAGTCAAATCTGAATGTAGAATTCTTGACTGTTGGGCGTACATAATTTCTGGATGAATCTCATGAATTTAACACAAATTTTCTCTATTAGGGAAGAAGGAGAGGCTTTGAGAGGGAGAAGGAAATGGATGTATATATTAATATCCATTAATCAATCAATCAATCAATCAATCAATCAATCAATCAATCAATCAATCTATCAATCTATCTATCTATCTATCTATCTATCTATCTATCTATCTATCTATCTATCTATCTATCTATCTATAGAGAGGGAGGGAGGATTGGAAAGTTTCTAATGGGGGGACTATAAAGGGGAAGTCTGGCATGAGTAAGTAAACAAGATTGCCCCTGCATCTGGAGAACAGTCGTGAGCCCTCACTTCTGTAACATTTTTTTCCCCAGCCATCTTCTTTCTCTTACTTTTCTTATCGTCTTCTGTTTTGATCTTTCTTTCACTTCATATATCCATCTACATGCCTACTCTTCTTGGTTATAGTTTTGTACCCTAATTATACGTCAATAAAAATACAGTTTGGTATGATTTTCTGTAATGAAAACCTGGGTTGTAGTTGTTTTCTGAACCTAGTATGTTTAAGGGTTAATTCCTTAATCAGATGGAAATGGACACTTCTTAGTTCTTTTATGTCTTATCTATTTCTTCTGTCCAGGGCATCATAGCAATGTGATCTCTGATACAAATTCTTCTCAGTAGGCACTTTAGTGAGAAACATAACTGGAAGAGTGTCTGCAATGACAAAGTAAGGCTTGAAAAAGAACTTGAATTAATTATGCAAATAATTCATATTCTTTAGCATTTTTTCCTACTAGTACTAGCATTAACTTTAGTTCTTAGATAATGATTAAGTTTTTATATTTATATTCCACAGTTCTGGGATAACTTTTTATAAGAGTGATGGACAGCATAATAAGCTGTTCAAAACCACCCCATGAGATAAGTAGGCACTGTTTATCCATTTTGCTCATAGAGAAGTTGAAAAAGATCAAGTCCCTTGATTATGATCATTCAAGTGGTAGGTAGCAAAGCTTATCTTGGAAGCTCAGATCCTACCCACATCTAAAACCAATCCCTTATCCTTGAGTCTAAGATTACAGATAACTGGACATTTACAGCTAGCTTTTGTCTACCATTCAGAAAATAAGTTCTATTTTTGTGTCTGTCTCAATGACCATGCCATGTGCAAATTTTAAAATACTTCAATAAATTTTATTGGATATGAATGAAATTGGTAAAAGGACTAAAAATCCATTGTACTTTAAATGGAAAATTTCCCTTGTACCATGATGAAGAAAGAGGGAGACAGCTCTCTTGGTACTTTCTTTGCTTTCTCTATTGCTATTCTGAGGGGAATGAGATGAGTTTCTGACCTCTTTTCCTTGCCTTCTACTTAAATAGTATCCTCTGGCCGCCACATAGAGATTAGTCTGTATAAGGGAAATCAAAGCTACTTCATCTTTGAAAAGCTTTCTGGTATAGATCATTTCTTCTTCTCTGGAGACTTTTTCAACAAACTAAACACAGACACATGTACGTGCCCACACGCATTCACACACAGAGCAAATATTCATTTCACAAAAATTAGAAACCTCTAGAGAACTGAAGGCTGGAATGGATTTTCTCTTCTGTCTGAATGTGGAAAGCAAAGTAGGTCATTTCTGTGCCCTTATAACCCTGGTAGCTTTCTTCTGTGGAAGTTATTGACTGGTTGTGGGCAAAGCACAGAATCACAATAAAAGACTTCAGTCTTTAGCTCAGCCTATTTTATTCTGCTATCTCTGATTACCACAGTCTGAGTAATTTATTCACAATAGAAGTTTATTTGGCTCATGGCGATGTAGTGTATGAAGTCCAGGTGAGGGCCTTTCTGTGCTATCATTACAGGTAAGAACACATCACATGGTGAAAGCAGGCATGAGAGTATGAGTGAGGGCTGATCTTACTTCAAGCTAAACTCAAAAATGACATAAATTCACTCTGGCGGCAGAACTTTGATCATATAATCACCCTTCTCGTGTGCAAGTATGGATGTGCATTCATCTGTGTATATGTGCATGTTCTGGGTCTGTCTGTATGCAAGTGGAGGCCAGAGAGTCCATGTTGGTCATCTTCCTCATCAATTCATGCTTGTTCTTGAAGCCCTTGTTTTAAGCTACTCAGTTTGAGGTAAATTGTTTTAGCATTGACAGGAAAATGATATTTTTCCATTGAGTGTACCAGTGGTTACAAGATGGGTCTGAAAACACTGACTTTGGAACCAGTCCAAAGGGAAAGACACCTCCCAAAAATCCAATGTTTGAATCATCTTACGGCTGCTGCAACTTGTGATATAATTGTGAACATTTCAGGATTATTATAGCTATGTTCCCATATTGGGCTCTGATATGAAAATGTCAGGGTCTATAAACCATCTGGAAGCTGGTTTGTATAATTATGCCATAATCAAATACTGAAAGATAACTGAACAGGGAAGGGGGCAGGGAAGAAGAATAAAACATAAACCTAGAAAGAGTAAAACCAACAGCATACTTAATAATATGCAAAACCTTAGATGATCTATCTATATTCTAGGTATGTTTTTGAGATTCCTAATTATATTACAAATACATAAGTGTAGAGGTTAAAAATAGGTCTTCTTATCATTACCTGAGATGGCCTTAATAACAACCCTAATTATCAGCAATTCTGTATATTTCTGTCAGAGCAGCTGATCTTTATGGTGATGTTTCAGAAAAACTGTGATCACAGATGTCTTTTTTTTTTTTTGGGGGGGGGCAGGGTTTCTCTGTGTAGCCCTGGCTGTCCTGGAGCTCACTCTGTAGACCAGGCTGGCCTCGAACTCAGAAATCCACCTGCCTCTGCCTCCCAAGTGCTGGGATTAAAGGCGTGCGCCACCACCGCCCGGCACAGATGTCCTTTTAAATCATCAGCTTGAGAGAATATAACTGCTTTGTGTGTGTATGTGCATGTGTGCATGTATGTGCTTGCACATGTATGCACATATCCATGTGCATGTGTGTACGGGTATGGTGTGTGTGTATGTTGAGTGAGTACCAGAACGAGCAGGAAGTAGGGTCTCTTCTGTCACTTTCTGCTTTATTGCCTTAAAAAAAGGTTTCTTACTAAACCAAAAGTTTGTCATTTAATTTAGGGTAGCTGGCCAGTGATCTCCCAGGATCCACCTGTCTCCTCTGTACCTTGATGCTTGGGTTAAGATATGTATGGTCATGTCTTATTCTTTACACAGATGCTAGGGATGTGAGCTCACATCTTCCTGCTTTCAGAGAACATGCTCTTATCCACTGAGCCATCTTCTCTGATTCCACTTAAGACTATTTTATAAATAGTTTTATTCTGGAAGTCCATGGAACTATGTGTATTGAATGAAGTTTCTATCTAGTTATGGCAGGGAGCCCTTGACAACCCCCCCACCCCGAATTCTAACACTGTTCTTAATGTTTGTATAGATCTAATAATCTTGAAAGAATTTTCATTCATGCTGTCTCGGTTTGTGCTGGCGATTACAGCAGACACTGCATACTGGCAGTGTATATGCTCGTAGTTCTGAAGGCCTTGAAGTCTAACATCAAGGCAGTATTAGTGATCTGATGAGATTCAGGTCTCTTTTTCTGTGAGCGTCTTGAATGCTACATGGCCTTGTATGACCGATGAGTATAAGAGAGTAAACTCTTCTCTCTCTGCTCCTTCCAGTTCTCCTTGCTTTCTTCCCTAGATTTGCCCCTTCCATTTCTTTTCAGAAAAGAGCAGGTCTTCCAAGGATATCCACGAAAGATGCAGTCTTAAATATTAAAAACAATAAACAAATATGAAAAGAACAGCAAAAAGGAAAAAATGGAGGAGGAGGGTGAGGAAGTAGAAGAACAAGGAAGGAGGAAGGAGAAGCATCTGTTTAAAGCTCTCCAACAGAGCAGGCAAGATGACTCAGTAGTTAAAGATACCTGCAGTCAAGCCTGATGACCTGAGTTCAGTTCCTGGGACCCAGAGATGTCAGGAGAGAAGCAGTTCCCGGAAGTTGTTCTCTGAGCTCCACAAGTGCCACAATCTGTGTGTTCACATATTCACACAAAAATAAATTAAAATAAAATAAAATTGCAACCCTGGAGCTGGGTTATACACAGTAGAATCCTTCACCGGCTGGTAAAGAAGGCACTCAGTTTTATTCTTTGTACCACAAAAACGAATGAAAATAAAAGAAAAAAAAACCCCACCAATAACCAAAAGCTACAATATTAAGAGCTTGCTGACAAAAACCAAAACAACCAATCCAAACAAACCAATAAAAAAATCTAGAGCAATCTTCTCCTGCAAGCCCCTCTTGGCTTCATTCAGTTCAAGCATGTGGATGTCCCATGAGTTAATACATCTCCTAGGGTGCCCACTTCCCAATACTGCTCCATTGGAATGAAGTTTTTATGTAAGTATTGAATAAAACTGTGCAAATCATAGAACACTCCTTTTATGTGACAGGTGCGGTTAAGTTTTCTGATCAGTGATACTGCCTATAGCTTGAGATACTTTAATAGTATCTCTCTCATAACTCCAGTAGTCTTAACAGCCTTTGAAGAACGTAAGCCATGCTGTGTTTAATTTTTTTCCTTTCATAATATACCACTAATATCTGAGGCTTTAAAAAACACCTACAGTAGCTTAATTAGCCATGAGACACTATTCCTGGATGCTACTGGATGATAAAGAAATAAGCATTTAAAGAATATTCTAGTACCTTAAAAATTCACTTGTGCTGGCTTTTGGTAGGAAACAATGACAGTGACTCCCTTTTCTTCTTTCTGGCCTATATTTAGTCCCAGTTGGCCCCTCATGGACAGACTTGCTAATTTCTTTTGTATATCTGGAGAGTACAAGCCTGTACACTGTGACTAATGATAGCTTTCTCTCTTCCTGTTTCATATCCTCATTCCCATTAGTGGGGCAGATAGTTGGCTCTGAAGTACAATTCTGTTTCATATGTCTTGGGACTGATTTTTTTTTCTGCAGAGGAAGTAAAATGAATGAGAAAAATATGGTTTCAATATTCAAATTTTGCTTTTAAGACAACTTCCAGTAATGAGCCTGCTTTTATTGAGACATATCAATATAACTTTGTTTCCCCTCTGTGCTAAGCATTTCAGCTTGACATCTATTGTTACTTTTAATGTTCTCATTAACCCAACATGTTTGAGTGAGTCACAAAGTTAAATTATTTCTGCATTGGAAAGTGAAGATAATATCTAGAAAATTGCTACCCCACCATATTTTGATGGATTGAAGGAGGTCATGCAGAAGAAGCCAAATGATCCCAGACATCAGCACAAGCAAGGATGCAATATTAAAACTGTAGGTAGACATTTCAAAGTTGAAGAAAAGGAGCAGAGGGGTGTCAGTTTGATTCTTGGGAGTATTAACATGGGTTCTTTTTTAGAGACTCTAGTTTATCAGCTAGAAAGCTTTTGGAAGAGTTCCCCTCCTCTGGCTTCTTATACTCCATTTATGATTCTTCTTTCTTGGTCTCTCTTTCTTTTCTTTCTTTTTTTTTAAAGTATATACGTTGATTGTTTAAATTGATTGTAAAAGAGATTCTTCTCTCATGCAGTATATCCCAACCATAGTTTCTCCTCCTAGATCCTCTACTCCTAGATCCTCTACTCCTCCTAGATCCTCTACTCCTCCTAGATCCTCATCTCTCCTCCCCAGATTCAACCTCCCTTTCCGTTTTTTCTTTAGAGAACAGCTGACCTCCAAGAGACAGCAGCTCTATGTGACAAAACAAGACACAGTAACACAAGTCAAAAGCCCTCATATCAAGGCTGCACAAGGCAACTCAATATGAGGAAAAGACTCCCAAGAGCAGGCAAAAGACTTAGAGATATACCCCATCCCTCTGTTAGGAATTCCACAAAACATCGAACTGAAAGCCATAATATATATAAAGAGGACCTGATGCAGACCCTTGTTGACCTGTGCTTGGACCCTTTTCTCTTGTCTGCCATTTGAATCATTCTTCTGGAGTAACACTTAACCTGTTCTGGAATAACAAGCTCAACTGAAATATTGCATTTCCTAATCTCTATTGTACCTATTGGGGCCATATACTTAGATTCGGCTAAGGCATTGCAAGCACAGAGAGCTTTTTTTTTTTTATTTACATTCCAAATCATTTCCCCTTTCCCGTTTCCTCCCTCCCTGAAAGTCCCATAAGCCCCCTTCCCTCCCTCTTTTCCCCATTTAACCCCCTCTCGCTTCTCTGTCCTGGAATTCCCCTACATCCAGTCTTTCCAGGACCAGGGGTCTCTCCTTCCATCTTCTTGGAAATCTATTGATATGCGAATTGTGTCTAGGGTATTCCGAGATTCTGGGTTAATATCCCCTTATCAGTGACTGCATACCATGTGTGTTCTTTTGTGATTGGGTTACCTCACTAAGGATGATATTTTCAAGTTCTGACCATTTGCCTAGGAATTTCGTGAATTCATTGTTTTTAATTGCAGAATAGTATTCCATTGTGTAAATATACCACATCTTCTGAATCCATTCCTCTGTTGAGGGACAAAGAAGTTAAACTCCAGAGAGGCAAGTAACCCTATTAAAAAATGGGGTACAGAGCTAAACAAAGAGTTCTCACCTGAAGAATATCTAATGGCTGAGAAGCACCTAAAGAGATGTTCATCATCCTTAGTCATTAGGGAAATGCAAATCAAAACAGCCCTGAGATTCCATCTCACACCAGTTAGATTGGCTAAAATCAAAAACACAGGAGACAGCAGTTGTTGGCGAGGATGTGGAGAAAGAGGAACACTCCTCCACTGCTGGTGGGATTGCAAGCTGGTACAACCACTCTAGAAAGCAGTCTGGTGGTTCCTCAGAAAACTGGGCATGACACTCCTGGAGGATCTGGCTATACCACTCCTGGGCATATACCCAGAGGCTTCCCCTGCATGCAATAAGGACACATGCTCCAGTATGTTCATAGCAGCCTTATTTATAATAGCCAGAAGCTGGAAAGAACCCAGATGTCCCTCAACAGTGAGCTCTTAAAAGGCTCTGGAAAGTGTGCTTTCTCACTCTTCCCAGTATTATGGATATGTTGAATGATTCCTAGAGTGTACGACTGCCATGTTTTGGCTAAGAAACTAAGATGGGCCACTTTGAGGATGGATGTTGAGCTCACATGTTGATGATTGTCTTCTAGTTGCTCGGATGTATGGAAATGATTAGATTATCCAAGCCCATAACCTTACCAGTGAAGTAATCCATTGATGGATTCACGACTTATGGCATTATCAAGAAGTGATAGAAAATACAGGGACCAGGTTGAGGGGAGTATGTCCCTGGGGGTGTTCATTTAAAGGGTGTATCTTGTCCCTGGCCCTTACCTGCATTTCTCTCTGCTTCTCACAATCCGTAAGGCAGACATATTTTCTATGCCATGTACTACTTCCATGAGGTCCTGATAATCTTGTTCCCAAAGGAATGGTGCCAACCATCCATGTCAACTTGTAATCACAAGCCACCTAAGTCTTTCTTATACTAAGTTGCTTCTATCAGTTGATTGGTCTCAGTGATGATTTAACGACTGACCTGGAAGTTCTCTCTTAGGATGGTGGTATCGATAGCTGGGACAGTAACTCCCTAATAGCATCTCCTAGCCTCAGTATCAGTTTGAAGTACCCACCTCTACATTTAGAGAAGCAGAGTTTTGCTCTCTTAAAATCACTGCTATTTTTAGGGTTTTCTATATGTTCAGGTAAACACAACTTTAATTTCTCTACATAAAATATCAGCTAGTAGTAGCACAACTTTTCCCAGGATTCCCCTGAGCTTCGGATTTATAGTTCCACGTTGTTGTTTGTAGTTTCACGAGCATCTCAAAAGAGTCTTTTCTAGCCTGATATTGTTGTGCTTGGGACTATATATTGGATCCAAGAAGATCCCTATTCTAATCCCGGGTAGCTCCTTCTCACCCTTCTCCTTCCCTCCTCTTACTTCTCTCTCTCCACAATATTCAATTAGCTCCTAAATTCTATTTTTCTATATACTTACCAAATGTATCACCCAACCTTCTATCCATCTCACACAGTCTAGATTATTCACTTTCTCACCACTCACAGCCTATCCTATTTAAGAAGTAATTTTCCTTTGATTTTATCATGCACAATTAATATAAAGCATATGTGTATATTAGTCATATTATATCCTGTGTATATTAGTAATATAACACGCACAGAGAAGTAATTTGGTTCTCATTCACACACTGTATATTAAATGTTACATAATGTATTCACAATGTTATCACTAGGATTCATTAAGGATCTGACTGGTTCACATACATGTCCTGCTTGGCCTAGCAGGTACTTGTAAGCAGCAAACCCTTGCTCTTGGCACACAGGGTTGATCTGTTTCTTCCATCTTGCCATTTTCATCACAGTTGCTCTACCTGCTAGCACAGCTCATTCCTGGTAATAGTGCATGAATGGAGGTTTATGTTTCTGTGTCTTCGTTCACACCATTCCGTTGCCTAGCCCTTAACTCTCTTCCTCCTTTTCCCTCTCAGAGCTCATTTTTCTTTTGTGTAATGCTCCTTATTGACTTTGCCCTTATCTCTTCTGTGGACTCTCTTTGGTGTGTCATCACCAGGCATCTGAATTGGCAGTTCTCCCACTCTGGACCAGTTTTCGATGGAAATGAGTTGAGGGGTAAGAGATGAAATATTCAGTATTTGAAAAAAAAACCTTACAGTAAAAAGTTTTGTTTACTTTCAATTGTAACTTGCTTAAGTACTTGGAATCTTACCTGATAAATCTACATAGAAGGTTGATTTGCATACTTCCTGCTTTTGCCTAGGTCTCTCTGTTCTTATTAATGAAAATATTGATAAAGAACTAAAGGCAGGAGTAGGTGGGTAGGTGGGGGAGCACCCTCATAGAGACAGGGGGAAGGGGATGAGATGGAGGGCTTGTGGAGGGAAAACTGGGAAGGGCGGCAACATTTGAAATGTAAATAAATAAAATGATCAGTAAAAAAAAAAAGAAAAGAAAAGAAAAAGAATTGACCAGTTTCTCACTGTCCAAGTGACCCACAATACATTACACATTATTGCTATTGTATTTGGTTCATCCTGGAGGTGGAAGTTAAGTTCTTATTTCTGAAGACAGCATACCCTTCCAAAAGGTCTCCTCTGAGTTAGAATTGACCTGAGAGGTCCTCTCTGAGGGCTAGCTTTCATCATACTAAAAGGTACCATGTAAGCTTCTAAAGGGAGGAAGCAATCACCAGTCCTACACAGCTGTGATATGAAACACAATGACCAGAACGGTGCACTGACTTTCGGAATGCAGTAGTGGTATAAGACCTTGGTAGTAACCAGTAGCTACCACTGGACTTTAACTTCCCAGGGTGAGTGAAGCCATGGCTCTTGGAGGAAAAACTACAACTGCCTCTCTACTAAACCAACACAATTCCTAACTATATTCTAAATATTTGTCCTTATACACAGATAAGTGTAGTCCTCATCTGTCATCAAGAATGCTTGTCTTTCCAATAGACAGAAACCATTAAATAGAAAACCACAACCAATAAAAAGGCAGATTAATGGACAGTCCCAATGGACACATCGACAAAACAGCTTTGGCATCAAAGGTTCAGATATCATTGCAGAAAAGGTAACAGAAAAGCCAGCATCAGGGAGTTTGTTGAGAGACTATGTCTACTAGGAATGTCAGAACCTACAATCATCAAGTTTCATCAAAATGACCACCTAAGCATGAGCTTAACAAGCCAACAACAAACAATAGACATGCCAACGTGGATAAGGGAAGGCCCAAGAGGCCTCAACCCTACACAAAAACTCCACATGACCAGCAAATGCTGAGGATGGGAGAAACAGTGTTCATTTCCTAGGGAAGACTGCCTAATAACAAAAGGTCAGCCCTGAAAACATGCATAGAAGTGACGTCATACAGGCTGGCTAGATTATATTTATGTTTATGTATATAATGTACATATATGTGTGTAACAGCAACTAATGAAGAAAGAGGCCATGAATTTGAAACAGAGCAAGGAGGCATATCTGGGAGGGTTCAGAGGAAGAAAATGGAAGGAAGAAATGATGTAATTATGTTATAATTTCAAAAATAAAAGAAATGAAAAATGAGTTGACTTGTTTGGAAAATTTAATTAAATATAATTGCATCACCTCCTCCTTTCCTCTAATTTAATTTCTTTAAGCCCTTCCACATTGTCCCCTCACCACAACCTTTTGTATGCCTTTCCCATCACTTTATGGTTTACTCTTAGGTGATTATTTTGGGCACAACTCTCTCTCTCTCTCTCTCTCTCTCTCTCTCTCTCTCTCTCTCTCTCTCTCTCTCGTCCATTTAGTGTGACTTGTATGTACACAGTTTCAGGGATAACTAATCTGTATTAGATAGCCAATTATGGGGCTTATCCATCTGTATAAGAGACCAATTCTTCTCTCAGTAGTCATGTTCTGTGTATTTCTTTGATTGTAGGTCGGATCCTGTGAGACATCCTCTTCTCCCACAGCATGTCCATTGTTATTGTCACTGTTCTGGTCTTGTGTATGTACCCAATTCATTGATGTATCATAGGTGTAGTCTCCTTGTCATCCTCTAGAAGATACAATCTCACAGTAGACCTCTTGGACTTCTGGACTTCTGGTTTTTACAATTTCTCTCCCCTACAGTTGTGCTGTAGATGGATCTGTTGGGGCAGGGTACCCCATGGGCAGTTGACCTCAGCATTATGACTTTATGTCATGATGTGACTTTATGTAATGGGAACAGACCAGTTTTAGACATCACTAAAGTCTAAAGTCTTCCCTATGCAGAGATTTCTCCTTGGTGCTAAGAGAGAGTGGTGTGTGTGTGTGTGTGTGTGTGTGTGTGTGTGTGTGTGTGTAAAGAGAAGTGTACCCCAGCTCAGGAACCAATCCTAAAAATCCATATGTCATTTCCATGTTCGCTCCTATAGGATGGGGGCAATTTGGGAACAAATCATATTCTTGCCTCCCAGGTATTAATTAATTTAGTGTCCTTCTAAATCAGTACAACCTTGTTGATCTCCCTGGAGAGGAAGAAAATACATTCTTTACTCAGCTTCAGCAATTCCACAGAGCATCAGGAAGAATTCCACAGAGCACCAGGAAGGTCCTTCAATGGGCGGCAGGGGTCAGAAATGTCACCAGGTGTGGCTCCTTTTACAATGTCATTGCAGAGAAGCCTTACCAGATTAATGATGAGGTGGCTTACTCTGCTACTGCCAGCACCTACATGGGGCACCTTATATTTGCCATTTCTATACAGTTCTGCACACCCAGCTTAGGAATTCAGCATGTGCTTCTGTCAGTGTGTGGTGAAAGTTAGATTTCATGCACTGTGATGTTGGATCTGCTTTTATAATACAATCATATATAATAAAATGTTTAAAATGAATTTATTGCTGTTCTACTAAGAATTATGTTATTTGGAAAATGTGAATGTTGAAAATCATGGATCACAAACTTGTCAGCCTGTAGATAATATTCTGGACATATTTTTGCCTTATTATTTTAGGCGGCTCTAGCTGTATCCACTGTGAATTGAAGAGTTCTTTACTCCTATGAAAGCACTATTCCTGCCCACAGGTCTCCAAGCTTCTATGTTGGGTCTGCTCCCTCTCTTGCTTTTCTCTCACAGCTGGAACTACAACAGATGGGTTTCCTGAACATGGAGAAAGAGATGAAATTAACACAGGTAATGAGCAGTAGTTTTACCGGATGGTGGAATTTTAGTTCACTTGGGGAAATTCCAGAGGCTCGAATTTACAATAAGATAAATCAAAACCTAGTTTTGGAAAAAAATCAATGGATATTGCTGCAGATTAACATTTATCAAGAGCCAGCACTGAGTTTAGCAGAGCTTAACAGCTTGAGGTAGAGGGGGTAGCTTGGGCATTGACCTCCGTTCCTAGTTTGTTGTCTAGAAAAAGCTTTTAGAAGTTGGAACCATTTCACATTTTAATTGGCTCATATGGGCATTTAAGAAGTGCATTTGGTTAGGAGGAGGCCATTTACTTTTTGAAAACTGATGGCTTCTATTTATCTAGATCTATGCAAGAAGCAACATGCCAGGCTCATGCTGCCTTCTACTTAAATGCTGTAAATAAACTGGGTGAAGCTGTGTTCCCAGAGTGGAACCTAGTGTTGTAAAGGTTCTTATGTGCTCCCTCATGTCCTGTCCTTCCCTCTCTCCATCTAGCTTTTTTTCCTTTTCTTCTTCCTTCCTTCCTTCCTTCCTTCCTTCCTTCCTTCCTTCCTTCCTTCCTTCCTTTCTTCCTCCTCCCTCCTTTTCTTTTCCCCTCTCTCATCATCCCACCCCCACATTCTCCTTCCCTCCATATTATCTACTTCTCTTCCTTTCCTGCCCTTTGGAAAATTCCAGATGCTCAAAACTCACAATAAGATAAATCCAAACCTAGTTTTAGAAAATCAAATGGATTTAGCTGCAGGTTAACATTTATCAAGAGCTGGCCCTGAGCTTGACACAGTTTGAGTTAGGGGGTAGTCTGGGCACTGACCTCTGTTCCTAGTTTGCTGACTAGGAAGAGCTTTCAGAGGTCGGGAATTTTCCCACATATTTATGGAACAGAAATATCTGCCACTATTCTTACTGCTAGGCATAGAGCAGGGAGCAAAGCAGATAACTATCCTTGCACCCTGTGTTCTGGTTCTGAGATCAACTTTAACCAGGATAAACATAAAACATACAATATGTCAGGTGGTGAAAGCCACCACAGAGAAACTAACCAGAATGAAAGGACCCAGGAATTGTAGGAATAGCTGTAAATCTCAGAGAGATTGGGAAACCCTCAGCTAGAAGATAGCAGTTCAGTAATATTGGAAATGAAGAGGGTAGTCACTGGTTTCTGTGGAAGAAGTATTTTAGTAAGACTTACCAGCAAAGTCAATAGCCCTGAGGTAGGAGTGAGGAACAATACCAGGATGGCCAGTATGAAGAAAGGGAATGTGGTGTGAGATGTAAGAGAAAGTAAGAAAAAGGATGGAGACTTTGACATCTCTATGAGGATTTTGGCTTATACTTGGTATGGAATGGGGTATCAAGTGAGGATTTTTGAACAGAGGAGTGAATTGAAATGTTAAAGTGATCAGTGGTGACGATTTTTAAAGATTGGCATATGTCAAACTAGTTGGGAGGTCCTAACATTTCAAGCAAGATGAAACAGAGGCGGGGACTACTGGTTGTCAGTAGAGGATGTGAAAATTAGTTGGATCCTGTATATATTTTGAAAGTAGAGCTAGCAAGATTTGCCAGTGAATAATGTATATGGCATGGAAGAAATGAGACTTTCAGGATGTAACTAAAATTATTGGCCTTTTTTTTTTAACGGAGTAGGAAAAGATCATGAGCTGAATTGGTCTTGATAGCAATGACAAACATTTAGTTCTAGGAATATTAACTTTGAGATAACCAATAGAGCTGGCCAAGTAGAGATTCCAAATAAGCAATGAGATATGTCAAGATTTTTTTAAAAAAAATTTAGTTTAATTTTTTAAACAAAATAAAGTATAGGAAGATAAAACAAAACCCATCACATTGAAGTAGTAGAAGCAAACCCAAAGAAGGCAAAAAGCCCCAAGAGTAGGCTCAAGAATCAGAGGTCCACTAATCCACAAACTTAGGATTCCCAGAAAAATACCAAACTGAAGCCAATAATATATATACAGAGGACGTGGTGGAGACCTGTGTTGGCCTTGTGCTTGCTGCTTCAGTTTCCGAGCGTTGCTCACTTGTTTTAGAGGCCTTATTCTACTAGTATTCTCTTTCCTCCCTAGTCTTCACACTCTGCCCACCTCTTCTTTTGAGGGGTTCCCTGAGCCCCGAGGGAAGGGATTTGATGAGGACATCCTATTTAGAGCTGTGTGTTCCAAGGTCTCTCTCTTTGTACAATGTCTGGCTGTGATGTTCTATATTTGTTCCCAACTCTGCAGGAAGAAGCTTCTCTGAAGATGGCTGCATAAGGCATTGATCTATTAGTATAGTGGAATTCCATCAGGAGTCATTTATTGTTGCTTTGATTTTGACCAGTAGTTTTTGGTTTTACCCTAGAAATCGAACTATCTAGTCTCTGGGTTGTGGTTCACCGTCAGTGCCCAGTATAGTCCCCCCTCGCCCTGTCAAATATTTTATCCTTAAATGCCCTTTAATTCTAGCTGTCTATCCCTGCATTCCTTCTCGAAACTGCATCTATCCTCCCTCTCCCTACCTGATCTTCTCTTTCCTGTCCATTCTCCATCCCATCCCTAGTCCACCCTCAAAATCCATTTTGTTTCTCTCTCCCAGGGAAATTCATGTGTCCTCTCTCATCCTCAGCCACATGTCTTCCTTGAAACCCAACTATATATGCAACTACATATTGTAGCTTAGTTATCATTTATTTAACAACTGATATTCACATATAAGTAATACGTACCATATTTATCTTTCTGGGTCTGAGTTACCTCACTCAAAATGATTTTTTTCTAGCTCCATTCATTTGCCTGTAAATTTCATTATTATTTTAACAGCTGAGTAAAACTCCACTTTGTAAGTGTACCATCTTTTCTTTATCCATTTTTCTGTTAGAGATGTCTGACTTGTTTCTAGTTTCTGGTTATATGAATAGAACAGCAATGGACATGGTTCATCAATTGTCCTTAGGGTGCCATGAAGTATTCTATGGTAATATGTCTGAGAGTAGTATAGATGGATCTTGAGGTAGATTGACTGCAACTTCTTGAGGAACTGCCATACTGATTTCCATAGTGACTGAACAAGTTTACACTAACCCCTTACCCCCAAGCCATGGAGGAGTATTCCTCTTGTTCCACATCCTCACCAGCAAGAGCTGCCACTTTTAATATTGATCTTAGTCAGTTTGACAGGTATAAGATGACATCTCATAGTAGTTTTTGACTTGTGTTTTCTTGACGACTAGGGATGTTGACTATTTCTTTAGGTGTATAGCAGTCATTTGAGTTTCCTTATTGAGAATTCTGTTTAGAGAATGTGTCCCATTTTTAAATTGGGTTATTTGATATTTTAATATCAAAATTTTTGAGTTCTTTATATATTTCAGATATTCACTCTCTATTAGATGTGGAGTTGGAAGAAAATCTTTTCCCATTCTGGAGGCTTCCACTTTGAATGTTGGTGTCTTTTGCCTTAAAGAAGTTTTTCAGTTTCATGAGGTTCCATTTACTAGTTGTTATTCTTAGTTCCCATACTATTGGTGTTCTGTTCACAAAGTATTATTCAGTGCCAATGTGTTCAAGGGTATTCCCCACTTTCTCTTCTATTAGGCTTAGTGTACCCAGTTGTATGTTGAGGTCTTAGATCCATTAGGACTTGAGTTTTATGCAGGGTGATAGATACGGATCTATTTATATTCTTTTACATGTAGACATCTAGTTAGACCAACATCATTTGTTGAAGATGCTTTCTTTTTTCCCCAGTGTGTATTTATGGCTTCTTTATAAAAAATTATGTGTTCATATGTACATGGATTTATGTTAGGGTCTTCAATTACATTCAATCGATCAACATGATGTTTTTATGCCAATACAAGGTGCTTTTATTATATAACTTTGTAGTACAGCTTGAAATTGGGAACAGTAAGACGTTTGGCAGTTCTTTTATTGCTCAGGGTTGGTTTAGTATCCTGGGTTTTTTGTTTTTCCATATGAAGCTGAGAGTTGTCCTTTCTAGATCCCAGAGTTGTGTTAGAATTTTGATAGGTATTGCATTGAATCTAGAGATTGGTTTTGGTAGGTTGGCCATTTCTACTATGAAAACAAAGTGGTTTTCAAAGTCATAAAACTGAATGGAATCATAAGACAGAAGAGTGACAATGAAGTTGTCAGATTCTCTGAATTTGAATTTTGAAGAGATGATGAGAAAGTAGTCACAGAAATGAAAAGAGTATCCAGGGGACTTGAAGGGTAGAGGACATGCAGTATCAGAAACAAAGTGAAGAAAATGGCTTATGATAGAAGGAGGGACCGGTATGATGAGTGCTGCCAATGCCCCAAGCACAGAGGGGTCTGAGAACTGCCCACCTGGAAGGCTTTGCTGGCTCAACAAGAGTTGAGTGGCTTAATGGAGGAGATACTCAGCTGGAGAAAAGTGGAGAAGGGTAAGAAGGATTGAAAATAGTGAGTATAGCAAACACATTCCCTCATCTCTTCTCCTTTTATAACCAGTAAGAACAAACGCTCCAAAGTAGAAAAAGCAAGCAAGTTTGACCTTCCTTTGCTTTCCTTAGACTTTTCAAATGTGATATTAAAATAAAATGAGTTTAAGACCTACTGTTTTAAATGTCAAAAGAAAGGGAGGTGAGCCAGGCATCTGCCTTTAATTCTAGCACTTTTCTTGCCTCCCTCTATTTCTCCCTCCCTCCTTCAGAACTTCTTTTCTCCTTCTAACTTCCACCATTCCTTTCTTCTTGCCCTGTCTCCCTCCTTTTCTCCCTTCCTCCTCTTTGCTTCCCTCCATTCTCAGCCATATAGATGTCTGTGAAGCTACCTAATTTACTCCTCAGCCATATATAAACACTTGCCCAACTTCTCCATTCATGTCCATTCCTCATTTTCTCAGGCAAATTTATTTTGAAAATATTTTAGTGGTAGAGACTAGCCTATGAGTTTGAAGGTTTGCTTTTCTGCCCACCTTGAGACTTGATCTCTCTCTCTCTCTTTCTCTCTCTCTCTCTCTCTCTCTCTCTCTCTCTCTCTCTCTCTCTTTCTGTGTGTGTGTGTGTGTGTGTGTGTGTGTGTGTGTGTGATTTAAGCATTGTAGGTATTCAGTAAGTGCTAACTGAGTCAGAGAACATACAACCGAATTTTTCTGGAGTCCCTGATTCTGAGACTCCCTTAGGGAGACTAAATTGGTAGAGGGCTAAAGCTTAGATACACTGGCTATGCAGCAAATGTAAGCTCACATTAATGTTTTCTTTGGTCTGGCACACACATATTCTTTTATTACAGTTATTACCAGTAAGTAGGATTGTTAAAACTATCTCCCTGAAGTTATTACATTCTTCAAATATAGTAGAGTTACGTTCCAACCAAATTGATAGTTTGAATTCCTCACTTAGACCAGGCTCTGTAGAATGACCACAATGTTTAGTGAACTCCAAAGAAGAGGACAAAACTACTATGCATGTTTGTACCTTGCAACAAAGGGCCAGATTGAGACTTTATATCTCTTGTCTCTATTGTTGTTCAAGAGGAATATTGGACTCTTCTGTGGACCTCATGTGAGGATTCATTTTATCTTTCAAACCTCTATTACATTAGTTTATATTTTAATAAGCTCAAGAGAAATTGTGATAGTTGATAAATGTGAACAATTAAAAAAAATCCCATAAATTTAAGGTTGACTATTTTCTACTGTTTGTAGTTTTCTCCTGATTCAATTGCTAATTCAATTGTTTCTCCTGATTCATTGTTAATACACAGTCTTCTTACTGAGTCTTACTCTCAATGCCCCATGTTATCTATGAGGATAGGTTGTCTATCCTGCCTTGTGCTGAAGCTCTACCATCTGGATACAACTGCTTTCTACAGGCAAGGTAAAGAACAAATAAACATGGCATGGCTTCTCTGTTTTTGTTTTTTTATTATTATTAGAAGTGATGGATATTACCTCTGTTCACAACCTGTTGGCCAGGACACATCATGCAATAGGTCCAAACTCTTTTAACTAAAAGACATGCAGAGTAGAATCGTGTCTAGAACATGGGAGCACTGTTCAAGCCACCTAGTTCTCCATGCTCTCACCGTGGAGACTTTTAATAATTTGGTCCCTGCTTTGATGAAAACCACTCCTTGTCTCTCTCATTATTCACATCTCCCATTGTAATTCAGTTAACATTGATCTTATTGTAATTCCCAGAATGTGCTGTGCTGTAGCTCACACTTATGTTTTTACATGTGATGTTCTTTGATTTGTAATACCTTTCTGAACTCTGTATTATGACTCAATACATTTTTTGGGGAGGGGTAAGATGCTTTTCCTGACTTCCTCACCTTCTAGCATAGATTGTTTAGCTGTTTTCTTGATTCCATAATACCATGGTATTAACATCTACTTGATAAAATGCTGAGCTCTGTATTGACTAATTTTTTTCTACCACTGTCAAGATGCATCTAGGGTGCAGTGACCATCCTTTTCTTAGCTGTGGATGCAGAAAAGTGTTTGGCAAACAATGTACTCAATAAATATCTGTTAAATAAATTTGTTAAATAAATATTAAACAAATTTGTCTTGTTTAGTCAAAATGAGTTCAAGAAATTAAAAAGATATTGACTTATAAACTAGTAGCGATGATCATATCTTTTCTTTTGCATGTTTGATGAATGTGTATGTATGAATATGTGTGATGTTCATGCATGTGAATGTGTGTGTGTGTGTGTGTGTGTACGTGTGTGCGTGCCATAGTGCATATATGGAGGTCAGAGGATATAGGTAGCCTCTACAGGCTCATAGGGAGTGGCACTGTTAGGAAGTGTGGCATTGTTGGAATAGGTGTGGCCTTCTTGGACTGTGTTTCATTCTCTTCTACTGCCTACTGATCCAGATGTAGATCTGTTAGCTACCTCTCCAGCACCATGTCTGTTTGCATGTCACCATGCTTCCTGCCACGATGGTAATGGAGCAAGCCTCTGTAAGTCAGTCCCAATTAAATATTTTTCTTTATAAGAGTTGCCGTGCTGATGGATGATGGTGTCTCTTCATAGCAGTAGACACCCTAAGAGAGAGGATGACCTAAGGTCTTAGTCCTCACGTTCTGTCGTATTTGAGATAGGGCCTTTTCATTGCTGCTCGACATTGCTGATGAATTGTTGAGTTCTATGGATTTTGCATTCTCTCTCCTATCTTGTTGTAGGTGTGATGGATTATAGATAAATGCAATGGAGCCCAACTTTTACATAGGTTTTGAAGATTCAAACTTGGTTCTTCACATTTTTGTGTCTATCTCTCCAGGCCAGAACTACTTTTTGAATGTTTCTATTCAGACAGCTAATTTTATTCCCTTTTAAAGGATATTTTAATATTTGATGTGGATAAACTTAGTATTTTTGAAAGGGATATAATATCTGTATGAAGGTTTCTGTTTCTGTTTTTGTAGGAATATTTCTTTAAATCAGTTTGCAGTTTTGTTGAACCTTACATTTGTGTTTTATACTTATATAATTATAGTTGTGAATATAAGTTACCCAAACCAATGATAACATTTGAAACTATGACATACTATTACCTGCTGTTTTTCTTCACATTTTTGGGAAAGGTTTATTTTAGTAATTAATTTGATTTTAAATGAGATTTTCCAATTTTTCTGCTTTTATGTATCTACTCAAATATTGAGGTTTTAATCCCCTATGTTTGTGAATACAACCATATTTGAAAATTGGGTTTAAAAGTAAAATGAGTGTTGTTGTTTGTAAGAAAACGGTCCCCACAGACTCACAGGAGTGGCACTATTAGGCAATATAGCCTTGGTGAAATAGATGTGGCTTTGTTAGAGGAATTGTGTCACTAGGGGTGGGCTTTGAGGTTTCAGTTGATCAAGCCAGGCTACTCTCTTCCTGCTGCCTGCCCATCCAAATGTAGAACTTTCAGCTCCTTCTCCAGTACCATGTCCAATCATATTAGGGCAGTGGAAGGCCTGTGATTGGATAGGAAAGGGGAGGCAGAGTGGAGTTGGGGAGTCACAGAGGTCTCAGGAGAGGTCACAGGTCAGAGAACCAGGATGGCTTCTGACATTTTTCTGTGTGTTTTCATAAGGTTAGAAATATTGGGATGAAGCTTTATCACTTTTTTTTGTATTATTTATTTTATTTTATTTTTTTAATTTACATTCCAAATCACTTCCCCTTTCCCGTTTCCTCCCTCCCCGAAAGTCCCATAAGCCCCCTTCCCTCCCTCTTTTCTCCATTCAACCCCCTCTCGTTACTCTGTCCTGGCGTTCCCCTACATCCAGTCTTTCCAGGACCAGGGGTCTCTCCTTCCATCTTTTTAGAAATCTATTGATATGCGGATTGTGTCTAGGGTATTCCGAGATTCTGGGTCAATATCCCCTTATCAGTGACTGCATACCATGTGTGTTCTTTTGTGATTGGGTTACCTCACTAAGGATGATATTTTCAAGTTCTGACCATTTGCCTAGGAATTTCGTGAATTCATTGTTTTTAATTGCAGAGTAGTATTCCATTGTGTAGATATACCACATTTTCTGAATCCATTCCTCCGTTGAGGGACATCTGGGTTCTTTCCAGTTTCTGGCTATTATAAATAAGGCTGCTATGAACATAGTGGAGCATGTGTCCTTATTGCATGCAGGTAAAGTCTCTGGGTATATGCCCAGGAGTGGTATAACAGGATCCTCCGGAAGTGTCATGCCCAGTTTTCTGAGGAACCACCAGACTGCTTTCCAGAGTGGTTGTACCAGCTTGCAATTCCACCAGCAGTGGAGGAGTGTTCCTCTTTCTCCACATCCTCGCCAACAACTGCTGTCTCCTGTGTTTTTGATCTTAGCCATCCTGACTGGTGTGAGATGGAATCTCAGGGTTGTTTTGATTTGCATTTCTCTAATGACTAAGGATGATGAACATCTCTTTAGGTGCTTCTCAGCCATTAGATATTCTTCAGGTGAGAACTCTTTGTGTAGCTCTGTACCCCATTTTTTTTTATTTTTTTAATTTTTTACTTTTTATTTTATTTTCTAAGTTTTTTTTATTTACATTCAAAATCATTTCCCCTTTCCCGTTTCCTCCCTCCCCGAAAGTCCCATAAGCCCCCTTCCCTTCCTCTTTTCCCCATTCAACCCCCTCTCGCTTCTCTGTCTTGGCATTCCCCTACATCCAGTTATTCTTTTTTTTTATTTTATTTTATTTTATTTTTTTAATTTACATTCCAAATCACTTCCCTTTTCCCGTTTCCTCCCTCCCCGAAAGTCCCATAAGCCCCCTTCCCTCCCTCTTTTCTCCATTCAACCCCCTCTCGTTACTCTGTCCTGGCGTTCCCCTACATCCAGTCTTTCCAGGACCAGGGGTCTCTCCTTCCATCTTTTTAGAAATCTATTGATATGCGGATTGTGTCTAGGGTATTCCGAGATTCTGGGTCAATATCCCCTTATCAGTGACTGCATACCATGTGTGTTCTTTTGTGATTGGGTTACCTCACTAAGGATGATATTTTCAAGATCTGACCATTTGCCTAGGAATTTCGTGAATTCATTGTTTTTAATTGCAGAGTAGTATTCCATTGTGTAGATATACCACATCTTCTGAATCCATTCCTCCGTTGAGGGACATCTGGGTTCTTTCCAGTTTCTGGCTATTATAAATAAGGCTGCTATGAACATAGTGGAGCATGTGTCCTTATTGCATGCAGGTAAAGCCTCTGGGTATATGCCCAGGAGTGGTATAGCCGGATCCTCCGGGATTGTCATGCCCAGTTTTCTGAGGAACCGCCAGACTGCTTTCCAGAGTGGTTGTACCAGCTTGCAATTCCACCAGCAGTGGAGGAGTGTTCCTCTTTCTCCACATCCTCGCCAACAACTGCTGTCTCCTGTGTTTTTGATCTTAGCCATCCTGACTGGTGTGAGATGGAATCTCAGGGTTGTTTTGATTTGCAGTTCTCTAATGACTAAGGATGATGAACATCTCTTTAGGTGCTTCTCAGCCATTAGATATTCTTCAGGTGAGAACTCTTTGTGTAGCTCTGTACCCCATTTTTTTTTTATTTTTTTAATTTTTTACTTTTTATTTTATTTTCTAAGTTTTTTTTATTTACATTCAAAATCATTTCCCCTTTCCCGTTTCCTCCCTCCCCGAAAGTCCCATAAGCCCCCTTCCCTTCCTCTTTTCCCCATTCAACCCCCTCTCGCTTCTCTGTCTTGGCATTCCCCTACATCCAGTTATTCTTTTTTATTTTATTTTATTTTATTTTTTTAATTTACATTCCAAATCACTTCCCCTTTCCCGTTTCCTCCCTCCCCGAAAGTCCCATAAGCCCCCTTCCCTCCCTCTTTTCTCCATTCAACCCCCTCTCGTTACTCTGTCCTGGCGTTCCCCTACATCCAGTCTTTCCAGGACCAGGGGTCTCTCCTTCCATCTTTTTAGAAATCTATTGATATGCTGATTGTGTCTAGGGTATTCTGAGATTCTGGGTCAATATCCCCTTATCAGTGACTGCATACCATGTGTGTTCTTTTGTGATTGGATTACCTCACTAAGGATGATATTTTCAAGTTCTGACCATTTGCCTAGGAATTTCGTGAATTCATTGTTTTTAATTGCAGAGTAGTATTCCATTGTGTAAATATACCACATCTTCTGAATCCATTCCTCCGTTGAGGGACATCTGGGTTCTTTCCAGCTTCTGGCTATTATAAATAAGGCTGCTATGAATATAGTGGAGCATGTGTCCTTATTGCATGCAGGTAAAGTCTCTGGGTATATGCCCAGGAGTGGTATAGCAGGATCCTCCGGGAGTGTCATGCCCAGTTTTCTGAGGAACCGCCAGACTGCTTTCCAGAGTGGTTGTACCAGCCTGCAATTCCACCAGCAGTGGAGGAGTGTTCCTCTTTCTCCACATCCTCGCCAACAACTGCTGTCTCCTGTGTTTTTGATCTTAGCCATCCTGACTGGTGTGAGATGGAATCTCAGGGTTGTTTTGATTTGCATTTCCCTAATGACTAAGGATGATGAACATCTCTTTAGGTGCTTCTCAGCCATTAGATATTCTTCAGGTGAGAACTCTTTGTGTAGCTCTGTACCCCATTTTTTAATAGGGTTACTTGCCTCTCTGGAGTTTAACTTCTTGAGTTCTTTGTATATCTTGGATATTAGCCCTCTGTCGGATGTAAGGTTGGTAAAGATCATTTCCCAGTCAGTTGGTTGCCGCTTTTTCTTTTTGACAGTGTCTTTTCCCTTGCAAAAACTTTGTAATTTAATGAGGTCCCATTTGTCTATTCTTGATCTTAGAGCATAAGCTATTGGAGTTCTGTTCAGGAAATTCTCCCCTGTGCCCATATGTTCAAGGTTCTTCCCTAGTTTCCCTTCTATTAATTTCAGTGTGTCTGGTTTTATGTGGAGATCTTTGATCCACTTAGAATTGAGCTTAGTGCAAGGAGATAAGGATGGGTCAATTTGCATTCTTCTGCATGTTGACCTCCAGCTGAGCCAGCACCATTTGTTGAAAAGGCTATCTTTTTTCCACTGGATGGTTTTAGCTCCTTTGTCAAAGATCAAGTGACCATAGGAGTGTGGATTCATTTCTGGGTCTTCAATTCTGTTCCATTGATCTACATGTCTGTTACTGTACCAATACCATGCAGTTTTTAACACTATTGCTCTGTAGTACAGCTTGAGGTCCGGGATACTGATTCCCCCAGAGGTTCTTTTACTCTTGAGAATAGTTTTAGCTATTCTGGGTTTTCTGTTATTCCAGATGAATTTTTGAATTGCTCTTTCTAACTCTATGAAGAATTGAGTTGGGATTTTGATGGGGATTGCATTGAATCTGTGTATTACTTTTGGAAGATGATCATTTTTACTATATTAATCCTGCCAATCCATGAGCATGGCAGATTTTTCCATCTTCTGAGGTCTTCTTTAATTTCTTTCTTCAGAGACTTGAAGTTCTTGTCATACAGATCTTTCACTTGTTTGGTTAGAGTCACGCCAAGATACTTAATATGGTTTGTGGCTATCGTGAAGGGTATTATTTCTCTTACTTCTTTCTCAGCCTGCTTATCCTTTGAGTATAGGAAGGCTTCTGACTTGCTTGAGTTTATTTTATATCCGGCCACTTTGCTGAAGTCGTTTATCGGCTGTAGGAGTTCTCTGGTGGAGTTCTTTGGGTCGCTTAAGTATACTATCATATCGTCTGCAAATAGTGATAGTTTGACTTCTTCCTTTCCAATTTGTATCCCTTTGACCTCTTTTTGTTGTCTAATTGCTCTAGCTAGAACTTCAAGTACTATATTGAAAAGATATGGAGAGAGAGGGCAGCCTTGTCTAGTCCCTGATTTTAGTGGGATTGCTTCAAGTTTCTCTCCATTTAGATTGATGCTGGCTACCGGTTTGCTGTAAATTGCTTTTACTATGTTTAGATATGGGCCTTGAATTCCTGATCTTTCCAAGACCTTTAGCATGAAAGGATGCTGGATTTTGTCAAATGCTTTCTCAGCATCTAATGAGATGACCATGTGGTGTTTTTCTTTGAGATTGTTTATGTAGTGGATTACATTGATGGATTTCCTTATATTGAACCATCCCTGCATCCCTGGGATGAAGCCTACTTGATCATGGTGGATGATCGTTTTGATGTGTTCTGGATTCGGTTGGCAAGAATTTTATTGAGTATTTTTGCATCGATATTCATAAGAGAGATTGGCCTGAGATTCTCTTTCTTTGTCGGATCTTTGTGTGCTTTTGGTATTAGTGTAATTGTGGCTTCATAGAACGAGTTGGGTAGTGTTCCTTCTGTTTCTATTTTGTGGAACAGTTTGAAGAGTATTGGTGTTAGGTCTTCTTTGAAGGTCTGATAGAATTCTGCACTAAAACCATCTGGACCTGTGCTTTTTTTAGTTGGAAGACTTCCAATGACAACTTCTATTTCTTCAGGGGTTATAGGATGGTTTAGATGGTCTATTTGATCCTGATTTAATTTTGGTACTTGGTATCTGTCAAGGAAATTGTCCATTTCCTCAAGATTTTCTAGTTGTGTTGAATACAGGTTTTTGTATTAGGATCTGATGATTTTTTGAATTTCCTCAGTTTCTGTTGTTATCTCTCCCTTTTCGTTTCTCATTTTATTAATTTGGATACTATCTCTGTGCTCTCTGGTTAGTCTGGCTAAGGGCTTATCTATCTTGTTGATTTTCTCAAAGAACCAACTCCTCGTTTTGTTGATTCTTTGTATGGTTTTATTTGTTTCTACTTGATTGATTTCAGCCCTGAGTTTGATGATTTCCTGCCTTCTACTCCTCTTTGGTGTATTTGCTTCTTTTTGTTCCAGGGCTTTCAGGTGTGCCATTAAGCTGTTAGTGTACGCTGTCTCCCGTTTCTTTTTGGCAGCACTCAGGGCTATGAATTTTCCTCTTAGCACTGCTTTCTTTGTGTCCCATAAATTAGGGTATGTTGTGCCTTCATTTTCATTAACTTTCAAAAAGTCTTTGATTTCTTTCTTTATTTCCACCTTGACCAAGTTATCATTGAGTAGAGCATTGTTCAGCCTCCATGTGTACGTGGGTTTTCTTTTGTTTTTGTTGCCATTGAAGACCACCCTTATTCCATAGTGATCTGATAGGAGGCATGGGATTATTTCTATCTTCTTGTATCTGTTGAGGTCTGATTTGTGACCAATTATATGGTCAATTTTGGAGAAGGTACCATGAGGAGCTGAGAAGAAGGTGTATTCTTTAGCTCTAGGATGAAATGTTCTATATATATCAGTTAGTTCCATTTGGTCCAAGGCTTCAATTAGATTCACTGTGTCCCTGTTTAGTTTCTGCTTTCCTGAACGATCCATTTCAGAGAGCGGGGTGTTGAAGTCACCCACTATTATTGTGTGCGGTGCGATGTGTGCTTTGAGTTTTAGTAAAGTTTCTTTTACGAATGAGGGTGCCCTTGCATTTGGAGCATAGATATTCAGAATTGAGAGTTCTTGATGGTGGATTTTTCCCTTGATTAGTATGTAGTGTCCTTCTGTGTCTTTTTTGATGACTTTAGGTTGAAAATCAATTTTATCCGATATTAGGATGGCTACTCCACCTCGTTTCTTGGGGCCATTTGCTTGTAAAATTGTTTTCCAGCCTTTTACTCTGAGGTAGTGTTTGTCTTTGGCACTGAGATGCGTTTCCTGCATGCAGCAAAATGCTGGGTCCTGTTTACGTATCCAGTCTGCTAGTCTATGTCTTTTAATTGGGGAATTGAGACCATTGATATTAAGAGAGATTAAGGCATAGTGATTATTGCCATCTGCCATTCTTGACGCTATCTTTATGTTTGAGTGGTTATCTACTTTTGGGTTTGATTCAAGAAGGTTATTATCTCATTTTTTCCAGGGTGTTGTTTCCCTCCCTGTATTGGAGGTTTCCACCTATTATCCGTTGCAGGGCTGGATTTGTGGAAAGATATTGTGAAAATTTGGTTTTATCATGGAATATCTTGGTCTCTCCATCTATGGTGATTGAGAGTTTTGCTGGGTATAGTAGTCTAGGCTGGCATTTGTGCTGTCTTAGTGTCTGCATGAGATCTGCCCAGGATCTTCTGGCTTTCATAGTCTCTGGTGAGAAGTCTGATGTGATTCGGATAGGTCTTCCTTTGTATGTTACTTGGTCCTTTTCTCTTACTGCTTTTAGTATTCTTTCTTTGTTTAGAACATTCGGTGTTTTGATTATTATGTGACGGGAGGTATTTCTGTTCTGGTCCAGTCTGTTTGGAGTTCTGTAGGCTTCTTGTACGTTCATCGGCATCTCTCTCTTTAAGTTAGGGAAGTTTTCCTCCATAATTTTGTTGAAGATGTTTACTGGCCCTTTAAGTTGCAAATCTTCACTCTCATCTATACCTATAATCCTTAGGTTTGGTCTTCTCATTGTGTCCTGGATTTCCTGGATGTTTTGGGTTACACGTTTTTTGCATTTTGCATTTTCTTTGACTGTTGAGTCGATGCTTTCTATGGAGTCTTCAGCACCTGAAATTCTTTCTTCCATCTCTTGTATTCTATTGTTTATGTTTGCATCTATGACTCCTGATTTCTTCCCAAGGTTTTCTATCTCCAAAGTTGTCTCCCTTTGTGATTTCTTAGTTGTTTCTACTTCTTTTTTTAGTTCCTGGATGGATTTGCTGAGATCCTTCACTTGTTTGTTTGTATTTTCCTGTATTTCTTTAAGGTATTTTTGCATTGCCTCTTTCAGGATTTCTTCCTGATGACCCACGTTCTCCTGCATTTCTCTGAGTGATTTTTGTGTTTCCTCCTCATGGGAATCCATCTGTTGATCCATTGTCTCCTGCATTTCTTTAAGCAGTTCTCGTGTTTCCTTTGTAAGGGCATCTAACCATTGATTCATTTCTTTAAGCAATTTTTGTGTTGCCTCCTTATGGGCATCTGTCTGTTGACCCATATTCTTCTGCATTTCTTTATGCCAATTTTGTGATTCCTTTGTGAGTGCATCTACCCGTTGATTCATCTCGTTAAGCGATTTTTGTGTTGTCTCCTTGTGCGCCTCCATCTTTTGATCCATGTTCTCCCGCATTTCTCTAAGCGATTTTTGTGTTTCCTTTGTAAGGGCTTCTAACTGTTGATTCATGGTCTCCTGTAACTCCTTATGAGATTTATTTGTGTCCTTCTTGTGATCCTCTAATAGCATCATGAGAAGTGATTTTAAATCCAGATCTTGTCTTTCGGGTGTGGTGGGGTATCCAGGACTTGCTGCTGTTGGAGAGTTGGGTTCGGATGGTCCCACATTACTTTGATTTCTGTTAGTAACATTCCTACGTTTGCCTTTTGCCATCTGGATACCTCTGATGTTAGTTGGTCCTGCTGCCACTGGCTGTTGGTTGGACCTCCTGTGAGCCTGCAAAGCTATTTCTGCCCCCCCTGGATTGCCAGGATTCCCCTGGCACCGATTTCTGGGGCCTGCCTGCTCCTGAGTGACTTTGGAGCCCTAATGTGCCTTGCCCCAAGTGATCTTATATTGGGGAGGCCTTGCACATCCAAAGGCTCAGCCTAGTGGATTCCTGGAGCAGAGGTCGCCAAAGGGAGGCTGGTAGGCTCCTGCCCTGTGCAGGGGTGAGTGATCTCTCCTGGGGGTGGGAGGGGGCGTCCCTCTGCCAGGCAGAAGTCCCACAGCAGAGCTGGCGTGCTGGTTACTGCAGATCAGCCCCGCACTTGGGAGCCGCATACACACAAGCCGCCCGAGACCCAAGCGATATTATGCCTGTCTGTCTCAGAACCTGGCTGTCCCAACTTCCCAGTCACTGGAGCAAAGATGGCGCAGTGCAATCTGCACTCTCTCCGTGGTGCTGCTCACCCTGCAGACGGGATGGCCTGCCAATCTGGCACCCAGACGACCACAGCGCTGACCCGTTCTCGGGCACAGACGGAAGCCCCAACAGGCCGTGTCCCAAGTGATGTTATATTGGGGATAGGGAGCTTGGGGTACCTGTCTCTTCAGCGCAGTCTGCGGGAACAGAGGTCGCGAAAGGAAAGCTGGTAGGCTCCTGCCCAGTGCGGGGTCCCTCTGCCAGGCAGAAGTCCCACAGCAGAGCTGGCGCGCTGGTTTCTGCAGATCAGCCCCGCACTTGGGAGCAGCATACACACAAGCCGCCCAAGACCCAAGCGATATTATGCCTGTCTGTCTCAGAACCTGGCTGTCCCAACTTCCCAGTCACTGGAGCAAAGACGGTGGAGTGCAATCTGCACACTCTCTGTGGCGCCGCTCACCTGCAGACGCGATGGCCTGCCGATCTGGCACCCAGATGACCACAGCGCTGACCCGTTCTCAGGCACAGACGGAAGCCCCAACAGGCCGTGTCCCAAGTGATGTTATATTGGGGATAGGGAGCTTGGGGTACCTGTCTCTTCAGCGCCGTCTGCGGGAACAGAGGTCGCGGAAGCGCTTTATCACTTTTAATTGACTTGGAATTACTATATTGGCATCTTTTAATTGTGGTGACAATATACATAAATCTAATTGGCTAATTAAATAAGCATTGAGTCATGTTTTTACCAGGTATTTGAGGTGAGAGGTGGCAAACTGTGGAATGTGTGGAAAAGTGACAGAGATGAACTCTTGGGACTCCACCAGAGATATGGCCAGGCTGGCAGGACTGCTGGGGAGCTGGAGTCACTCAGAGCGGGATCCCACCCGAACATGGTGTTGTGCCATGACGGGGTAGGAGAGTTGGTGGGTCAGCCTTTTAAATATTTCCCAAAACAACTTCCTACGATGATGATAATGGACTAAACCTCTGAAAAATGTAAGCCAGCTCCAATTAAATGTCTTTCTTAATAAGAGTTATCATGGTCATGGTGTCTCTTCACAGCAGTAGAAACCCTAACTAAGACAATGAGGACATCTTGTGGGATAGGAGTTTGAACATGGAGAGTAGGTAAGACTCCCATGAAGGAGAGTTTGTGATGACAGAAGCAAACACTGGAAAGAGAAAGATGTGAGATGAAGTTTTCTAAGAAGGACTGCTTTATACAAAGTTAGCAAAAACAAGGGAGAATTCTACACAGCATCTCAGAGATTAGTACAGCACAGCTAGCTCTTTAATTTTAAAATTCTAACTGCCAGTACTTGCAAATAAAATTAATTTCTTGCTTTAAGCCATCCATTTTGTGGTACTTGGTGCAGCAGCCTTGAGTAACCAATATATCATCCTTCCAACACCCTTCTCCCCATAATACAAAGAATACAGTTTAGACCTCAAGTCCTGGCTTGCCAGCCAGCATGCTTAAATAAAATAAAACAAAACAAAACACTACTTTGAAGGGTTGAATATTTTATTTTCAAAGTGGCTATTGTAAGTAAGATGGGAATATGTTAGCAGAGAGAAGAAACTAGAAATCTTGACCATTATGCTCATAAAACACCTTCAGGTATGAAAACTGTTGTATTTTCCAAGATATCCCAGGTAAAACATGCAAAAACGCCCTACAGACTTTGCAGAATCAGAGACCCCATGGGTAATCAAAGTGCCTACAGGAGAGCTAAGTGGTTGAAGTGGTGCTGCATTGGACAATTGACACTCAAGTCAAG
Organism: Tokudaia tokunoshimensis; assembly: GCA_036184795.1. Taxonomy (NCBI): domain Eukaryota; kingdom Metazoa; phylum Chordata; class Mammalia; order Rodentia; family Muridae; genus Tokudaia; species Tokudaia tokunoshimensis. The sequence continues at coordinate 21,240,315 of BTHU01000014.1, forward strand.
CATTTATACTTTTATGTGAATTCTTGTGCTGCACTGTCTGAAAAGTTAAAAGTACATTTCCAAGAATCCATTGTACCTGTCTTGCGATTGGCATAAATTTAGGAAAGATTTTGTAGTAAAAGAATGATCATATTCTTGGTGCTATTTCAGAGAAGTCACAGAGACAGTGTCAGGAAGTAACTGCCATGGTGTCAAGAAAGAATTATGGAGGTAGCAGCAACTTCTCATTTTAAAAAGATAGCTTTGATACCTTGTTCTTAACTTCAAAACATCCAAGTGTCACTAACGCCTGGTTCCCTATATTTAAGTCCTGTATTTACCTGTTTCTTAGAAGAGTCTTTGGTGAGAGTGAACCATGCCTGGAGGGAGCACAGCAGCCTCCACCACCTTTGCTCTGGTGATAGACTACACAGAGACTCCAGGTACACAGAGATTTCCCAAGTATAACATCACTTGGGGCAAGGCACACCAGGGCTCCAAAGACATTAAGGAGCAGGGCAGCCCCTCAGCAATCGGTGCCAGGGGAAACCCGGGCATCCAGGGGGGCAGAAATAGCCTTGCAGGCTCACAGGAGGTTCAAGTACCAGTCAGTGACAGGAGGGCCAACTAACAACAGATATAACCAGATGGCAAAAGGCAAACGTAGGAACATTACTAACAGAAAACAAGGCAATATGGCACCATCTAAAACCACCTCTCTGACAGCAGCAAGTCCTGGATACCCCATTACACCCAAAAGGCAAGATCTGGATTTAAAATCACTTCTCATGATGCTATTAGAGGATTTCAAGAAGGACATAAATAATTCTCTTAAAGAAATACAGGAGAACATGAATCAACATGTAGAAGCCCTTACAAAAGAAACACAAAAATCCCTTAAAGAAATGGAGGAGAATATGGGTCAACAGAAAGAAGCGCATAAAGAGGAAACACAAAAATCACTTAAAGAAATGCAGGAGAACTTGGGTCAAAAGGTAGAAGTCCTGAAAGAGGAAACACAAAAATATCTTAAATACAGGAAAACACAAACAAACAAGTGAAGGAACTGAGCAAATCCATCCAGGATCTAAAAAAGTAAGTAGAAACAACTGAGAAATCACAAAGGGAGACAACTTTGGAGATAGAAAACCTTGGGAAGAAATCAGGGGTCATAGATGCAAACATCGACAATAGAATACAAGAGAGGGAAGAAAGAATCTCAGATGCTGAAGATACCTTAGAAAGCATCAACCCAACAGTCAAAGAAAATGCAAAATGCAAAAATCTTGTAACCCAAAACATCCAGGAAATCCAGGACACAATGAGAAGACCAAACCTAAGGATTATAGGTATAGATGAGAGTGAAGATTTGCAACTTAAAGGGTCAGTAAATATCTTCAACAAAATTATGGAAGAAAACTTTCCTAACCTAAAGAGAGAGATGCCCATGAACATACAAGAAGCCTACAGAACTCCAAACAGACTGGACCAGAACAGAAATACCTTCCGTCATATAATAATCAAAACACCAAATGTGCTAAACAAAGAAAGAATATTAAAAGCAGTAAGAGAAAAAGACCAAGTAACATATAAAGGAAGACCTATCAGAATTACGAACAGACTTCTCACCAGAGAGTATGAAAGCTAGAAGATCCTGGGTAGTTCTCATACAGAGTCTAAGAGAACACAAATGCCAGCCTAGACTACTCTACCCAGCAAAACTCTCAATCACCATAGATGGAGAGACCAAGATATTCCATGATAAAACCAAATTTACACAATATCTTTCCACAAACCCAACCCTGCAAAGGATAATAGGTGGAAATCGCCAATACAAGGAGGGAAACTACACCCTGGAAAAAACGAGATAGTAACCTTCTTTCATCAAACCCAAAAGTAGATAACCACTCAAACATAAGGATAGCATCAAAAATAGCAGGAACCAATAATCACTATTCCTTAATATCTCTTAACATCAATGGTCTCAATTCCCCAATGATAAGACATAGACTAACAGACTGGATACATAAACAGGACCCAGCATTTTGCTGCATGCAGGAAATGCACCTCAGTGTCAAAGACAAACATTACTTCAGAATAAAAGGCTGGAAAACAATCTTACAAGCAAATGGTCCCAGGAAACGAGCTAGAGTAGCCATCCTAATATCAGATAAAATTGGCTTTCAACCTAAAGTCATCAGAAAAGACACGGAAAGACACTACATACTGGTCAAAGGAAAAATCCACCAAGAAGAACTCTCAATTCTGAATATCTATGCTCCAAATGCAAGGGCATCCTCATTTGTAAAAGAAACTTTACTAAAGCTCAAAGCACACATTGCACCTCATACAATAATTGTGGGTGACTTCAACACCCCATTCTCAGCAATGGACCGATCAGGAAAGCAGAAACTAAACAGCAACACAGTAAAACTAATTGAAACTTTGGACCAAATGGATCTAACACACACACACACACACACACACACACACACACACACACACACACACACATATATAACATTTCATCCTAAAGAAAAAGAATATATCTTCTTCTCAGCAACTCATGGTACCTTCTTCAAAATCAAGCATGTAATTGGTCACAAAACAGACCTCAACAGATATAAGAAGATTGAACTAATCCCATGCCTCCCATCAGATCACCATGGAATAAGGGTGGTCTTCAATAGCAACAAAAACAACAGAACATGTAGTTCTTTGCGTTGCTTAAGTATACTATCATATCATCTGCAAATAGTGATAGTGTGACTTCTTCCTTTCCAATTTGTATCCTTTTGACCTCCTTTTGTTTTCTAATTGCTCTAGCTAGACCTTTAAGTACTATATTGAAAAGATATGGAGAGAGAAGGCAGCCTTGTCTAGTCCCTGATTTTAGTGGGATTGCTTCAAGTTTCTCTCCATTTAGTTTGATGTTGGCTACTCAAATTCATCTGGAATAACAGAAAACCCAGGATAGCTAAAATTATTCTCAACAGTAAAAGAGCATCTGGGGGAATCAGTACTGGGACCTCAAGCTGTACTACAGAGCAATAGTGTTAAAAACCGCATGGAATTGGTACAGTGACAGGCATGTAGATCAGTGGAACAGAATTGAAGACCCAGAAATGAATCCACACTCCTATGGTCACTTGATCTTTGACAAAGGAGCTAAAGTCATCCAGTGGAAAAAAGATAGCCTTTTTAACAAATGGTGCTGGTTCAACTGGAGGTCAACATGCAGAAGAATGCAAATCGATCCATTCTTATCTCCTTGTACTAAGCTCAACTCTAAGTGGATCAAGGACCTCCACATAAAACCAGACACACTGAAACTAATAGAAAAGAAACTAGAGAAGAGCCTTGAACACATAGGCACAGGGGATAATTTCCTGAACAGAACACCAATAGCTTATGCTCTGAGATCAAGAATTGACAAATGGAACCTCATAAAATTACAAAGTTTCTGTAAGGCAAAGGACACTGTCAAAAGGAGAAAACAGCAGCCAACAAATTGGGAAAAGATCTTTACCAACCCTACATCAGACAGCGGGTTAATATCCAAGATATACAAAGAACTCAAGAAGTTAGACTCCAGAGAGCCAAATAAGCATATTAAAAAATGGGGTAAAGAGCTAAACAAAGAATTTTCACCTGAAGAATATCGAATGGCTGAGAAGCACCTAAAGAAATGTTCAACATCTTTAGTCATCAGGGAAATGCAAATCAAAACAACTCTGAGATTTCACCTCACACCAGTCAGAATGGCTAAGATCAAAAACACAGGAGACAGTAATTGTTGGCCAGGATGTGGAGAAAGAGGAACACTCCTTCACTGCTGGTGTGATTGCAAGCTGGTACAACCACTCTGGAAAGCAGTCGGGCGGTTCTTCAGAAAACTTTGCATGACTCCCAGAAGATCCTGTTATACCACTCCTGGACACATACCCAAAGGCTTCCCGGCATGAAATAAGGACACATGCTCCGCTATGTTCATAGCAGCCTTATTTATAACAGCAAGAAGCTTGAAAGAACCCAGATGTCCCTCAACGGAGGAATGGATTCAGAAGATGTGGTATATTTACACAATAGAATACTACTCTGCAATTAAAAACAATGAACTCATGAAATTCTTAGGCAAATTGTCAGAACTGGAAAATATCATCCTTAGTGAGGTAACCCAATCACAAAAAACACACATGGTATGCAATCACTAATAAGTGAATATTAACCCTGAATCTCGGAATACCCAAGACACAATTCACATATCAATTGATTTCCGAGAAGAAGGAAGGAGAGTCCCCTGGTCCTGGAAAGACTGGATGTAGCAATGTAGGGGAATACCAGGAGAGAGAAGTGGGAATGGGTTGACTGGGGAACAGGGGGAGGGAAGAGGGCTTATGGGACTTTCGGGGAGGGGGTAACCGGGAAAGGGGAAATCATTTGGAATGTAAATAAAAAGTACAGAAAAAAAAAAGATTAGCCTTTGGTGAGTGTGAGTCTCCCAGCTCATAGGCCAATATAATCCATGAGGGAGGGGAGTGGGAGTGGATCAGGCAAACAGGGGATTCAGAAGCCCTATGAGTGCATACAATGACCACAGTGGACCAACTGTCAATAAGTAGATCAACTTTACATAGGTCATTCAAGGCTTATAAAGTTCTGGCGGACTGAGGGCAGGGATACCCAGGATGTTCAAGGGTCCTTGGTTGGGGACTTAGGTTTCTGGAATGCCTCATTAACATGGGGCAGCATTTCTGTTAAACAGGTTTTTTATCAATACAAAGGGAATTGATCTTGTAATCAAACTAAGGCTACAAGGCAATCCTCAAGTAGGGGGTTTTGAATCCCCCAGACAAGGTCAGAGAAGGAGAAGACTAACTAATAAACGAAGGGAGTCTCCCAAAGTGTTTTAAGCTCAGAGGCTATCTGGCCATGGTGGACTTTGACCTTAATTAGCAGAGTTTTCCCACAGGTGAGAATTTGGATTGGTTATTTGACTTGGTTGAATTTGAAGGTGGTAATATTTTTGGTGACACTGGAAAACTGGATCTTTATACTCAGTGGCACACAACCAGAAGGATCCCTTAAATGACCATAGCTTCCCCAGGAAGAAGTGCCTGGAGAATTCTAATCTTTGGCAGATTCTTTGGTAGAGATGAAAAATACAGCAGCTTCGGATGGCATGACTGTAGTCCTCTGAAGGAAATCTCTTACCTCCTAAAGCTCCAGTGCTAATAACTAAGATATGAGCTTAATGGATCCTAAATAACAATATAAGTGGAATTCCCAGCCTTAGCAGATCCTCCTTGGTCAATGCTCATACACTGACGGATTGAGAAAAGCTGGGTCACTGGAATTGTAGCAACTTTCAAATAGTCATTATCTGCACTTTCGTGCCCAGGCTCACTGACTCTTCTCTTGGCGTTATCAAGGGGTTGGATTAAACACTGTTGTCCTCCTAAAGATTCTTACAATGAGAATCTAACTTTCAGTGTGACATTGGGCCTTACAGAAGTTATTAAGACTAAAGGAGGTTGTAAGCCTGGGTCCTGATCCAATGTGTTCAGTATTCTTATGAGAAGAGCAGGCTTTCTCCATTCTTTCATCAATAAAAGCTGAAGAAGGACTTCTGTGGGAACCCAGTGAGAAGGTAATCATCTACTAGCTAGGAAGAGAGCCTTCGCTAGAAACGGACCATCCGGGAACCCTAATCTTGAACATCTAGCATCCAGACTGTATGATAATGAATTCTAATGTCTCAGGTACTCAGATTATGGTATTTATTTGTTATGGCAATCTCAGCTATGAGAGAGTGATAACTGGGCATTTTGACAGACTGAATATTCTTATTGTGTTGGGCAGTGCTTTTTCTCTTTTTGTTTCAAATTTATATGTAGCTGTTTCAGGAAATCAGCCTTAAGCAAGCTTCCCTATGTTTTCCATGAAAGGTAATGCACTGAGTCATGGTAGACATCAAATAAACCTTAGTTGACAGATAACCTGTGAAAGAAGAACTGCATGATTCCAGATGGTGGAAATAGTGGAACCTAATTACCCATGTCTCTTCTTGGTCATTTCAAGGGGCTCAGAAAAGTTTTCTTCTTGAAGAAATTGAGAAATATAATGGTATAAGATAAGGCATTGGCTGTCTTAAAATGTTCAGTAGCAGGTATATTAGTTTGCTGTGCATACCATAACAAAACTCCACAGACCACCTGCCTTAATAGAAATATATTTTCTCCCAGTTCTCTAGGATCTTGTTGGTCAGAAGACTGTTGCATGTCAATTTTTTTCTGTGCATGTGCATAGTCAGTATCTCTACAGACATCCAGTTTTCTCTTCTCTAGTTGGATTGTATTAGGGAGCATCCTTAAAGTTCTGGTTTAAATTCACTCCTCTTTTAAAGGATCTGATTTCCAGGGCTGCATTTTGATGTATTGCTGGTTATAATGGGCCTCAAAAAAGATTTTTAAAGAGACACGATTCCGCTTGAAACCATAGAAATCCACTATAGATTGGGAATGAGGATGAAATATGACTCCTGTTTTTGTTTTAGATCTTTGACTTCAATAAATGTCCTATGGTCTGTGATTGTCAATAGATAATTGCTAGAATCAATAAGAGCTTTTCCCAAACTTAGTGTGAGAAAAATAAGGATAATAATCAAAGTGAATTGACTGCTGAGATCTTTGTATGGGCTACCAATTATGGTATATGTGTTAAATCTTGTTTCCTGGACAGCTTGCTGTCAGACCCTACCTGCCCCTGGGGGTTGGGGATGAGATGGCACAGAGTCAACAGACACAGACTCTGGGAGCAGGTGAGAAACCCAGCTCATCTAAGCACTGCTGCAAACTTCTTTAATACCTCCTACCCGCATCCCCATTGGTTCCAAGAAAGCATCTCTCCTAAACATCAGTTTCTGATTGGCTGGCATTGTTTGCACTAACAATCCTTCGTGTCTCAGACAGTCCTCAGTTAGGTCCTCCTGGATGCTAGTGTCACAGGCAGTCCTCAATTAGATCTTCATGCAGGAGATTCTTTTGTGGCTGCGAGGCCCCCAGCATTTAAATAGAGGTGGCCCCACCATTCCTGCTACAAAATCTAATGAGCAGATCATTTGGGTTCTGTTTAGTTATCTAAAACAAAACTTTAAGGAAGAGGCCTTGGCTTAGGGAGGGGATGGACCCAGTAGGAGGTTAAGGAGAGAGTATGCAGGGGTGAGAGTGGTGCAGAGGGAGTACTCATGTATGGAACTCTCAAAAATAAACTAATAAGAAAACTTTAGAGAAAATTAACTTTTGATGCTTTATGAAACCCCAGATAAGAGAGACTTCTCTTGCCTCTTGAAGAGGTGGCAGTATTCTTTGGAAGGAATCCTTCTAAATCTTCTGAATAAGTCATTCCTGAGGAACTTGACATTTGCCAAGGTACTTGAACACTAGAGAACACAATTTAGATTTTTACTCGGTTCTTTTCTTTTCTTTTTTGTTTTTTTTCTTTTTTGGAGAACTATTGATCAGTGCTCAAAATAACGATGGTTTCCTGAAGTCTAGAAAATCACCGTAATACTCAGGTCAAGAGTAGTCTCTATTGATGTTCGTGTGCTTGATGGATTAAGGGATTGTTGAATATTACTGAAATCTCTTTGTCTTATCAAACAAACAAACAAAAAACAAAAACCAAAGCCCCCAAACAACAACATCAACAACAAAAAACAAACCTAAAACCAACCAACCAACCAAACACAAAACCAAAAAACCCCCAGCAACAATTAGTCCTGCCTCTAAAGATAGAATAGATACAAGTTGGTTTTAGAGAATTATAGCAAGTAATTTTTAACTTAATTCAATGGTAATTCTAATGGATATATTTATTGGAGACCAACACAATCCCTGTCTCTTTGTATGCATCCATAATTGCTATAATTCTGGTGAGTAATTTCTTATTTCCTCACATTTGGGAAAATCAGGAAGCAGTTTGTGTTTAACAAGAAAAAAAAAAACCAGGGGTATATGCCTTATTGTGTGGTTAGGGAATATTCGTAGTTCTCAGTATGAATCACTTCATAGTGTGTGTATCTTGTTACCCTAGTGACTAGCCTATAGATTCAGCATAATGGTGACATTGAAGTGCTAGAACCTGATGAGAAGGGGTAGTATGTGTCCTAGACTAGTATTCTTCAATCAATTGAATCCAATTGATTCAAACCAATAGCTTTATAAATAATGATAGAATAAAGAATTTAGAAACAAGATTATAAATACAAATTGAATTATTTTATTAGATTCTACCATATTACTATAAGAATTTTAAGAAATTTTTTCTTAATTTCAATAGTCATGGATGACAAATCAAAATGAGCAGCCCACTGTACACATTGCAGTTTGATCAGATATGCCTCTGTAAGATGCCTCTTGGTGGGAACTGGGTAAACTTTACACTTTGTATCTTAGTGAAAGGCTTTGGAAATTTATTCTTACCGAGGACAAAAGACAAATTTGTATATCTTGTAACTCCTGATATTTTCACACATGTGTACAACCCCTACCCCCAAGATGCACACTTGCACACATTGATAGACTTTTTCTTTTTAAATAAAGAAGGGCTTATTTTGACCCATAGTTCAAGAGTACATCCATCACGGCCCCAGGCACTTGAGGTAGCTGGCCATATTGTGCTCACTGTCAGGAAGCAGAGAGCAATGAATGCTTGTTCTTTTTATTCAGTCCAGAACCACTGTGCATGGGATAGTCCTGCATAGAGACAAGGTGAGTTTCTTTAGAATAAGACTTCATCTTTTAGAGATCCACAGAGTTTAAGTTGGAGAGGCAGATATAAAGGGAATCATAATGGCTATAAAATCTAGCATTTATAAAGTACTTAACATATTCTAGGAGCGGTGCCAAGCACTTCAGAATCATTAGTTTATAATGACAATAATACAATGATGTAGAACTTTGAGTTGTCACTTTTATAGGTGAAGAAGCTGGAGTTAAGAGATACAGAATCACTTGCGTGAAGTCATACAGCTGGTATGAGGATTCACATCCAAAGCCCAAGTTCCAGAATTTACACTCTAATCATAATATTGTGCTGCTTGGCAATCAGAGCACAAGGCTCCATTTTCACCTCTAACAGTGAGCAAGCTATCATACACTCTTTCCTAAATCTCCCATCTGTAGCATGTAGATTCTAAAACCCCTAGGTTGTGGATCTAACAAGCTATAGGGACCTAAATCAATTTGTGAATAGTAAAAGACAAACTACAGTGAGCTTATCAGATTTATTTTCTTAATGGTACATGATGGGTGATGCTATTTGAAGCTACTGAAAACTCTGGAGGAGGAAAGAAAGGGAGCCTAATGTGGAACAAATTCTCAATGGCAATGGCTTTCATCTGCTTGACAGTTTTGGCTTTGGCTGTCCCTGAATGTTTATAAAAAGCAGCAGTTGGGCTTTCCTACACTCTCCCTTTCCCCTTTCCTCTCTGGGCCGTGATTCAGCTGCTATTTTTCCATCCAACTCAGAATTAGCATTGACTTGAGCCAGGTTTTTGGTGGCACCAAATGACTGCCCCTTTTGTATATTCTCCTGAGAGGCACCATAGCCGGGTGGCATCTTACCTGTTCTGCCCACCCTCCATTGTTCTGCCCATCCATGTGGCTTGTGGTCCTCTTTTGTTTTCTCCTTTAATATTATGGGTTGCTCTGTTTCCTTCCAGATGAAGGCCTTTTAAAATAATTTTGTCTTTGAACGAACCTACCCCTCTAACCCTTATTGTGATTTCAATAATGGTTAAAATAATTTTTTAAACAATGCTTTTGGGCTCTTGTTCACAGAATGCTTTTAGATTAGTTTGAATCTGTGACAAGAAGGGAACTGTAGACACTTCTGTTGGAGTGTATGAAACGTGGACAAATTCTGGCACGGGTTCCTTTCCATGGGACATGGAATTCACGTTTCTGGAATGGCCAATGTAGCAAATTCATGGCTTTTGAAGTTGTGCTGGAGAATGGCACAGTTCATAGGTTTGTGGAAAACCAGATGCTTTAGAAGCTTTGATTGTCTAACATGACAATCCATGTGATGCCAAAATTCAATTATGAAAGGCTTCTGGCACAGCTGTTTTGCTGTCATATTACTTGTTTGGCTACTAAGCACCAATCACGAGATTTTTCATGGTTAGAAAAGGGAAAACAGGCAGTGATTTGCATGTCATCTCAGTCTGTGATTCCGATGTGTATGGCCTCAACCCATTGCTTTAATGGAAATGCAGTTTTCTTTTCCTTGTGTTAAAATTTTTTTATATATTAAATTATGTGTGTGTGTGTGTGTGTGTGTGACTACTGTGTGACTACAGATGCCCACAGATCCAGAAGAGCGTATTGGGTACCCTTTAGCTGGAATTACAGTTTTAAGAACCCATGATATGGGTTCTAGAAATTGAACTGGTCCTCTGAAAATGTCTCAAATGCTCCTAAACTAACCTCAGAACTTTAGTTTTCATGGATTCCCTCAATAAAAACTGGTTGAAGTAAAATTTTGACAGAAGTAAATTTTTTCTCATTTTTTTTCCAGGGTAAGAGGATGCATTTTATGTGATTTATGTATATTTTAAAAAAACACTAATCCTATTCAATGGAAAAGGTCTTTTGTTTCAGTAAGAAGCCGTGGGATTTGAAGAGTGTTGATCCCATACTTTAGATTTCAAATGATCATTGCTTGAATTTTTACCGTTCCAAGTAGAAAACACATTAGATCTTTACTGGTTGGGAGGCAAAATGGCATCTAGATTGTGCTACATGATAAATAAAGGAGAACTTGCTAGTTCCCATGAAATGGCTCAAGACAACAGCCTGGTTCAAGATGCAGAACACTGAGTGAAATGTAGTAAAATGAGTTGGAAGGACTGGAGCTGGAAGATGCTAAACTGGAAGGATGTTTGGCAGAAGTTAGTACGGAGTCAGATCATGGACAAAACTAAAGATGCAGCGTCAGAGTGAAAGTACTAGAACACTGTTAAGCTGTCCGATTTTTGGTCCGTCCTCCTCTCTTCTCCTCCTTTGCTGGGGGTTAAACCTAGGGCTTGTCCCAAGTTAAACACATGCTCCCCCAGTGAGTGAGATCCAAGGCCCCTACACCTTTATGAAACACAATTCAAACGCCTGTGTCCTCAATGCCTAGATTGCTGCATGGCTGTCTATCTATCCCAGTGAATCTCAGAGATAAATCCAACACTAAAGCCTTGAGGCCCCTGGACCTTTGGAAAACAAATATCAAGTTCTCTATCACAAGTTCAGATGCTCCATCTTGTTTTAAAATGGAGGGGAGAAACGGTGAAAGGAAAATGACCTGGATTTTTTTTTTCTACAGAATATATGATGTTTTCTCTCCTCTGGCTTAATATGAGCTCTTTTTATACAGTTTAGGAGGTTGTGGTGGTGAGATCTGCAGTTCTTCATACCTTTATTCCCATTCACATGACAAATATGGTACCTGCATTGGGGGAATGGTAGTAGGTGATGTCAGGTTTTTTGTTCTCAAACATTTCAACTTCTGGTGAAATGTAGCTAGACCAGAGTGATTTTAGCTTATAGTTTCACTAGTACAAATATTTCTGTATTTTTCCTACTAATGTTAATTATTTTTTTCTCCCTAAGAGTAAAATTTAACCCATGAAAGCAAGGGTTGGATTTTGTTCTAGTTCTCTTCTGTACATTATACTTTACATTATACTTTTTTTTTTTTACTCCACTGCATTTCCATGCTGGCTTGTCACTTAATTGCAGCTAAATGGTTAATTAGTTTTAGAATTGACTTGCCAATTGACAATCTTTGCCTTCAGTGACTACACTCAAGGAAGAGAAGGCAATGGCCCATTTTCTCAGATGGTGTGCCCCTAATGAGCCACGTGGCCAGAGGAAGGGGGGCAGTGCAAAAGGGAGTGAGGATCGAGATGCTGGGCATCAAACTTGGTCTTACCCTGTTCTCATCAAATGTCTTTATGTTTTCTTTTTAATAGATGACGTCACCTGGCTAAGCTTGATCTGTTTTTTGGAGAGGTTGTCAGTTCTTTTTCAGCTGCTTCGCCTTCACCTTTTGGGGGGTGGTCTTTCAACACAACTTTATTAATACAAGGACGACTAATCACATTTGGTTCCTGGATGTAGCTTGTCTTCCAACAGAGCCTATGTAACACTGCTAATGCAATCACCTTAGGATTTTACATATACAATTGCTTATACTTTATTTTTGTCTAGATTTTAATGATAATAGTATATTATCAGAAAAATGGCTTAATATGGAGTCCTTTGATAGAAATAAAACTATTGTGAATCTTCATTTATTTTTATTTCCTTTAGTTTCTTTTACAAATATTTTATAGTTCTTAGAAAAAATTTATACATGAGAAAATTTTATTTAAACTATATATATAATACACACATACATATATGCACATACATTATACAGACACACACATATACATATATATGTATACATATATTCATAGAGACTTATGTGTATTATAGTTACTTTAAGTAGTTCAAAGTATTCCTTATCACTTTTTCAAACATCTTTACTATCACTTAACCAACCATCCTTTCTTCTATATTATTCCCTCTTCCTAGTTAGGACTCCTTCATTTGTCCTACTCTTCTCATCCCTCCTCTCCCTTCCCTTCCCCTCCACTCCCCTCAGATTCCCTCCCCACCCCTCCCCATCCCTCTTCTCCCCACCCCTCCCCTCCCCTTCCCTTCCCTTCCCATTACTCTTATTCCACATACAGGTCTAATCTCATTCTTCTGCATGGGGACTAATCTTGCTGTCACCATTTGTTGGGGATCTTTTTCACCCCCTCTCCAGCATATGCTTTGTCATTTTTGTCAAATAGTAAACAGTCAATTTAAGGTGTGTTTGATTTGTCTTTATAGTTGTCCCATTGGTCTGCATGTCTGTTTTCATGTCACCACCATACTGTTTTTGTTTCTATGGTTTTGTAGTGTATCTTAAGATCTAGAATGACATCCCTCCAGGATTGTTTCTTTTACTCACAACAATTTCTTTTTCTCTGTCTTTTCTGGAAACCAGGTTTTTTTTTTGGGGGGGGTTCTGTGTGAATTTTAGGATCATTATTTTTCTACTTCTGTGAAAAATAAGATTAGCATTTTCATTGGGACTGTGTTGAATCTATAAATGGCTTTGGGTAAAATAGTCATTTTTACAATATTGATTCTGCTAATCCATTATCATGGAATATTTTGTGTGTGTACATGTGTGTGCTTCACTCTTTCTTCAGAGGTTTACAGTTTTCATTGTAGAGGTCCTACAGTTAGGTTTATTTCTAGATTTATTTACCCTTTTGACTATGGTGAACGGGAGAATGTCCATTATTTCTTTCTCTTTGTGTTTATTGGTGGTGCATAAAAAAGCTATTGATTTATACAAATTAATTCTATATCTTTTCATGTTACTGAGTTGCTTATTATTTCCAGAATTTCTTTCTGGTAGAATTTTTGGAATCTCATATGTATAATATTATGTCATATGCAATATTTACACTAGTTCTTAATTGTCTTTATCAGATTATTTCTGCTACTATTTGTAATTAACTTCCTTTTGTTGAAGACTATTTTTCCTCCTCACATTGACATACTAAATGAACTTAGAATTAAAAATTAATTGAACAAAATTTTAGTTGATAACTTCACATATGCCTAACCTTGGCTACTCTGATGTATTATTCCATTTTGTATTGCTATAGCAAATTATCTTACAAAATCAAGGGGTTTAATCAGAATTCTAGAGGTGAAGAGACCAAACAGCCTTAATGTCAGTTTTGTGAAGAAGGAACCCTCTCTCTGCCACTATTTGGGAGAATTGGAAAGGATACCAAGTAAATACAGAAGGCATGAATGTGACTAAGGAATCAAGAGACCAGGGAGGAGGCTACTCATAATGGTATTGGCTTTTTCTCTAAATTAATCATTTCTTACTCCTGTAATGCAGCTTGGATCTTCATGCTTTCATTAAAGCACTTTACCAACCAAACCATCTCTTGAACACTTCCGGACTTGTTTGGGAAAATGTTCTGCCTATATACTTTGGAGAAAGTATCTCACCATACTGTTTTAGTTAAATAATATTTCAAATGTAAAATAATATATACATATATTGAGAACAAAGAAAATACAAAGGAGGAAAAATGATCTTAGCTGTTATTTTATTACAAAGATATGGTCATTATTATTATTGTATATTTATTCCTGCCAGTTTTATGTGCAAATTTCACAAGGGTGTTCGTTCTGTATGGATTGATTTGTTTTACATTACATTTTATTTTACTTTGTGGCCCATAGTTCAGAGTACTGTACTGTGTGTTGATTACAGATATCCTTGTTTAATGTCTCACTTTAGTAAGAACACCCCTTCCAAGGTACTTTATAGAATATTAATAGGCAATGCTTACATTTGATTTGTTTACACTTGATTACAGTTGATTTGTGCTCAAATTATGGAAACACAAGGTTAAATAAAGTTTGTTTTTCTTTGCAGGAATTCTCAGGGATATGAATATGTTTATATCTATTATGACAGAGAGGAGAAAGATTCAAATCATAGAAGCTTATGTAAGTAGTGTGGAATCTTTGGTATTTTTCAAAACAACCTTTTGTAAAAAAAGGTTACACATAAGAAAATTAATTTCTTGAGTTTCATTTTTTTTGTTTGAGATATTATGACAAATCAGCATAGACTAGGTGGCTTATAAATAAATTTATTTCTCATAAAATTAAGGTGCCAGTAAATTTAGTGTCTGGTGGAGGCCCTCTTCCTGTTTCATATTTGGCTGTCTTCTTGTGACAAAGAAGAGTTTCTGAGTCTTTTTTATATGAGCAGTAATCTCAAGCATACTTAACTCTCATGAGTAAGAGAGAGTTATTGGCATCACAAGTAGCCCACATCTAAATAATTTCACACATATACTAGCATTTCAACATATCAAACATCTAGTTTATAAGAAGTTCTAAGTATGGTGTTGCAGGAACACATATTGAATTTTGTTAAGAGCTTTTTGGGGCACCTATTACAGTGACTATATAATTATATATACACACATATATATTTCTACTTTCATTTGTATAGCAAGCTAAAAGATTTAGGAATATAAATCTATCTTTATTTTACATGCATCTCTGTTCAAAGCCTCAGTCTCTGCATATGCAAAGATGGTAATGATGGTGCCCTCAAAGAAATGCTAAATTAAATAAGAAAATGCATATAATATACTTCGAACCATTACTGTAAAATAGTAATCTGTTATTTGGATGAGATAGCTGTGGCTACAACCCATAATCTTTGATAAATGGTTCTTTAATTTTAATTTTTCCTACATGATATGTAATTGTTTTACTTTTCCATTTAAGGCAATAGCTATGTAGGTGGATCTCTTATATTTCCATTTTAATTAAAGTGAGTGACTGATTTTTTGCTCTATGACGCTGTGACAGTGTATCTTGAACAGCATTAGGAATTTGAGATTTCTGTATTACAGAGGTATATTATCAGAGATTTTGTAATACTTGTTCCAAATACACTTGGAAGGGTGTTTGCTTTTTTTTTCTACAGGCCCTCACATTTAATTTATAGTTAGTCATTTAAAAACTGAATTATGTTAGTTCTTAATAAGTGATATTTATGAAGCTCTTGCTTTTTGGGTTAAAGTTGGTCATGTCTGAATTATCTTTCCACTTTCATTTGCATTTGTGCATTTTCCTTTTTTTCTAACTTTATTAACTAAAGCTAAAGCTTTCCTTCTGTGATTTTGTTTCTATTAGTTCCTTTTATTGTTTGAACAGTTTGAACTTAATATGCAACATTCTGCTAATGTTTTTTTTTTTTTTGCTATTTCTTTTTTTTTTTAATTTAATTTTATTTTATTTTTTTAATTTACATTCCAAATCACTTCCCCTTTCCCGTTTCCTCCCTCCCCGAAAGTCCCATAAGCCCCCTTCCCTCCCTCTTTTCTCTGTTCAACCCCCTCTCATTACTCTGTCCTGGCGTTCCCCTACATCCAGTCTTTCCAGGACCAGGGGTCTCTCCTTCCATCTTTTTAGAAATCTATTGATATGCTGATTGTGTCTAGGGTATTCTGAGATTCTGGGTCAATATCCCCTTATCAGTGACTTCATACCATGTGTGATCTTTTGTGATTGGGTTACCTCACTAAGGATGATATTTTCAAGTTCTGACCATTTGCCTAGGAATTTCGTGAATTCATTGTTTTTAATTGCAGAGTAGTATTCCATTGTGTAAATATACCACATCTTCTGAATCCATTCCTCCGTTGAGGGACATCTGGGTTCTTTCCAGCTTCTGGCTATTATAAATAAGGCTGCTATGAATATAGTGGAGCATGTGTCCTTATTGCATGCAGGTAAAGTCTCTGGGTATATGCCCAGGAGTGGTATAGCAGGATCCTCCGGAAGTGTCATGCCCAGTTTTCTGAGGAGCCGCCAGACTGCTTTCCAGAGTGGTTGTACCAGCCTGCAATTCCACCAGCAGTGGAGGAGTGTTCCTCTTTCTCCACATCCTCGCCAACAACTGCTGTCTCCTGTGTTTTTGATCTTAGCCATCCTGACTGGTGTGAGATGGAATCTCAGGGTTGTTTTGATTTGCATTTCCCTAATGACTAAGGATGATGAACATCTCTTTAGGTGCTTCTCAGCCATTAGATATTCTTCAGGTGAGAACTCTTTGTGGAGCTCTGTACCCCATTTTTTAATAGGGTTACTTGCCTCTCTGGAGTTTAACTTCTTGAGTTCTTTGTATATCTTGGATATTAGCCCTCTGTCGGATGTAAGGTTGGTAAAGATCATTTCCCAGTTAGTTGGTTGCCGCTTTGTCTTTTTGACGGTGTCTTTTGCCTTGCAAAAACTTTGTAATTTAATGAGGTCCCATTTGTCTATTCTTGATCTTAGAGTATAAGCTATTGGAGTTCTGTTCAGGAAATTCTCCCCTGTGCCCATATGTTCAAGGTTCTTCCCTAGTTTCCCTTCTATTAGTTTCAGTGTGTCTGGTTTTATGTGGAGATCTTTGATCCACTTAGAATTGAGCTTAGTGCAAGGAGATAAGGATGGGTCAATTTGCATTCTTCTGCATGTTGACCTCCAGCTGAGCCAGCACCATTTGTTGAAAAGGCTATCTTTTTTCCACTGGATGGTTTTAGCTCCTTTGTCAAAGATCAAGTGACCATAGGAGTGTGGATTCATTTCTGGGTCTTCAATTCTGTTCCATTGATCTACATGTCTGTTACTGTACCAATACCATGCAGTTTTTAACACTATTGCTCTGTAGTACAGCTTGAGGTCCGGGATACTGATTCCCCCAGAGGTTCTTTTACTCTTGAGAATAGTTTGAGCAGTGGTTCTCAACCTTCCTGATGCTGTGACTCTTTAATACAGATCCTCATGTTGTTCAGAACTGCTGGTCTAAAGGCTTATGTGTATTATATCTTTATTGTAGATCAATTACTTGGATAAAAATAACTGGACATCCAACTTTGTTTATCATTATTTAGTTCTTCTGAAAATCATGCAATGCTTTGCATGTATTTTGATGATGTTTGACTCTGGATAAACAAACCCCTAAGAATACATTGTTCAGGCTGAGATGAGAGTCATTGCAACAAGAGACGACATCACCTGTGATGATTAACGATGCTAAGGGGACTTGGGGGTTTTGGTTAAAGTGGGTCTCTATTTTATGAATCAATTAATTAATTAACATTCCAAATGCTGCCTCCTCCAGTCCCCTCAATCACTTTCTCCATCCCTCCTCCCCTTCTCCTCTGAGAGGGTGGAGGGGTGGGACTTGTCCCCCCCCCTCGAGTACTCCCAAGGTGGGTCTCTAAACTCAAGGATCTGAAAGGACAAAAGCTTTCAAAAGTTTAGGATTGGTTTATGATACTCAAGGACAAGGGTTTTTCTGAGAATCTCACTGAATGAATGTTCTTTGATAATAGACATATTTACTAATTAAGGAAATCCATTTTCCTGAGAATTAGGCTATTCATTGTAATGCCTTAGCAAGGGACAAGTTAACAGTTAATTGTTTGGACAAATGAGTTTCTTAAGTGTTTGTGAAACAAACAGTAATGCTACATGGACTTTTATTTTTCTTGGCAAGAATTTATTGGAACAGTAAAGTTGTGCTATCGTAGATCATCTATCACTGATTCTATACCTCTGTGGTTGCTTGCAGTTTGCTCTCACTTTCAGAACTATCTGCTTCTTAAAAAGAGTTATAACCCTGGTTTATTTTAGGTAAGTTCTTGTAAGCAACATGTACAGTTAAAACTGTGTAATGATGGATTGCATGTGTGACCAGAGAGCCTACGATTTAATGAAATTGAAAAAAAAAAATCTCTCTCTCCTAGTGAGAGTGAACATCGAAACACAACACACTGTTCATATGTTTGTGGGATGAGCTTCCACAAGAACCTATGTCACTGCCAATTATACATTAAGATGGCATCACAACTATGAATAGTGTGTCATAGTTGATGGTAATAACAAATGGCTGCTACTAGCTTAAGGGTTTGCAACATTGTAGTTAATATCACAGTTCCAGTGTACACTTATACTTGCTAATACGTTTTGCTATAAAATAGCATACCATAATGTTCCTACAGAACTTATAACTCTTATGCTTACTATGTTTCTTGATTGCACTATGACATCACAGGCTGATTGACTACCTACGATCTCACCACGAGTTTATCTATGAGGTTTATGGGGTATTGGATGACAGGTTTAAAAGCATGCCCACAGCCTTGTTTAAGACATAGGTGACTGTCTTCAGGTTTTGTCTCTTTATCAAGTTTGAGAATAGTTTTAAAAAACAATTTATAACAAAAGAATTTAAGCCTTTTGTACTATAATCAAGTGTTTTAAGTTATCTTGTTTTGTAGAATAGAGATCTTTCTTTTAGACTTGTCTGGCCATTGATAACAGTGGTTCCATCAATATTAACATAATCTGAGGGCTTCCATTCAGATCACTATTAATATTAATAATAACATAATAACATTTTATCTCTCTTATTATGGTAGAGCCACTACTATATTAGATGACTCTGGCCAGGCGTGGTGGTACATGGCTATAATATCAGCATTTGGGAGGCAGAGACAGGTAGATTTCTGTGTTCAAGGCCAGCCTGGTTTACATAGTGAGTTCCAGGACAGCCAGGGCTATACAGAGAAACCCTGTCTCAAAAAAGAAAAAAAAATCCTAGATGACTCTGTAAGGATATTTTCTTACGGTGTTTTTGCTGGGAAATATTAAGGAACTGATACCAATAATACTTAAATCCTTGAAGTATCACAAGTATATAAAAATGCCATTTTAAAGTATTCAAGTAAAACTAAGAAAGGAATGTACATATTCAAGGTTAATGAATGCATTCATTCCTAAATTAATGGTGAATTGATTTTTTTATCTCTAGTTTTTATAATAAAAATATAGTTTCATCCTTCCATGTCCCCTTCTATATTACCTCTTAAAATCATAGCCTCTTTTAAAATATTGTTAATATATATATGCATAAATAACTATGACCTGCCAAGCCTGACTAGTACTGCTCTATAAATATAATGTGTTTTGAAGGGTTATCACTTGGTATTAGGTAACTTAGATTACTGGGTAATCAAACATGATGATTTGACAGATTACAGTCTGTTAAATTGGAAATTCTAATGCTAAGATGGTATGAGTCTTGGCTACTTGTTATAATAATATACTCTGAGCATAGGCTAATGACTAGTTACTATGTATGGAATCATCTTAGGACCAAACTTAAAACACAAACAATGACAGATTTATGACAAACTTAGCTCAACTTATTAGTGGCAAGACACATGCCTCCTTCATGTCTGTGCCCAGTGGGAAGTCAACAGGTCAATGCAGCAGACCTCCTTTTATTCACTTGACTTTGATAACAGAACATGACTGACAAGTTTGGTATGAGTTGTTTGAGTAAATTTGATTAACACTAATTTTATAATTTATTTTCTTTATTGTACTGAATATAAATTTTTTTCTATTAGTTTGAAAGAAAAAAAAAGGATTTATGTGGCTAAGTAGAAGTTGTTCACATTCTCCTGAAGGTTTCAAGGACATCTTTATTTTTATGTCTCCTAGTTATTACACCAATCCAGCAGGCAGCCCTCTCTTTTGCCTCTTTAGGTATGAAATGGCAGCTGCTATAGAGACACAGCTTGGGCACTGATCACACAGTGGAGCAGAAGTTAATCACCATTTGAAAACAATTGGCTGACATTAGACCAGAAAGTTAATTAAAGGAAAACTGATGAGACAGAAGGATATTCATTTTTAAAAAGTTTCTGTGTGACTAACAGTTCAACTCCTTGAGAGTAAGAACAGAATGTTAGATATCTTATATTGTCATAAATTCTGTTTGCTTAACTTTTAGATTCCCCTAAAATGAATTTGGCATGCTCCCTTGTTTTTAATTCACTTCATTTGGGAAATCATATTAGACTGCTCAGTGTTATTGTCCTTTTAAAAGTTACAACAGTACCTTCTTCTTCCTCTCCCTCCTCCTCTTATTCCTCCATCTCTTCCTTCTTTGCATTTTATCTTCTCACACATCTTTAGAATAGATTTTGTCTTTCTCCCAGGCCCTACTATCCAAAGCCATTGGATGAAACACTATGAAATCTTTCCTGGCTTAAGTCTTTGTAATTTTAAACACATTTACTAATTTAGTACCATTGAACTTCCAACCTTCAGAGTGACTTCTCCTTTTCATTTAATAGTCTCACTTTCATTGAGATAAAGACATCTCTTTTTATAGCACCCTGAATACCATATAAGGTTGAAATTATTAATTGATTTGCTGTTTCCCCACACAGATGATTTTCTGATCCTATATGTTGTCATTTGTGTGTAGAATGAACAGAAAGAAGGTTAGTGGAAGTGTTCTACGTTTTGAAATTATGTGATCATTTTGGAAACATGGCAGCTATAATTTCAAGGTCAGCTTAGGGTGATTCACCACTCAGCACTGCGGAGGCAACAATACCCTTAACAACAATATACTTACTGGGCATAAAACAATATTCATTTTAGCACTGTTTCCTCATTTTAGTTTGCTTGGATCTTCCTGTTTCTGCTTTGTAGTCTGGTCCATTCTCACTAGTCATCACTGTGTGGTAGACTTAAGGAGCATGCCTGGGGATATACATGGGCCAGGCATGTGACAAACCATAGAACCAACCTTACCACTTCCAGTAGTTTAGCCTAGCTTTTGCTTTTTGTTTTTTGTTTTTTTGTTTTTTCCTTTTTTTGGAGTGGGACTGGATTGACTCCAATGAATTTCTTAAGTTAATGAAAGAAAATAGATTCCCAGCCAGCCTCTCTTACCCACTATTTCTCCCTGAAAATTCCAATTAGAAACAAAGGGGGGCATTGAACCTTTTTTTGGAGCCCAGCAAACACCAAAAAAGTTTTAAATTGGCCTTCAAACATTTGTTTTAAGTATGACATTTAAAAAACAAGTAAAAATGTAATTACCCATTTAATTACTTCCAACGTTTTATAAATGAAAGATACTTTTAAACTAGGATTGAAACAATAAGAATGATGCAGTTTTAGAAAATATCTTTTTACTAAAGCACATCATTGAACTGTGATGCCTACAGACAGAAACATTCGACAGAACCCAAACTTAAAATAAATATTTATATATTCACACAGCTTCTTGACTCAATCCATGCAGATGATATAAATCAGAGGATCTATATTTGATGATGCTCTTCCACTGAGTCTCAAGTGGCCAGGTAGATTTATATCTGGACTATTTCTCTTTGCTTTTTCTTTTCTCCATGCAATGCTGAGAAAATGAACGGCAGGTCTATTGGTTCTTGGGATGCAGCTGGCTTAAATAAAACCTCTAACACTTGTTATAGAAGATCTCCTGAGGGCTTGGGAAGATGGTAAAGAACTTGTTGCAGAACCATGAGGACCGGAGTTCAGATCTCCACCATGCCTGTAAGAGCCGGCTGCATCAGTGAGCATCCGTAGCTCCAGGAACAGGAGGTAGAAACAGGAAGGGGTCCTTAGCCAGCCATTCTGGTGGAAATGGTAAGTTTCTGGTTCCATGAGAGAATCTATCTTTAAAAAAAAAAAAGCCCACAAGGCCTCAGACTTATACGAAGAACTGTAGTCAACAAAGGAATGCTGAGAATGGGAGAAACAGTCTTTTCCAGGTTGTAGCACACCAACTGGTTGTCCAATAGCAAATGGTCATTCCTGAACACAAACATAGGAGTAACGTTACACGGACTGGATCAGGTTGTATTTAAGAAACTATATGTATATATGTAGATACATATAATAACGGTTAACAGGATAAAAGGTTAAAGGAGCTGGGCGGGGGTCATGCACCACTCAGGGCTCGGGAGGCAAAGGCAGGGGCATCTCTGTATCTCTGTAAGTTCAAAACCAGCCTGGTTTATGGAGTGAGTTTCAGAACAGCAGGTGCTGCACAAAGAAACCCTGTCTCAAAAACAAACAAAATTTACCTTCCTTGCTTACCACATTGTGAACTGTAGGGGCTGATATCTGGTCCTTCCACTGTTATTGTATCTGTGTGATTTTGTTCCTAGCAATAAATGTCCTTTATGCTATTGTGGAAAAAAAAACCAAGCCAAAAAAAAAAAGTTTAAAAGAGATCAAGTATATGGGAGGGTTTGAGAGAGGAAAGGGAAGGGAGAATTGGTAAAAAATCTCAAGAATAAAAATTAAAAAAAGATGAAGTTTGATTAAGGAAAACACCTGGCGTTAACCTCTGAATAACTCCCCCCATCATCACATACATGGGCAAGCATACCTGTGCATACACAAATACACTACTAGCACCACTCCTCCAATCTTTCCCATGTGTTTACTGTCCTTACTAGGACTGTAAATGGTGAGATGTCATACACGTCTGTGACTGGGTCCAGGGCCGACATGACAGTGACTACTTATGGATAATGGAGCCTCTGTCAGCTCTGGCTACTGAGAGGTTGCCTTGCAGAAGATGATGATCAAGGAGTCCAGGTTCTGAGGAATCAACTTCCATAAATGACACACAGCATCTCTCGCAGGGAGAATATGGCCGCAGAGGTGGCGTGTATCTTTTATTGTAGTGCGCCTTCTTGTGGATATACACAGAATGGTTGAAGAAATCTTGGAAATTTAGTGTTCTAGTGCTCTTTATATTTGTTATAAAATAATTATAATCATGATAAAATAATGCCAGGGTTCTGTCGTTCCCTAAAGTCTGTGCATTCGGCAATATTTGTCCTGGATGTGGGTTGCCATTATTTTGTTTACATTAAGATATTATGCTCACACCACTGTGTCTCACCAATGTGGCTACTTCACTACTTTACAGCTTATTGGTTATCTATTCAATTTATGTTTTCTATATATCCGTTCTGGGTAGTGAATCTGGGAAGATAACATGGAAAAAATGTTTTGCATATCGGAGCACACTCTTCATTTTATTCAGACAAGATATTTTGATCATACTCTTTCTAGCTCTGAACTCCTTCCCAACCTTCCTACCTACCCAACTCCAAACCCAAACCCAAAACCCCCAAAAAAGGAGAATCAAAAGAAAGAAAACGCAATAAGACAAAAAATTAATAAACAAAATGAAAATATAAAACACAGGGGATATATTTCATGTTAGCTAAACACTTCTGAGCTTAGGGCTCTGTCCTGTACTATAGTTGATATACTCAGTGACACTCCATTGGAGAAAACTTGGGAAAACCCTTTCTCAGCACGTCTCAATTGCAAATAAACCCCTGGTTAGGGGTAGAATTTTGTGTGTACTTGCTCTTCTCGGTTCTGGGATTTTTTTTTTTTTTTTCTGTTTTAAGTCTGTTCAGTTCTTGTATGTGCTGTCTTAGTCTCTGTGAGTTCTTATGTGCATTAGCCCTGTCATGTCTGCACAACGATCTTTCATTGGAGCTATTCACCAGCTTTGACTCTTACAACCTTTCTTCTTTCTGATCTTCAGAGGTCCCTGAGCCTTGAGTGGAGGGGTCTGTGCTGGCTGGTTTTGTGTCAACTTGACACAGGCTGGAGTTATCACAGAGAAAGGAGCTTCAGGCGAGGAAATGCCTCCATGAGATCCAGCTGTGGGGCATTTTCTCATTTAGTGATCAAATGGGGAGGACCCATTGTGGGTGGTGCCATCTCTGGGTTGGTAATCTTGGGTTCTATAAGAAAGCAAGCTGAGCAAGCCAGGGGGAGCAAGTCAGTAAGAAACATCTGTCTCTGAATCCACTCCTGCTTCCTGACCTGCTTGAGTTCCAGTCCTGACTTCCTTTGGTGATGAACAGCAACGTGGAAAGTGTTTGCTGAATAAACCCTTTCCTCCCCAGCTTGCTTCTTGGTCATGATGTTTTTGCAGGAATAGAAACCCTGACTAAGACAAGGTTTGAATAAGACATCCCATTTACAACTAGGTAAGGGCACACTGTTAATCAGTGAGAGTGGCAGTGGACAGAGATCATTATTCCAACCTACATTTAGGCTCAGATATCACTTCTATTATACAAACACATGGTGTCATGGAAATAAGTTTTAAAGTTCATAATACAAACAGGGAAAAGCTCATTTTGCAAGTTTTAGTTTTTATAGACTATACATTTATTTTTATTTTTATTTTTTTATTTTCTATGTTTTTTTTTATTTACATTCTGAATGATTTCCCCTTTCCCGGTTCCTCCCTCCCCTAAAGTCCCATAAACCCTCGTCCCTCCCCGTGTTCCCCATTCAACCCCCTCTCACTTCTCTGTCCTGGTATTCCCCTACATCCAGTCTTTCCAGGACCAGGGATCTCTCCTTCCATCTTCTTGGAAATCTATTGATATGTGAGTTGTATCTTGGGTATTTCGAGTTTCTGGGTAAATATTATAGACTATAAATTTAACTGAAAGTATTATGTAAAGTGTCAAGCTAAATCACATCAATACCATATATTCTTGGAGGTCTACATTTTATTCAAATATAGATATCAATTATCCAAATATCGACATACTATACTTCTAGCTAATACTCTTTAACTTAAATTATTTTAATTTGTAAAATAAAAAAAAAACAAAAATGGAAGGGAAAGATACAACACACTATTATTCTTATCAAAAGAGGCAACACTCTTTAAAATCAAAAGCTTGCAAGTAAAAAAAATCCCTACCAGAAAGATACCTAAGCTTTTCAAGTTATATTATATCTATAAACGGAACTGTATTCTCAAACGGCATTTATCTCTAAGCCTGAGTTATAGCTCGCTTCATTGCTCCCTAAACACCAAATTTTCCACTCTAGATGTAGGACATATGGTTTTTAGCTCACTATGCCATGGAACTCAAGTGTGGCACATTTACATCACCAGCTCCTTGGGAAGAAAAAAAAATAGCACGGGACACTGAAATCTCACAGTAGAAAAGATGCACAATATAAATGCTGGAGTGCAAGGCTTTCATAATGGGGCGATTTCCCCGATTCTTAATAGAAGGAGGACACAGCAGTTCGTGGTAAATCAGCGTCCTGACTCCTCACTGGCTTTTATGATCAGCGTTAATGGTGGCGCTGTCACACGTATTATGGCTGCTTTATTTCAAAAGGCTCTAAGAGGCACAGCAGAGTATGAGTATTTTATAAACATATATTTTAAAAGTCAGCTTTTCGGGCTTTCAGGAATGACAGATGATTCCCAGGAGGGTTTAAGCAGGGAGAGGGATCCAGAGAACAAGGCAGGAAATGAGGCAAATAGGACCATTTATTTGATGTAGGAATTTGGATTTAGCTATAATCTTCATCCCTGTTACCGGTTTGTTCTACCCTAAGTGGAACCAAAATTATTTTTACAGATTAGCAACTGTCTTGGGATTGAAGAAGTCTCATTCTTGCCAGAGCTGTGTGACTTTACTTCCCATTACACTTCAGTATGGACCTCCAGGGTGCAGTTGATTTAACTGTACTTGCGACTATCTTGTGAGAGATAAAATTCCTTTTGTAACTTCCCAGACCACCAAGCTCTTATGTGAGCTCCTCAAAGTCATAGGAAGGAGATAATCTTTGCCATCTCTCTTCTATTCTCCTATTCTGTGAGCTGTTTGATACAGCAAGCTAATGTAGATGGCCACAGCCCGACGTATCCAAACTGTGTTCCCAGGGAATAGCAGAGGCCACACCAGCTGAATAGGAAGCTTTCAGGCAGATTCTGGTTCAGAATCATTTTAGCAATGCACACAGGTGTTAAAGAAGATAGCCACATTCTTCCCCTCCTCCCGTCTTCCTCTACTATTAGACCCTCACCTGCAGAGGTCCTTATGATACCATACCTGTGTTCTAGAAATCTGTTGGTGAAGAAATGGAAGAAATAACTCCAAATGGTGTCTTTTTAGTAAACTCTTGACTTTGAAAATTCTGTTTTCTATCTCTATTTAGTTGTCTGAATGTTTCTTTTGTGGCCAGTTTATTTATTCATTTGTTTGTAAGTCAAGCCATATTCTCCACTGGTGTGTATCTACACTGAGGTTCAGATACTTTCTGTTCAAGTGGAGTTAAGATAATCAGGTGGTATTGAACATTTCTTTAGGTGCTTCTCAGCTGTTCGATATTTCTCAGGTGAAAATTCTTTGTTTAGCTCTGTATCCCATTTATTAATAGGGTTATTTGGCTCTCTGGAAAGAAATGTCCAACATCCTTAGTCATGAGGGAAATGCAAATCAAAACAACCCTGAGATTTTACCTCACACCAGTCAGAATGACTAAGAGCAAAAACTCAGGAGACAGCAGGTACTGGCAAGGATGTAGAGAAAGAGGAACACTCCTCCACTGCTAGTGGGATTGCAAGCTGGTACAATCACTCTGTAAGTCAGTCTGGCAGTTCCTCAGAAAACTGGGCATGATACTACTGGAGGACCCTGTTATACCACTCCTGGGCATAAACCCAGAGGATTCCCCAGCATGTAATAAGGACACATGCTCCACTATTTTCATAGCAGCCCTATTTAAAATAGCCAGAAGCTGGAAAGAACCCAAATGTCCCTCAACTGAGGAATGGATACAGAAAATGTGGTATATTTATATTATGGACTACTACTCAGCTATTAAAAACAATGAATTCATGAAATTCTTAGGCAAGTGGATGGAACTGGAAAATATCATCCTAAGTGAGGTAACCCAATCACAAAAGAACACACATGGTATGTACTCACTGATAAGTGGATATTAGCCCAGAAGTTCAGAATACCCAAGACACAAGTCACATATCAAATGATGCCCAAGAAGAAGGAAGGAGAGGCCCCTGGTCCTGGAAAGTCTTGATGCAGCAGTGTAGGGTAATACCAGGACAGAGAAGCAGGAGGGGGTTGATTGGGCAACAGGGGGAAGGGAGAGGGCTTATAGGACTTTCAGGGAGGGGGGAACCAGGAAAGGGGAAATAATTTGAAATGTAAATAAAGAATATATCTAAGAAACAATAAAAAAATAAAAAATAATAAAACAAAAAACCCAAAAACCAAAAACCAAAAAAAGGATAATCAGATGGAAGGGTGGGCTGGATGCTGTAACTTCATGGTGCATGATGATCTGATAGTCCAGAGAGACCAAGAGGTTGAGGGGTATTCAAACTGGTAATGTTGATAAGGAATGGGTAATTAAGGGTTAAATTTCATACTGGTATATTCCATAAAATGATGCAGATATAATAATACCAATTACAGAGCATAATACATAAATCATATTTTATCATTGGTCTTCCTGTTATCAAGCAATTGAAAAAATGTATGATATGTTAAAATCTCTAAACATTTAATGCATATTATAGTAGAATTATTATAATCAGAGTAAGAAACATCTTATTATAGCTAAGTTATTTTTCATATCTTGTTAGACTGTCATTTTCTACAATTACTATAGCCAACTAAATATCTGATTTACTCATATTTGGAAACTCAGCTCCCTAGGCCTTATCCATAAAGAGAGGTGAGAAGGATGCACAGCTCCAGTCCTGGAGAGGAGTCCTGGGTACTGGCCAAGTTTTTGTGACTGTTGCCTGTTTTTACAGGTGGATGATTTAGTGTGATGAGCCACTTTGAAGCATGGTTTCATGTTCTGATATGTCAACTAAACAGGCAAGTGGTCAATGAGAAGGTATTTCATTTCAATTTTTCTTATCTATAAAGTGATGACATATAACTAGTGAATAATTTGCTGTAGCAAACTGCAGCTTCTTACTAATGTCCCTACATCGTGGACTATTAACTGCTCATCTTAATTTTTTTCTTTTTTTTCAGGTTTTAAAATCTATTTGGAATATTAAACATGATAGAAGTAGAAAAAAAAGCTCTTACGAAGTACTCTTTGAAAGGAAATTGTGACAAGCTTCTGATTAGGCATAAACTGTTCTATCTCCAAGGGCAAATATGCAGTGTAACTGTGGCTTCATAGAATGAATGGGAAGTGATCCTTTTGTTTCTATTTTGTGGAAGAGTTTGAAGAGTATTGGGACTAGGTCTTCTTTGAAGGTCTGATAGAATTCTGCACTAAACCCATCTGGTCCTGGGCTCTTTTTGGTTGGAAGACTTTTATTTTATTGAATATAATCTTCATTTACATTTCCCCCTCCCTGAAAACCCCTAACCCTACTCCCACCCCCTGCCTCCAAGTATATGCCCCTCCACCTGACCTACTCCTGCCTCCCTCCCACCCCCCTTGATTTGTTGGGAGACTTTTTTTTTCTAAGTTTTTTTTACATTCCAAATCATTTCCCCTTTCCCGTTTCCTCCCTCCCCGAAAGTCCCATAAGCCCCCTTCCCTCCCTCTTTTCTCCATTCAACCCCCTCTCGATTCTCTGTCCTGGCGTTCCCCTACATCCAGTCTTTCCAGGACCAGAGGTCTCTCCTTCCATCTTCTTAGAAATCTATTGATATGCGAATTGTGTCTAGGGTATTCCAAGATTCTGGGTTAATATCCCTTTATCAGTGACTGCATACCATGTGTGTTCTTTTGTGATTGGGTTACCTCACTAAGGATGATATTTTCAAGTTCTGACCATTTGCCTAGGAATTTCGTGAATTCATTGTTTTTAATTGCAGAGTAGTATTCCATTGTGTAGATATACCACATCTTCTGAATCCATTCCTCCGTTGAGGGACATCTGGGTTCTTTCGAACTTCTGGCTATTATATAAATAAGGCTGCTGGCCACGGAGACTGCCCTCCGCCATCTTTGCTCCAGTGACCAGGTAGTTGGGACCGCCAGGCTCAGAGACAGACAGGCATAATATCGCTTCGGGTTCAGGCAGCTTGTGTGTAACCTGCTCCCAGGTGCTGGGCTGATCTGCAGTAACCAGCGCGCCAGTTCCGCGGTGGGACTTTCTGCCTGGTGGAGGGACCCCGCGCAGGGAGGGAGCCTGCCAGCTTCCCTTCCGCGACCTCTGTTCCCGCGGACTGCGCTGGAGAGACCGGTACCCAGGCTCTCCCCCCGATATAACATCACTTGGGACACGGCCTGTTGGGGCTTCCGTCTGTGCCCGAGGGCGGGTTGGCGCTGTGGTCGTCTGGGTGCCAGATCGGCGGGCCATCGTGACCACAGGGTGAGCGGCGCCACGGAGACTGCCCTCCGCCATCTTTGCTCCAGTGACCAGGTAGTTGGGACCGCCAGGCTCAGAGACAGACAGGCATAATATCGCTTCGGTTTCAGGCAGCTTGTGTGTAACCTGCTCCCAGGTGCTGGGCTGATCTGCAGTAACCAGCGCGCCAGTTCCGCGGTGGGACCTTCTGCCTGGTGGAGGGACCCCGCGCAGGGAGGGAGCCTGCCAGCTTCCCTCCCGCGACCTCTGTTCCCGCGGACTGCGCTGGAGAGACCGGTACCCAGGCTCTCCCCCCAATATAACATCACTTGGGACACGGCCTGTTGGGGCTTCCTTCTGTGCCCGAGGGCGGGTTGGCGCTGTGGTCGTCTGGGTGCCAGATCGGCGGGCCATCGTGACCACAGGGTGAGCAGCGCCACGGAGAGTGCCCTCCGCCATCTTTGCTCCAGTGACCAGGTAGTTGGGACCACCAGGCTCAGAGACAGACAGGCATAATATCGCTTCGGGTTCAGGCAGCTTGTGTGTAACCTGCTCCCAGGTGCTGGGCTGATCTGCAGTGACCAGCGCGCCAGATCTGCTGTGGGACTTCTGCCTGGCAGAGGGACGCCCCCTCCCCCCCCCCAGGAGAGATCACACACCCCTGCACAGGGCAGGAGCCTGCCAGCCTCCCTTTGGCGACCTCTGCTCCAGGAATCCACTAGGCTGAGCCTTTAGATGTGCAAGGCCTCCCCAATATAAGATCACTTGGGGCAAAGCACATTAGGGCTCCAAAGTCACTCAGGAGCAGGCAGGCCCCAGAAATCGGTGCCAGGGGAATCCTGGTAATCCAGGGGGGGCAGAAATAGCTTTGCAGGCTCACAGGAGGTCCAACCAACAGCCAGTGGCAGCAGGACCAACTAACACCAGAGGTATCCAGATGGCAAAAGGCAAACGTAGGAATGTTACTAACAGTAATCAAAGTAATGTGGGACCATCCGAACCCAACTCTCCAACAGCAGCAAGTCCTGGATACCCCACCACACCCGAAAGACAAGATCTGGATTTAAAATCACTTCTCATGATGCTATTAGAGGATCACAAGAAGGACACAAATAAATCTCATAAAGAGTTACAGGAGACCATGAATCAACGGTTAGAAGCCCTTACAAAGGAAACACAAAAATCGCTTAGAGAAATGCGGGAGAACATGGATCAAAAGATGGAGGCGCACAAGGAGACAACACAAAAATCGCTTAACGAGATGAATCAACGGGTAGATGCACTCACAAAGGAATCACAAAATTTGCATAAAGAAATGCAGAAGAATATGGGTCAACAGACGGATGCCCATAAGGAGGCAACACAAAAATTGCTTAAAGAAATGAATCAACGGTTAGATGCCCTTACAAAGGAAACACGAGAACTGCTTAAAGAAATGCAGGAGACGATGGATCAACAGATGGAATCCCATGAGGAGGAAACACAAAAATCGCTCAGAGAAATGCAGGAGAACGTGGGTCATCAGGAAGAAATCCTGAAAGAGGTAATGCAAAAATACCTTAAAGAATTACAGGAAAATACAAACAAACAAGTGAAGGATCTCAGCAAATCCATCCAGGAACTAAAAAAGGAAGTAGAAACAACTAAGAAATCACAAAGGGAGACAACTTTGGAGATAGAAAACCTTGGGAAGAAATCAGGAGTCATAGATGCAAACATCAACAATAGAATACAAGAGATGGAAGAAAGAATCTCAGGTGCTGAAGATTCCATAGAAAGCATCGACTCAACAGTCAAAGAAAATGCAAAATGCAAAAAACGCGTAACCCAAAACATCCAGGAAATCCAGGACACAATGAGAAGACCAAACCTAAGGATTATAGGTGTAGATGAGAGTGAAGATTTGCAACTTAAAGGGCCAGTAAACATCTTCAACAAAATTATGGAGGAAAACTTCCCTAACTTAAAGAGAGAGATGCCGATGAACATACAAGAAGCCTACAGAACTCCAAACAGACTGGACCAGAACAGAAATACCTCCCGTCACATAATAATCAAAACACCGAATGTTCTAAACAAAGAAAGAATACTAAATGCAGTAAGAGAAAAGGGCCAAGTAACATACAAAGGAAGACCTATCCGAATCACATCAGACTTCTCACCAGAGACTATGAAAGCCAGAAGATCCTGGGCAGATCTCATGCAGGCACTAAGACAGCACAAATGCCAGCCTAGACTACTATACCCAGCAAAACTCTCAATCACCATAGATGGAGAGACCAAGATATTCCATGATAAAACCAAATTTTCACAATATCTTTCCACAAATCCAGCCCTGCAACGGATAATAGGTGGAAACCTCCAATACAGGGAGAGAAACAACACCCTGGAAAAAATGAGATAATAACCTTCTTGAATCAAACCCAAAAGTAGATAACCACTCAAACATAAAGATAGCGTCAAGAATGGCAGATGGCAATAATCACTATGCCTTAATCTCTCTTAATATCAATGGTCTCAATTCCCCAATTAAAAGACATAGACTAGCAGACTGGATACGTAAACAGGACCCAGCATTTTGCTGCATGCAGGAAACGCACCTCAGTGTCAAAGACAAACACTACCTCAGAGTAAAAGGCTGGAAAACAATTTTACAAGCAAATGGCCCCAAGAAACGAGGTGGAGTAGCCATCCTAATATCGGATAAAATTGATTTTCAACCCAAAGTCATCAAAAAAGACACAGAAGGACACTACATACTGATCAAGGGAAAAATCCACCATCAAGAACTCTCAATCCTGAATATCTATGCTCCAAATGCAAGGGCACCCTCATTCGTAAAAGAAACTTTACTAAAACTCAAAGCACACATCGCACCGCACACAATAATAGTGGGTGACTTCAACACCCCGCTCTCTGAAATGGATAGTTCAGGAAAGCAGAAACTAAACAGGGACACAGTGAATCTAATTGAAGCCTTGGACCAAATGGAACTAACTGATATATATAGAACATTTCATCCTAGAGCTAAAGAATACACCTTCTTCTCAGCTCCTCATGGTACCTTCTCCAAAATTGACCATATAATTGGTCACAAATCAGACCTCAACAGATACAAGAAGATAGAAATAATCCCATGCCTCCTATCAGATCACTATGGAATAAGGGTGGTCTTCAATGGCAACAAAAACAAAAGAAAACCCACGTACACATGGAGGCTGAACAATGCTCTACTCAATGATAACTTGGTCAAGGTGGAAATAAAGAAAGAAATCAAAGACTTTTTGAAAGTTAATGAAAATGAAGGCACAACATACCCTAACTTATGGGACACAATGAAAGCAGTGCTAAGAGGAAAATTCATAGCCCTGAGTGCCGCCAAAAAGAAACGGGAGACAGCATACACTAACAGCTTAATGGCACACCTGAAAGCCCTGGAACAAAAAGAAGCAAATACACCAAAGAGGAGTAGAAGGCAGGAAATCATCAAACTCAGGGCTGAAATCAATCAAGTAGAAACAAATAAAACCATACAAAGAATCAACAAAACGAGGAGTTGGTTCTTTGAGAAAATCAACAAGATAGATAAGCCCTTAGCCAGACTAACCAGAGGGCACAGAGATAGTATCCAAATTAATAAAATCAGAAACGAAAAGGGAGAGATAACAACAGAAACTGAGGAAATTCAAAAAATCATCAGATCCTACTACAAAAACCTGTATTCAACACAACTAGAAAATCTTGAGGAAATGGACAATTTCCTTGACAAATACCAAGTACCAAAATTAAATCAGGATCAAATAGACCATCTAAACCGTCCTATAACCCCTGAAGAAATAGAAGTTGTCATTGGAAGTCTTCCAACCAAAAAAAGCACAGGTCCAGATGGTTTTAGTGCAGAATTCTATCAGACCTTCAAAGAAGACCTAACACCAATACTCTTCAAACTGTTCCACAAAATAGAAACAGAAGGAACACTACCCAACTCGTTCTATGAAGCCACAATTACACTAATACCAAAAGCACACAAAGATCCGACAAAGAAAGAGAATCTCAGGCCAATCTCTCTTATGAATATCGATGCAAAAATACTCAATAAAATTCTTGCCAACCGAATCCAAGAACACATCAAAACGATCATTCACCAGGATCAAGTAGGCTTCATCCCAGGGATGCAGGGATGGTTCAATATAAGGAAATCCATCAATGTAATCCACTACATAAACAATCTCAAAGAAAAAAACCACATGGTCATCTCATTAGATGCTGAGAAAGCATTTGACAAAATTCAGCATCCTTTCATGCTAAAGGTCTTGGAAAGATCAGGAATTCAAGGCCCATATCTAAACATAGTAAAAGCAATTTACAGCAAACCAGTAGCCAGCATCAATCTAAACGGAGAGAAACTTGAAGCAATCCCACTAAAATCAGGGACTAGACAAGGCTGCCCTCTCTCTCCATATCTTTTCAATATAGTACTTGAAGTTCTAGCTAGAGCAATTAGACAACAAAAAGAGGTCAAAGGGATACAAATTGGAAAGGAAGAAGTCAAACTATCACTATTTGCAGACGATATGATAGTATACATAAGCGACCCAAAGAACTCCACCAGAGAACTCCTACAGCTGATAAACGACTTCAGCAAAGTGGCCGGATATAAAATCAACTCAAGCAAGTCAGAAGCCTTCCTATACTCAAAGGATAAGCAGGCTGAGAAAGAAGTAAGAGAAATAATACCCTTTACGATAGCCACAAACCATATTAAGTATCTTGGCGTGACGCTAACCAAACAAGTGAAAGATCTGTATGACAAGAACTTCAAGTCTCTGAAGAAAGAAATTGAAGAAGACCTCGGAAGATGGAAAAATCTGCCATGCTCATGGATTGGCAGGATTAATATAGTAAAAATGAGCATCTTACCAAAAGTAATACACAGATTCAATGCAATCCCCATCAAAATCCCAACTCAATTCTTCATAGAGTTAGAAAGAGCAATTCAAAAATTCATCTGGAATAACAGAAAACCCAGAATAGCTAAAACTATTCTCAAGAGTAAAAGAACCTCTGGGGGAATCAGTATCCCGGACCTCAAGCTGTACTACAGAGCAATAGTGTTAAAAACTGCATGGTATTGGTACAGTAACAGACATGTAGATCAATGGAACAGAATTGAAGACCCAGAAATGAATCCACACTCCTATGGTCACTTGATCTTTGACAAAGGAGCTAAAACCATCCAGTGGAAAAAAGATAGCCTTTTCAACAAATGGTGCTGGCTCAGCTGGAGGTCAACATGCAGAAGAATGCAAATTGACCCATCCTTATCTCCTTGCACTAAGCTCAATTCTAAGTGGATCAAAGATCTCCACATAAAACCAGACACACTGAAACTAATAGAAGGGAAACTAGGGAAGAACCTTGAACATATGGGCACAGGGGAGAATTTCCTGAACAGAACTCCAATAGCTTATACTCTAAGATCAAGAATAGACAAATGGGACCTCATTAAATTACAAAGTTTTTGCAAGGCAAAAGACACCGTCAAAAAGACAAAGCGGCAACCAACTAACTGGGAAATGATCTTTACCAACCTTACATCCGACAGAGGGCTAATATCCAAGATATACAAAGAACTCAAGAAGTTAAACTCCAGAGAGGCAAGTAACCCTATTAAAAAATGGGGTACAGAGCTCCACAAAGAGTTCTCACCTGAAGAATATCTAATGGCTGAGAAGCACCTAAAGAGATGTTCATCATCCTTAGTCATTAGGGAAATGCAAATCAAAACAACCCTGAGATTCCATCTCACACCAGTCAGGATGGCTAAGATCAAAAACACAGGAGACAGCAGTTGTTGGCGAGGATGTGGAGAAAGAGGAACACTCCTCCACTGCTGGTGGAATTGCAGGCTGGTACAACCACTCTGGAAAGCAGTCTGGCGGCTCCTCAGAAAACTGGGCATGACACTTCCGGAGGATCCGGCTATACCACTCCTGGGCATATACCCAGAGACTTTACCTGCATGCAATAAGGACACATGCTCCACTATATTCATAGCAGCCTTATTTATAATAGCCAGAAGCTGGAAAGAACCCAGATGTCCCTCAATGGAGGAATGGATTCAGAAGATGTGGTATATTTACACAATGGAATACTACTCTGCAATTAAAAACAATGAATTCACGAAATTCCTAGGCAAATGGTCAGAACTTGAAAATATCATCCTTAGTGAGGTAACCCAATCACAAAAGATCACACATGGTATGAAGTCACTGATAAGGGGATATTGACCCAGAATCTCAGAATACCCTAGACACAATCAGCATATCAATAGATTTCTAAAAAGATGGAAGGAGAGACCCCTGGTCCTGGAAAGACTGGATGTAGGGGAACGCCAGGACAGAGTAATGAGAGGGGGTTGAACGGAGAAAAGAGGGAGGGAAGGGGGCTTATGGGACTTTCGGGGAGGGAGGAAACGGGAAAGGGGAAGTGATTTGGAATGTAAATTAAAAAAAATAAAATTAAATTAAATTAAAAAAAAATAAATAAGGCTGCTATGAACATAGTGGAGCATGTGTCCTTATTGCATGCAGGTAAAGCCTCTGGGTATATGCCCAGGAGTGGTATAGCAGGATCCTCCGGGAGTGTCATGCCCAGTTTTTTGAGGAACCGCCAGACTGCTTTCCAGAGTGGTTGTACCAGCTTGCAATTCCACCAGCAGTGGAGGAGTGTTCCTCTTTCTCCACATCCTCGCCAACAACTGCTGTCTCCTGTGTTTTTGATCTTAGCCATCCTGACTGGTGTGAGATGGAATCTCAGGGTTGTTTTGATTTGCATTTCCCTAATGACTAAGGATGATGAACATCTCTTTAGGTGCTTCTCAGCCATTAGATATTCTTCAGGTGAGAACTCTTTGTGTAGCTCTGTACTCCATTTTTTAATAGGGTTACTTGCCTCTCTGGAGTTTAACTTCTTGAGTTCTTGGTATATATTGGATATTAGCCCTCTGTCGGATGTAAGGTTGGTAAAGATCATTTCCCAGTTAGTTGGTTGCCGCTTTGTCTTTTTGACAGTGTCTTTTGCTTTGCAAAAATTTTGTAATTTAACGAGGTCCCATTTGTCTATTCTTGATCTTAGAGCATAAGCTATTGGAGTTCTGTTCAGGAAATTCTCCCCTGTGCCCATATGTTCAAGGTTCTTCCCTAGTTTCCCTTCTATTAGTTTCATTGTGTCTGGTTTTATGTGGAGATCCTTGATCCACTTGGAATTGAGCTTAGTGCAAGGAGATAAGAATGGGTCAGTTTACATTCTTCTGCATGTTGACCTCCAGCTGAGCCAGCACCATTTGTTGAAAAGGCTATCTTTTTTCCATTGGATGGTTTTAGCTCCTTTGTCAAAGATCAAGTGACCATAGGAGTGTGGATTCATTTCTGGGTCTTCAATTCTGTTCTATTGATCTACATGCCTGTCACTGTACCAATACCACTGATTCCATTTCTTTAGGGGTTATGGGACTGTTTAGATGGTTTATTTGATGGTATTTGGTATATATCTAGAAAATTGTTCATTTCATCCAGATTTTCCAGTTTTATTGAATATAGGCTTTTGTAGTAGGATCAGATGATTTTTTGAACTTCCTCAGTTTCTGTTGTTATGTCTCCCTTTTCATTTCTGATTTTGTTGATTTGTATACTGTCTCTGTGCCCTCTGGTTAGTCTGGCTAAGAGTTTATCTATCTTGTTGATTTCCTCAAAGAACCAGCTCCTGTCTTTGTTGATTCTTTACATAGTTCTTTTTGTTTCTACTTGGTTGATTTCAGCCCTGAATTTGATTATTTCCTGCCATCTACTCCTCTTGGGTGTATTTGCTTCTTTTTGTTCTAGAGTTTTCAGATGTTCTGACAAGTTGCTAGTGTAAGCTCTCTCCAGTTTCTTTTTGGAGGCACTTAGAGCTATGAGTTTTTCTCTTACCACTGCTTTCATTGTGTCTCATAAATTTTTGTATGATATGCCTTCATTTTCATTAAATTCTAAAAAGTATTTTTTGTGTGTGTGTGTGTGTTACCTCTTTAAGGGCTTCTAGCTGTTTACCTGTGTCCTCCTCTATTTCTTTAAGGGAGTTATTTATGTCCTTCTTAAAATCCTCTATCATTACCATGAGATATGATTTTAAGTTAGAGTTTTGCTTTTTCAGGGTGTTGGGGTAGCCAAGGCTTGCTGTGGTGGGAGAACTGGGTTCTGATGATGCCAAGTAGACTTGGTTTCTGTTGCTTATGTTCTTGCCCTTGCCTTTAGCCATCTTGTTATCTCTAGTGTTAGCTGGTCTTGCTGTTTCTGCCTGTGGCTTGTTCCCCCTGCAAGCCTCCTGGAAGACCAGTTATCTCAGGGAGGAATTTGGGTATGGAGAGCTGTGGCACAGGGTCAGCTCAGAATGGGGCGTGGGGTGGAGGCAGACAGAAACCGGAAGGATCCTGTCCCTGGTTGTTCCTTGGTTCCTGTGTCCTGATGACTCTTGGGCCTGGAATTTAAACAGAAGTGGTGGTCTTACCTGTGCTCACAGGCGTGTCTGCACACCTGGGAGACCGGCTCTCTTCCTGCCATATTTGGGTATGGATCTCTGTGGCATAGGATCATCTCTGGGAGCTGTGGCATAGGATCAGCTCCAGGCACAAAGGAAACTGGAAGAATACTGTCCCAGGCTGCTTCTTGGTTCCTGTGTCATGAGGGCTCTGGGTGGGTCCCTCAGAGTAGAAGTGTTGGTCTTACCTGTGCTCACAGGTGTGTCAGCACTCCTGGGATACCAACTCTCTTCAGGCTGTATTTGATAAGGAGCTCAGTGGCACAGGATCAGCTCTGGGCACAGATGGAAACTGGAAGCTCATCTTAATTTCTTACTAAGAATTTCAATAGAGCTTAAATCCCACATTGACTCTAATTCTGTGGAGCAATGTGGCATTACTTGAGTCTATGGAGGAGGGCTATGTGTCATAATACTTAAAATGTACTCATGTGTCTTTATGCATTAGTGCATTAGGTGTACATTGTGAAATTGCTAAGCTTCAATTATCCTCTAAGTGAAAAAGGTCTCCATATTTTCTTCCATTTACTTGTCTTTTTGAACTTTTATTTACTTTTTTGCCACAGATGCAGATAAGGCCATTTAAGTGGTACTGATATTTAGCATACTTGGGGATAAATGTTAATTGAGAACTTTTACAAAATAGTTGTGTCAAATTTAATGAATAGTACTGTTGATGCCTATTTGAAACTAAAATAAGATCATAAATTATTTTGCACAATTGAACATAATAGTAAGTAAATGTCTAGGGGTATTTAAACTAATCAGTGACGACTAAGGATTACAGATTCCACTCCCTTTACTCCAAGTTTCTCCTATCTCCCGTCATGTCTGTATCCATTCCCTTTTCTTATTAGAAAAGAACAGGCTTCTAGGAGATAATAGCAAATCATAACAAATAAAATATAAGATAAAACAAAAAGCATCACAATAAAGTTGGACAAGGCAAACTAACAGAAGGAAAAGAACCCCAAGAGAAAGCACAAGAATCAGAGACCCACTCATTCCCACACTCAAGGGTCCCATCAAAACTAAACCGAAAGCTGTAATAGATGTGTAGAGGACCTGGTGCAGGCTCATACAGGTCCTGTGCCTGTCTCTGTGAATTCATATGAGTTTTACTCAGATGATTCAGAGGGTCTCATTATCCCAGTGCTCTCCATTCCCCTCTCTCTTCTTGCCTCCTCTTTTGAGGGGCTCCTTGAGCTCTGATGGGAGGGATTTGATGAAGGCATCTCACTCAGGGCTCTCTCTCTTTCTCTCTCTCTCTCTCTCTCTCTCTCTCTCTCTCTCTCTCTCTCTCTCTCTCTCTCTCTCTCTCTCTCTCTGTGTGTAATGTTTGGATGTTGGTCCCTGTATTTGTTCCCATCTACTGCAGGAGGAAACTTCTATGAGTATAGCAGAGTTATTTTATTGCAACATTGTTTTTTTTTTTTTTAATGACCAGTAGTATATGGTTTGACCCTATTTCTCTGAAGAAAATATTTTCAATTAAAGGGCCTTTCCATCTCCAAAACAAACAAACAAAAAGTACTAATGAGTGGTTAAGAGTGCATATTGCTTTTCCAGTGAACTTGAACTAGAGTCCTCTTTCTAGCACCTATATGAGGTGATTCACAACTGCTTGGAAGTCTAGCTACAGGGGAATGCTTCTGTCCTCCATGGGTACAAGTGTATGTGTGCATGCTCAGGAACACATACTTAAAAATTATATGAGTCAGTCTGAAAAAAGAGATGTAGCAACGAGATCCCATTTGTTGATTGTTGGTTTTACTTCCTATACTACCAGATTCCTATTAAGAAAATCTTTACCTGTGCCTATAAGTTAGAGTATATTCCACTTTCCCCTTATTAGTTTCAAGTCATAAGTGGAGGTGCTTGATGTATTTGAACTTGAATTTTGTACAGAGCAAGATAAAATAATTTCATTTCATTCTTCTACACCTGGGTAGCCAGTCATAGTGGCAATAGTTACCTGCATAAGACCTCCATAAGATCAATTTAATCAAAATCCCAGCATAGATGGGAGAGGGTCTCATGAAGTTCATTTCATAAACCAAGGAGGTTGGATAGTTGAAGGCTTCTAGGATAGGGGGAGTTAGTTTTCTTCAGAGACTTTGTCTTTGTTATGTTTCCTGTATTCCAATGTACATGATACCTTACACTCAAGTACATGGTGATGTCACTCTTTGGATTCAGTGGGCTGTGGAAAGAGGACCTGAAGTTGAAAGAGGGATATAGGTGGGCTTAGAAGTTCTGGAAGGGAAGTGGGACGTTTATATGATCAAAGCATGTTGTATACATACATGTGTGAAACTACCAAATAATGGTAAAAAATCACAAGACATACATAAAGTTGAACCACCATGAAAAGTTATTTCTGGGTAGTATCTATTACACAGGCAAGGAGAATTTGACTACTGCATGCTAGTCACTTTTATCAAGGTTGTTTAAAGAGGTCTAAATTGGTGCACATGCTGTTGAAATTTCTGTGAAGCAAAGAATAAGTAAAAACATACAAACAAACACAAACTTTTACCTTTAACACTTGTCAATTTCTTAGGATGATCAGATTAAAACTGAGGGCAAATGCTCCACTGTGAATTTGAGAAAGTCCTGTACATGGAAAAAAAGAAAGAATAAAATCTCTACTCACTTCATTTTTTGGTGGGCATCACGGCAATATTTTCTTCTAGTATTTTATTAATGATATAATTTCTCATGGTTTTAGAAAATAATTTTCTTTTTAAAATAGATTTTATGTGTGCATACATGTGTGTCTCTGTATGGCAAGTGCATATATGTGCAGGAGGTACCTTCAAGGCCAGAGATGCAGTTAGATCACCTCTACAGCTGGAGTTAAAAGTGCTTGTGAGCTGCCTAACGTGGTTTCTGAGAACGGAAGTCATGTTGTTTTAAAGGGCAGTGTGTACTCTTAACCACTGCACCATGTCTCCAGTCCCTCTGCAAATTTTTATTATTGACAAATATGAAGTGTTGATCTTTATTTTAAAATCATGTCCTGGTGGAAAAATCAAGATATGTTGGTTGTTGACATTGGTTCAATGCCTCAAAATTCATATTCATTCACATCGATGCAAATGGAATTGACAAGAGATCACACTAGGCTCAGGTGATGCTATCCTAACTGCTCAGTCTCCTATCCTTTGGGAGATTGATGTCAGGGCTGCATCCCTGTGCAGGTGTTTTCCTGCCTAAACCAAAGAATGCCCCCTTGCCTAGTTACCCATCCTTTACTAGGAGAAAGCTTTCATGCTACAGTGGCCAGTGGGGTGAGTACCAGAGCCTGCTATTCATGATCTTTTTATTTTTGTGTTTGTGCTGTTTTGATTCTTTTTTTTATCAAATATTATTCACTTTTTAAATTGTCCAGATGTTATCAGTTCCTAAAATATTTAACTCAGATATCACTTCCTTCATGAACGTCTTTTGGCAACTCTAGCACATGGTGTTTGCTTCATTTACTTCATTTTTATAATATCTAAACGTCTAAATTTATTTAAATGGTTTTATAGTTTACAAATTTTCTTCACTTTTGGGTCTTGACTGGGTCATCAAATCTACTCCATGATTTGGTTAAAATTTGTTATCCCTCATTGCCACTTTATACTCAGGTCACATGGCTGGTGTATGGCAGGACAGAGATCCAAATCATTGCATGACAGTCTACACTCAGTGTGCCTACCACCTAATTGCACTGTCTCCTTTTTTAATTTTAACCCACTCACTGCCCCCTCCCAGTTAACCACTCCCACAATACTTCTTTTATGCCCCCTTCCCTTTTCAAGTGGGTGGGGCTCTCCTGAGTATCCTCCATCCCTCATTTATCAAGTCTCTGTAAGGTTAAGCCATCCTCTCCCCCTGAGATCAGACAAGGCAGCTCAGCTAGAACATATCCCATGTGCAGGCAACAGCTTTTGGGGATGGGCCACCCTCCAGTTTGAGACCCACATGAAGACCAAGCTGCACATCTGCTACATATGGGTGGAGAGTCCTCGGTTCAGCCAGTATATGTTCTTAGGTTGGTGGTTCAGTCTCTGAGAGCTTCCACAGGTTTAGGCTAGAGCCTTCTTAAGGTGAATTGATTGCTGTGTTGTGTATTTAAACAACATGTACCATGGTTATTGCTTGGGCTTTGTTGGAAATCCTGATTATTTAAGAATGTTGTTAGCCTTTCTGTTCTTTGACTCATGGTTGTGCTGATAGAATTAAGGCTTTTGGTTTAGAA
This sequence comes from Tokudaia tokunoshimensis, assembly GCA_036184795.1. Taxonomy (NCBI): domain Eukaryota; kingdom Metazoa; phylum Chordata; class Mammalia; order Rodentia; family Muridae; genus Tokudaia; species Tokudaia tokunoshimensis. Next base: position 21,282,781 of record BTHU01000014.1, read on the forward strand.
GGAAAGCTTTTCAGATCCCGAGAACACACCTTGAACTGGTTTTTCAAAAAATTGAAGGAACTGCAGCTCAAGTAAGAGAATTTAATAGCACAAAGACAGCAACACCTGAGGCCGCAGAGGAGCGAGCCTTTGAGAGCATTAGTCAGGTCTGAGGAAGACCTAGCTAGGTTCCATTGACAGTGAGGATAGGTCTCTCCTACTAGTTTTGAACATGTAGCACAATTATATGATTTCAAGATCAAAATTGCCCTGTAACACATCTTCAGAAAATTCTGCTTCTGTTCTGTCCATCTTCGCAGCAATTACCTTGTCACTGTGCATAACCATGTTTTAAGTTTTTTAATAAATGTAAATAAACATGTCATATAAAAGGAAGCTTAGATAATCGACGATTATGTACTTTGTTGTTTTTATTTAATGTCTTAGAGATAACACCACATCCATGTATAGAAATCAATTTCATGATTATATTTTGCCTAGTATTCTACTTATAAATGGCTCATAGTTTATTCAACTGGTCCCTTTAAATTTTTTATTATTCATAAACTTTTGCTTTTTTTAATTAATCATTCCATTCATTTAAATCTCAAATGATATCCCACTTCCTGGTTATCCCTCCATAACCTCTTCCCCCTCCCTTTTGCCTCTATGAGAGTGCTCCCCCGCCCACCCACCCTCTCTTGCTTTTTATATATAATTTTGTAGGAATTACTCATGCTCACAAATGGTGTTATAATTTTCATGCATGGGATGATTTCCTAAAGACAGAAACTTTAAAGGGAAATGCATATTCATTTGTTATACATACTGAAGATTTTGATTATTTCAGTTAGCTTGGTGACCAGAAATTTGAGGACGTTTCTTCTCCTAAAATTCTCTCTGATATATGTTATTGCCAGACTTTTAGGTTTTTGTATAATAGATGATAGTGCTTTATTATAACTTTGTTTTGAATTTCTCTCATCAGGTGAGGCTGTTCTCCCTTCACTCTGCAGTCCTCCTTTCCTTCTTCTCATCTTTCCTCTCCTCTCTTCTCTGAAGACATGATCTTATATAGTTGGCCAACTTGGAACTTGAGACCATCTCATTTCAAATTCTGAGTGCCAACTTTTTAGGCACAGGCCACAAGGCACATTTTCTCTTTTTACAACCTATTTAGGAAGCTTGTCCTACTACCCATTCCTGACATTGTTCCAATTTCTGTTGGATTATGATTAATGTTTTCCTATTTCTTAATCTGCATGCCTTTGGATCCCATTTATAGTACATTATTCTTTTTAAAGGCTGACATCTTTTTTTGTGTTATGATATCAGTTATAAATAATTTCTGCAAACAACACTATAAAATTGTTAAACCATTGTTTATTCTTTTTTCCTGAGGTGCAATTGGATAGTTAGGTACATGTTTCAGACTCTACACTGAAATGGACTTTATATATTTTTTTCCACTTAAAATAACATTTTCTTGTTTACATTTAATCATGTTGCATTTTATTCTGTCACATGAGAAGTGAACTGAATTCAATTTTGTCTTTAGTCAACATGCTATCTTCTTCTCTGGATAGAAATTAAGAGTTGATTAATCATTTCTAGCCATACTATAGTTTGAGGACATAGATGATAAGAATTTCAGAATCCTCCCTTTAAAGAAAGAGAACACCAACAACAAACAAGCCAATTAAAATGGGGTACAGAGCTAACCAGAGAATTCTCAGCAGAGGAATCTTTAATGATTGAGAAGCATTTAAAGAAATGTTCAATGCCATTAATCATCAGGGAAATGCAAATCAAAACAACTCTGAGGTGCTACCTAACATCCCCTAGAATAGCTAAGATAGTAAACCAAAGGGTAGCTCATGCTGTTGAGGATGTGGAGCAAGTGGAATACTCCTCCATTACTGGTGGGAGTGCAAACTTGTACAATGACTCTGCAAATCAATTTGGCAATTTCTCAAAAATTGGGAATAGTTGTATCCCAAGACCCACTATACAACTTCTGGGCATATACTCAAAAGATGCTCCACTGTACTACAAGGGCACTTGCTCAACTCTGTTCATAGCAGCTTTATTTGTAATAGCCAGAAATTGGAAATACTCTAGATGTCCCTCGACTGAAGAATGGATAAAGAAAATATGGTTTATTTACACAGTGGAATATTACTCAGCTAGTAAAAACAAAAGCATTATGAAATTTGAAGGGAAAAATCTAGAAAAGATCATCCTGAGTGAGGTAACCCAGACCTGGAAAGACAAACATGATATGTACTTCCCTTTTTTCTTTTTGTTTTGCTATTCCAATTTATTTATTTATTTATTTACTTTACATCCTAATCACAGCACCCTTTCTTTTCCCAATTCCCCCTCTATATGTCCCCTCCTCCACCCTCTCCTCCCTTTCATCTCTGAAAATGTGGAGGTTGGCCCTGGGTACCAATACACCCTAGCCCCTCAAGTTACTGCAGGACTAAGTACATTCTTCGCCACTGAGGCCAGACAAGACAGCCCAGTTAGGGGAACAGGATTCACAGGCACGCAACAGGGTCAGGTTAAGGCCCCATTCCAGTTGTTGGTAAAACCACATAAAGACCAAGTTGCACATCTGCAACATATGTGGGGGGGACCAGGTCCAGTACTTGTGTGTACTTAGCCTCTGGGAGCACCAAGGGTTCAGGTTAGTTGATTCTGTTGGTCTACTTGTGGAGCTCCTATTCCTTCCTGGTACCTCAGTCCTTCTTCCATCTCTTCTACAGATTTCCTAAACTATAGAGGTAGCTTTAAAGACCGATGACGTCAGATGGTCACAGAGGTAGCTTTAAAGACTGATGTTCTCTGGTCTTCTAGCTCTCTAACTATACTGAATTGAATTGTAACAAAAATAGAAAGCACAAAATACTTTTATATTTATACATGTCTATGTATACTTTCCAGATAGAAGAAGTAAGTCAGCATACAAATACACACACACACACACACACACACACACACACACGCACACGCACACACACACACAGAGAGAGAGAGAGAGAGAGAGAGAGAGAGAGAGAGAGAGAGAGGATAACTCCTTACTCAATATAACTTGGAACAATGGTTTCAGACCTATTTGATGCAGTTCCATAGCACAATGTATATTTAGTACTACACTATGCAAGAGCTATGTTCTATATACATTTCCTAATCCTTACCATAAAGCAGCAAGCCTTTGCTTTTGATTGTTATAAAATGCAGATAAAGAAACAGGATATAAATGGTGACAAATTATAATTCAAGTCACATTCCCTTTCCCTTACTCCACTTATCTCTCTTGGCTCTAATTAAGAAGGATGCTTTTGAGATAAACATTTATATGTATTTATTTGGAGAACAAGCTCATTATATTTGAAACATTTCTAGCTTTCCCTACATCTCTCATTTTAGACATGACAATTAAATGTGTCCTAGAGAGTATTATTTCCTGGTTTTCTCCAAGAACATTAAAGAAAATGTTTTTCAGAATATAAATCTTAATTGTTTATTCTACTACAAAGTTTTAATAAAGAAGACTAAATGCTCATAACTGTTTTAAAACTTTCCAAGATAAAATGTTGGGACATTCAAGTTTTTACAAAAATAATTACAGCTGCCTAATGTTGATGATTATAGATACCACTTAGGTGATTTATAACACAGATGGATTCATCTGTCCACTCTGAAAATCAGCATGATACCAGGGTAGTTAGGAACAAATAGAAATTTTAATTCTAATTCTTGGCTTTTTCAAAAGTGAATCCTGGCTGTCTGTATCAATATTGTTCAGACAAATCAGGAAAATACCTGTGGTGAATGATTTGGCTTTATGCATTTTGGGATGAAGAGGCAAGACCAACCACACACTTGGTCACAGGATAAGATTTGTGTTTGGGCTTTGGGGAAATTTAACCAGATGGGCATTTTTCTAGATTGGATGGTATCAGGGAGCAATGCAATTCTAGTATTAGGTGTAATACAGTTATTCTACTAGAGAAGATTAAAGCAAGGCTAATGTTACAGTAATATTTATTTATATTACCCAAGTCAGTCTATTTGACTGGTCTTCTAGCTTGAACAATGAATACATGGTGTCTGTGTTCACAAACCCTACAATAAGATGTTGATTTTTTTGTCATACCTTTTTTGTCATAGGACCATGTAGCATTTTCTGAAGTTGACATTCTGTAAGGAAGTCTATTTTAATAGGAGAACATCATGGTCTCAATGGGAGAACCAGGAAAGTATCCTGGCGTTGGGTTATGTTCCTCTATATCAAATCATCCACAATTTCCTCCTTTTGTTTAACTTATACATGAATATAACTGTATTCTTCAGGGTAAACAATTGCCCATCATGATAATTGTTATAAATACACACAAAAATGTTTTCCTTATTGAATTCATCTTTAAACTCCATCTCTTGAGGTACAACATATGTCTTCCAGATTTTGCACAAGGGAACAGAAGTTAAATACCTCATTGTATTTCCTTATGTTGTATTGGACAGATTCAGGACCATCATCCCTCAAAGAAGTATGGAATATATATATTTTAGTTTCTTTCTACATACTTTATCTTATTTTACTATGCATATATTTGAAAAATAATGAATTTGAGCTTTAGATAAACATACACTAATGTGTATCTTAAAAACAACATTATTTTTTTATGTATCCAAATTATTTTCAGTTTTGCATTATGCTTCCCTTTCCTCTCTTCCCTCAACCCCTTACCTCCCTCTCAAATCTATGATCTGCTTTTCTTTGGTTATTGTTGTTAAACACACATATATGTGTATAGAATTATAAATACAACCTGCTGATTCATTTTAGTGTTGCTTGTCTGTATATGATTTTAGTGATACCACTTGGTATTTGGTAGTTTGAGGGGCTCATCCCTGGGGAGCACTAATTCTTCCTTTATTAGATCTTAGTTTACCATAGTTCTTAGCCTAGCAGTGGGGCTCTCTAAAATTTTCCCCAACATACCAGCATGTTCATCTGGTGCTCTTTATTTAGAATTTATTTAGTTGTCATGGGTATATCTTCCTTGTCATTTCTAGGAGGCACAATCTTTCAGAAGACTTTCAGGTCCTGTGGCTCTCACCGTCTTTCCACCCTCTCTTCTATGTTGCTCCCTGAGCCTTAGGTGAGGGGGTTATATTGTGGTTGTATCAGTTGAGACTGGAGTATATGTGGGAAAGAAGGAAATGTATGAAGGAAAACAGACATAGAAAGACAGAAAGACTTATTTAAAATCTTGGCTCATCAAATTATGGAGAAAACAGTCCCAAAGCTGTAGGACGAAACTTCAATCTAGAGTTTTAAGGAAGAGTTGTATGGGGGTCTGAAAGCCACATACCTGGTACAATTCCCTTTGGACAATCTTTTGCTCTTTTAAGCCTTTGTCTGATTACATGGAGGTCACCCATTCTATAGAGAATTGCCCATGGATATAATCTCATCCAAAATTTACCAACACAAATATTCAGAAAAGCATTTAATCAAATATCTGAGCACCATGACCTATACAAGCTAACATAAAGAAATAACTATCACATAGAGTGTTCAGTGTTCATAGGAGATCTTTCTCAGAACTTTAGTAATGTCTACTTGAAACTTAAGACTTTGTACACCAGCTTTCTTACTAAACTAACATATATATTGTTAGAATTCGTATTACATAAGCACACATTTGTTGTATATATGTTAACTCAGTGAAAACATCAAATATCTATCTAGAACTGATAGTTTTATATTCTGTGTGATAGGCAGGATGGTGGTGACTATTTTCATTTTGAAGAGAAAGTAAACCCAAGATGAGTGATTTAGGAACACTGTATAGTAATTGAAAAACAAAAGCATAGACATTAAATCTTCCCCATTCTTCTTTCCATCAGAAACAAACTATAACAAATTACATCAAATCAAATGAAGTAAATCATTATTGAAACACGTAAAGAGAGAGACTTTGGAGCTAACACCACACTCTTACAGGAAAATATTTATAGTTTTACATATATTTGAAGAATGAAGAATTTAAGAACAGTCTAATTTCAGTTTCTATGTCTAAATGTAGTTTCACGGAACACTCAGAGTTTCTGTAGTATGTTTATGAATGTGCCCTTTCATTGTCAAAAACGTAACAAGAAGGCATGGTTCTGTGAGTGAATGATGTTTAAGGATTTTAATAATTCATTCTGTTACTGTGTGAGTAGCAAGAGAAGCAGAACTGCGAATCAAGCCACTGTGCCCGCTGGACCATCTGAAGGGCAAAGTATCTGTAGCCCACTTTTGAAGTAAGAGATACGGCAGAGCCCCACTAATGGCTTCTGCATTTCTTTCAAAAGAGCTGGCTGCCAAGACATTGTGCAGCAGCTGAAACCATTTCAGGAAAACCTCAGTCCCCACAGGTATGTCAAACACTTATATGCTGAACAGCAACATTTGACAAGGCGGTGTGAGTTAACGGTGGCAGTTCTTTTTAGTCCCTTTAAAGGGATTTGTTGAGAGTAGACAATGGGTGCGAATGGGATCAAAGTACATTTCATGTACGTATGAGATTGTGAAAGAATTTTAAAAAGGAGCTGCATCTTTTCACAAAGAAAGGTTATGCAAGTAAGTCAGAAGCATACCAGTTGATGAAAGGATTTGGGTCAAAATTAACTCAGAACATTCTTGGGATGGCTATTGACTAATAAGTAGTGGAATTAGAACCAGGTCTTCTTATTTTCTCACAGTCTCTTCCTTCACTTTACCTTTTCTAACTGACTTTCACTTTGTCGGATGGAGAGACAGAGATGTGTTGGACTCCCTTAGAAGAGGGAGGTAGAGCTATGGAGACATTCGTACTTGTTGGATGGTTGTGTATTTGTGAACATATCAACAAATCCCCTACATTGTTCTTTATTTCTCTAGTCTATTTTCTATTGATTCATGCCTTCTCTGTACTTATATCTGCTCTTAAGACCAACAAAGAAAGGAGAAATCAAGGTGGAATCAGTACTTGGGACAAGAAGAAATCTTTTCATTATTTTCTTGGTTCTCAAGTTTTACTGATTTAGAACAAGTGGTGATTTTTCTTGTGATAGCTTTAATTATGTTTGCTGTCACAGACATAAGCTGTAGAAAGGGACAGAACAGCAACCTTTGTTTAAGCTGGGCTGAATGTCACTAAATCTCCCTGTTCTTATCAGCTCTAGAATGATAGTCATTTACTCTAAGAAATATTATATACTTACATTTATTTTTGAAGAAAAGATCTCTTTCAAATTAGCCATTTTAATCTTAAAATATTAGTGAGAACAAAGTTATATTTAGGTGGCATTTTAAAAACATATATGAATAGAGTTTACCTTAATGATAGAAAATCCATAAATTACAAGCTACTTAATATGTAAAATGTTAAACATTTTATTCTCAAATAACATAAAATAGACTTTATGTAATTAATTTTTAATATTTAAAAAGGATTAATTTTCCTGTAATGGAAATTTCACCATTCTTCAAATACTTTTCTGAAGTAGGTAATGCATGATAAAGATATTTTCTTTGAGTAGAGGAAGGCTACTGATTTGTTTGAGTTAATTTTATATCCAGCCACTTTGCTGAAGTTGTTTATCACCTGAAAGAGTTCTCTGGTGGAATTCTATCAAACCTAGTCACTATTGCTGATTCTAAGAAGTGCTTGCTGATAGGAGCTTGATATGAATGTCTCCTGAGAGGCTTTACCAGAGCCTTACCAATACAGATTCAGATGCTTGCAACCAACCATCAGACTGACTATGGGAACTCCAATGGCAGAGTTTGGGGAAGGACTGAAGGATCTGAAGGGGTTTGAAGTCCCATAGGAATAACAATAATGTCAACTAATCAGACCCCACAGAGCTCCCAAGGACTAAACCACCAACCAAAGAACATACATGGAGGGACCCATGGCTCCAGCTGCATATGTAGCAGAAGATGGATGGCCTTATCTGGCATCAATGAGAGAGGAGGTTCTTGGTTCTGGGCCCCAGTGTAGGGGAATACTAGGGTAGTAAGGCAGGAGTGGGAGGGGGGAGATCACCATCATAGAAGCAGGGGGAAGGGGATGAAATAGGGAGTTTCCAGAGGGAAAATGGAGAAGGGGGATAACATTTGAAATGTAAATTAATAAAATAGTCAATTAAAAAAGATATTTTCAAGATACTTAACTTGGGTTTTCAAGACAGGGTTTCTCTGTGTAGCCCTGACTCTCCTGGAACTCACTCTGTAGACCAGGCTGGCCTCAAACTCAGAAATCCACCTGTCTCTGCCTCTCAAGTGCTGGGATTAAAGGAGTGTGCCACCACTTCCCGTGCATATTTTTAAAGGTAACAATGTAAGTTCTAGTACCACAAGTAAGTGACAGTTTCACAAATTAAAATGTCACTCCAAGTGTTGGAGCATGATCACTTAAAACAGTGTTTATGGTAAGCACGTGGAGGAAGGGGAGAAAGGGGAATAAATGATATTATTATATTATAATCTAATAAAAATAAAAGAAAGTTAAAAAGAAAAATGTCTTTTTTTGCTATTATATTTTTTAAATGACCAGTTATAATTTAATTATTCTGAAAAGTTATGATTCAATTGAACATTGACTTGTATGAAGAACTGTGCATTATTTGATCTCAATATTATTCATGCCTATTTGGCAAGATGCAGGGAATTCTTATTTCCCGTGTATTTTCATTACTTAATATAATGGATATTTTGTGTGTTAACTTGACCAGAATATGGGATTTCTGAAAGATTTGATTCCACACTACTTAAGGGGTTGCAATATGATCTTGATAATGCTTCTAATATAAAACAGAAATTTGAGTCTATGGATTGAATAAATGGGATGGTCCTTCTCAGGGTATGTAGGTCTGTCCTAGAAGGCCAGAAAGAACAAAGTGTAGTGGGAAGAAGGCTTTGCCATATACCTGATTCCTGACTCTTTGAGCAAGGCCATTGATCCCTTCTTACTTTCTATGCTCTTGAGTCTCCAGACTTCTGGCATAGGTCCCAACATATACCTCTGACATTTCTTCTCAGACCTTCAAACTCTACCATGCCTGTTTTAACAGTGAGTCATCTCTTTGTGCCCTAAGTATTATTTATCTTAATAAAATTTTCTCGAATTTTGAAACTTTGCTATCTTACAAAAAAAGCTTTCTGGCTAAAATTTTAGGATCAGATGAATTTACAGCAGGATTTAGCCAGACTTTCATAGAAGATCTATAGCTAATCTTCCTTAACTTATTTTAAAATATAGGAATAGAAGGATTACTTCTGAACTCCTATGAAGCCAGTATTGCTCTAATACCTAAACCAGTTAAATAAACAACAAAAGAGAAAATAGCTTTAAAAATCACAATAAAAGACTTACAAAACAAATACAGACATACATAAAAAGAATATACACTATGAACACATTACCTTTATCCCAGAGATGTAGGGTTGGTTCAACATACACTAATTACTGAATGAAATAAATTCCACAAATGGAATTAAAGATAAAAATTACATCCCAATATACAATAAACACTTTGACAATATCAAACATGCCTTCATGATAAAAATCCTAGATATGGTTGGACTAGAGGGAACATATTTCAAGGTAGTAAATGTTGTCTATGAGAAATCTGCAGCCCACATTGTTTTATAAGGGGAAAATTTGAAATAATCCCACTGAAACTAGAAAGCATACAGAGATGTCAACTTTCCTCACTTGTTCTCAATATTGTGCTCAATGCACTAGCTGGAGCAATAAGGCAAGAAAAGGAAATTAATGGGATACATACAACAAGAGAAGTCAGACGATCCCTACTTGCAGTTGATAAAATACATTAAAGATCTCACAAATTCAATCAGAAAACTTTTTGATATAAGAAGTGTCAACAAAGTATCAAGATACAAAATCAACTTAGAAAATTCAACAGTTTTTCTATATACGATTGATAAACATATAGAGAAAGAGATCATGGGCACATTCTTGCCAAGGATCAGTCTCAACTTGAAGAGGGGTTCTTGAGAAAGGGGCATTTGGGAGCAGTGGACAAAAATTACTTGAAGTCAATCATGGGTACAAGGTGACAGCTCTGTATTCTCCTTGAGACATCTCTCTAGAGATCTCCAGACAGCTCAGCTCTTGTAGACCAAAGCTCAGACTTTTATTTGCATATTAATTCCACAGTCCACCTCAGGTTCCCTTTTGATTATCCCATGACTCAGCATCTTTAGCCCCTTAATTCTTAGAAAAAGACAGCAAGTACATTTTTTTTGTTTTTTTAAAACATGGCAAATGAATTCAGAGATCTGCCTACCTTTGCAAGGACAGACAATAAGTTAGCTGAGTGGGATCTTGCTGTGAGATTGCCATTCCCACCATGCCTGGACCTAAGCTCATTCTGTCCCAGGCTGACCAGGAACTCATGGATCTGCTTGCCTTTGCGAGGGATCTTGCCCTTGGATCATCACTTGCCAACTCTCTTTATCTTCTGATGCCAAGTCCTGCCATGGGGAAGGGATGGTGTGATACAGGCCCTGTCCCCAGAACAGAACTATCAGGGTGTGGGTCTCCATGAGTGTTGATGGTTGGTAGGCATGAGGCTTGTTTGCATAATAATGTTCATATTTTACTTTATGTTCCTCCTTTGGGAAATATTCTCCCTGCCAAGGTTAATGACTCCATGATAATTTGAAGCAGCATGAGTCTGGGAGGTGGAACTGTGTCTAATGACCTTAGTAAAATGGTAAATGCTGTGACTTTTAGGACAGTCCTTAAGAGTATGAGAAAAAACTCTGAAAACATGAGTTCAAGAATATATAATAATTTCTCAAGTATGCAAAATATGAAGATGCAATATGAATTTTATCACCTAAAATACAGAGACAGCTTTACTATGAGCCATTTAGTCAGAAATATATTAAAGAAGGAGATAAAGAGATTTGGGGAGCGGTGAGTCAAGGGCAAGACCCCTCCAAGCTAAGTTTATTGTTCTGCTTACAAAGGCAGACAGATTCAAGAGTTCCTGGTCAGCCTGGGACGGAGAGAGCTTAGGTCCAGAATTCAGTTAAAAATTATATAATACTAAAGTAAGTTGAAGTTGAATCTTCTAGAAATGACAGAGAAGCTATACCCATGAATTCTCAACAATATGACTGCCTGAACAACAGCTGAACAAAGATAATTACCATTAGATCTGCTAAGAAGGAAGGATAAACACAAAGGATCCCAACCCTAGATAAAAACAAAACAAAACAAAAACAAAGCTATAGTCCAATTAGGAATGCTAAGAGTGGGAGAAATAGTCTTCCCTAGGGAAGAATGCACTATTTTTTCTTTTATCCAAAACCAAATAGCCGGTCTTGAAAACATATACATACATGTAATAACAGACTAAGCAAGATGTATTTATATAGTTAGAAATATATCTCTATGTAAAAAATTAAAGTGAAAGATCATGAATTTGAGAGTGAAGGAGGTATAACATGGGAGGGGTTGAAGGGAGGAAGAGGAAGAGAGAAAAGTGGTGCAATTATATTGTAATTTCAAAATATTTGCCTCAAATTATTAAAATTGCACATAGTTCATTTACTGCTATTGTTTTTAAAGACTACATAGGAATATATTAAGTGTAGTAAATAAATTAATGTTTTTAATTATATCTAAGGATTTTGAGCTATATCCTTATAAATTTTATGAATAAAAAGATCATTTGAACTCTAAAAGACCACCATTCCATATGTGTAATAGCACTACTACTATGAATCAAACTCTCAGTAGTTGATATAGATATAGATCAGTTGACAGAACTGATATAGATGGTGCTATGATTTTTATTTCTGTCTTCCATTGACCTTATAGTTTCTTTTATAATCAGTCAGTTTCAAACACACTTTTCTTAACATTTTATTATTATTCTCTAGAGACTCAACCTGAGTCAATAACCTCCTGTCTCATCACAATATTTCAAATCTTATACTAATGTTGACAAAAGATGCAAACATCAGAGGCACCAGAATTGGTCCCTCATACCCATAAAACTTCTTAGCTAAATTTTACAGTTGTATAACTAATATAGAAAAATAAAGGGTCTCTGGTGTTTAACTGATAATTAAATGTGCTTTTAGATTTTTTACATCTTTAATTTTCATCTTTGTTTTCCAACTTTAATTTTTCAATAAAGAAAGACAACACATAATATGGTTAACATTGTGTTCCCTAAATAGCAAAGAACAGTGAATAGCTCATACAGTTCTATATTATGATAATGATAATATATACTGCCCTACAGACAAAATATCAAAGTACAAAGCTATTATCACATTTGACTTTCAGGTAGACCAGTTGTCTTTGTTTTCAATCTCTCATGCTGGAATGCTGTGAATTGCCATAATGACTGATAGAGTGGTTGAAGCTATAATGTCAGGAGAATGATTTAGTTATACAAGAATAAATGGTACCTCTCTTGTACAGCAATCCTTTTAAGTAGAATAGAAAACTACCTACATATGAATGAGTTCAGAGTGCATTCTAAAAATCTATTTCCTCAAAGATTCCTAAGATTACACAGGTGATTAAATTGTTGTCTTTATGTGAAATGTAAGTGAAGATACAGTGAACCTGAGTGTGTACCATGTTTAAATCAAAATAGCCATAAAGCAGGTTTTAAACCAGTAGAAATTCTTCAAAAATTTATGGGGTTGTGTATGTGTGTTTGTGTTTGTGTGTATGTGTGTGTTTATATGTGTTGACTACCAGCAATTTGTCTTTTTCTGCCATATTCTCTATTAAGGAAGAATTCCTACTATTGATACTTACTGGAATTTGACAATACATTTCTATTTTATCAGGTTGGCCTGTCTTTGAAAGTAACATGAAATTTGATGTCTAACAAAGATACCCGATCAGTGAATCAATGCATTTTATACAGCATGTTAAGCTCACTGAACTTTTTCTTCCATTTAATTCCAACACAGAGGCAACTTGAACTGATAAAATCAGGTGTTCAGTATACATATGTTCCTATGTTCTATTCTCAAAAAAAAAAAAAAAGAAAGAAAAGAAAAGGAAAGAAAGAATGAAATTTCCACTTCTATATTTAACCTTTTTCAACTTGAAAATGAAAAAAAAATGTTATGCTTCAATTCACAGTGATGTTGTTGTAGTGGGCATTTGATAAAATTTTGGTAAAATAAGAAATGTAGACCTTTTTCTTAGAAAACATTGATTCAATTGATGAAAAGTATAAAAAAAATCAACATGTAAAGTCTTTAAATTGTATGGCGTCACACAGAGGAGAGTAAAACATCCATTCTCAAAAATACACTACATTTTAACTGGAGCAGAAAAAGTTGCCTTTTGACTTACAGTTCACTCCATGAGACTTCTCTCCAACTCCCCCACCTCTGTGGAACTTAAGCTGCATCTCAGGGTGATACTGTCAAGAAGGCAGGTGTGTCCAGTCTCTCTGCTCCCAAGCTGGTGTTATAGTTTTACTTCTGAATGGGGTAGTCACCAGTTCTAACATTTTCCAGTTTTCTGTTGGATCTCTGTGTTACTTATCTGCCAACAGATAAGGAGGAAGGGTTTATTGAAGCTCGCAGTTCAGACGTCTCCGTGCATGCTTGCTTGGCTCCGTTACCTTTGAACCTATGAGAAAGCACTTACTATCACATGTGTGAGAGCAAGGTGAAGGAAGCTCATCTCTTAATGGTTGGGAAGTGAGAGAAGAACAACAGGGTTGCCCCAATATGACCTTTGAGAGGATGCTCATATGACCTTACTACCTCCTTTAGATTCCTACCATTCAAAGGCTCTACTATCTCCTATTAGTGGAATGGCTGGCAGTAAAGCCTTAAACACATAGGCATTTAAGGGACATTTATTCAAACCATACAGTCTCTGTTACCCAACCTGGCCTAACTTCTACCTATTTGATTGAAATTATTCTACAATGTGATAGTAAAACTTTTCTTATAATGAAAGAACATAAAATATCCAAAACAGAAAGAAAAGACATATTGGAGTATTCATATATCCTATTTAAAAACAAAACAAAATAAAATGAAAGGAAATGAAATAAAATAAAATTTACCGTGACCTGTACTTGGTGGTGCACACCTTTAATCCCTTGGGAGGTAGAGGTAAGAGGATCTCTTGGAGTTCAAGGCCAGCTTTGTCTATACAGGAAAGGAGGAAGGGATGGAGGGAGGGAGGGAGAGAGGAGAATGAGAGAGAGAGAGAGAGAGAGAGAGAGAGAGAGAGAGAGAGAGAGAGAGAGAGAGAGACAGAGAGAGAGACAGAGAGACAGAGAGAGACAGAGAGAGAGAGAGAATATGAAATAGAGACTGTTCAAAATCTGTTCCCCCAAGGTATCTCCCAATTCTCACCCCAAAACATACCACAGGATTATAATTATCAAGGCATTATGGGGACATTTGGTGATTTGGATGGTGGCCAGAGGTCAATGCTGTATGTCTTCTGTCATTATTTCTCCCCTTATTTTATGAATCAGGGTCTCTCACTAATCCTGGGCAATGATTTAGCGAGGCTAGCTGGACAGTGAGCTGCAGACATCCACCTGTCCCCACCTTCAGGCACAGGATTACAAGTAGTGCAGCTTCATCTGACTTGATGTGCGTTCTGGAGGTCTGAGCTCAAGTCCTCATGCTTGAATGGCAGGCCCTCTGCCAGCCAAGGCCTCCTCTGAGCCCTTTACATATACTTTTTGAGGATTATATTTATTTCACCCAAAAGAAGAAAAGTTTCATCTAGTATTTTTTCTACACAAAATAAATTAAAGATGGACAAAGTGAATGTCTGTCATCTTAGCACCAGGGAAGTGGATGCAGCACTATCAGGAATTTCAGTCCATCCTTTGGTCTATGTAGCAAATTTGAGTCCAGATCTTAATAGTCATAGGCCCATGAAAATAAAAGAAAAAGAGAAAAAAATTGAAGTGATATTAAGCTACATAAACTAAGGAAGCTAATTTAAAAGCTACCAGTTCTCTTTCACTATATTTTATATTTTAATGAGAAAGTAAGCTGAGATAACTTCAAGAAAAGAAAAAGAAATCTATTTTTATTGTATACAAAAATTTAAAAACCATCTACACCTGTGCTACTTGATAGAAGACAGATTTTATTACCTGTGACATTTTAATTAACAGACTTCTTAAGCTTGTTTTCTTAATGAGTAATTTTTAGCCTATGTACATCTTTATAACTTTAAGTTCTAAGGTTGCATTTCAGAAAAGTTTATGTAATGAAACAGTTAAAATATAAATTTGATATAACAGGATGTTTGCTGTTATTGAAACTTGTTTAATTTGCAAAGATAATTCTCTACATCTTATCTTTATTTTTTCTTCCCCAGACAAGACCAACAGAACATGGAAAGAGAACCTATTTGAGCCAATTGGTTACATTCTGAAGAAAAACCTGGCATTTAAAAAAGGATTTTATTATTATTATTATTATTATTATTATTATTATTATTATTATTGTTACTATTATTATTATTATAAACAGTGTTTAAAGAAAGATGATCAAAATTAACCATCTTCAGCCAGGAAATTTTTTTTGTCTTAATTTCTTTTCTTTTTTTATTGAAAATACAGTGTTTTTCATACAATACATTCTGATTGTGGTTTTCCCTCCCTCTCACTCCTCCTCACCTCCCCACCCACTCCAGTTCACACCCTTTCTCTCTCTCATTAGAAAACAAACAGGCATCACAAAGGAGATGAAGTGAAAGCGAAAGATCTGTCCTTGACTAGGACAAAACAAACAACGGAAAAAAAAAAGAGCAGAAGAAAATGCACAAGAAATCTTTAGATGTACAGACATGTACATTCACACATCCAGAAATCTCATAAAGATACAAATTGGAAACTGTAATATATAAGCAAGAGACCTGTAGAGTCAAAACTCCAAAAACTAAACCAAACAAAAATCCCCCCAAACTTTCTTAAACAAACCAACCCAAACATACAAACAACAAAGAGTTATGAGACAAAAACAAAAAAGGGCAAACATGAAAACATGAGACTAAAAAGCTTCAAAAGGGGCTGGAGAGACGGCTCAGCAGTTAAGAGCACTGACTGCTCTTCCAAAGGTCCTGAGTTCAATTCCCAGAAACCACATGGTGGCTCACAACCATCTGTAATGGGATCTAATGCTCTCTTCTGGTGTGTCTGAAGACAGCTACAGTGTACTCATATGCATAAAATAAATAAATCAATCCAAAAAAAAAAACAATCAAAAAATACCATTGAGTATTTTGGACATCTACTGAAAGTCCAGCTAAGGTTCAGCCTCATGTCATTCTGATGAGAACTCACACTGCACTTGAAACTATAGGACAGAAGGTTCAGAAAATCCTCTTGCCTGAACTCGCTCAATCCTGCCAGCCAAAGGTGGGTCTTAAGCCTAGCAACCTTTCCCTGTGAAGTCCTGTTAGTGAATATAGTTGGCTTTATGGACCACAGGGTCTTTATGGTAATTACTCCTCTCTGTCACTGTAGTACAAAAACTTCCAAAGAAATAAATAAAGAATTGGGAATTTGTAAGTTTTCTAACAAAGCCTTATTGACAAAGCAGGCCAACCACAGTTTGTCTATCTCAGCTTTATAATTTAACTTACTTGAAAACAGGATTCTTTTGTCTTCTAAGATCCCTTGATGAGGTGCATGGAACACTTTGAGGGGACAGTTGATGTTTTTAAATGTGGAATAGGAGAGTAACTTTTGATAGTTATCTAGTTTGGAAAGCTAATATCTTTGTTTTACCAAAGCGCTTAGTTTTACTTACTAATAAGAGGAGATCTATTATATTTGGATTTTAAAATCAGAACTTCTGTTGCTCTACTTTCAGGTTCTTAAATGAATTAAAAATAGTATATAATTTGTGATTCATTTTTTGTTATAGTTTCTTATCTAAGTTATAATAATATAATTTATTTATCTTTAAATTTTTCATATATGTATGAACACATTTTGATTATATGTACCTCTCATTATCTCCAACACCCCTAGGAGCCACCAACCTGTTTTCCCCCCAACTTCATCATATCCTTATATTATTATTATTATTATTATTATTATTATTATTATTATTAAGAATTACACATCAAGTCAAAGGACCTGTCCAAGCTCAAGCCAGTCAGAATTCCAACATAGGGTGTGTATAAGGGATTCCAGGAATTCTGCCCTAGCTGTGGATCCATGGGAAGTTGATGGGAGCTGAGACAGAAAGTCACTTTTCTTTAGGGTTGTGGCCAATGGTAGATTTCCTATGCTCCGTTGCATGGCTTAATACCCTTGTACAGATTGTTGGTGCTAATTGGAATAGTGAGGTTATTTTAGTAATAATGTACTTTTTGAAAATGTTTATTGATTCTTTGTGATTTTCACTTCATGTATCCCAATCCCACTCATCTCCCTGTCCCTTTGTTTCTGCCTTTCACTCTTGCAACCTCTTCCCTAAAACAAAATAAATTAAGATAGAATGAATAAGAACAACAACCACAACAAACTCTTCTCATGGAAACTTTAGTGTGTCACACAGTATACCCCTCTGTCCACGCATCTTCACTTTCGAATGCTCATTTCACTGAGTCATTGGTCTGTTTCAAGACCTCTACTACACAATCAATACTGGATCCTCAAGGGGCACTCTTCTAAGATATCCTCTTGTTACCCTGTGGCATGGAGATCCTGCAGCTTTGGATTTGTAGGACTGGCCCTATCACATGATCCAGCAGATCATAGATGGGGTGCTGTTGGGGGTGGACTAACTCAAAGCCCTAGACATGGGACTGGGAGGTAGCTGAGTTGGTCAGTCTACCAGATCTCCTGTGCCCACACCACGAGGGTGAGCTATCCAGCACTACCCTAGCTAGTTCACCAAATGCTGCAGCAGGCAAGTGATAAGGTCGGGTCTCCTGCTCTCATGTCCTCAGAGCTGCATCATCTGTGTCTTTGCCACCAGGGTCAAAGGTGAGGTACAGGGCTTGTTCTTCTGAATCCTGCAGCTGGTAAGCAACAGGGCCAGTTTTTCACCTCTCATTGACCTCAGGGCTTGCTCTTCCACTTGCTACAGGTGGCTAGGGGTGAGGGATGAGAGGTGAGGAGTGAGGCATGTCTGTCTCATCTGAGCCACCTAATGGCAGACTAGGCATAGGGCTAGCTTTGCTATGCTCATGCCCTTGGGACATTTCCAAACCCCTGCTATCAGGGTCAGCCCTACTATGCTGCCTACGCAAGGAATAGGCCCAGCTCATCAGAGTGGGGTAGCCAGTTAGGGGTAAAGCCTCAGGCAGCAATCCAGACAAGGGACATCTGCATGGCCTTTGGAGGTAACACAGGCCTGGGATATCAATAGAGACCCTGGACTATAGGACCATGAACCTAGCCATGGCCCCTAATAGCAGAATTGGACTGGATTTCTCCATGGCCTTGGGTAACAGGATAGGTTACTCAGATTAGCATGACCACCTGTGGCAACATCAAACTCACATACCCATATGGATGCTGATGGCAGTCTAGACCACTGACATCCAGTTGGCTTTTGGTGGTAATTCTGGCCAAGACATCAATACAGACCCCAGCTGCAACAGGTCCATGGACCCAGATAGAATCCTTGGGAAGACATGATCCTGACCTGGCCTAGGACCTCATCATGGCCTCATATCTGCCTGTTCCTCACTGTGACTCTCCAGATCTATTGTTTCCCGCAGTGTAGGAACCATTGACTTTGCTTTTTCTTCAGTCTCTCCACTCTGTACTCCATCTTTCCTATTGCTCTATCATACATCCGCTCAACACAGTGACATCCATGACAGGTGCTTGGCTGTCTTTCTTCTGGTCTCCCCAGGTTGAAGTGATGAAGGCAGGGACTTGGGTGACTTTCTTCCAGTTGCCATGGGCTGGCCTAATAATTTATTATTTTTAATCAGAGCATTTAATTTTGTGTTTGTTTGGTTTTAACAGATGCCTTACTTTTGGTTTGTTAGATTTTAGCAAATAAAAATACACTATTCCCAGTTAAATTTAAATTTCATATAAACAATGGCATTTTCATTATAGATAAGTTTCATGCACTATTTGGGGCACCAATGTATTAAAGTTCATTATTTATTTGAAATTCAAATTGGAGGGGCATTTGCATTTTATATGGTAGCCCTAGTTAATCTCTCACCTTGATACTTTCAAAACATACTCAGGAAGTCAGTTGACATTTACCATAGCATAGGGTGTTGTCATTATTATTGGTTCTAAATGTCTTCTCATCAGCTTGCCATGTATTTAGCTAAAGTCTTGCTCTATAATAAATTTAAATTACTATATCCAAAAGCAAATTACACATGTTATCTACCCTACAAATGTGGGGCAGCTGTTTCTTGTGTGAACTTTACTGTTTTTTGTGCCCTAGTTTTCCCTACTAACCTCTTTCTCTTAGTTCATATGCACCAATGTGCTACATTTTCCTGTTTATCAACCCATTCCTTCCTTTTTAGTATTTAAAATTTCCTACTAGCTAATGTCTTACAATACTTCATAATTCCAATATCAATAGGCAAAATTAAGATGAATATTTGAACATTCTTATTAGTGTTTATTAAAACCTTAATCACAGTAAATTAGTAAAATAGTGACAACAGGCTACTTTAAATGAATAAATCTTCTCTTCTTTCGATTTGTAGTAAGTTGAAATAACCATGTCTATATCGTTTTGGTTGATTACTCTTCTAACAATACCCTCTTCTAAGACTGCTATTTCTCCATAGGTTAATTTATATATTATTGACTAGCATTTTAGCCTCTTATTTTTAAAACCCATGATAACTTTTTGCCTATTTCAGCATTTAATGTTTTTATAATAATATTTTATTATTAATATCTGATTCAAAAATTGTTTAATGATTAGATTTTGTATAGTTTTTTGACTGTCTTGAAGTTAATAGGTGCTTCATGTCATTTGCTCTGTTTTCTATGTTTTTATTGGTAATAATCTCCACACTATTTATATTTATAGAAATCTCTTCTAAAGTTTTTTGGACACTGTATACATCATACCAGTTTTGTTTTGATTTTAAAGAATTCCTAGGCCTCTAGTTTGTATTTACTTGAAAAGTGGCTACCCTTTGTCTAATGTGAATATTCTCTCCCTGTGTATTCATTTGACTGTTGAAGTAAAAATCCCTTGTGGCTTATGTGCTCTATTGTTTGGGGATCACCTTTGATTTATTTCAAATCTTTTGTTTTGAGACAAGATATAACCTATTATTGAAGACACCATAAACTTGGGTCATAGGATGTGGAGAAATCAAACTGGTTCAGACCTGGAATGTTTGTTTCTACTGGCTAGCTTTCATAGTGCTATGCAGTACTCTGTGTGCTACTAGAAGCACAAAGTATCTAGTTGTGAACACTGCAATTGTACCTAGCTATGAACATTATAAGCTACAATAACTACCAGTCTGGCAAGACCTGCCCACTGGTGCAACATTGATGCAAACATTATGGGAATAACCAACCACTTTGCAATTGGATTTAAAGCCCAGTCCACAAAATGAAATCCATGCCTGATACCATTATCAGTGCTAAAAACCTGGGGGTAGACAGGTCATAGGTCCTACAAGAGAACCTACTACTGTTACTCTGCTAAATGGTCATAATATTAAACCAACTCCTGATGGGCTATTATTTGCATGGCTACCCAAAGATTTATGCCTTTCTCAGTCATCATCAGAAAAACTTTCTTTTGATGTAGATGGCAATTAACACAGAGATCAACAACTGGTCAAAGTTGAGAGTGAGAGACTGCAGACTGCTCAGCCCTAAATGGTATATCTATATATAATCTATATATACCCCTCCTTCCAAGCATCAGGGACCATTACAGAAGAGGTTGTAGAAAGAGTCCTGGTATAAGACCCAGAGAGAGTGAGTAACTATGACAAAATCCTATTTTTCAGACACAATAGAGCAGTTCACATATGAACTCACAGAGCATGTAAAAATTCTTTACAAGTCTGAGCCAGTCAAAATCCCAGCATAGAGAAGGAGAGTAGACATGAAGTCTTACCCTGAGCTGAGGAGCTATTGACAGCTAAGAGCTTCAGAGAAAGGAAGAGTTAGTTTTCTGTAAGTATGTGACCCTCTGCTAGATCAACTATGTTCAAGTAGATGGCCATACAGTTCAGAGTACCTGGATAACACAAATTTGAATTGAGAGGTTCAAAATAAAAAAGGGCATCATATTTGTTAGAGATAGGGATGGAAAAGTGGATCAGGAAGAAATTGGAAAAGAAGGTGAATATCACAAGCAAAAGCAGTATAAAATTCTCTAAGAATTAATTAAAAGAAGATATTGCTACAAGATATCTACACTTATAGTAATGTGTAGTAATCTATGAGTTTTATTAGAAGCCCAGGAGTGATGTATATTCTACAGAAAAGCATTTTTTAATTATTAGCATACAGTCTATGTGATAGTCGAAAATATGGTTGTATATGCAATCACTCAGGAAGAGTGTGCAGCATAAGAGAAATGTGAACAAACAACAAGATCTAAATGTATGATGACAGCTAAAGAGCTGAAGGTAGAAGTTTCTAGAAATTCTCCTGAAATTACCCATACAAGTTAAAATTTAAGAATATATGAGGTAACAAATCAAAGATGAAAACTAAGATTTCTATTAGATGTTGAAAAAAAAAGAGAACGAATTAAGCTAATGGCATTCATTATCATCATGTATGTCATCGTCAAACATGATCAAAATGGTTTTGGTGGTGTTGTGAGAGATGATTTTATTGGCTGAACTGTCAGAGAGGAATTAAGACATAGATAAATAATAACCAAAAAATTTGGAAGACTTTTCATATATTTTAAAAGGAAGAGAAGATAGAAAGCCAAAGAAAAGGCAAAAATGGACAGATTTTTATCATTTCTATGAAAAAGGAAGGCACAAGTGAGTCAAGTTTAAATGCCAGAATGAAAGGGAAACTTTGTGAAGATTGAAGTAAGTTAAGCACAATTAATATATCCAGTGAGCACTGGAGAGATCCATCTTTTCCAATGATCACACATTCCCAGTTGAATCAGTCTTCCTAGTCATTGTGATAGAAGATAGAAAGTAGAATGATCAAAAGTCTGAGGGATGATATTTTCAAGTTCTGACCATTTGCCTAGGAATTTCGTGAATTCATTGTTTTTAATTGCAGAGTAGTATTCCATTGTGTAGATATACCACATCTTCTGAATCCACCCAATCACAAAAGAACACACATGGTATGCAGTCACTGATAAGGGGATATTAACCCAGAATCTCGGAATACCCTAGACACAATTCGCATAGCAATAGATTTCTAAGAAGATGGAAGGGGAGACCCCTGGTCCTGGAAAGACTGGATGTAGGGGAACGCCAGGACAGAGAAACGAGAGGGGGTTGAATGGAGAAAAGAGGGAGGGAAGGGGGCTTATGGGACTTTCGGGGAGGGAGGAAACGGGAAAGGGGAAATGATTTGGAATGTAAATTAAAAAAAAAAAAGTCTGAGGGATCTGATAAAGTCACAGAATCAGTATTGAAGGCAATGAGTGATTTGACACTATTGGAGGGTCAGATCCCGTGTGCAGGAAGTGATAGAGTGAATGCCATATTTCAGAGGGAAACTATCCAGTGATGCATGTGTACATGACACTTAGAGAATGTGGGGCTGAAGAACTGAGGAGACACCAGAAGAGACAAAGTGGAGTAATTAATGGATAGGTTGGTGAACTGATCTTCCCTATGCATGATAAAGGCATCCAAGTTTCAGTGAACATAAAAGAAAAAAAAATCCTGAGGTTAGTGTCATCAAAGGGCATAATTCTTAAACTATTCTGTTAAAAGGGAAAGGTGATGACTGACCTAGACTCCAGATTCTGAAACATAAACCCACTGCTCTCCAGAGAGCTCAGTGAGACCTGCATGCTGGTTAGGAATAGCTACTGAATCAAATAGAACCTAGGCCTCAGTGTTTTCCAAGTAACAGCTTAACACTGTGTTGTTGAGAACAAAATGACTCACAATTGGCAAGAAATTATTAGATTGAAAATAAACTTTGGAAATATGGATGTATAGAAACTTACACACATGTTTATTGACTGTACTTTCTCTCAATCTCTCTCTCTCTCTCTTTCTTTCTTTTTTTTCTTTCTTTCTTAACATGTACAGGTATTTTGACTACATATACGTTTATACACCATTTATGTTCCTTGTGCCTGCCAAGGCCAGAAGAGAGCTTCCTATCAACTGTAACTGGAGGACCAGGCAGTTGTGAGCTACCATGTGGGTGTTGGGAATTGAACCTTGGTCCTCTGCAAGACCAGCTAGTATTTTCAGTTTATGAGCCATCATCCTAGCTTTTCCTTGACTTGTGATGTGGTTATAAGCCAATATAACTTTTGTACCTGAAAAGTATTATAACTGGGGAAAATACTTGATGCACTTAACTTACTAAACACCGTAGCTTAGCAACATGGTACACTGTAGAGCACTTGCTGTTTAACCTCAGGTTGGCATTGCTGATAGAAAGCCATGCCTTGTTGCTTCAGCTACAAGCATCATAAGACCTGGACTATACATCACCATCCTGGAAAAAGACAAATATATATATATATATATATATATAGGCTGGAGAGATAGCTCAGTGGTTAAGAGCATCGACTGCTCTTCCAGAGGTCCTGAGTTCAATTACCAACAACCACATGGTGGCTCACAACCACCTATAATGGGATCTGATGCACTCTTCTTGTGTGTGTCTGAAGACAGCTACAGTGTACTCATATAAACAAAATAAATCTTAAAAAAATGTATGCATTATATTCACTGTATATTACTTTCTTACCACCACACGTTTAAAAAATGTCAGTTGGAGCATTGTAAATTGGAGACTGTTTTAGGTTATTGGCTTAAGAATAGTGGTGTAGGACTGATAGGATGAGCCATAATTCTACCTTTGATTGAAGGTTCTGATCTTTCAAGAATGGGTGTTGTGTTGTGTGTGAGGAGCCAGGATAGACAGCTCCCAGCCAGTGATGAGTCTAGTGTCTTCACAATGGTTTTTATTGTAGTTTTCCATGTCTTTATTTTTTCTAATTCATTTCTGCATCTGTTGTATCACATGCTAACATCACTTTATTTTGAATATTTTATTGTTTTCAGTTTCAGTCTTTTTTTTTGCAACACTCTCATCCATACCCAACATTTCTCTATTTTATTTCTAATTGACCTATTCTCTTTAATATTTTTATTTAACATTTAATTTGATTTTAATAATTTTATTTTATTTGAAAGTTTTATATATGTATACAATGTGTCTGGATCATTATCTGGACACATTGCTCTTTCTCCAAGTATTTTTGAGGTTCCTTATATCTCTTCTTCCTTTTTCCTAGAAGAATGCATTTTGTATCATTTCCAGTGACTCTTGGTGGCTCCAGATCTTGAACAAAACTGAGAAACTAAGGTCATTTCAGTTTGATGAAAGACACAGGAAAGTAATGACTTGAATCATGGAGGACAGCTAGATACTAAGGAATTAGATCAAAAGCTGCGATTATTTTTAAAGAAACAACTTCATTTTCAAATTTTTGGTTTGAATGAAATATATTTCATAAAAAAGTTTACACTTTAAGAAAAGTAATATGAAAGTTATATGGGTCATATGATCATGATATTGTCATCTAAGTCCTTGAGGTCTCACATTGCCCTGTAATTCTGAAGATAATTGCATATGGTCTACCTTACACTTAGTTTAGTACCTCAGAAAATTTAAAGTGATTTTCAAGTTGACAGTGTGCCATTTTTGTGGCTGTCACACTGTTAAATGTTAAAATATAGAGTATGTGAAAATCAAATGGCTTCTAAACTGTACAAATTTTCAATATGCATTGATCAAAAATAATTTCATTGTTTTAAAAGCCATTAGGAATAATGGAGGGAAATGACTTGTGACACTCATATTTTTTTTCTATATCTACTTTATTCCATTACTCTGTAACTCACATCAGTCACCCAAAGAGTTCAACACATTAAAGAGACATGCCGATTGGGAATAAGTTTGTGATTAAGGATGACTGGTGAAGCCAAGGATACATACAGACAATTTAAGCACTCCACTGAAATATAGAAATGGTTCTCATCCACAAGAATTGGAAGACTGTGTCCAGAATATTTTTTTAACCCACAAGAGTCTATTGGTGAAATTCAATCAAGCAGCATGATGTTTAGATTTTTTTTTTAAATTTAAAACCAACTCAATATTTAAAGGGAAACGATTAGAATCAACAACTGATGTCTTTCCCTCATGCCATCTCAAACTGGTGAGACTGGATCCGACATGAGCTTCCACCTGCGGGCCATGAAGGTCTTGAGAGAGTACTTGAAATTCAGTTAGAGCTCTGCTCCTGACCTGGTTGGGAAACTGCTGGATCTTTCATATCTCGCTGGGGAATCATGTGGCAGCAGCTATAGCCTCTCCTTCATTGAACGTCCGTGTCAATCACACATAGTATATGTGATTTGAAACATAGTTTGCCTTTCTTCATGCTTTCCTGCCTCTCTTATCTCCCACCATTCTTATACAACTATTTATTTGCCGAATACTCTTTACTAGACAACATGGTAGCCTATGTACACTGCAGCTATTTTTGAAGAGGAAGCTACGTCATTAAACATTTATGACAGTCACTTTTAATTAGAATAGAGTAGGCTAGGTATCAGAGAGATACAAAAATAGAGTGAGGCTATGAAGATTAGAGGAAGATACTGCTGCTTTCCCCAAGCCCTCCTGTGTGATTTATGGAAATGTATTATAATGAGAGAGTGTTGCACAGTCTGCAAGATAGAGGAATTTATGTGGGGTTGGCTTCATATTTGGTACTTAAAAAATGAGAAAGGATATCATTAATCATCTTGCCTTCATTTAAATAATAATTAAGGATGCTATCTGAAGCGCCTGCCACAGCTCCTAGGAGCACAGTGGGTCTGTTGACTACACTTAAACTAGTTTTCTGTGGCTCACATTTATACACCATGCTGGTTTGACAGCTGCTGCTGCATCCCAGTCAAGTATGTGGTATTCTATCATTATTTCTGATGCCACAGGGCTTTTGCTGTGATGTGGATCACTCTTATCCTGGTAAACTTGTTTATTATATGTAATATTGAGTTTCCATGTTAGGTTACTTATAGCTCGAGGAGTTCTTTTTTTTTTTTTAATGGTACTTTTAGATCTCTTAGATGAGAAACAGGAGACAAAGTTTAAGGGGTAGTCTGGGATGTATTAGTATTACCTTATTTGCTTTTTAAAAGGTAAAAAGCAGTTCTTCTTCTAAAAGTTAGTATGCTACCATTGCATACTGACTTGATCCAGAAGCAGAATGTAGAGACATTATTTCGCATTAAGCTATAATGAAAATGTTAGATATTATGGACAATTTCCTAATTCATTCTGCTGTTAATACTTAATGAGTAATTCATAATATTGCATTGTACTCTGCAAAAGCATGTGTGATTAATGGCAAAACCACGGTGTGATTAATGGCACACCATGTGCTTAGTTTTCTGCACTTGGCTACATTCC
The DNA here is from genome assembly GCA_036184795.1 of Tokudaia tokunoshimensis. Taxonomy (NCBI): domain Eukaryota; kingdom Metazoa; phylum Chordata; class Mammalia; order Rodentia; family Muridae; genus Tokudaia; species Tokudaia tokunoshimensis. The sequence goes on from BTHU01000014.1 coordinate 21,309,436, forward strand.
TACATGAGTGACTTCGTCATTTTGGATAATACCTCTTGCCTGCTAGTTTAGAAAGTGGGAGAGATTAAAAAAAAATAAAAGGCAGGGAGTTTCCTTGTAGGGTCAGTTTCCTGATGAATTCCAATATTGTCCATTGCTTCTCTCTCTCTCTCTCTCTCTCTCTGTGTGTGTGTGTGTGTGTGTGCATGTAGTACCTTTACTCACTGAGCCATCTTAAAAGCCCAGATTAGTCTTAAAATGTCTCTTACACCATTTATTTTGTTATTGGTATTAACAGTTTAACTTGAATAACCACTTATTTGTACATATTACATTACATAAGGTACAAAATAACTGTGTGGCCTAGACGTATCTTAGGAACAAAGAGAGTCCCATAAAGACACTATGGATCCCAAAGACACACAGCCAATGAATGGCAGGTTAATGATTAGCACTTGCTACTCTACAAGCAAAACCTGTGCCTTTAACGACACTGCCAAGCTGCTTTCATAGAGGATCATAATTAAGATGTACACAGCTTATTATCATTGTAATCACTTAAAACACTGTTCAAAATTCTTAGATTTTTGTTCTATTATGATTTTATTATGAGATGGAATAAGCAGTTCTTGAAATAAGGCAGAATAATCAGTTGAAATTACTTACTAAAATTATTTCAACTGTATACTGAGCATTAGCCATCATTCCTCACTAGAAGAGATTTTTTTCTTTTTTTTTTAAACAGCATTTTTTTTATTTTTTATATTTTTATTTACATTCAAAATCATTTCCCCTTTCCTGTTTCCTCCCTCCCCGAAAGTCCCATAAGCCCCCTTCCCTCCCTCTTTTCCCCATTCAACCCCCTCTCGCTTCTCTGTCTTGGCATTCCCCTACATCCAGTCTTTCCAGGACCAGGGGTCTCTCCTTCCATCTTCTTGGAAATCTATTGATATGCGGATTGTGTCTAGGGTATTCCGAGATTCTGGGTTAATATCCCCTTATCAGTGACTGCATACTATGTGTGTTCTTTTGTGATTGGGTTACCTCACTAAGGACGATATTTTCACGATCTGACCATTTGCCTAGGAATTTCGTGAATTCATTGTTTTTAATTGCAGAGTAGTATTCCATTGTGTAAATATACCACATCTTCTGAATCCATTCTTCCGTTGAGGGACATCTGGGTTCTTTCCAGCTTCTGGCTATTATAAATAAGGCTGCTATGAACATAGTGGAGCATGTGTCCTTATTGCATGCAGGTAAAGCCTCTGGGTATATGCCCAGGAGTGGTATAGCCGGATCCTCCAGGAGTGTCATGCCCAGTTTTCTGAGGAACCACCAGACTGCTTTCCAGAGTGGTTGTACCAGCTTGCAATTCCACCAGCAGTGGAGGAGTGTTCCTCTTTCTCCACATCCTTGCCAACAACTGCTATTTCCTGTGTTTTTGATCTTAGCCATTCTGACTGGTGTGAGGTGGAATCTCAGGATTGTTTTGATTTGCATTTCCCTAATGACTAAGGATGTTGAACATTTCTTTAGGTGCTTCTCAGCCATTAGATATTCTTCAGGTGAGAACTCTTTGTTTAGCTCTGTACCCCATTTTTTTTAAATTTTATTTTCTAATTTTTTTTTATTTACATTCCAAATCATTTCCCCTTTCCCATTTCCTCCCTCCCCGAAAGTCCCATAAGCCCCCTTCCCTCCCTCTTTTCCCCATTCAACCCCCTCTCACTTCTCTGTCCTGGCATTCCCCTACATCCAGTCTTTCCAGGACCAGGGGTCTCTCCTTCCATCTTCTTAGAAATCTATTGCTATGCGAATTGTGTCTAGGGTATTCCGAGATTCTGGGTTAATATCCCCTTATCAGTGACTGCATACCATGTGTGTTCTTTTGTGATTGGGTTACCTCACTAAGGATGATATTTTCAAGTTCTGACCATTTGCCTAGGAATTTCATGAATTCATTGTTTTTAATTGCAGAGTAGTATTCCGTTTTTTCTAACTAAACCAAAAAAGTCTATGAAGTGACAAATTTTTAAGCTTAATCTCATCTGGTAGCATGCCACTGTCAGGATAGTTGTACTAACTGGCCCAATGACTTCTTAAGAACACCTTTTCTGAGTTCTTTGCCCATACTCAGCAGCCACCTCCTGTATTTCCCTATCCTGGCCACCATTCCTCACCCCTGGAGACTCACATTTTGCACATGATGTACACAAGTTAAGTGTATACTTTCTTGTTATTCTTGTTTGATGCTCTTGGACTGATGCTACAGACAGCTTTCCTATAGCTTTATGTTAACTGGGTGCTGTTATAGTACCTTTACATCTTTGTTTCCTGTTTGTTCCTTCTAGTTTATTTTTTCCCCTCCACTAACTTAATATGTTGTGCATTACCACACCAATACTTTCCCAAGGCACTTGTCTCTGAAACTGAACCCCATTTTAAACTGAGAAATGCATTAACAACCCAAAGTAACTACAAACCTAATTAGGAAAGAATAAAACCAAATTTAATCCAGCTGGTATTTACTAATAACTGTTTATAAGGAGCAGGCGAGAGTGAGTGCTAAGAGTACTCTATTTGTGGAAAAATAAATGAGCAGAGGCTGAGGCTAGGGGAGGGAGTGGCTGCATTTGTAAAGAGATATGGAGATTGTTCCTGGAAGTGACTGTAGGGTTTGGATTATTTGACTAATGACATTAAGAGATTATATTCTATGTTGTGCGAACTCAAGAAATTAGAAATGTACTCTGCAAATACTCTCTAAATAGGGCTATGAGAGTGGGTTGCTGAAGGAGAGAGATGGTGAAATGAAAGCAGCAGACAGCAGCAGTGGGAAAAGAGTGGGAGAACGCAAGAAAGTGTATGGTCTAGAATGTTTATCAGGCACACGAGTTGTGCTTGGTGATAGGAGACACTTGACTGGTAAGATGTGGATTCTTGAAAAGTGGTCCTATCAGACAACATAGTGTAGTAGTTCTCAACCCATGGGTCGAAACCCCTTTGAGAGTTTCAGATCAGATAGACTGCATATCAGATATTTACATTATGGTTTGTGACGGTAGCAAAATCACAGTTATGAAGTAGCGCCAAAATAACTTTATGGTTGGGGGTCCCCACAGCAGGAGGAGCTGTGTTAAAGGGTCGCATCATTAGGAATGTTGAGAACTGCAGAGGTAGTGTAAAGGAGAAAGCAGAGGTTTTCTCAGAAGATGATGGAGTGTTCCAAGATTGATGCTTCGCTAATGATGTGCTTTTCTAGGCATTTTGTGAGTCATGCAGAAAATGTATTTGGTCTAAACAGACAAGAGAAACATAAGTTCCAGGTTTATGGACTTGGATATTGGAGGTAGAGGACACCTTTACATACAAGCATTTGTAGAAAGAACTGTATTTATTAAGGGTGGTCGATAATTACTGTCACCTATGAAGTTGCTTTGCTTCATACTCTGTAATCCATACTCTATAATTAAACAGTATTTGCAAAAGTAGGGAATTTATATCACAATATACATTTCAAAACAAATATTCTTTAAAAATGTTTTGCACTAGTTGTGCCATAGATCATTTTCCCTTCTTAATTGTTATGAAAAGTTAGTACTTAGATACGGCATCTTAAACTTAGCATGGAAATTGTAAAGTCAATAGCCAAGCAGTTTGAACAGTCTTTGTCTTAAGTATCTGAGAAAATATTGAAGTGCAATTTGTAAGGGTTTTCCAGGGCTGACTGCAGGCTCTCAGCAGAAAAGTTCGTAAAGTTACTATAAAGGAAGGAACATTCTCCTCATCGATTAGCAGATACCAATTCCATTATAAACATATATGCATGTTGACCTTTTAGCTTGTTTTCCTGAATACAAATTCAGTAGAGCTCCCACACAGCTACTCATGCTGTGATAGTATTTTGGGGCAATGGAACACAAATGGGGACATCAATCTACCCTCTTTATTTGAGAGTCACTGTATGGAGCCTAATTGCTGGTTCCTCTGTGGTACCCATGCAGAGCTTATACCAGTCAGCAGGCCTGGGGTTTAAAGATTTCTCCATAGTTAAGTTCCACAGCTTAAATGAGGAGGTTAGAATCTTGGACAAATAAAGCAAATATTGAGTGGCTTCTAATGCCTTCCCCCTTTGACTTGGAAAACAAATATGTGCACATTGTTAAGGCTAGAGAGTCATTGAAACAGGTTTGCACAATTCAACTGCTAAGCTGAGAAGCCAACAATAGCAGCAAACTCAAATTATTTTTTCCCATAGATAGAAAAGATTAATTTCCATTTGTGCCATTTTGAAGGTCTCTTTTATTTATTTAATTTTTTTCTCAGGGGAGAGCACAAATGCTATCCCCCATTATTGCAAAACTATGCAGTTTCCCACATTTGGAGAAATCACAGGGGTCAGCACACCTCATGTGCAATGGATAAGCTATAACCTGGCAAAACCAACTTTGTAATAATGGAACTTCCCCTACCAAGTAAGTCTTTGAAGGTCTCTTTTAGATATGATGCTGCCAATCAAAACATCGATGGGGAGACTGTGTAGTAGAGTGCTTGATTTAGAAAGTTTTCATATTTCTTGGGCCAAACTTTACTCTAGGTGTTCAGTAGTCACAACATAATTGTAGCCTCCATGAACCGACATGCCAGAGTTAAAAACAGTGCTGTGTACCAGTTTGAGTCTTCTGTAAGTGCTGCAACATAACCCAGGACATCAAATTAGAGGGAATGATTGCCACTAAGAGTTTTATTCCTCGTTCTCCTGGCCCCACAGTTTTTGGACTATGTGCAAGGCAGTGCATCTTGGGAGGGGACTTATGGCTGAACAAAGTGGTACATTTCTCAGTGGCTGGCATGAGAGCAGGAGTTGTATTTGTAATGTTGTTTTCCAGCACACATACCTTGGATCTAGCTTTCCCCAGCTGGGTCTCACCTCCCTAATGCTCTACCATTTCTCAGTGGTGCCACAGTAAGATAACCAAACCTTTAAATATAGACCCTCAATGAACATGTGAAGTCCACACCATAATAACTTTAGATTTTATATATTTGAGTTACAATTCTTGTCCCAATCTTGAAAAGAGGATTTTATTTCTCTGTCACAGATGAAACAGAAATTTGGATATACACTACACTCAGTGTAACATTGAAGGCATTCAATAATTTATAGAAAAATAAATATCTTTTATTTTAATCATTAAGTTTATGGTTGAGATATACATCACAAAAGACATATCTCTAAGAGAAAAGTATACAATTTATCTAAAATAGCTGAAGGAATGGAAAAGCCTGTGTGTGTTTGTCAGTTGATAAAGGTTATAGTTGTGGAGAGGCTGGGATAGACAAAGAAAGAATCAAGTATTGGTAATGCAATGAGGGAACCTTAGCAAGGTTTTTATGTTCAAGCTTTGCTCTATACCCCTGTGTATTTAAAGACAGGGCCATTCTTCTCTCCATATAAATTGGGTACCTCTCATATAAGGGCCTTATGGGTAATGCCAATTTGGTTGTATGGCCTGTGTCAGGTCATACCACTCTTTCTGAGTTTTATGGCCTGAATTGGGGATAGAGGTGTTGGGAGGGGGTGAATGACCCTCTTCATTTGATTTTCTCACATACTAAGGGGACATGTTTTGATGTAGCATGTTCTAAAACTCATCATTTACCTTTCTGGGTCTTAATTTAGTTGTTTAGAAAGTGTGGACATAATATAATCTATTTCCTAGGATCACTATTGAGATTAAATTTGTTAATTATATAAATGTACATCTATATGCAAAGCTACTAAAACATCTTGATGTATAGTATTATAGTTTCTTATTACAACTCCACTATTATTCTAGTATCTATTTCATAAATGTCTAAGAACTTTATAGTTTTAAAATTGCTTTATTTTATGCACTAAAGATAGCAGAGAATAAAAGACAAATAAAAATTCTTGCTTTCTTTCCTAACAGTGATTGTTAATTTATCCATGATACATGGTGGGATGTTATCAAGACAATCAAAGCATGACAAGGTGATAATCAGAGCTGAGGGTTCTATATTTATGTCATTCTTTTGTGGTAGTCTTGCTATGTAGTCCAGGCTATCCTGGAAGTAATGATATTGTTTTTTATGATTTTATTTTACTTTTATACAATACATCTGGACCAAAGTGTCCCTTCTCTCCACTCCTCGCAGTTCCTCCGCTCCTCCCTAGATCCACTCCTATTCTTTCTCCTTTCAGGAAAGATCGGGATTCCAAGGGATGTTAACCAAATATGACATAATAAGATACAAAAAGACACTCTTATCACAGCTGGGTGAAGTAACCCAGTAGGACTAAAAGAGTCCCAAGAGCAGGTGAAAGAGTCAGAGACACCCCTACTCCCATGGCTAGCAGTCCCACAAACACCCCAGGGCAAACAACTAGAATATGTATTCAGGCTAAGTTTTGGAGTTTTGTTGGGGCATGCTATGTTTGTCATGTTTGTGGATACAGTGAGAAGTAATTTGAAAGTTAACAGGCTAGGTTCTGACTGAATAATAAATTTGGAAGTGACAGATGTCATCTAATTAGCCTTGAAATTTTGGATGAGATACTGTCTTAGTTAAGGTTTCCATTGTTGTGAAGGGATGCTATGACCAAAACAACTAAAAAACCCTTTTAATGGGGGCTGGCTTACACTTTCAGAGGTTCAGTCCATTATCATCATGGCGGGAAGCATAGCAGCAAGCAGGCAGACTGGGTGCTGGAGGGGCCAAGAGTTCTACATCTTGATAGGAAGACAACCAGGAGGAGACTCTCTTCTGTAGGCAACTAGTAAGAGACTCTCTTCTGTACTATGTAGAGTTTGAGCATGGGACCACAAAGCCCACCCCTGCAGTGATGCACTTCCTCCATCTAGGCCACACCTACTCCAACAAGGCCACACCTCCTAAGAGTAGCACTTCCCATGAACCAAAAATATTTAAACCATAGATACCAAAGAGGTGGGTAAAGAGAGAAAATAAATGTCTGGAGACTGAGTCCTGGACTTTCTCGATCAACAAGAGGTTGGTGGACATAAAATGAATTAACAGACAGACAAAAATGTACTTTGTAAGATATGATGAAAGTAGACACAGAATTTCAGAAATTGCACTAAGAAGTAATAATGATCAAATGTATCAAATGCTGCTGACAAGTTAGGAAGAAAACTGAGGATGACGTGGATTTAGTGATGATGAAATCACAATGATAGAAAGAGGAGTTTTAGCTGGGTGGTGGAAGCCAGAAGAAGCGCTAGTAAATATAACCTTGATAATGCAAAGAAGGGTGCATTACCTAGACCTAAAGGTCTACTGCAAGGCAGAGAATTACCCTTACCTTGGACCATAAACAAATAATAATATTAATGAAGGAGAAGAAAGGAAACTAGGTAGGTCTAGTGGTAAATCTTGTGTCATCAACTTTGGGCTGTTTTAAATATTTCATTGTTAGGGCAAAATAAGAAAGAGGAAAGAAGAAAAATAACAAAGGAATCTTGTAAAACTATGAAAAACAAACTAAAGTACGATGAGGGTGAGATGGCCCAGTCCATAAACATGCTTGCTGTAAAATTCTAACAGTCAGAGTTTGATTCCCAGAATCCCTAGTGAAAGAGAGAACCAGTTTCTGAAAGTTTCTTTTTGGCTTCCACACATGTACTGTGGCATACACACTCCCCTTATAATAAATGCAATTCAATTTAATTAAAAAAGGCTTGATGAAATTGTCCTGGTAGTCTGCAGTTCATCTAGGGCTAGGCCATCAGAGCAGAGGCTGGAGGAAGGGGTGACAGCCTTACAAGACACTTCAGTTTGGACCTTCTTACTTGGTATTTAGCAATGGAGGAATAGATGGGATAAGGTCAGTTTAACTCTTAAAGTTAGCTCTGGGTAACACTGTGGACCCTGAAGATGAAAGATTAGAGAGAGTAGAGGGCCTTCTTACTTTCTACACTCAAGTTCCTCTGTATGATGCTTGCTTTTGGCTTTTAGTGGTAGAGGGATCTCACTAGAATTCATTGTCCTATAATTAGTATTTTTTCAAAGACGTGGTTTAAAAAAATTCTAAAGATAAAACCTATAGTTTTGAATGGAACATTAAAACAGTAGTGTTATCATAATGATATATAGAAAAACCAAAAAACATAAGGTCCAAGGGTGAATGAAGTGGATACTTCTACAGGGTTTCTGATTTGTATTTTCATTTGACTTATAATGCAGTCTCAATCCTTTTTCGTTTTTCTGAATAAAATGGGGACTTTTATGACTTAGGAAAATCTCTCACCATTGACATGGGGGGTACAAATCACCGAAAGAAGAAAAAAAGGGAAGCAGCATCCTATCACTTAATTATGCAAATGCAACTACAAAACAACAGGACTAAAAATTTTAGACTAAACCAGTGTTACTACTTGATCACTAGTGATCTCACCTTGTAAATTTACTTATAGAAGAATAAAATCTTTAATAGCTCTCTTGATACAGGAGAAGTAATAGCACCAGGTCATGAGATTTGGGGTCATTGCAGATTCTTCAGAAAAGAGTGAATGTTAATAATGATAGGAAGCATTGTCACAAGTGTACTGGGTGACAGATACCCTGTTTCCTTTAGATTATAAAATAACGGTGAGACAGTTTAGCTAAGAACACTGAAGACTGGACAAAACTGTAACCTGCCCTATTAAAGCTGCCAAACGTTTTGCAGCAAAAGCACTTAAACCTGAGACTGCTTTCAGGCAACACTAATAATGATGCCACCGTGGCTTTGCTTTAGCTCTTTCTACCTTGAACTCCTCACTCCAGACAAATCATCTGGGACACTTTTATGATGAGCAGTGTAGACTATTACTTATGCATTAAAGATTAAATCTACTTCCTCTCATCTCATCATTATAATTTCAATCTTTTAGTTCATAATGGTTTGGTCTTTGGGAATCCATTTATGTTTAAAATGCTATTACTTGTGGCAAGGGTCATTCATTTAACCATTATCTGTGAACATCTTATTATTAGTCAACTACACTACATTAATTACCAGGCAGTTTGACTGTCCCGGGAGAGAAAATATTTACCCAAGACTAGACCTGGAAATTCGAGAAAATTCATGAGGAAATATATGAAAAAGAAGAAACTCCAGACTTTGAGGGAGGTGGTAGGCCTTTTTTCAGTAACAAAAGAGAAATTTTTAGATGGATTCCAAGCACTTAACACCCTCACTTTGCAGTCCTAACTCAAGCTACAGTTATAATACTCAGACTAGAACCATTCTCATTTAAGACTGCCAAAATTTTTTGTTGTCAAGGTTTTAACAACTCTTTCATGTTTTGGAATCTGGAGCAAAAAAAAAAAAATCTTTTCCTTTATTTGTGTTTTTAATTTCTTTAACTTCTGTAGAGTTTCATAGATATATGACATATTGAACAGCTCTTGTACCCCTCTTCCCTCCCCACCTTTTCATGGATCACCCAATTCAAAGCAACTAATTTGTAAATTTTACCATACTACCCTATTCATAAGGAAATCAATTATTAATGGTGCATAAATCTAGAGAAAGGGATGGAAAGATGAATTTCACAATCATGTAAGACAGTTCCAGTTGCCAGTGTTGTAGATTCTGACAGCAGGAAGAAATACACAAGTGGTGCTTCCAGAAATCCTCAGAAGCAATTAACTCAGCATGGGTTATCTTCAACTCCCTTGCTTTCAATAAAAACTCAGAATATTTGTTGTTCTCCCTTCTTTCCTTTTGACTGATTCAGTTTCTGAGAAAGTTTGGGAATATGGATGGGAAACAATGAATAAATGGTAATAGGTGCTATATAGGAAAAAGATCAGGTGTAATTTTAGAAGCTGCACATGGAAAATTACGGAGCCTTTGAAGCAAGTGGCTGTATCCGCAATCAAACAGAATCCTATGGACATTTAAATTTCCTTGATGGATCCTACTAATTTGCAAACATATTATTGCCCAGTTCTACTACTTAATAGCAGTGGATTTTTACAACCACTCACCACTTAGCAAGCCAAGTTTCACAATCCTGCTTCATCTACTGTGCTAAACAAAACAGAAACAAGTAGACTCAGATTCCTTTGAGGTTATGTAGAATTTGAAACTATTGATGGGATTCGTCAATGAGTTAGTCAATAGGTCATTTGTCTGTAGAATCTGTAGCCAGACAGATATTGAACTTTGCATCTTCCTCTGCTCTTTACCTTGAAGTCCAGTTTAAAATCAGTCTGATTAGTTTGATCAAATTTAAAAAGTGCCTGTGTCTTGCTTCTATTTTATGTATGGGTTAGCCTATGCAGAGTCAGTAAGAGGGAAGTCCAAATGTGGGCATAAGGATTTCCACATGATTATAACTTAATTGAATTCAATTCTCTTTCTTTTCCTCTTATTTTTTTTTTCCTTTTTCTAGTTTATAACTCATGTTTTATGCCAGGAACTCAATCCATTTTTTTAAACTATTTTTTGATGTTTTAAAATTAGAATTACATCTTTTCTCCCTAGTTACCCTCCTAGTTACCCTCTTTTGAACTCCCCCCATACCACTCCTCAAGTTAATAGTTTCTTATTATATTTGTTACATGCATACGTACAAACAGACACACTTGCATATGTATGCACAAATAAATATAAATAGTATTTGTTGAGTCTGCTTTTAATTATTTGTACGCAAGGTTGTCCACACTTCTTTACCGAACCACCAATAAGAAGGCTTATCCCTGGGAGAAGCTAATTCTCCCAGGAGTAAATAGTTTTCTTTAGTTCTTTCTCTAAATTTTCCTCTTTCACATTACTATGTCCATTGATAGAATGCCCTTGTTCCTGTCTTGTTTTACGGACTTTTCTAGAAAAGACTATTTCACTGCAGGTTTCTTAGTATTCTGTGTTGGGAACATAGCATGAAGATCCTTGCACTCACAGATCTCTGGAGAAAGCAGGAATGGTAAGTACACAGGATTGTCTTTCCAGTGGGAAAGATGTAAAACACTTTTTTTTTCATCCAGAAAGTTGGGAATTGGAAGTGACAGTCAATGATCTGCATTATCTGTTAGGCCAGGCTATATCAAGCTCTTACAACCAGGACCAGATGTGGCTACCAATCCAAATGACCCTCACAGCCAGGGTCTCCCCAACCTTTCACAACCAGGACCAGAGATAATAGTCTAATGATCCTTATATTATCTGTATAGCTAGAGGATCCCCCGCCCCCGCTCCCATCTCCAGGATCAGAGGTGTGATTAATAGTCCAAATGACTATACTATCTGTATGACTGAGACCAGGCCAGATCATTCCCTAGGCCCTTCAGCTAGTACAGGTATCCTATCTCTAGAATCCATCTTCTTAGAAGAAATGACATATACTCTGAGACTGATAATTATTTTATTTGGGGATTATTATGCCAAGTATACAAAACTTACCCCCAAATTTTACTATGTTTGAATTTGTCCTAACAAATAGACTGCTTGAGATTAGACTCTTTAAGTCTTGATTCAGGTTGAAATAGTCAGTCTGAACCAAGGTTTTCTTCTCAATTCTTTGTGGTTAACTTCCTGCTTGGAAACCTCCGGGGACCCTCATATCTGACTCTTTTGTCTGGCCTATCTTCTGTGATGTTCCCTGGGTCATAGATGCAGGAACTATGATGTAGATGTATCCATTAGGTTAAACTTCCCATGATCCATTGATCTTCGTATTGTGTCCTGTTGTGGTTTTTTTATGGTATTCCCCATTTGCTGTAAAGTGAAGCTTATTTGATGATAACTGGTAGTTACGTTTATCTGTGGGTATAATGATAAGATTTAGAATGTAGCAAGCAATTATGCTGGGCTAGCAAAATGGCTGTAGATTTTCCCTTAGGTCCCAACATCACTAGCTCTGAAAAACTAGCTAGCCCTGAGTGGTGCTTAAGTTCACTTAGAGAGCTATCGGTTGTCAATGACATGTGTATGCCATTTCTTGAAGCTTCATGAATGTCCTGCCATGCTGGTAATTTTGGTAGTTCAAAGCTGCAGCTGTCATGGACTGTTTCATTGCTCCCTCCCTTGGCAACTAGCACAGAAGTTTTTGGACCATAAAAACAAGACCACAAAAAAGAAGCTTTTAGGTCAGATCCAGCTCAAATCATCCTAGTCTTGTGTCCTAAGTGTGTGTGTCTTCAGCAATTCTGTGGCACTTAACCCTGAGAAACACCATGGGATAAATCAATAATATTGTTTTGGAAGTCACTTAAAGTATCTTGACCAACCCTATTATATAGGAAGCTTCTCATGTCTGATACTGAGGTTTTTGTTTTCATCTTGGAAACATCGTCAGCCCAAGTGGGTTAACTTTCTTTAATTATCTATCTATCTATCTATCTATCTATCTATCTATCTATCTATCTATCTATCTATCTATCTATCTACCTACCTATCTATCTACCTACCTACCTACCTATCTATCATATGTGTATGTGTGTGTTCATATGTACACTTAAATTTATTGTATACAATTTTAGGCAATTATAAAATAGTATGATTTCTTGAGGCTTTATCAACCAACATGGTTGCTATGTCTCTCTTCCTACTCTATTGACCTCCTCCTTCCTTTCCAGTTGAAGTCCCATCCCTAGTTATTCTATTTCCCACATCATATCACCTGTATCCTGCTATCCTCCCCAATACATATCCTTTATACATTTCCTTCCTTTATATATTTCCTTTTTTCTTTTCTTTGTCTTTTTTTTGTGGTTATTCCATGTTGTATACTCACATCTGAGGATTTAGAAACAGATACCAATTTGAAACCAGAAACACTAAAACTGCTTAAAGAAAACAGTTGTTACCTAAGTATAGGAAATGACTTTCTGAACAGAACTTCATTAGGCAAGGAATTAAGGCCAAAATCTATAACCAAGATCTCATAAAACTAAAACTCTTATGTACAACTAAGGAAAAAGATCAATCAAGTGAAGAAGAAATCCAGAGTGTTTTTTTTCCTTTGCCAGCTATACTTGAGGAATATCTAAAGAACTCAAGTTAAACAAACAGAGGAACTAACAACCAAAACCACAAATCCAATAGTTTAGGAAGCAAATGGCCCAATTAAAAAAAAAAAAAAACAAAACAGGCCAGGTTTCTAAACAGAATTCTCCCTAGAAGAAATAAGATAGCTAAAAAGGATATCAGAGAGTGTTCATCATTCTTAGCAATCAAGGAAATGCAAAATAAAATAACTTGAGATTTCATGTCAGGCAAGTCAGAATGTCTAAGACTGACAAAATAACTAACACCAATTTTTTTTTGACAATGTTGTAGAGAAAGAACACTCATTTACTGTTGGTGGGATTACACACGGGTATAACTACTTTGCAAATTAGTATGGAAAGAACAAAAAACTCCCCCAAAAAATCTAGCATATGATCCTGCTATATTATTGCTAGCACATTCCTAACTTCTTGACCCTACAGATCCTTGCTCAGTGATGTTCATAGCTGCTGTATTTATAATAACCAGGAAATAGAAAGACTATGAATGTCCTTCAACAGATGAATGGATGATGAAAATATGGTACATATGCACAGTGGAATACTATTCAGCTGCAAAGAAAATGAAATCATGAACATTTCAGGTAAATGTGTGGAATTACAAAAGATCATATTGAGATTTACCTAAACCCAAAAGATAAATGCTTAAATGTTCTCTCTTACCTGTTGTCCTACTTTCAAATTGAGAATTTAATTATTAAAGATGTCTCGGGGTATGTAGGAAAATAAGTTTGTCATAATAGCAGCTCAGCAGGGACAGAAAAAAATCATCAGATGTGTTTCTTTTGGTTAACTTAATCCAATCATTCTTAAGATTAATTAGATAAGAACAAAAACTTTACTTCTAAAGTTATCAGTAACAGAAAAAGATTTGAACCCACAAGTAGGTTATTACTCAGAAACCTGTAAAAGGGACAAACATATGAAGGACCTGGAGGCTTTTAAGCCTTTTCCCTCTAGTATGTACGTTTAGTTTGTATGTTAGATCTATTTCTGGGTGTGTGTGCATGTATGCAGCATGCACAAGTATGTGGATTTGCCATGTGCAGAAAGCAGAGGGGGTTATAGAATGTCCTTTTGTCTTCCCTTGATTCTGTTATTAATAATCAAATCATAATAAATCTCAATTTGTCTTGTTGGATTGGTTGAAAGTGAATGCTTTAAGTAAAATAAGCAACACCATTAAGCACACTAGCACTGTTGGGGAATGATAGAGGATAACACCGGGAGTATTACATGTGGGAGGCATCTATATTCATAGACATATCACTCACAGCTGGCGATTGATGGAGCTGGCATCTGGCGTGTAAGTCTAAGTGATATTCCCATTGGACTGTGTTCATTGAAGCTGAACAGATAGATACATAGCACCAGGAATGAGGGAGGAGTCATGGCTGTTGAGGGACAGTCAAAGCTACTCTCTTGATCTACCAGTTACTCCTCTCAGGGGGAAGTTTCAGTTCTGATATTGTGACCAAGTGAGTATGGTAAGTAGAGAAATTAGTGAGCCAGTCCACCGGCTGAAATTTTAGGTTTTTATTTTTTTATTTGTGTGAATGGGAACAGAAATTTTTGCTGAGAAACCCCTTGACTCTTTTTAATGGACAGACTCCGTAGCTAACACAATCAGGGACTTTGTGGCTTGTGCACATGACAAAAGGATCCTGTCTCATTGTATCTTGCCATGAAGAAAGGGGAAAGACATTTCTTTTTATGGTTGTTTGGTTTTGTTTTATTTCTTGAGACAGGATCTTCCTATGTATCATAAGTTGGCCTTGAACAAAATCTTAGTTCCTTTTCCTGTTGTTTTGATAAAATACTCTGAAAAAAGCAACTTAAGTGAGAAAGGGCTTATTTAAGCTCACAGCTCAGGGTACAGTTTAGACAGTAGGGTCTTAAAACAGCTTTTACCTTACCTTATATCCATAGTCAGAGGAGAGCAATGCATGCTTTTTTTGTGGGCAAATGCTCTGCTTGCTTTCTTCATCTAACACTGGAAATGGTTCCACCTATAGTTAAGGTGGGTCTTCTCACATCAATGGACGCAGTCAGCATAATCCCCCACAGGATTGGGAGGTTCATTTCCCATGTAAGTCTGAATTCTTTTAATATATTTTTTTATTTTTTCTTGATTATTTTATTTATTTACATTTCAAATGTTATCCTCCTTCACGTTTCCCCTCCACAAAATCCCATCCTATCCTCCCCTTTCCCCTGTTTCTATGTGGGTACGTCCCCCCTCCCACTTCACTGCCCTATCATTCCCCTACACTGGGGCATCAAGCCTTCACAGAACCAAGGGTCTTCTCTTCCACTGATGCTTGATAAGGCCACCCTCTGCTACTTATACAGCTGGAGCCATGGGTCCCTCCATGTGTGTTCTTTGGATGGTGGTTTAGTCCCTGGGAGTCCTGGGAGGTCTGATTGGTTGATATCGTTGTTCTTCCTATGGGGTTGCAAACCCCTTCAGTTCCTTCCATTCTTCCCCTAACTCCTCCACTGGAGTCTCTGGGCTCAGTCCAATGGTTGGCTGTGTGCCTTCACATCTGTATTGCTAAGGTTCTGGCAGAGCCTCTCAGGAGACAGCTATACCAGGCTCCTGTCAGCAAACACTTCCTAGCATCACCAATAGTGTCTGGTTTGGTGACTGCATATCGGATGGATCCCTATGTGGGGCAGTTTTTGTTAAGTAGACAACAAAAGCCATCAAAATTATCCAAGCTTCATGCTTCAGCCTCCTAGTGCTGGGCGTCTAAGCCTGTGCCACCATGCCAGAAATTATTGCTATTTCTATAAAGGAGGAAGAGGAGAGTTGACAATTCTTGAATTTGGGGGTTAAAAAATTAAGCCACGAGTAAACAGAAGAGTGAAGACAAGGGCAAGCGGTATCTGCTAGGAACCAGGTACTTAATTTTCATTTCACTTGTTTCATATTTTCATCTCCTTTGCTTGTAGGTTTAGATCTTTTCAAAACCTACTTTATTTAGGGTTCTTAAATGATTCAACCTCCCTTCTAACCCATCCATGAGAACTAGGGAAAAAAGAACGTTAATAGGAAAAAGGTTTGTGGACCTATTTAGAAGTAGTTCCTTGGGGGGCAATTCCACTCTTCATTGTCAGGATACCAGCAGTCCAGTTCAACAGCAAGACTTTTTAGTGGTGGCATGATCCAGCAGAAAGAGCAAGGCTCTGCTGAATCAGCATGAGTCCGTGGAAGCAGCTAGCATCAGCTGGAATACCACGAGAAGTTCTTGGGTGCCTTTCTGTCTATGAAGTGAAGACCAACAAAGACCAGTGAAGTGATGCAGGGTGTAGCAATGCAAGAGTGTCCTCCCACTGTGTGGGGTTCCATTTATATTCTTTCTAAACATCACAACCCTCTCAAGGGTCTGTTTTCATCAAAACATCACCTGCCCTCTCACCAGACAGCTTCCAGGAAAACATCACTGGACACACCTGAGTTGTTAAAGAAACCCGAAATTTCCACTTCATTTGCTCTCACTTTCCAACTCTTTCTTCTCCTTACAGTCTCTCCCTTTATCCCTTCCTCCTTTCCTCCATCCTCTTCCTTCTTTTCTTCTGCCCCTCCTCCACCTTCTTTTTGTCTTTCTGTCTTTATTTTTGAAGCATGGGTAAGAAAAACATCCAGTTACTAGCTGTCAAGAGGACATAGATAAAAAGGGCGTATGTAAATTCCCTCCTCCTATTCTATTTTATTTGGCGGAAAAGAATAAAAGGTAGTAAGGGAAGGTAGTAATTATTGACCCTTGGTATTAACTTTGTTCTCTTGGGTAAGCACATAATTAGGTTGTTCTTTAAAATGCATATTATGTAGTTGGCAGCACACTCTGGCTCAGATCCGATAACTTCTTATGTAGGCAGCTTTTAAAATGTACATCATGTACCAAAGGAGCTTTTCTGGTCTATTGGGTAAATATGTATTAAAGTAATTTTTAAAATACTTATGTACTCAATAGGCTGGAAGTGGTCAATGGTTTAATGAATAGTCATACATTTTTAAACATGTATTATTATTTATGCACTGACCCAAGTGAGAAAAGTCTCTTGAAAAATGGCATATTCCTGATGACTGTGTAATTTTGCAGTAAAATCTTAGAAGTATTTCAGGAGAGCGGGAGCCAGTTTTACAATGGCATTATCTTGTTGTCCCTTCACCTCGTTTTTTTTTTCCTGCATCTCCTCCTCTTATGGGATGTATTTTAATAGGTTCATTTTATGGCCTCCCTGCTGGCCTAATTTCATTTTCATAGATTAAAGCTGATTTACATTCTAATTGTAATTTAAATTTAGAATTTATCCTATGTTGATTCATAATGCCTGGCACACAGTAGGAACTCAATCAATATCTACCGAATGGGCTTTTATTTGCTGTCATGTAGGCAAGCACGAGCATTAGTCCTGTGCCTCAAACGCTAGGCACCATATAAGGAGCTTCTCTCCATCACACATGGAAAATTTTGCAGTCCAAAAAAAGAGGCACGTTCTGTCTTCAGTTTATCTGTCATACAGTTTTCTTTTACTCTGTCAGTTTACTTATCTATGCAAGGGGGGGAAATAGTGTAATAGTGCAGGTTTCTCAGGGATCTGTGGTCACTTTATGCATTAAATGTCTGAGATAGTACTCATACCCACTGAGCCCTCAGAGTGCCTCTTTTATACTCTTTGACTTAAGTCCCCACCTCAGAAACATTGGGAAACATTAGAGATTAATTCTAAACTCCACAGTATGTTAGTCATAAGTACCAAGGAGTAAGTGGGAAATGCCAAGGGTAGTGAGATGGCTCAGCAGGTAAAGATGCTTGCCACTAAGCCTGATGACCTGACTTCGTTATTCCAGAGTTCACATGGTAGGAGAAAATGGACTGCTGCTGTAAGGTAACTCTTAATCAAATACATAAATAATTTTCAAAGATCAGAAAACACAATCTAATAGACCTATATCATCCTCTAGCATCAGAAGCATAATTGCTCAATCATTCTCTTTCCCGTTTGCAGACCACAACCTCCTCTGACTGTTGCTAGTCGCTGATATCCACGCTACCCTTCATGTAATCAGAATTTTCTGCTCTTCCTCCCCTTCCTCCAAGGATAGCTCTACTCCAGCATTTGGAGTATTTTTTCCCCCTCTATTCCATATATCTTGTGGGAATACAAGAAGGTTCTTTCTTAATTTCAGAAAATTCTACAAATAAACAAACCACTTGCCAAAAAGTGAGATTTTTTTTTTCCTAAGAGCAAGCAGGGTAATGATATCTCCTGCAGCAGAACACAGTAATGAGGGGCTTGAGAAGACGCATTATTAACATGCTTAGTGAGTTGCCTCAAATCCTATATGGAGGAAGGGATGGCATAAATAAGTAAACACGCTCCTTGGATCTTTACTGTCTGAGGTTTGGTGAACTGCTTCAATCTTGGAAGCACATTAAAATCGCTGCTACATAATTGGATTTGTTTGCTATTAGGGTATAGATCGCCAACATCTCCCCATGTTTTCCACATTCAAGAAGAAGCAACGGTTTTATCTGGATGCAAATGCTACCCGTGAGGTGTCTTTTGGCTCACTTGAAGGCTACGGAGGGAGAGAGAAGGGTGCAAATTCTCATGTTCCTACTATACTTGTGGCATGGCACTCTCAGCAGATGGCTGGGTCAACGAGCATGCTAGCTGTCAAAATACCTGTTGTTGTTGTGTTGGCCTATGGCATTTTCTATCACTAAATTTAGACTTTAAATGTGTCACGGTTCTAAACTAGGAAGCTCTGACATATTCAATGACTTTCTTTCAAATGAAAATCCTAATTATTATGTGACGGGAGGTATTTCTGTTCTGGTCCAGTCTGTTTGGAGTTCTGTAGGCTTCTTGTACGTTCATCGGCATCTCTCTCTTTAGGTTAGGGAAGTTTTCCTCCATAATTTTGTTGAAGATGTTTACTGGCCCTTTAAGTTGCAAATCTTCACTCTCATCTATACCTATAATCCTTAGGTTTGGTCTTCTCATTGTGTCCTGGATTTCCTGGATGTTTTGGGTTACGCGTTTTTTGCATTTTGCATTTTCTTTGACTGTTGAGTCGATGCTTTCTATGGAATCTTCAGCACCTGAGATTCTTTCTTCCATCTCTTGTATTCTATTGTTGATGTTTGCATCTATGACTCCTGATTTCTTCCCAAGGTTTTCTATCTCCAAAGTTGTCTCCCTTTGTGATTTCTTAGTTGTTTCTACTTCCTTTTTTAGTTCCTGGATGGATTTGCTGAGATCCTTCACTTGTTTGTTTGTATTTTCCTGTATTTCTTTAAGGTATTTTTGCATTACCTCTTTCAGGATTTCTTCCTGATGACCCACGTTCTCCTGCATTTCTCTGAGCGATTTTTGTGTTTCCTCCTCATGGGATTCCATCTGTTGATCCATCGTCTCCTGCATTTCTTTAAGCAGTTCTCGTGTTTCCTTTGTAAGGGCATCTAACCGTTGAAATACAGCATTGTGGAACATATCTGTAATCCCACCATTTGGGAGGCTGAGGCAGAAGGATTATGAGTGAGACAGGGCCTACAAAGGGAGATCATATATAAAAAGGCCAAAGATGAAACCTCAACCCAAATCAAACCAGCAAGAAACAAAACAAAACAAAATAAAAATAAGAACAATAAAGCCCCTACAAACACACACACAAAAGAAAGTGCATCATATTTGAATTGCTTACCTACCTTTTCTTAAGGCCATTTTATATACTTCACCAGGCATACTATTCTGTTTTGTTTTTATTCATTTACTTAAGCTTTATTTACTTTATTTTCCATTTGTACACATTTTGCCTGTATTTATGCCTATGAAATATGTGTGTGTGTCTAGGGCCTGGGGAAGTCAGAAGAGGGTACTGGATAACCTGGAACTGGAATTACAGATGATTGTGAGCTGCCATGTGTGTGCTGGGAATCGAACCTGTGTATTCTGGAAGAGCAGTCAGTGCTCTTAACCATTGAGCCATCTGTCCAACCCCTGGAATACACTAAAATATATTATCTCTGGTTGATTTTGACTTCTTTTAATAAGAAACTATCAGTTTTTAAAGACAATGTTAGCAGAAAGCAGTCTTTTCTTGCCTTTAATGTTAGGAGATAGAAATAAACATTTTTCCAAATAGCTCATTAAAGGACAGCTAGAAATACTGAGCAAAGGTGATGTTGCATTGGCATATTCTTAGACAAACTTGGCTTTTCTCAAACTTAGAGGCACATATAATTATAGGGATAAAGAGAGAAAGCAGAATCCTACAGGAGAAAGTTAGTTTTAAGGCCAGCTAGTCTGTTGGGTAGATTTGAAGAGAATCAGCACTTACAAGTTCGGAAGGTAGCTAAAGTTCAGGCTTCGGTTTGCCAATTGCAGGGACCCAATTTAATTAGGAGAAATATAGTTCAGCTTATCGATAGCTAGGGGGTCACAGATTGCCCTGGCTGTTCACAGAAGAGCTTATCTCTTCTAGGGAACAGATAGCAGAAAGATTAGTTGAAGAATGAGTCTCTGCAGCAACAGACACTGATAGAAAAGATCCCGCTGCCCTAGTAACTCTGAGGCTCTCATTTTAGGATAAGAAAGGAGTTTGCAGGGACTGTCCATTCAAGGCTATGAGTTGTGGTCAGAAGAGGGAGTTAGCATGCGTGGCATGCATGTGTGTAAGAATGGGGCCATGTAAAAAGGACCTAAGAGAAGGTACAGAAAAGATTGTTTTACAAGAAAGGCAGGTGCACGCCAGAGGCAAGGATATTATATGATAAGCAGGGTTGACCTGTGTGCACTCGAAATCTATAATCTCAGATAAGAAAGGTGCTTCTGGAATCAAGTCCAAAAGGTCAGAGATAGCCCTTAGGAGACCAAGATTCTTAAGATAAATGTGAACAAAACGGGCAAAAAGTGTGGCTATGTGTGTCTGTCAGTGGAATACTGATCGACATGCTTCAACACTACTTGCAGAAGTGGTCTGAAGGGAACTGCAGACACTGAATGTACAATTGGTTGGGAATAATTCAGACCTGGAGCACCCTCCAAGGACAGTTTTAGAATCTGAATTTTTCCTGCCCTTTCTCTTCATTTAAAGTATATTATTTATTGGGCAGTCCTTGTTCTTCTGGTTTCTCCCTGCCTGTGAAGATATGAGGTTGTAATCTTAAATTTGATATCTGTCCCTACTTCCAATCCATATAGTATTACTAAGAACAGAATTAATGATTTTTATCAACTTCTGCTTGAATAGAATGCTTAATACTTTTTTTGTGAACTGGAGGAGAAAATGATACCAACATGAATATTACCTTCAGTGGGTCTTCAGTGGACTTCCAGACATGTCTGAGATCTCTCTGCTCTCATTGCTGTAGTGTGATCACAGGAATTTCCCAAGGCAAGGCATGTAAGGCACTGGGTTGTTGGAGGGAAAAAAATGTCTACATTACTTGTCTTGGATCTGGCCTCTCCAACAGTTCTTGTTTTTGTTTTGAGTCTTTCATTATTTTAGGGTAGTCTTACTTCCCAGGAAAATTGAGAGGAAGTTGTAGACAAATTTTAGATAGCCTGCAATCCACACATGATCTATATCTGTCCCCATGGTCTCTTACCAAAGAGGTTCCTTTGCTAGAATTAGGCATTGGCATGTCTGTACATTATTTCCAGAGCAATACTAAAGACACACTTGCATGGTTGTAGTTTTAAGTTTTATATTAAAATTGGCTACTTATACATTAGAGGAATGTATGATTTACCTTGGGCATTTATTTTTAGCCTCCTCATCTTCTCCTTCTCTTCCTCTTCTTTCAAAATAGTTAACGTTTCAGGTCAAAACACAGACATACTTACAAAGCTTCCTAGACACAGTTAGTATGTAGTTTCTGTGGCTCAGAGTTTAGGTATGACTTTGCTCATTATCTCCCCAAGAGAGATACTTAAGCAGTTTGTGGTATCATTTGAGACTTGACTGTGACAGGTTTGCTTTCCAGCTCATGTTATTGTTTGCATTTGGTTCCTAAGGCTCTGTGGCTCAGGAGTCTCATATCCTGCTGACCATTGTTTAGAGGCTACTTCAAGTTCTTGCCATTCTGGTCTTCTCAACATGACTTCTCATTTTCTCAAAGTTAGGAAAAAGAAGGTTCTCTACAAGAACAGCATTCCATTTTTATTTAACATCTGTTTGTGCTTAGAATTACATATATTTCTTGACCTTACTTATATTCAGAAAGGCAGAAACAAGTCACAGTGTATATACTCAAGACAGGGAGAATGCCTAAGTACCTAAGTACTAGGAAGCAGGAACCCTGAGGTCTTAGAGGATACACCAGACTGCCAGTTGAACTGGCACCATTTGTTAAAAATGCTATCTTTTTTTTCACTGGATGGTTTTAGCTCCTTTGTCAAAGAACAAGTGACCATAGGTGTGTGGAGTCATTTCTGGGTCTTCAATTCTATTCCACTGATCTTCTTGCCTGTCTCTGTACCAATACCATGCAGTTTTTTCACTATTGCTCTGTAGTACAGCTTGAGGTCAGGGATGGTGAATCCCCCAGAAAAGAATACACATGGAATGTACTCACTGATAAGTGGATATTAGCCCAAAAGCTTGGAATACCCAAGATAAAATTCACAGACCACATGAAGCTCAAGAAGAAGGAAGACCAAAGTATGGCTCCTTTGGTTCTTAGAAGGGGGAACAAAATACTCATCGGAGCAAATATGGAGACAAAGTGTGGAGCAAAGATTGAAGGAAAGGCCATCCAGAGACTGCCCCACCTGGGCATCCATCCCATATACAGTCACTAAACCCAGACACTATTGTGGATGCCAAGAAGTGCATGATGACAGGAGCCTGATGTAGCTGTCTCCTGAGAGGCTCTGCCAGACCCTGACAAATACAGAAGCAGATGCTCGCAGCCAATCATTGTACTGAGCATGGGGTTCCTAATGGAGGAGTTAGAGAAAGGAATGAAGGAGCTGAAGGGGTTTGAGTCCCCATAGTAAGAACAACAATATCAACCAACCAGAGCCCCCAGCATCTAAAGCACCAACCAAGGAGTACACATGGAGGGACCCAAGGCTCCAGCTGCATATGTAGCAGAGGATAGCTTTGTTGGACATCAAAGGGAGGAGAGGTCTTTGATCCTGAGAAGGCTCAATGCCCCAGTATAGGGGAATGCCTAGACAGGGACCTTTTCAGTTTGCAGATGGATAACACCCCCAGATTATGAGGTCACAAAGAGTTAATGCAGTCTCAGTGTAATCTAAAATGCTGACTTGAGCAATAATATGTCATATTTATAAAAATTCTTGGTATTTTGTCATTGTATTACTTTATACACTGAGCTTAGAGTATTTAGAAACATAAATAATCATGGGGGGGATACATTAAATAACCACTGACCTTTACTTGTGCAAGGCATTAAGAAACATGTGGTTGAGTTTATAATGTATCACATAGCAAAATTCATACAATACAGAAATTTGTGGCTCAGCGTGTTTTTCATTCTATCAGCAGAAATACAGATGTGATATGCATTTCTTTTCTTAACAAGTCAGGCAAAGATGATTAGTATAAAACAAAAGAAGAAAAATAAAGAAAATAATCAGGATCAGAAAGGAAATTAGAGAACACTGAAGCAGATGATGAACAAAATCAGTAACTATTTTTTTTCCCATTTGGTACCTTTTTTTTTCTCATTTTAATTTATTCACATTTCTTTTTATTTATTTATCTTTTTTTTTCATTTTCTAAGTTTTTTTATTTACATTCCAAATCATTTCCCCTTTCCCATTTCCTCCCTCCCCGAAAGTCCCAAAAGCCCCCTTCCCTCCCTCTTTTCCCCATTCAACCCCCTCTCGCTTCTCTGTCCTGGCATTCCCCTACACCCAATCTTTCCAGGACCAGGGGTCTCTCCTTCCATCTTCTTGGAAATCTATTGATATACGAATTGTGTCTAGGGTATTCCGAGATTCTGGGTTAATATCCCCTTATCAGTGACTGCATACCATGTGTGTTCTTTTGCGATTGGGTTACCTCACTAAGGATGATATTTTCAAGTTCTGACCATTTGCCTAGGAATTTCATGAATTCATTGTTTTTAATTGCAGAGTAGTATTCCATTGTGTAAATATACCACATCTTCTGAATCCATTCCTCCATTGAGGGACATTTCAAGGGTTATTCCCTTACCCGGTTTCCCCCTCTCCTGGAAACCCCCTCTCCTATCCCCCCATCCCCTTGCTTCTATGAGGGTGTTCCTCCACCCACTCACCCACTCCCACCTCCCTGTTCTCAATTCCCCTACACTGGAGCAACTATTAAACCTTCATAGGACCAAGGACACTACCAGCATGGTAGCAAGACTGAGAGCAAAAGCACTCAAGAAGAAAGGGTAATGGCTACAAATAAAGTGGTATTCAAGAATCACAGAAAAACTTAGAGAAAATTTATTTTGAGAAGTAATATCATCTTAATGCCAAAATATGAAGAATAATAAAACAGGATAGTTATTGGTCATTCTTTAATAAGATATATCAAATCTAATAAATCAGTAACAGTGAAGACATAGTGGTATATTACATTAAAACCAAGAGAGATCTGGAACAATAACATAATGCAAGTTTGGTTGACATTGGAAATGCTTTGATGAAGTTTCCTGCACATTCATAAAAGAGGCTGAAACCTGTGTGGCCTTTAAAATGAATGCAAGGGAAACACTGGTTAAAATTATGTATTTGATTATAACTTGGAAAACAGAAAAAATATTTTATAAAATTAAATATCTAAGCCAATGTGCACTTAACATATTTATGATAATATAGTTTATGAAAAGTTGAGGCATTTTTTGAGAAAATTTTACTCAAACTTGGTACCTAGGCTAAAAACCAAAAATAAAATGCAAACCAACCAACCAACTAACCAACCAACCAACCAACCAACCAACCAACCCCAGGAATTAAGACCAAACAGCAAGAAAGAACTCCAGGGAGACTGACTTTTTGCAAAATGTGATTAGGCAGATGGGTACTCACTGCTTTGTAAAGCCAGTCATTTAAGGTTAACTTTGGAGAATCCAAGCTGTTGTTTCTTCTTCTTCTTCTTCTTCTTCTTCTTCTTCTTCTTCTTCTTCTTCTTCTTCTTCTTCTTCTTCTTCTTCTTCTTCTTCTTCTTCTTCTTTCTCTTCTTCTTCTTCATTTTGGTTTTTGGAGACATGATTTCTCTGTGTGGTCCTGGCTGTCCTGGAACGCACTCTGTAGATCAGGCTGGCCTTGAACTTGAACTCAGAGATCCACCTGCCTCTGCCTCTGCCTCTGCCTCTGGAGTGCTGGGATTAAAGGTGTGTGCCACTACTACCTGGCCAAGATCCTTGCAAATATGGTTCTGAGTAGCCTATCTCAGAGGGATGAGGAGTAGCATATATGTAAAGTACTAAAATACATATTTTCAGAGTGCTTACTTATAGAAGGTCCTTTAGATAGATGACACCTAGCTCTTTTTTGTCATAGTTAAATATCATTCTTATGTATTATCAAGAGCTTGGTATCTTATAGTTAGAAAGCATGAACTATATATGCATAAACATGATCATAGATGAATCAAAATGCCTAATGTTTTTTGAGAAAACGAGTAGGATTATATATGTAGTATAATGCTATTTGAATAAATTCAATGGGCTTAGCATGGAAAAAAGAATAGAATGGGATATTAGCATTGTGGGTATGAAAGGAATAAAAGCATAAAAATAAGGATATTCTATGATAACTGAAAATCTTATTATGCAATAGTATTTTAGCATATAATTGGAAATGCCAGTTTTTGAAATACCAGAGTGATATTTTTAAGCTGAAAAGGGGAAGCAGAACTCTTGTAAAAACCTATTGTCTACAAGAACTTTCAGACCCCGTGCTCTTACTTTAGAAAGGATTTCTATTATTTGTATAACCTCCCTGACCATATAAAAGCAGCCAGAATTTCAAAGCTCTCAGATATTCTGAATCGGGGAAACAGAAGAGTCACATGCAGAGATGGAGGAAGGATATGCAAACAGAGGATATACGAAGCTTGCACATTAGCTTAAAGAAAAAAAAAGAGACAGTAATATTTTAGTTCCAAGGTACAAAGAGCAAACAGAATGGAGAACTATTCACAAATTTCTATTAAATGATAACTGGATGGTTGGGGCAAGATAGGTACAGACAATGGTGCTTAGATCATGAAAGAAACACATTTGGGATGAAGGCAGTCTCAAGCAGGAACATGGACCAGGCTAGATTATGAAGGAGACAGTGGTATCAACAATTGAAAGGCATAGAAATTTCTGCATAAAACAAATGGTGTTAATGGAGGAAGAAATGTATACATGTAACTTATTAAAATAAGTGACATATTTGTAAACTGAACGTGCAGTCAGTTTGAGTGAGATTTTCTTTCCTTCCACTTGAATTTTGGGTTAGGAATCTCCCGAGTTACTGGAAAATCCTAATGAGTGAATTATTGTGAAATAAACTATTCTTGAACTTTCTTTGAACTTGAACTTGACCTCAGGCTTTCTCTGTGGCCTGCTGAGTCCAGCTTCAGCAAAACTTCTCTAAGTCAGTATTGTGAACTGAATAGGAAATGTCCCCCTTAGAATCATATGTTTGAATACTTGGTTTTCAAACAGTGGTACTGTTTTGGAAGGTTCTAGAACCTTTCAGAGGGAGAACATGACTTGAAGAATTAGGTCACTGGAGGCAGGTCTAAGAGATTTTAGAGCTTACTCTTCTTATCTGTTCTCTGATCTTGGCTTGTGGACACACCATACCCAATTGCCTCATTCTCTTTCTGTCATGCTTTCCCTACTGTGATGTGCTGCAGTCTTTCCAACCATAGGTCAAAATACATCTTTACTCCATTATGTTGATTTTGCCTGGCATTTGTTTACAGCAACAAGAAAAGTAATGGAAACAGATAGATCACCAATCTCCATTGTTGACCTCTGCTCACCCCTGCCTGCCTTCATTAAAAGGAATCCATTTCAGCACTGGATGGCTTCTCTTAGTAGCCTAATTTTGTGATGATTTGGATCCTGGTCACTGTCTACAAGTATCAGCTGCATCTGCCACCCCAATTATGAGAGTCCTACACCCATTTTGGTAGTCCAGGATAAAGTTTGCCATTGAGCAATGCAAGAACATGTTTTTCAAAAGGCCTTCAATGATAAAGAGTCATCAAGAGACGTGAAGGTAGGAAAATTTGGAAGGTAAAAAGAGTAAGGAGATCCGTTCATTGTAAGCAAGAGAGCTAAACAAACTCCCAGGAACTGCTTCCCTCTTGTAGAGTTCCTGCAGGACATACAAGCTACAACACTAGGGAAACGTGAACCATAACTAACTGAATTCCATCTGGACCCGGAAGAAGATTTGCAGGCATGATGATTAGTTATAGGCCATATGCAGCCATTCTCTGGGAGCCTGGGGATTTTTGTCTTCGTGTTTGAGATGATAGTGAACACTTCAGTGGCAGCCTTCAGGGGCACTTAGGAAGAAACCTTGCCACTTCAGCACTCTCCAGACTGTGCGCTCAGCTCAAGTTTTCCTGGAGTGCTGTGGCATGCTGGGAGGGATTCTGAAAACAAAATGGTGATAGTGAGGTTTGTGTCTCTCACCCACCTCTTTGCCTCAGTGTTTTGCCTCCCTGAGAATCCCGTTTTCATGTAGCAGAGAAGAGAAGGACTTGGACTTTCTAAGAAGGCTCCTCTCCCTCTGGCAAAATGTTCCCGCCTGCTGCCTTTCCTCTGAAGGTGGAGAGGAAGGTAAACACTTCTGCCTACTGAGTCTGGTTTATGTGATTGATGCTGGGACTTTTAATTTCCAGGACAAATGATGCATTAGTGGAACTGGGCACACAGGAAGCCTCAGTGCCAGAGAGTTAAGTGCCCATGCTGTACTCAGCGAACGGCCTACTCATCTCAATTGTAGGCAATTAACAGTGATTATCAAGTGCGCGCGTGGTGGGCGGCACAATGAGATTCTTCCCACTGATGAGACAAATGCACAAACATCTCAGAGAGGTGTAGCCTTGAAAGAGCAAAAGCAAATCACAGTCCCTTTGCCAGAGCGTTTCAAGAAGGGATGACTTTTGTGAATGTTTTCATTTCTTTTAAGCCTCCCAGCAACTTTCAGACAATTTTTTATGCGTGGGGAGAACTGGACATATTTAAAGTTAGACATTCTTCTACTTCTCGAGTTGGAGAAATTAGAACAAGAAGGAAAAAATCCCTATAAAATTGTGCAGCCTTGGGGAGCAAAGCAAATTCTTGTTTATTTCAGTATTACTTTCAGACATGGAACAGCTGTTAAATGTTGCTGAATGTGAATTGAAATCGGACCTAATTTTCTCAGCTGCTTATAACCATGTGAACACCTTTTTTTGTCTGTGCCATTATTTTATTTTTATTTACTATTTTTTTCTTTGTTTAATTTTGTCACCTTCCTATTTCCTTCAGCAAAATCCTTACAGCTCTGAGGCATGCCTTTTGTTTTTGCTATATTGGAGAGATACTAGGAATCAATTATAAAGTTTTATTTCTCCAGCTACTTTTATTATTATTTCATAGAAATCTATCAACCAAAATATTTGTTCTCCAAGGCATGATAATGAACAACTGATATCCATTTCAAAGAACTCCCTACTATTGTTTACTGAGAGTAAACAATCAGGGGCATTTATTCTGTAATCCAGAAAGAAAATAATCAAATGGACCATTAATTAACGTGTTCTTCAGCCACCCCACATATTAAATCACATCATGCAACTTTCATGTCCTTCGGAGTTTTTATTGATTTTATATGACTTGCAGGTTTAGCTGTATGAACTATTCCAGGTATTCAGAGACATTACCTAAGTCAGAGAATGTCTCAGAGAACTCGTTTAAATAAATGTAAGCTCTTGTCTTTCACCATAGTTTCTGGTCTCTCAAATAGCCAAGGGCTTCTTCTCCTTACTTTAACATCCCCACTGTCTATGCAGTGCTAGACATGTAGTGGACCTGAAAATAAACCAATTGCTCGATTGGGAAATAGAATGACTTCTGCTTCATTCAAATTCTAAATAATAAAAATTACATTGTTATTCTTTTCTAGAAATTAGTATGCAACATCTCAAAGTTATTCAATTCCATATCTGACTTCATAGTAGAAAATAATAAATTGTTCCACCAAATCCTTTGGTGCTCATGCATTCAGGAGGATTTTTTTTTTGTCATTTAAAGATACTTTAATTCACTGTAATATTTGAATAGGTGATGATATGACATAAAACCTCCAGCTAAACACTGTATCTCATTATCAAGGACCAATGTTGAGAAAAAGACCTTAACTGAAGAGAACAAGCATCAATGCCTAATGGTAACTTAAATCTATTAATTAATTAGTTAATTAATTTATTCACTTCCTACCCTCATTACCCTCTCCCCTTATCCTCAGAGAAGGGAAAGTCCTGCTTGGGCTTGGGTACCACACCACTGTGGGATATCTAGTCCTCATAGGTATAAATGTATCCTCTCCCACTGAGGCCCAGCCAGGTAGTCCAGTTAAGGGAAGGGGTTCCAATGGCAGCCAGCCAGTTCAGGTAAATTAGCCCTACATGCGTGAAGCACAATCTTGCCTTTGTTCAAATTTTCACCTAATCATCATCTAACTGTAAACTCAACTCTAGCTACTGGGTAGAAGCAATATGTACTTTAACTATTTGGGGAATTTTTTTTTTTGTTTGCTTGTTTTTTGTTTTTTATTGAAAATGTGCGACCTCAGCATTGCACTGTACCCATTAGTTAGTTTTATAGATATCAAACCATTTTTGACCGCTTTTGTGTTTGTACAAAACTGAGGAATATACAGACCAGTGCAAACTACTTATGATTCTTTCTCTAAATTATCTGCTACACACTACCTCTTAATAATCATACCTAGTGCCATTTAGGGCAATAGATTCATGCCTAGTTTATGTCAAAGTCTAGATTTGCCCCAACTTTCACAAAACTCTGATTTTGAATATTTTGACACTAGATTAATGAGAATTAATTGTGCATTGTCTTTGAAGTTCTTTTGACCTTTTCGTATGAATTAATCACGTTAGCCCTCAGCTCTTCTGACGGCTTTTTATAGAAGTCTGTGAATTCCGGGTAATGAGATGCTGGAGACTGAACAAAAACTGTCCTGGGCTCCTCTTGTTACAGACAGTTAGCATGCTCATCATTATCACCTTAATAACGTTGAACTACAAGTAGACCAAGGATTTCCTTTTATGTGCTTTAGGGATGCCTGGTTAATTGGTGGACTTGGTATGATGGTCAGTGATAATGAACTCCCTTTCTTGCTTCTTCCCCAACAGAGTTCATGCCATGAAGTGATGATTAAACTAATAAATATTTCATTCTCATCAGAGATCTGCATTTTTATTTTCACTGTATACTTTGCTTTCTGATAAGCTTTAGAGGCCATAGAGTTTTAGGTACATTCAAATGATGACTAATTTTACTTTTTTGACTCTTCATTTGACTGCTCACCCACCAAAAGTCATTGGTTATTTTGGTAGCAGACACACTCTCATTTTGGTTCACAGTTCAGTGGGCTTAGCCGACTTGGCAGGAGCAGTGGGGCTGGTTCTTGTCTGGGGGCAGGAGTATGAAACAGCTGATCTTATGAACTCAGACAGGCAGCAAAGTGATGGGTGGGGTTGGGCTATGTCAGTTGCATATGTCCTAGATTCTACAGCCTCCTGTTATGTTACCACCAAGTGGGTAATCAAGGACATTGCACATTCAAACCATAACTGGCTCGCATACGATCATTGCCATATCATAATGCAAAGTGAATGTAACATGACTCCAAAAGTCCCCATATTTTAACAGTCCCCAAATTGTTCAAAAGTCCAAATTTTAGTCTAAGACTTAAGGGAAAAACTCTTAAACTGTGAGCCTTTGTAAAAGCAAATTCCCAAGTTCGTACTTGTAGTGTACAATAATAGAGTATATGAAAATACATAAAAATATCACAATTAGCAAGGAGAAATTTAGACCAAGTTTCAGATGCTGCAGCTTCATGCATAGCATCCAGGACACATGAAGATACCATCTGGGTCCTGAAGGGACTGGATAATCTTACCTCTATAGCCCTGTGACCTACAGCAATGTGTTTCCCAAGCCAGGGCACCTTGTTCAGTGCCTAAGTTTTCCTTGGTTGGTGAGTCATATTCTTTGACTCTTCCTTCAAAATGTAGGCTCCCTTGAAACATTTGTCCTTCAGAGTGTCTCTTCAGGGTCTTTTCTGCTTGCTATATATTATCTAGCTTCATTGACTCTTTGTCTAGAATCTTAATTTAAACCTCCATGTCCTTATAAATTTTTCAATCTGCATTTTAGCAAAATCAACATCATAAAAATGGTGCCAAGTTTTGTTGTTATCTGAATAGATAGTCTGGGACTCTCCCTCCCCTCCTTTCCCACAGATGCAATGATCCTGCAATTGTCTGGACATCTGGATTTCGCAAAAGCATTTCCTCATGTGGTACTGTTCAAGCAAGGAACTTTGTGTGTCATTTCTGTCCAATCACCCTTTTTTATGCAGTCTCTTTGTATTAGTCAGGGTTCTCTAGAGTCACAGAACATATGGGTAGTCCCTATATAGTTAGGGAATTTGTTGATGACTTACAGCTTGTAGTTCAACTCCCCAACAATAGTCAGCAGTACTTGTGGATGAAAGTCCAAGGATCTAGCAGTTGCTCAGTCCCACAAGGCAGCCATGAGATGACCACCAAGAACAGCAGCAGCAATGAAGTACAGGCAGCTGGAGCCTAGAAGACAAGCTGTGTGCTACAAAGGGCAGAGCTGGAGAAGAGACCCAAGCCCTTGGAGGAGCCCAGAAGATCATGAGTTGGATCCCAGACATTGAACCATTGGAGTTTGAATTTTGCTTTTGATTGTGACTGTGCCCTGATATTTTTCCCTCTTGAGGGAAGAAAGTATTTTAGTGGAGCCCACAGTTAAGAGACTTTGAATTTTTAAAAGACTTTGAATTTTAAAAGATATTGAACCTTTTAAAGGGATTGAACTTTTAATATGTAAAGACTGTGGGACTTTTAAAGTTATTTAGATCTTGGGGATGAATAAGAAAGTATGGGTTGAGGCTTAATAGTGATGTGTTTGTGTGTCAAGTTGACAAAGGGTCAATTGTACTGGCTGGTTTTGTGTGTCAACTTGACACAGGCTGGAGTTATCACAGAGAAAGGAGTTTCAGTTGGGGAAGTGCCTCCATGAGATCCAACTGTGGGACATTTTCTCAATTAGTGATCAAGAGGGGAAGGCCCATTGTGGGTGGTACCATCCCTGGGCTGGTATTCTTGGGTTCTATAAGAGAGCAGGCTGAGCAAGCCAGGGGAAGCAAGCCAGTAAGGAACATCCCTCCATGGCCTCTGCATCAGCTCCGGCTTCCTGACCTGCTTGAGTTCCAGTCCTGACTTCCTTTTGTGATGAACAGCAATGCAGAAGTGTAAGCTGAATAAACCCTTTCCTCCCCAACTTGCTTCTTGGTCATGATGTTTGTACAGGAATAGAAACCCTGACTAAGACACTCTTTTAAATGAAATTCTTCAAATGAGTTTGCGTTTTTTTTTTTAAACAGGAACAAAGCCTATTGTCCTGTTTCAGAGTGCTCTAACTCCCTTTCATTGCACTAATCCCTAACAATGACAACTCCTTTGTCTGCACCTGCCTTAGCATAAACTTGCTTCTTTCTTCGCCAAACTATATTTTCCACAAGTTTTTGCTTCACTTGTTGATTTGAATTCTCACTACAAAACTCAATAAATGCAGGAAGCAGTAACCATCCATAGGCCATGTTATATGGATTTTAATTTCCCTCCACCAACTGAACTAGTGCATTCCATTCAAATTTAGCCTCATTCAAAATCTGAGGACAAAGGAAGAGTATATATAGCCAGATTCTTGGCCTGAGTGTAGCATCAATAGCATACTCTTTGTTCTCTTCTGAAACCTAACAACGCACTTCACTATCCATATTTCTATTGGCAGTGAGGTGTTCTGGACTACTACCAGAAAGCCCAATTAAACTAGGACTACAGTATTCTAGGGGTTCTCTAGTCACAGCTCCAAGATCTTCCATAATTCTTCTGCAAACCAGTTCTAAAAACATGTAAACCACAGGGTCAGGTATATCACAGGAACAAACCCATTTCTTGCTTTTGAAAGACCATTTTTCCTTTTAAGTTATTTTTTTTCCTCATTGTCAAGACAAAGTAATTTATAGAAGCACCATAAGGGAGGAAGGATTTATTTTGTCTCACAGTTCTGTGGGTAAACATCCATCATGGCAGAAAAGAGAAAAGACGAGAAGATGGGCCTGGCTCCTGTTGCTGGTGGTGGAGGAAGCATAAGGAGCTTGGTCATATTATGGCAACAGATAGCAGACATGTTTCAATTTTTAAGAATGGGATCAGTGGGTTTTGCGGTAACTATAGACAAATGTGTGTGACTTTTTCTAAAGTGGCTATACTGTTACCCATTCTTTTAAGCAACAAGCAAATGTTCTAGTTGCACTAATCTTCAACAAACGTGGGGATTATAGAATGCAGAGGTGAAAACTCCATATGCTCTTTAATTTCAATCTATTACGGAAGTAAAGGTATGTGTTTGTACCCTCATTAAAAGAAGGGATGCTTTAAATATTTTAATTCTATATTTTAATTGAAGAGTTGTTGCTGTGAAAATACTTAAGCTTCAGAGATAAATAGAGAAAGTCCAGGGATTTTTTTCAGAGCTTTCCCTCCCTCACACAGGAAGAGTCTATTTGTCATCATTCCATACCTGAGTGGTATATTTGTGCCAACTGATAGACTACATCATATAGTCGCTATACATCCAAAGTTTACATTAAAGTTAATTCTTGGTAACATATCTTGAAAGCCATTGCTGCGACCAAGGCCATCTTGGCTTATTCTTGTGATACATAATTCAACCTTTTACAATAAGGTCTATGACCCACTGAGTTTTCTTTTGTGAAGGGTTTAACATCTGTGTATATATATATATATACTCTTTATTTCCTCATATGTGGACATCGAGTTGTTCTAGAACCATTTGTTTTCTCCACTGTTTTTTGCTTCTGTGATGTAGATCAGCAGGCTATATTTATGTGGGGTTATACATTTTCTTGCATTTTATTCTTATTCCAAAACCTACCATTTATGGGGAAAGGTTTGAACTAGAAAAGTAGGTCTTCTTCTCCTCTTCCTCCTCCTCCTCCTCCTCCTCTTCCTCCTCCTCTTCTAAGAAAAAGCTGTGAATTGATGGCTCTTACCTGAACTTGGCTGTTCAGCCTTGTTATAATTTATTTCTATAATTTCTGAAGTTATTGCTACTTGTAACATCAATGGTATAGAGAAATGAGAAAAATGTGAAAATAAACACTGATTAGTGGAGGAAGTTTATTTGACTTTTAATGTCAAAGATGAAAACAAAATACAATTAGCTGAAGTGGCCTCTTTAATTTTTCATAAATAAGAGTATTGTGAGATTCACACTTTAACTCAAATTAAATGCCCAGCACATGTAATGTGTGTGATACAGTGAGCATAAAACACGTCCTTCTCAGTCTTCAATGACTGATAGACAGATCACTAGAGTAAAGGTGATGCTTTTATGTTTGCTATCCACTAGGAAAAAAACATAGAAAAGAAACCATGCAGGATTTTGAAAACATTTTTAATGTGTTACATGGCATGTGTGGGAGTAGGCTATTGAGAACTTCAAGCTTCATTTACAAAGTAAAATAGTTCTCTTGCAAATATCCACTTTATTTTAGTTTCCAGTCAAGACATTTAAGTAGAGATTTCATTATGAAACACTCTTTACTTATGATAAGATTTTAGACAGGTGGAAAATGGCTAATAAACACTAATTAGTGGCTAAGTTATTATAATAAAATAAAGATAAGTTACTCTCAAGGTTTAAAATAATTATAAAGCTGAGTCATTGCTGAGCTGAAATGTTGAGCCTAATATTGCTTGATCTTTTTGTTCTAATTAGATTTTATTTATTTTCAGGGTCTTGTGAAGACACTGAGAACAGATCACAGAACTGGGCCATTATGCAGCAATGTCATTTGAACATTTGAAAGACAAAGTAATTCTTAATATGGCAGACATAATGTCCAGGCTTTATGTGGATGTCTCATAAACAAAGGCAACAATAACATCCTTAAATAGCTTTCTCAAATGCATCTCTGCTGTGGTTCTGATGAATACATGTTTTACCACTGAGTGTGTAATAAGTAGGGAAAGTATTTCCAGGAGGCAGAGTGGTTTCATTAAAACTCAATTCAGAGAAACACAGACAAAAAGAAAAAGCAAAAAAGGACCTCTAGTCTCCAATCTAGTCACTAAGAACTCAAACAACTTTGAGGAAATACTATGTCCTGATTTTATTAAGTCTACTATGTTATGTATAATTATGGCCAACATACTGCATTTGCTATTTTTGGTCCTTGATTTAGAATAGCAAATCTGCTTATATTATTGTTATATACTATTTATCAGCACATATAGTATTAGCTGGAAGTTCTTAACCGAGACTCTTATTTGATGGCTCAGGGGAATTGATAGATTTAAACAAAGCTTGGATTTGAGGACGTGTGACTCAAAATATTTAGTACCCATAGGACCTGGCAACAAAACAATCAGAAAAGATGTTGACGGTAAGCAATAAAGATTGGTTCTAGCCAGGTGGATGATAGGAATCGATGTCCCACGTGAATGAGAGAGAAAGTGCACATGCAGAGAGAAGGAAAAAGGGGGGAGAGAGACCAAAATGTCTGGATTATATAAGGGAAAGCCTCTGGGGGAATGGCAACCCAGTGAATGGGCTGGAAAAGTCAGGGTAGAGGTCATGGTATTATGCCAGGTAGGGACTGAGGGATGCTGGGAGAACCTGGAGGCCAGGTGTGCTTTGGTAAGTAAAATATGGACCTTAGTCCCTTGTCCTGGGTCTGAAATGCAATAACAAGCAAGAATAAAGCCTGAGAAGCAATAGCCACTTAGGAAGACAGGAGACAGGTAAGTGTACCGGGAGACGGGAATGACTGTAACGCCACCTCCCAGGTTACTAGGCTCTTAGAAAGGGCCTGCTTATCATGCCCTGGCATTCCTCTTCCTAAATAAATGAGCCATTATAGTTATAATAGCTCATTCATTACTGTAAACCAAACCAAAACAAACAAAACAAAACAAAACAAAATAAAAAAGATCTTTAACTTAATCTTTTGCCTGGCTCCATTCCCCAGTAGTGTCTCTTCGGATTTCTTTAAATTATTCTTCGACAATTTTTCTCATGTATTCGAGTCCTTGAGTTTGGAAAGTCTTTTTAAAGCACGCCTGGTGATGGTCAGGCTGGCTGATGATGGAAGCCAGGGGAGGATGTGATTATGTTTTTCTTGTATGTGTTTTTCCCACTGTAATTATCTCCTTAATAGCATTTTCCAGGGTCTGATCACTTCTACTTCGGCCCTTCCCTTTGACATCAAATGTGAATCCCTGCAGTAGCTTTATACAGCTCTCTGTCCTTTGCGCTTCCCATGAATGGCTGCATCTCATTGCTTCACTTTAAATTTGCAGCTTTCTTGCAGCTTTCTCTCTCGCTCTCCACTGCTGCCCCAGACTCTACCTGATTGTCTTCATCACCACACGTTGCCTGCAAGCAGTACATCTGCTCCATTTCTGCACACCCGCCATGTCCAAATGATGGGCTCTGCTTGAAGCACTTCCGTTCTTACCCTTCAATCTCACATGGCCTTTCCATTTTCTGAAGAGTCAAGTTCATTATTCCTATCTGTGTTAGGTGTCCAAGTTCTGAATGATTTTGTTTTCTCAGTTTCATTCAGTGTGTCTGATTTTCTCTTCTACTTCTTTTAGGTCTCCAGAATTCTCTCCTTACAACTGTCTCAACTCCTTTGGCAAGCCAAACGATTTGTCTTAGAAGACCTATTTGACATATACGAAGACATGAATTTTTGGAATAATTTCTTGTTGAAACCTGGCTCAATTACTCATGATCTATATTCGTAATATTGAATGTTGTTTAACAAGTTAATGGCCAGTGAACATAGAATTATTCTTTATTCCCTTGGTTTCCATAAAACACACTTATACTAAGCCCAAAGGGAACCTATAAAGAATGATGTCATGATGCCCTTCAGCAGGTACAAAGATAAGGCTTGCGCATGTGTAGGGCTCTGGATTGAACCAATAGGGGAACTGGAAAAATGCCCTCTAGTACAAAATGCCTATTTATATTTTGACCTGTTGCTTTGTGTTATGTGGTATTAATGTATAAGCAGCAGGAGCCTTGATGTGAAAAAAGCAATCGAGTTAGTGAGCACCAGTTGCTGTGTGAGCAGAGACCTGTTTGTATCATGGATCTTGGCAAAGATCAAACCTGAGATCAAAGGCTTTGATAAAATATGACTGACTTTCGCAGCTCACCACCTACTCCCAGCACCGTAGGGAGTAGTTTGGGATGGTCTACTGCCTGAGGTCTGCCTCCTACAAGGGGTCTACACAAGAGCTGCTGTTGAGAACTGAGGTCAGCCTGGAGAGCAATGGTGATGATCTGAGCTGAGAGAGGAGTTGAGGTGCCAGGTTCCAGCATGCATTACCACTGCAGACACCAAGCTATTAAAGCAGTCGAGCTTGCTGTGATCCCAGACAGATGTGACAGCAGCTGGAGAAAGCTGCAGGAGCCAAACAAAGAGCAGCAGTGGCTTCAAAGACAGCTGAAAGATTCGAGCCTCAGGTCAGGGATGTTTGTAAAGCTCTCAGAGAGGAGACAGGGCTGGGCATTTATTTTCTGTATCTGCCATTATCATTTGAAGGGTGTAATGTTAACCTACCACGACTATTCCTTAAGTTTACATAGAACTCTTAACAAACACTCAAAGAACACTCGCTTGCTTGTGTCTGGCACGGCAATAAACACATGGCGTATATTACAAATATTTGTTGATAGAGCCAAGGAGATGGCTTAGTAGAAAAGGCTCTTGCCGCCATGACTGATTACCTGAGTTTCATCACAGGAAACCACATGGTGAAAGGAAAGAACTGACTCACCATTTGTCCTCTGACTTCCCTGCATGTGGTCTCCTCTTTTTTTTTTTTTTTTGTTTGTTTGTTTGTTTGTTTTTGAGACAGGGTTTCTCTGTATAGCCCTGGCTGTCCTGGAACTCGCTCTGTAGACCAGGCTGGCCTCGAACTCAGAAATCCGCCTGCCTCTGCCTCCCAAGTGCTGGGATTAAAGGCGTGCGCCACCACCACCCGGCTAAGAAGTATCTCTTCAGTTCCCATTGTTACTTATTTATTTATTTATTTATTTATTTATTTATTTTTGGTTTTTTTGAGACAGGGTTTCTCTGTTGTAGCCCTGGCTGTCCTGGAACTCACTGTGTAGACCAGGCTGGCCTCGAACTCAGAAATTCTCCTGCCTCTGCCTCCCAAGTGCTGGGATTAAAGGCGTGCGCCACCACCGCCCGGCGTGGTCTCCTCTCAATAAATAAATAAAAGTATAATAAAAATTAAAAAAATATTGATGGATGGAACAAAGGAAATTGATTAGAGTCTTAATCATCCACATAAATTTATAGTGAAGTGGGACCCAGAGAACAAGCTCTGTACTGTGAATGGGTAATAGCCACAATGGCAGTAAAGTAGGACCCAGAGAACAAGCTCTGTACTGTGAATGGGTAATAGCCACAGTGGCATTATTTGAGGAAGAGTGTGTTCTGCGGTCATTTTTTTCAGTCCAATAGCTGCCTAGTCTGAAATTCATTCCATTAAGTGTTCATTCTCAATTCTCATGAGTCTTTACAGACTTCAGGAGTTTCTTATGAAAATATAAATAGCTTGAGAGAGCATGCATCCTAACTGTGTTTGATTTACATTTTAATTGACAGCTAAGAGCAGGGTCCTGTGGAAGAAGACATGACACCAGATATCCCTGGCTAGATTACTCAAGAAAGAAGTATTTTACTGCATTCAAAGTATCAAGTTCTTTTCCTTTCTTTATACAGGTCTGGATAGATATAGCAATATTAAAGAGACTCTCATCCAGTATTATTGTATGCAATGGGTATATAATCCGATTTTCACTCAGATTCATTCCATAGAAACTTGTTTGTCCTAATACAGATTGTAAACCATAAAAGCAAGTGTATGTGTGTCTGTGTGTGAGAATGAGAGAGAGAGAGAAAGAGAGATAGATAGATAGAGAGAGAGAGAGAGAGAGAGAGAGAGAGAGAGAGAGAGAACACATTCTCTAGCAGTGATACAATGAGTCAGGGGAAATTTTGTATTTGGGGAAGAGTTCCTGGAATTTTCGATCTGGTTAACACTGACCAGTAATAATTTATGCATCTCTAATGTAGAACATCATACACTATTAGATTATTTATGCAAGGAATTTTCATGGCGAGTTTTCCTAGAATGAACTGATTTACGAAGTCTCATCTATCAGTCTCACTCTTGTCGTTTTATAGTTTTGGAAAAAAGTTATTTTTTTTCCAAAGTAGATAGAAGGGTGGTCTAGTGGAGCAGATAATCATGTTCAGAATGCATATCCATATTCTTCTCGTTATCCTGAGGAAAA
This sequence comes from Tokudaia tokunoshimensis, assembly GCA_036184795.1. Classification (NCBI taxonomy): domain Eukaryota; kingdom Metazoa; phylum Chordata; class Mammalia; order Rodentia; family Muridae; genus Tokudaia; species Tokudaia tokunoshimensis. The sequence continues at coordinate 21,349,164 of BTHU01000014.1, forward strand.
ACAATTGACCAAGACATTGAGTTGCTTGGGAAAGTCCCTTCTAAAGCATGCGATCACTAATTGTGTCCATAGTTTTAGTCCACAGTTGAACCCAGTGCTTTGTGTAGTTTTAACATCTGTATCCTGGCTGAGCTTCAGTTACTCTGTGACATGTTAATGTTCATCATGGAATTGCCATATTCTTGACTGGCCCCAATTTACAGCTTGTCCTGAAGACAACCAAAATTGATTTTTTTTTTTTGTCCAATAGTTGCCTGAATTTCCCCACTATCTGTAATTGGGCAGATGATTGGAGAAGCAAATATCAATCGACCAGCATCAGTTGCTATCTGTAATTGGGCAGATGATTGGAGAAGCAAATATCAATCGACCAGCATCAGTTGCTCAACATGGGCTATGGTGAGAAACAGGTACAAATGTAATATCTTTGTGTGATAGTAAGTAAGCCATTTGATTGACCTTATGATCCCTTGATTTTGGCATCTTTAAAGAAGGACAGTTCCTCCAGAATCTAAGTGAGCATGAAATGGTGAAGTGGGTGTAGTTAGTTGGACACTGTAGAAGTGAGGTTATGGAGCTGCAATCACCAGGTAAAGATAAACGCTACGCTATGTATTTAACACTGAGTTTTCTAGTGGCTACTTATACAGTAAAAACAAGATATCAACTTAATTTTAAATGATAAAAAGAACTACAGGGAACTTATAAATGCTGAGATTGGGAAAAACAATCTTCCCTAGGAAGGAACACATTGATTGGTTATCCAATATCAAATAGTCATCCCTGAATACACATTCAAAGACTACTATATGGGTTGAGCAGGTTATATTTAGGAATATATATTTACATATACATATATGTATATAGTAATAATTAAACTATATAAGGTTGTAGTGTTTCCATGTTTAGTTTTGTCAAAAACTTGGTTGTTTATTTCTTTTCTTTCTGTTATTATTCATTCATGGGATAGGGAAGAGTAGACGGTGAGTTATTCTTGATTTGGAATAAATAAACATTGGAAGAGATAGTAAAAATGCATGCTGAGCCTTGTGCCTATGTATTCTGTGTCAGACAGGCTACCTGTTTATTGACCCCGTGACCCAGGCAAGTGAAGCGGTAGTGTGTGATCCTGTGATGTAAGTGTAGAGGTCCATCATGCAGGCACAAGCATAGGAAAGGAAGTGGTTCCTGTAACAAAGCCAAGGCAGAGGTTTTTATGACTGATGTCTTGCACGGGGGAGGCTGGACTCAGCTGCGGTGGTTTGTGGCTGTGAGGCTGGAGTCTCCACAGTGTGGGGAAGATTGATCGCTGTGCAGCATGGCCAGGATGGCCGTGAGAGGAGATTCGGCTTTGTAGGAAGGCCTTTGACTCACCTGACAAGGGAGAAAGAGAGAGCTCGAGGGCGTAATCCCTGCTACCCCCAATTCACACACAATCTATTGAGAGGAAAGGAGACAGAAACAAAGGGCGATCTTAATTGTGAATGATTAAAAGCACATAACGACATTAGAATAGCGCTGAACAGAACTAGAACACCCGAGATACGGAAAACCACTTGTTTCATTCCAAGTAAGTTTTAAAGACGTAAGGATCTTGAGGCTTAAACGATAAGCGCTGATCTGCTCATGGGATGTGTGGCCTTATGCGTGCAGAGTGGTTTGTGCTTTCTTTTGTGTCATGCACGGAAAAATCCACGTTACCGATACACCTCTCCTTCTCAATTCAGTTGGGACTGCCTCCCAAACGGGGTGAATACGTGCAAATAAAAAGCATTTATGGATCATTTGAGGGGGGGGGGGCATTCAGCCACACACCTAATTGCCTGCTTATTGTTGCCTTCCCTTGGTTCATGCCTCCTCAGCAATCTCAAGCAATTACCAAATAGTGATATTTCACAGTTTCATAGTTTTATCAAAAATATCACAGTGACAGCAGTTTTAGCAGAGCATTATTTATTTTAATCACAGCATCATATTGACGTTGGGAAATCTTGGCTATATTAGTTCCTCCAAAGCAGCTTCCTAAATGATCTTCCGCTCACCACTTGAGCCTCTCTCTCTCTCTTTCTTTTTTTTAAGTAGGGATTAATGCCACATGCTTCTTCACCAAGCATGCGGTGAGGAGGATCAATTAGATAAATATCAGTCTAGCCCCTGAGCTTCTTAAGGTTGAGGTATCCATCCACCCGAGGTATTACTGTCATTAGCATTATCACGACATTTCACCGGGATCATAAATAAAACGACGTGCTGTCCAAGATGGAAAAGATGTCTTTGGCTTGCCAAATCCAACCCCGTAACCTCTCTAAGTAGCAGGGCAAGGCAAGGAAATCTCTTGACAGAAGAAATAGAATGGATTAAACTGATGCTTCACTTGATCATAGCCAAAAGGTTTGTGGAAACGAGCTTAATAGTATTTGCCTAGTGGGGTCCAGAACAGCTGGCCTTTCTTGTTGCAGGTGCCGGAACCAAAGCAAAAGTCAGTCTGGATTTAGAAAATCCAATTATTTCTCAGGATTTGCTGGCTTCCAAGGCAGCACTTATCATAATCACTCATTGATAATGGACACCCTGTTAAGTTGATACTCGATACTTATAAACAGAACCAAGGATCCAACTCCTATCTTAAAATTCACTATTTCAACCTCATAAATAATAAGGTCTATCAGGCATGTTTTCCATTTAGAGTGAGAATTTGCCTTTGATAATCTTAGCACCTAACCACCAATTCCAGATCCTTACCTTTAGATAAACGCACAACAACAATTGCATTTTTATTGTTTCCGAGTGCACAAAACATTTCTTGATTTTTTTTTTCATCTGCAAGAGCAAAAAAGGAATTCAGAGGACATCCTAATTAAAAATGAAAATGGCTCATCATACAAGTAGCTTATTGTGGGATGTATAACCCCATGAAGAATGAATTATAATCTTTCTCAAGCTGGGTAAGCTGTGTGTGTTTTAACAATCCAGAACACCTGGATATTTCACAGCCAAATAGGAGGCAGGGATACAAGGGGAAAGTGACCTTGGAATAAGGAAGAACTCACATCTGGAAGGAGGATGCCTGAGTGAGCAGACTAACTGGCGGCTGAAATTAGAAAGCCCTTCCAATCAGTATGAGGTAGAGAGAGTATGTATAGGCAATGTGACTGAAATGACATTGACATCAGTATCTCTCAGCTGCTCACATACAGTGAGCCTGATACAGGAACTTTCTTTAATATATTTTCTTTTACTATTATTTATCTTTTTTTAATTTTAACAAAGAAAATCCGCAGAGAGAGGAGATATATTTAGTTGGAGAGTGTGTAAATTTCGTTATGAACCTTGCTGCAACTTTTAACCGGTTTTTATTTATTTGTCGGTAGCTGTTTTCTTTCATTTAAGAAAACAAACTTGCTTTAGCATTCTAGTTTGAAAACTGCTTCCTCCATAGAGAATGGAGTGTTCTGAGATAAAATCTGCTTGTTTATAGAAGATAATTCAGCATCCGATTTGGCTCATTGAAGGTTATGTGAAGAAATGCTTCCGTGGCTAAGATCAATTGTTGCCCTTGCAGAAGACCCAAGTTTGATTCCCAACACTCACCTCATGGCTTACAAATTTCTATAACTGCAGGTCCAGGGACCTAGCACCTTATTCTTGCTACAGTGGGCACCAGGCATGGTGTGATCTTTCATACCTGTAGACAAGACAGTCATGTACATAACATAACATTGTATTTATATGATTTTTTAAAAAAATCTTTGCGATGATGTATTAGTTTGGGTTTTACTGCTGTGAACAGACACCAATGACCAATGCAAGTTTTATAAAAGACATTTACTTGGGGCTGGCTTACAGGTTCAGAGGTTCAGTCCATTGTCATCAAGGCAGAAACATGGCAACATCCAGGCAGGCATGGTGCAGGAGGAGCTGAGAGTTCTACACCGTTATCCAAAGGAAACCAGGAACAGACCGGGTATCTTCAGGCATCTAAGAGGAAGAACTCTAAGCCCAACCCTACAGTGACACACTTCCTCCAACAAGGCCACACCTTTTAATAGTGCCACTCCCTGGGACAAGCATATACAAACCATCACAGATGACTCTGTTAAGATATGAATTATTAGGTTCATCCCATTGTAGGCTTAGATTTTTTTCAAAACCTACTTTAATAAGTGTTCTCAAATGTTTCGACTCCCCTTCTAGCTCACTGTCAAAGGTAGTGGAGAAAATATGGAAAGCAGATAAGGGGATGCGGACCTGTTTAGAGGTAGTTCTTTGGGGGCAATTCCAATCTCTGTTTGTCAGAAAACCAACAGTCCAGTCCAGTAATGTGAGGATACCAAAGACAATTAGCAGTGACACAATCTACCAGAAAGAGCCAGGCCTCTGCCAAATCCTGAAGTATCAGCAGGAGTGACCAGACCAGACCAGACCAGCTGAAATGCCAGGAGTTCAATGCCTTGCCTCTCTCAACGAAGTGAAGATCAGTGAAGAAACAAGACTAAGGAAGAGCTGCACATCTAGCTATGCAAACAGCAATTCTGTCACTGTCCACTGAGTCCTATTTATACTCTCTCTAAACATCCTGGGTCCTCTCACAGGTCTTGTCACAGAAAAACATCACGTCTGCCTCAGCAAAACACCCTGTGACCCTGTACCACATGACACAACCAGAAATTTCCACTTCACCCCATAATACTTTTATTCATGGAATCAACTCAATAAACAAGAAGTAAAGGAAAGTATGAATAGAGTAGATATTCAATAAATATTTACAGTTAGCTATAGAAAGATTAAAAAAAAATAAGACCGTTTTCCAACTAATATATGTTTTTAAAGTCCTAACTGTGATGGTACTATATAAACTTACACTTTTATTATGAGGACATACTTATTGGCTAACATAAAGCATTCCCAACCTAGGAAAGGATAAATTTATTTAAGTTCTAAGACTCATACCTTTCATGAGCATACAGACCATAGTATCTTTATAAAACAACCAATGCTTAGTTGACTCAAGAATTCTATGCAGCTGCTAGATAGACTAGACTGCATAGAGTCAACACTATTTTGGATGCCTCAGGCATGGATTTGTGAGATTCCAGAGAGACATTGGGACAGTCTCCGAAAGGTGTAGTGAGTCAGGCTTTGTGACTGTGGAAGACTACAAAGCTGGCAGCCAGGGCAAAGAAAAGAGGGACAGGTGAGCTAAACAAACTGGGTTGAAAAACACTCTTATTTTGGAGAACTTACAACATACAGATAGAGTTAGACTTATTAAAACCTCTTAACATGTCCCCCCAAAGTATTCCTTAGTGGAATTCATATCTTAACAGAGTCATCTCAAAGATTTTTTAAAATTATATAAATATGATGTTATATATATATCATATATATATATATATGATTATTTTGTCTGTATGTATGCAAGAGCACTGCATGCCTGGTGCCCACTGAGTCCAGAGAGAGTGTTAGATCCCTGGATCTGGAGTTATAGCCATGAGGTGAGTGTTCAGAGCTGAACTTATGTCTTCTGAAAGAGCAATAATTGACCTTAACTAGTGAGTCATCTCTCCAGCCCCTCAAATATTCTTTTTGCCCAAAAATATCAATACAGACACTATAAAGGAGACAAGGCCATTACATTGAATACATCAATTTATATATCTATGAGATGCTGAAATATGATTTACTATTCATATTTTTTTTCAGGAACTAATGTATGGTATCTGGAGAGAGAATATTTATCCAATGAATTCTAAATATGAAAATGTCAGATTGGACCAACCTTTTCTGGGTGGGATTTTCTGAGAGGAAATAGAAGACAGAGAAAGCCATAGCTTATGACAGACATGAGGACCTTTGCTTTCTCATGCATGTGTGCTCTACCCCTGGACGTTCCTCTCTGCTTGTCAAAAACTATGTTAATTTCATTTTTAACTTAATGAAGTGAGGGCATCAAGAGAGAGAGAGAGAGAGAGAGAGAGAGAGGAAGAAGAAGAAGAAGAAGAAGAAGAAGAAGAAGAAGAAGAAGAAGAAGAAGAAGAAGAAGAAGAAGAAGAAGAAGAAGAGAAGTTCCTTAGTAAATATTTGCTGACTTTTTAATATGTGTTTATTTTGTTCAGTTTTTTAGAAGATACACAAGCCAGACATTTTGGATACTTGGCTGCTGCCTTTGACAGTTTTAAGATGTTCTTCAGCAAAGACTGACAAGTTAATATTTTCTCCCACCATTCATCTGAATTGTACTTACCTAATTGTCACTGAACCAGAATATTGATACCAGGAATAAATAAAATTTATTTCAATAAATTTTAATAAAGAAATAAAATTTAATAAAGTATATTTACATATAAATTGTATAAGTGTGTGGAATTATGAGGATGTTATTTATCATCTATCTCTCTGTTTACCTATTATCTATTAATCTACTTAACTATATAGCTATCTGTCATGTACCTTTTAGAAAGGAAAAGAGCATTAGCTGTTCTATACATTTGGATTTCTGCGAGTTCCTTGGTGAGTTAAAGAGTGAACTTTTTTGTATATTATATTGTACTCTATTCTGATTATTTGTGAATGGTCTTCTGTGTATTCCTTGCTATTTCCATTTCATCTGATTTACAATGTTGTTTACATTTTACTTAATGTGACTGGCATTTTTTAAATAGTAATTAAAAAAAAGTACTAACTTGCTAATGACAACAAAACAGAATTAATTTCTGTGAAGTTTTCCTGCATTTGGTTCTGGCCAGAATTGTATGTTTTTTTTGTTTATCTGTTTTTTTGGGTAAATAACCCCCATGCATTTATGAAGAAACTCTCATAGCTGCTTTAAAACTAAATTAACAAGAAAACATGAGTACCTATTTGTGAAAATATGTTATAAATGTTCTCTTAAATATGTCTTGCATTTCATGTCATATATTTTATTTTGTTGAGCTATTGACAGTTAACTTTCCTCTTTCACATTAGAATTATCGAAATTACAAAGGGGAGGAGCCACAGAGCTCAGTATAATTGCATGATTTCCAGCTTAAAATGAGTTTCATGTTCTTTGGACTCAAACTATCTTTATTAATAACCATCAATCAGAGATTGTTATTCATGCCATTAGTTAAGTTACTAGCAGATCATTTTATTGACCGTGTCACAGGTCAGGCTTAACCAGTCCATTATCATCATGGCAGACAGCCTGGTAACAATCATGGTGCTGGAACAGTAAGTAGGTGAGAGCTATATCCTGATCTTCAAGCAGAGAGAGAGAGAGAGAGAGAGAGAGAGACAGAGACAGAGACAGAGACAGAGACAGAGACACAGAGAAAGACAGAGAGAGAGAAAGAAAGACAGAGCTAGAGAGGAGAGAGACAGAGAGAAAGAGACAGAGAGAAGAGAGAGACAGAGACAGAGAGAGGCAGAGAGACAGAGACAGAGACAGAGAGAAAGACAGACAGAGACAGAAAGACAGAGAGAAAGACAGACAGAGAGAGGAAGGAGAGAAAGAGAGACAGACACAGAGAGACACACAGAGAGAGACAAAGAGAAAGACGGATAGAGACAGAGACAGAGAAAGACAGACAGAGAAGAGAGAGAGAAAGAGAGAGAGAGAGAGAGAGAGAGAGAGAGAGAGAGAGAGAGAGAGAGAGAGAGAGAGTCAGTCTATGTCTGGGATGGGTTTTTGAAATCTTGAAGTCCACCCCCATCCCCAACAATACACTTCCTCCAATAAGGTCTCACCTCTTAATCACTCTAGTCTTTCTAAAGTAGTGCCACATCCTGATAACTAAACATTCAATTACATGAGCTGATGGGGACGATTCTCATTCGAACAACCACATCATCTGGTTTCGTTCCAAACTAAAGAAAACCTATCCAAATTTTAATACATAAATCTGATTCCATTACAGAATACATCATCATGCAATTCTAAAGTAGGTAATTGTATGAGGAAAGACATTCACAACTTGTAGGTTACAGCTCAAACAGAAACTCCACCAACCAAAAACAAAACAACAATGTGTGTGTGTGTGTGTGTGTGTGTGTGTGTGTGTGTGTGAGAGAGAGAGAGAGAGAGAGAGAGAGATGCTAGTGATTCTGTATGTAGTTACACTAGCATTAAAAGTTGGTTTACATTATAAGAAAAATGCTGGTGGTTGTGACTTTTGGGACAGTTTTATATATAACTTAGGTAGTATTCAGTTTTCATCTGTACTGACTGTAAATTTGTGTTAGTAACAGTTTTACAGGTTACCAATGTTTAGAACTTGTTTGGTGAAATGTCATATTCATTTCTAGACACCTATACAGGATACTGTGGGGAGGGCATTCCTAACGAATACTCAGGTCAGGATACATCAATCAACACATCTCCCTTATGACAGCTTTCCTGATCTCTTTGAGCGCCCAAGGATCATACTTCTTGAAGTGCACTCTACAAATGTGCTTGTGAGCATTGGTGATATAGCCTCAGGACAGCCGCTTTTCCAAGGCAGACTGGCCCTTCTTTTTATCATCTGTATAGAAGCCATTCTGCCCATCCCAAGAGAGAGGGAGAATGTGAGGAGATGATATTTACCAAAAAAAATAAAAAAAAGAATTTCTTATGAAGTGGTGGAAAATGTTAGAGTTCTCCCCAAACTGTTAAATATATCACAAAAAGGAGAAATAAGTGTTTTGCATGAAGTCTAGAAGTCATCTTTTTATGAATGTTGACTGACAATTGTGAACTTAGTACAGCCTCAAGAGAGATTATTTTCTAGTGAAAAAAAATATATGAATAAACAATGAAAAAAATCTAGGATTTATTATTCCTGAATAGAATGCAGTCCTATGAAATCTAGGCTTTTTTTTTTAATTGAATGGTACCAAACTTTTTTTGTCATAGTGATGTCTCTATTAATATGTATATATTTATATACATATACATATATATATTGCTTTCTGTCTCATAAACCCACATCAATCATACTTAAATAAATGCCCACATTTATACACAGACCCACCAGTGACTTAGACAGTGCTGTTGGTGGATGAAGTATGCTCTGTTTTCTAAATCCTGCAGTAATTACTTTATTTCTTGAAGCATGAGATTTGATTACCAATTTACAAATAAGAACAGTGAATTATTTTTCCCTGTTACTTTAAAACAGTCTCACAACTTATCTCAAGGAGAGCAGTGTTGTATATGTAGAACAACTTGAGCTGTATCTCTGCCAAAAAATATGTAGGACTTCAGGAGAACCTGAGGTAGAGGTTGGTCAGATTGTCATTTCATAAGGGGAACCCCTTAGATGAAGATAGACTATTATTATTGTTATTATTATTATTACTATTATTATTATTTTTTTTTACACTCCATATTTTATTCCCCCACCCCCTGTCCACCCTCTGACTATTCCACATCCTGTACCTCCTCCTCCCCACCCCCTGTCTCCACGTGGATGTCCGCACCCCTCGCCCCAATTAATTTGAAGAATGAAGTAGAAAGATACTAACCAATACCCCATAAATTATAATTCTTGGTTATTCCTATTAATATTTTTGCCATGATTGTACCACAGGCACAGGACATGACGTTGAGAGCAAGTTGTCTTGAGGGTGTCTGAAAGAAGTTTGAAAGGGGCAGCAGGGACTAAATATGATCAAGATGCATTGTACACATATATGAAAGGTCCAAAGAATAAATACAAATATTATAAGAACTATTTCTTAAAATTTAAATCATAGTGGGTTTATGCATTAGAGAAGAGATACAGGTTATTCATTATTTTTATACAGGTTTTAAATGTCATTGGAAGTCTATTTTGGCTTTTGCAGGGTAAAGTCCATAATGAATGTTGACTGGAAAGTAAGAGGAAGGGTCATGGTAACGTATGACCCTGTAAACTCTGCCTTTAAATATGGAGAAAAGCAAATCTTGTGAATGTTCCACTGTTTCAACCATAGACTTCACCTCCTCCCTTCAAAAGGATATGTACCACTACTATGCTGTAATGTAAGAGAGGGGTAAGACTGTTGGATGAAATCCTAAAAGTCTAAGTTCCAAGGAGAATAATATCTATACTTGCTTACGCTGAAAGATTTCTGGCCAATAGAGGATGCAGAGGAGCTAGGTGAGTATTTGGGACAAAATATTTACAAGCAAAGGCCAGAAAAGATTAATTTTTAGAATGCAAAGTGAGTTCTTTAGAAGAAATGGAGACGATGATAGAATATTGAATGGTCAAAGAATATGAACTGGTATTTTAGCCATTGAGGCTTGCCAATGAGTAGATAATTTATTAAAGGAGTGGAGTAGAACACTGAACTGCATCAGAGTGGTGACAATCAGTGATTGGAAAGTGTTAATTTACAAGCGTTTATTTGGGGTTTATGGAGAGAGGGGGGGGAGGGGGAGGAGGGGGAGGGGGAGGGGGAGGGGGATACAGACAAATAGGCAGACAACAGACAGCCCTCTCCCCACCTCCGGGACTAAAACAAGCATATGACTTTTAAAACTTGAAAGCCTGCTCCCAGAGAGACATGCTTCTTCCACCAAGGCCAGACCTTGTATTTTTAACAAAACAACACCACCAACTGGGGTTCTAGTATTCAAATTCCTAAGAATATGGGGGACATCTCATTCAAACCACCACAGCTGGGATAAGGGAAACTAGTGAGGGCAGGGAGTCCTGCAGCCTCCTACTGGGTGCTGTGAATTAAACAGCCAGTCTAAGTGAGAGTAAGAATAGACATTCATTTCCTGATTAATTTGCATACTGCAATTAAGGAGCAGAATCTTTTGAAACTCCACCAGTATTGTTAGAGTTGAAGTAATAGTTCTTAGAGTTCTTTTCTCACGAGTTAGCCAGAATGATTCCGGCTCCTTTTTTATGTCCCATCATATGTTCTGAGATTTGTGCCATGGCTGACAATAGTAGAGATTTACAATTACTTTTCATTGACTGCTTCAGAATGCTTTGGATAATAAGATTTCATTATGTAAAATACAGAATTACAAATGCCTCTTCCATAATATATGAGTATATTAAGTTTATGAGTTTATGTGTGTATTTAAGCTAAGAAGTATTTAGTCCAGCATTGACTTTCTTGTCTGTAGAACACCTCTTTTCATTTCAAAGACCAAACATCTGTTCTACCTCCAATAACTCCCATATTGGCAAAAACAAAAATTTTAATTTAAAATTCCAATAATACCTGGAATTTGTTTCTACTTGTGTATAAGAAATTTCTCTATAACAATTAGTGCTCTTTTTAGACTTTTCAGCTCTTTTCCTAATCTTTGGTTTAGCATTTCATTTCCATGGTCTGTGTCCACATCTATAAGATGCCTGAGCTATGTGTCTCCTGCAAGTGCTAATAATTTCTTCTTTGCAGGAAATTGTATATATGAGTTTTAAACCACAGTTTCTACTTCAGTGTGATTTTAAGGAGGGAGAGGAAGTAGCGCACTTGCCTTTCCAGATGCACTGGATGTCTTTTCAGAGAACACCTTGCATTCAGTTAAGGAACAATTGTGGTTTTCCCCACTAATCCATCATGTTTAGTTCTTCTACCTCAAACCAAGCAACATCAAAATTGCCATCCATGAAGCCATCAATTTTTCTATTACTTTCAGGTCATTTTGGAGAGAGAGTTCTTATGAATGACAGCACTTCTTACCTCTAAAATTATAGAGTATTTACTTATTTCTCACGTTAAAAGAGTTATTTCATTAAGGGAAATACCATAGGAATCTTATAGTTTAATATTCTCTCAGAATCAAACCATTTTTCTAATATTTGGGTTATAGAATACTGAAATAAGAAGGCAAATAAAACAAAGGGAGTGAATAAAATCACTTTAATATAAATAATTAATAATAATAATAATGATGGACACAAGTTAAATCTAAATTCTTACTCTATGCACCCCACGTAGAGCTCAAATGTGAAAACCATGTTAAATAAACATATAACATATAACAGTTCAAACCCATATATAGTCTCTCTCTCTCTCTCAAGTACAGCAACACTGATAGCTATGGCTGACCACAGTAATGCTGTTACGCTCAGGAGCCATTTGGACAGTCCCAGGCAGCCAAAGGTTTCCTTTGCACATCAATCATTGGTCGAGTATTGAATGGATGGCTAATGATTTTGTTGGCCTGTGGTTATATACATGTCTCTTTCTAGGAGAACAATAATCATCCCATTTCTGTCTTAGCCTGGGGCAGAGTGAGGGTGAGAATAAAATGTTCTGTGTTTTGTCCAGAGGGTGGGAATGCTGCCCTAGAGGCTGCCCACATTGAGAGTGAGATCGCCTGCCTATTCTCACATGATGGTCATGTACTAATAAATCTCAATATTTGGAGAGCATGTTACTAGCTACATTCTGACCTTTGTAACTCTTAACAATTAGTAACTGAGTAGTTGTCAATTACTACCAACAATAACAATGAAGTTACTTGGTAACCTCAAAGCTGTGAGTTGTGAGAACCCTGTCGGAAAGAGCAGGCCAGCTCCCCACGACCAAGGGGGGGGGGACACAGCCGGACAGGAACTTTCCATTCCGTCCATGACTGCATGGGGTAAGGACAGATATGGAAATGGGCTAAACAGAACTACCCTGCCTAGGGTGAGGACAGAGAGGGAAGTGACTTGGCAAAAAGACAATGCCAGGAAATACTATGTCTGCCACAAGGTGGGCAGGACAGGGCTGAAAGGCAGAGACAACCTCCCATTCAAGTTGACCAATAATTTTAAATCCAACTCAGGTGACCACTGAACTCCCTGCCAAAATGTTTATAAAAAGGGTATGCTTTGTGAGCTTGTGGTCTCCTCTTGCCTATGTGTGGGGGGACCCCAAAGTACATTGGAAGATTAAACTTCTTGCGGATTGCAGCGATTCCGGTCTCTGTGGCCTTATTGAGTGGGGGTCTTCCGATGGACTCTAACATCATCACAATTAAAACATGATGTGTTTATTATGAAAAAGATCTCCCCCCAATACAGAACTGTAGATGTGGGTTTAGTGTGTGACAACTAGCATGGATACCAGATCATCTACAGTAGAGAGAATAGAGTCACCTACTGTAGATAACATTTTATTTTCATAATTTGCGGTATTTCTTTACTTCTTTAGTGATTTAATTCTCTTGTCCTCCTGTAATATCATATACCCATATTTTTCTCGTTGTTTAATATATTCACTTACCTAGTCTGCATTGTGTATCTTGCTTTTGTTAAGAATATTGCTGTAAGTTTAATCCTCCAATCTTATCTTTATTACTTGTGATTTTGGGTAACTCAAGGGCTCATTTTCCACCCACTCTTAACTCTATGCTATCAAGCAAGTCATTTAACTTCTCTGCCTGAGATGGGTAGTTTGTGTATGTGATGCTGTTTTAAATGTTTCATGATTGTAATGGCCTGCGACTGTGGGGCAACGAGGTCACCTAGAAGGAAAACTGTGGCTGAAATAGAATGGTCAGGTGAGAGAAATAGCCAAGACAATATATTTCTGATCAAAGCTAGATGTTTAATGGGGAGCTCCAAATTTACAGGTAGGGGAAAATCCTTCCCCCAAAGGCTGGAAACTAGTCTGCAAAACCGGTTTGGTTGCTCCAAAGGTGGCTTGTCCCTCTCAGGAAACTGCAGGTCTTTGAAGAACAATGGACTTCACCTTGATCATAGAGCTCCACCCTATGTGGGAAATAGTGGCTAGCATTGAGGTCTGAAATTTCCACTCAAAGACTGGGGGGAGGGCACACATGGGTGTGAATATAAGTCATTCTCTGCCCTTCCTGTAAACTCTTCTGGTCAACAAAATAATTTAGTAAAAGTGTACTGTGATCAGCGTGAAATGTCAGATGTCTAGACAACAGTCTTGTGTTTGGGTTCTACAGGTCTTTGCAAATGCAGAGCTTCTCTCAGTATTTCAGTTTACTGCTTGTATATGGAGGCTAGTGGGAAACTGAGATTTTGCTAACATTATTAGCTCCTTTTCACACCTCTGTCTTGCAGGGTGTCACTCCACTGTGAATTAGGCATCTTAGTTTATTTTTATTGGCAAAATATTATTAAGGCATTCATGATTTTCTTCTTCTTCTTCTTCTTCTTCTTCTTCTTCTTCTTCTTCTTCTTCTTCTTCTTCTTCTTCTTCTTCTTCTTCTTCTTCTTCTTCTTCTTCTTCTTCTCTTCTTCTGTGTGTATCATACCGGTAACATAACATTAGTGTTAATCATACTACATATTATAATGTTATACATTTATAATTTATACTTATATTTAGCAAAGCATATCTTCTGTGGTATTTTGCTGAGCTTCTCATTCGCCTTTCATTCACAAGATTCTCCAAAGATCTGTCTATACTTGTATCAGAGAGCAGATTGATTGTAAAGGGGATAATCCCATAATTGCTGTCTGCATGCTGGAGAGCCAGAGAAAGCCGTAGCTGCTCAACCTATGAAGGTGGGGACCTCAGGAAGTATCAGTTATGAAGGCTTAGGAAGAGGCCTAGAGTTTCTCTCGGGAGCCACTGGTGTGAGCCCAGTTGAAGGGTTGAAGAAGATAGAACTGATGTCCACAGTGAAGGTAGCAACAAGAGACAGTCCTTCAGGATGAACTCAGTTCTCATGTGTGGGTGGATTACTCTACACCTCTCCCCCGAAACCTCAGCCAGCATACATTAAAGATAGGTATTCCATATCAGTGCTGCCTCATATGTAAATTGTCTCGGAAAATGTTTATGTAGAAGGAGAAATGTGATTAGTAAGGAGTCTCTCAACTCTGACAACAAAGACCATTACCATCAGTATATATAACTTCAGCATTCAGACACACAACACTTCACATATTATTTTATTTTGAAGATGCTTCAAATTCTTTGCTACTGCAATGATACTATAGTCAATGCGCTTATATATCCCTTATATTTATATGTGAAATTTCTCTAAGACATTAAAGCTAAGAGTATAGAGCCTGCACATGCTTAAGTTTAGCAGCTTTTTCCAAGTCATCCTACCCTAAATGATTCCACTAATCTACCCTATAGATCTACAAACTTTTCTAATATAGCAAATAAATTGTGCTATCTGTTATTATATTTGTAAGTCACAGCAGAATATGTCTATTGTACACATGTGTTAAAATGTTTATTTCTAAATCTCATGTCATTTTCTTTTAGAATATTGCCTTGATTATTACAGCTTTGTAAAACTTTAATATCAAATTGAATTGCTCTCTGTTCTTTGAACTTCTCTTTTAGGATAGTCATATTTTAAGAATTTGTTTTAAGAGGAACACCTTCTCCACTGCTGGTGGGATTGCAAGCTGGTACAACCACTCTGGAGATCAGTCTGGAGGTTCCTCAGAAAACTGGGCATGATACTACCGGAGGACCCTGTTATACTGCTCCTGGGCATATTCCCAGAGGATTCCCCAGCATGTAATAAGGACACATGCTCTACTATGTTCATAGCAGCTTTATTTATAATATGCAGAAGCTGGAAAGAACCAAGATGTCCCTCAACGGAGGAATGGATACAGAAAATGTAGTATATTTACACAATGGAATACTACTCAGCTATTAAAAACCACAAATTCATGAAATTCTTAGGCAAATGGGTGGAACTGGAAAATATCATCCTTAGTGAGGTAACCCAATCACAAAAGAACACACATGGTATGCAAGTCACTGATAAGTGGGTATTAGCCCAGAAGCTTGGAATACCCAAGACACAATTCACATATCAAATGATGCCCAAGAAGAAGGAAGGAGAGGCCCCTGGTCCTGGAAAGGCTAGATGCAGTAGTGTAGGGGAATATCAGGACAGGCAAGTGGGAGGGGGTTGATTGGTGAACAGGGGGAGGGGAGATGGCTTATGGGACTTTTGGGGAGGGGGGAACCAGGAAAAGGGAAATCATTTGAAATGTAAATAAAGAATATATCTAAGGAAAAAAGAAATGTAAATGAATATATTCAATAAAATATTTATTTAAAAAAACAAACAAAAGAATTTGTTTTTACATACGAATTTAAAAAATTTCAAATTGAAACTGCTACATTACAAAGTCTTAGTGGTATGTAACCAGCAAAATGCAACATTGTGGTCCTCTGATAACTCAGCTCAAGACCTTAGAATAATTTGCATTTGTTGTTGAATGCCTGTAATAAATTGTATTATTTTCTGTTTCATTAATATAACATCACAGGCCAGACAAGAGTCTGGGATGAAGAAGCTCAGTATCTATCTATCTATCTATCTATCTATCTATCTATCTATCTATCTATCTATCTATCTATCTATCTATCTATGTTTGTGTGTGTGTGTGTGTGTGTATGTGTGTGTATAGTTTTCCATATACCCATTAATTCATTCTGTGTTTGTAATATCACTGTATCTACATGGTACTTTTGAATGTCTATTAAATCCCATTAAGTTCCCATGTTTCTCGATAGTGGGTTTAATAAGCTAGCTCACATAATCTATAGATTTTATCAATAGTTTGACTAGTATATACGATGCAAGTGAAGTTTCTTAGAGGTAAACTGCTGAGTTTTGCGATGGTATTTATTCATCATACTGGCACATTCTTAATTTTAGCAATCTATTTTTATTTTTATGCAGTTATATATTTTTCAAATAACATTTTGACTTCTTATTTGACTATTTTGTGTCATTGCACCAGCAAGGCCTGCTGTGAAGTGTTTGGGATACTGTTTTGTTACATACTGGCATGCAATTAAATAGAAACTTCTCCAGAGGAGTTCCTGTGTGTGCATATGTGTTTGTATGCATATATGCATATGTGAGTGTGCATGCTTTTGAATATGCATGTGTGTGTGTGCATGTGTGTGTGAGAGAGAGCATCATGCATGAGTGTGTGAATATGAGCATGTGTGTGTGTATGTGTATGTGAGCAGGCATGTGAGTATGCATGAGTGTGTATATGTGTGTGTGTGTATGTGTGTATGTGTGTGGATGTGTAGGCCTAGTGCTGTCAAGACTCTCCACTGTCTTGGGACAGGGCCTCTCATTGAATGTGGAACTCAATTGTTACCTAGACTGGTTGGCTAGTAACTGCTAGGGAGCCTTCTCTATCCCCATCATGTGTGTTTGAGTTACAGACACATGCAATCTTGTTCAACTTTTACAGATAGGGGGAGCCATACTCCACTCCTCATGCTCATACAGCAATCACTGACAGACTGAGCTGTTTTTTCCACAATCCCACTTTTTTTACACGCTTACGTGTTTGTTTCTTTTTATTCTCAACGAATCTTAATAGAGACGTACAATATAATCTTTTTCTTTGCTCTTTTTTATATTTTATTGACTTTCTTTTCATTATTTTTTATTGTTTGATTTTAAAAATATGTATTTTATATTCTGAATATTATGCTTGACCAATTTTGCTTTAGTTGTTCCATTTACTGTTTACTTTCCCTAAGTTTCTTATTTTTGGGTTTAACATCTGACAGTTTGTACACACATGCATACACATATGCATATATATATATATGTATATATATAATATATATGATCATATTCCCCATACTCCTGTTTTATGTTCCTTCTATTTCCTCTGATCCTCTGATACTCATTTCTTCTAATATGTTCTTCTCCTTCTTGCATTTTTTCTATTCAGTTTAATTAGGGTTTAGTACTTCAGCATGGTTAGGAATTTATTTACTAGAGTTTGGACAACTTGGCTGTCCCAATGAGGAAAAGAAACTCTCCTAGGAGAAGGCAGATATGGGAGTCTCCTTTAGGGCTGAGCATTCATGATCACTTAGTCTTAGTGCTTTGCCTAGTTAGGACTCTCCATATTAACTGCAGAGGAAGCTTTTACACTCAAAGCTGTGAGCAGCAGATGTGTCTACGAATATAAACATGAATGTTTACAGGGAAGCTGGCTATATATCCATTTATCCAAACAACAGTTGTAGATTCTCTGCTAGGGAATGGGGACCATAGACTTTGCTATCTCTTTACCTCCTTACAACATCTTTACGTTAGTGGTTCTCAACCTTCCTAATGCTGCAACCCTTTAATACAGTCCCTCATGTTGTGTTGATCCTCAACCATAAAATAATTTCTTGTTTTACTTCATAACTGTAATCTTGCTACTGTATGAAGGTGTGTGAATATCTGATATTCAATATATCTGATATGTGAACCCCATTAAAGGGTTGTTCAACCCTTAAGGGAATCATGATGCATGGGTTGAGAACCATTGCTTTATGTTGTATTTTCATCATTTATAGCCTTAATTATTTCATAGTTTGAGCCATATATTCTTTGCAGATTTGGTTATTGTAAATAGTATTATTGGGTTTTAGTCATATGTATAGATCTTTTGTTGTCCTTTTGATTATTATTTTTAAGGTGTAGCAGATCCAGCCCAGTCTTTTTCATTCTGGATTCTGTTATTTTGCAATAGAGTTACATTCCACTCTTTTATTTACAATTTTTTTCTTTCTGCATTGTGATCAGAGAATATAATCTGAAAAACTAATTGGAAATTTAGAAATAGTGTAAATGATTTTGATGTTCTCAATACAAAGAAATGATAAATATTTGAGGTGTTGGATTGGGTGAGGTGTTACTCTGCTGTGATGATTTTACATTTTATACATGTACTAAAATATCATTCACTACCCTATAACATCAAATATACAGAAAATATATAATCTGTATATCTAGTAAGATCTAACAGGTTACAATATAATCTATGTGTTGGTAGTAAATAGTATTTTATTTAAACTATATATTTATCCTGATTCAAAGTGAAGATTTTAGCATTTCTATGTGTATATTAATAATTAGAAATCATAGGCAGAGTGCACTCGGCCATCTTTGCTCCAGTGACTGGGAAGTTGGGACTGCCAGGTTCTGAGACAGACAGGCATAATATCGCTTGGGTCTCGGGCGGCTTGTGTGTATGCGGCTCCCAAGTGCTGGGCTGATCTGCAGTAACCAGTGCGCCAGCTCTGCTGTGGGACTTCTGCCTGGCAGAGGGACTCCGCACTGGGCGGGAGCCTACCAGCTTTCCTTCCGCGACCTCTGTTCCCGCAGACTGCACTGAAGAGACAGGTACCCAGGCTCTCTCCCCAATATAACATCACTTGGGACACGGCCTGTTGGGGCTTCCGTCTGCGCCCGAGAACGGGTCAGCGCTGTGGTCGTCTGGGTGCCAGATCGGCAGGCCATCACGTCTGCAGGGTGAGCGGCGCCACAGAGAGTGTGCAGAGTGCACTCTGCCATCTTTGCTCCAGTGGCTGGGAAGTTGGGACTGCCAGGTTCTGAGACAGACAGGCATAATATCACTTGGGTCTTGGGTGGATTGTGTGCACGTGGCTCCCAAGAGCTGGGCAGATCTGCAGTAACCAGTGTGCTAGCTCTGCTGTGGGACTTCTGCCTGGCAGAGGGATGCCCCCTCCCCCCCAGGAGAGATCACACACCCCTGCACAGGGCAGGAGCCTACCAGACTCCCTTTGGCGACCTCTGCTCCAGGAATCCACTAGGCTGAGCCTTTGGATGTGCAAGGCCTCCCCAATATAAGATCACTTGGGGCAAGGCACATTAGGGCTCCAAAGTCACTCAGGAGCAGGCAGGCCCCAGAAATCGGTGCCAGGGGAATCCTGGTAATCCGGGGGGGGGGGCAGAAATAGCTTTTCAGGCTCACAGGAGGTCCAACCAACAGCCAGTGGCAGCAGGACCAACTAACATCAGAGGTATCCAGATGGCAAAAGGCAAACGAAGGAATGTTACTAACAGAAATCAAAGTAATGTGGGACCATCCGAACCCAACTCTCCAACAGCAGCAAGTCCTGGATACCCCACCACACCTGAAAGACAAGATCTGGATTTAAAATCACTTCTCATGATGCTATTAGAGGATCACAAGAAGGACACAAATAAATCTCATAAAGAGTTACAGGAGACCATGAATCAACGGTTAGAAGCCCTTACAAAGGAAACACAAAAATTGCTTAGAGAAATGCGGGAGAACCTGGATCAAAAGATGGAGGCGCACAAGGAGACAACACAAAAATCGCTTAACAAGATGAATCAACGGGTAGATGCACTCACAAAGGAATCACAAAATTTGCATAAAGAAATGCAGAAGAATATGGGTCAACAGACAGATGCCCATAAGGAGGCAACACAAAAATTGCTTAAAGAAATGAATCAACGGTTAGATGCCCTTACAAAGGAAACACGAGAACTGCTTAAAGAAATGCAGGAGACAATGGATCAACAGATGGATTCCCATGAGGAGGAAACACAAAAATCGCTCAGAGAAATGCAGGAGAACGTGGGTCATCAGGAAGAAATCCTGAAAGAGGTAATGCAAAAATACCTTAAAGAAATACAGGAAAATACAAACAAACAAGTGAAGGATCTCAGCAAATCCATCCAGGAACTAAAAAAGGAAGTAGAAACAACTAAGAAATCACAAAGGGAGACAACTTTGGAGATAGAAAACCTTGGGAAGAAATCAGGAGTCATAGATGCAAACATCAACAATAGAATACAAGAGATGGAAGAAAGAATCTCAGGTGCTGAAGATTCCATAGAAAGCATCGACTCAACAGTCAAAGAAAATGCAAAATGCAAAAAACGTGTAACCCAAAACATCCAGGAAATCCAGGACACAATGAGAAGACCAAACCTAAGGATTATAGGTATAGATGAGAGTGAAGATTTGCAACTTAAAGGGCCAGTAAACATCTTCAACAAAATTATGGAGGAAAACTTCCCTAACTTAAAGAGAGAGATGCCGATGAACGTACAAGAAGCCTACAGAACTCCAAACAGACTGGACCAGAACAGAAATACCTCCCGTCACATAATAATCAAAACACTGAATGTTCTAAACAAAGAAAGAATACTAAAAGCAGTAAGAGAAAAGGGCCAAGTAACATAAAAAGGAAGACCTATCCGAATCACATCAGACTTCTCACCAGAGACTATGAAAGCCAGAAGATCCTGGGCAGATCTCATGCAGACACTAAGACAGCACAAATGCCAGCCTAGACTACTATACCCAGCAAAACTCTCAATCACCATAGATGGAGAGACCAAGATATTCCATGATAAAACCAAATTTTCACAATATCTTTCCACAAATCCAGCCCTGCAACAGATAATAGGTGGAAACCTCCAATACAGGGAGAGAAACAACACCCAGGAAAAAAATGAGATAATAACCTTCTTGAATCAAACCCAAAGGTAGATAACCACTCAAACATAAAGATAGCGTCAAGAATGGCAGATGGCAATAATCACTATGCCTTAATCTCTCTTAATATCAATGGTCTCAATTCCCCAATTAAAAGACATAGACTAGCAGACTGGATACGTAAACAGGACCCAGCATTTTGCTGCATGCAGGAAACGCACCTCAGTGTCAAAGACAAACACTACCTCAGAGTAAAAGGCTGGAAAACAATTTTACAAGCAAATGGCCCCAAGAAACGAGGTGGAGTAGCCATCCTAATATCGGATAAAATTGATTTTCAACCTAAAGTCATCAAAAAAGACACAGAAGGACACTACATACTGATCAAGGGAAAAATCCACCATCAAGAATTCTCAATTCTGAATATCTATGCTCCAAATGCAAGGGCACCCTCATTCGTAAAAGAAACTTTACTAAAACTCAAAGCACACATCGCACCGCACACAATAATAGTGGGTGACTTCAACACCCCGCTCTCTGAAATGGATCGTTCAGGAAAGCAGAAACTAAACAGGGACACAGTGAATCTAATTGAAGCCTTGGACCAAATGGAACTAACAGATATATATAGAACATTTCATCCTAGAGCTAAAGAATACACCTTCTTCTCAGCTCCTCATGGTACCTTCTCCAAAATTGACCATATAATTGGTCACAAATCAGACCTCAACAGATACAAGAAGATAGAAATAATCCCATGCCTCCTATCAGATCACTATGGAATAAGGGTGGTCTTCAATGGCAACAAAAACAAAAGAAAACCCACGTACACATGGAGGCTGAACAATGCTCTACTCAATGATAACTTGGTCAAGGTGGAAATAAAGAAAGAAATCAAAGACTTTTTGAAAGTTAATGAAAATGAAGGCACAACATACCCTAATTTATGGGACACAAAGAAAGCAGTGCTAAGAGGAAAATTCATAGCCCTGAGTGCCGCCAAAAAGAAACGGGAGACAGCGTACACTAACAGCTTAATGGCACACCTGAAAGCCCTGGAACAAAAAGAAGCAAATACACCAAAGAGGAGTAGAAGGCAGGAAATCATCAAACTCAGGGCTGAAATCAATCAAGTAGAAACAAATAAAACCATACAAAGAATCAACAAAACGAGGAGTTGGTTCTTTGAGAAAATCAACAAGATAGATAAGCCCTTAGCCAGACTAACCAGAGGGCACAGAGATAGTATCCAAATTAATAAAATCAGAAACGAAAAGGGAGAGATAACAACAGAAACTGAGGAAATTCAAAAAATCATCAGATCCTACTACAAAAACCTGTATTCAACACAACTAGAAAATCTTGAGGAAATGGACAATTTCCTTGACAGATACCAAGTACCAAAATTAAATCAGGATCAAACAGACCATCTAAACCATCCTATAACCCCTGAAGAAATAGAAGTTGTCATTGGAAGTTTTCCAACCAAAAAAAGCACAGGTCCAGATGGTTTTAGTGCAGAATTCTATCAGACCTTCAAAGAAGACCTAACACCAATACTCTTCAAACTGTTCCACAAAATAGAAACAGAAGGAACACTACCCAACTCGTTCTATGAAGCCACAATTACACTAATACCAAAAGCACACAAAGATCCGACAAAGAAAGAGAATCTCAGGCCAATCTCTCTTATGAATATCGATGCAAAAATACTCAATAAAATTCTTGCCAACCGAATCCAAGAACACATCAAAACGATCATCCACCACGATCAAGTAGGCTTCATCCCAGGGATGCAGGGATGGTTCAATATAAGGAAATCCATCAATGTAATCCACTACATAAACAATCTCAAAGAAAAAAACCACATGGTCATCTCATTAGATGCTGAGAAAGCATTTGACAAAATTCAGCATCCTTTCATGCTAAAGGTCTTGGAAAGATCAGGAATTCAAGGCCCATATCTAAACATAGTAAAAGCAATTTACAGCAAACCGGTAGCCAGCATCAATCTAAACGGAGAGAAACTTGAAGCAATCCCACTAAAATCAGGGACTAGACAAGGCTGCCCTCTCTCTCCATATCTTTTCAATATAGTACTTGAAGTTCTAGCTAGAGCAATTAGACAACAAAAAGAGGTCAAAGGGATACAAATTGGAAAGGAAGAAGTCAAACTATCACTATTTGCAGACGATATGATAGTATACATAAGCGACCCAAAGAACTCCACCAGAGAACTCCTACAGCTGATAAACGACTTCAGCAAAGTGGCCGGATATAAAATCAACTCAAGCAAGTCAGAAGCCTTCCTATACTCAAAGGATAAGCAGGTTGAGAAAGAAGTAAGAGAAATAATACCCTTCACAATAGCCACAAACCATATTAAGTATCTTGGCGTGACTCTAACCAAACAAGTGAAAGATCTGTATGACAAGAACTTCAAGTCTCTGAAGAGAGAAATTGAAGAAGACCTCAGAAGATGGAAAAATCTGCCATGCTTATGGATCGGCAGGATTAATATAGTAAAAATGAGCATCTTACCAAAAGTAATATACAGATTCAATGCAATCCCCATCAAAATCCCAACTCAATTCTTCATAGAGTTAGAAAGAGCAATTCAAAAATTCATCTGGAATAACAGAAAACCCAGAATAGCTAAAACTATTCTCAAGAGTAAAAGAACCTCTGGGGGAATCAGTATCCCGGACCTCAAGCTGTACTACAGAGCAATAGTGTTAAAAACTGCATGGTATTGGTACAGTAACAGACATGTAGATCAATGGAACAGAATTGAAGACCCAGAAATGAATCCACACTCCTATGGTCACTTGATCTTTGACAAAGGAGCTAAAACCATCCAGTGGAAAAAAGATAGCCTTTTCAACAAATGGTGCTGGCTCAGCTGGAGGTCAACATGCAGAAGAATGCAAATTGACCCATCCTTATCTCCTTGCACTAAGCTCAATTCTAAGTGGATCAAAGATCTCCACATAAAACCAGACACACTGAAACTAATAGAAGGGAAACTAGGGAAGAACCTTGAACATATGGGCACAGGGGAGAATTTCCTGAACAGAACTCCAATAGCTTATGCTCTAAGATCAAGAATAGACAAATGGGACCTCATTAAATTACAAAGTTTTTGCAAGGCAAAAGACACTGTCAAAAAGACAAAGCGGTAACCAACTAACTGGGAAATGATCTTTACCAACCTTACATCCGACAGAGGGCTAATATCCAATATATACAAAGAACTCAAGAAGTTAAACTCCAGAGAGGCAAGTAACCCTATTCAAAAATGGGATACAGAGCTAAACAAAGAGTTCTCACCTAAAGAATATCTAATGGCTGAGAAGCACCTAAGGAGATGTTCATCATCCTTAGTCATTAGGGAAATGCAAATCAAAACAACCCTGAGATTCCATCTCACACCAGTCAGGATGGCTAAGATCAAAAACACAGGAGACAGCAGTTGTTGGTGAGGATGTGGAGAAAGAGGAACACTCCTACATTGCTGGTGGAATTGCAAGCTGGTACAACCACTCTGGAAAGCAGTCTGTCGGTTCCTCAGAAAACTGGGCATGACACTCCCAGAGGATCCGGCTATACCACTCCTGGGCATATACCCAGAGGCTTTACCTGCATGCAATAAGGACACATGCTCCACTATGTTCATAGCAGCCTTATTTATAATAGCCAGAAGCTGGAAAGAACCCAGATGTCCCTCAACAGAGGAATGGATTCAGAAGATGTGGTATATCTACACAATGGAATACTACTCTGCAATTAAAAACAATGAATTCACGAAATTCCTAGGCAAATGGTCAGATCTTGAAAATATCATCCTTAGTGAGGTAACCCAATCACAAAAGAACACACATGGTATGCAGTCACTGATAAGGGGATATTGACCCAGAATCTCGGAATACCCTAGACACAATCCGCATATCAATAGATTTCTAAGAAGATGGAAGGAGAGACCCCTGGTCCTGGAAAGACTGGATGTAGGGGAACGCCAGGACAGAGAAACGAGAGGGGGTTGAATGGAGAAAAGAGGGAGGGAAGGGGGCTTATGGGACTTTCGGGGAGGGAGGAAACGGGAAAGGGGAAATGATTTGGAACATAAATTAAAATAAAATAAAATAAAATAAATAGTAAAAAAAAAAAAGAAATCATATATGATATCTATTAAACACATTTTTTCAATGTGTCTCTTAGGTCAAATGTGGTAAAGGTATAGTTTTTGTCCTCTATGCTTTAAATCTCGGCTAAAACACATATTTTTTCTTAGTAGTTATTTTAATTTTGGCTTATGTAATTTGAGATTATCTAGTTGGGACTCAATGTTCATGATTACTGTATCTTATTACTATTCCATTTTTCTTTCCAGTATAAACTTGCCATCCTTATGACTATGGTATTTATCATCTTAAATTGTAGTTTGTCTGGTACATACTGCTTTCCTTCTCTTTTGTTCTCCTACCCCATTCTTTTCCTGACTCTAGAAAAATAAATTGCAATTATTCTAAG
Source organism: Tokudaia tokunoshimensis (assembly GCA_036184795.1). Lineage (NCBI taxonomy): Eukaryota > Metazoa > Chordata > Mammalia > Rodentia > Muridae > Tokudaia > Tokudaia tokunoshimensis. Next base: position 21,374,855 of record BTHU01000014.1, read on the forward strand.
AGTTTATGTGCTAGGTCAATTGTTTTTATCATCAAGAAGAATTTGTTTATAAGACTTTATTTGGCATTCATATATTTTATGATTTGTCAAGGAATTTTAATCCAGCAACATGACTGTTCTGGCAAGGAATCATATACAAAGAGCTTCTAGGTCTACATTGATTTGGCTAGAAGGTAGACACTCTATTACAGTATGATCTGGCTGGAATATGGGCACATTTTTAGAAAACACCTTTAATCTCTAACAATGAAGATAAGTTTAGTTTTGGGAAGGAAGCAGCTACTTGTGAAAGTGATAAATAAATGAGGGGCAGACAAAGTGACAAATCAGAGAAAGAGCTGACAGAATGAATCAGAGACAGGATATGAGAGAGAACGTGTGTGTGTGTGTGTGTGTGCGTGTGTGTGTGTGTGTTACAGTATGTGGCATAGTGTGTAGCAGTTTTACAGAAACAGGTTGCTGAGAGAACACCTAGACACAGGTGAAGGCAGAAAGTGCCAGAGAATGAGGAGGAGTCAGAAAATTACAACATATTTCCAAAGTTAGTATGAGGTCAAGCAGAACAATTCAGTGAAAAGCTGAGAGAAGACAGACTGAACCAGACACGTTGGAAAACTAGAATGTGCAGAGGCTAGGAGATTCCAGTCTTAGGTCTAGGGATAATTAGAAAAGAGCTCAGCCCAAGCCGTGTATTCACATAGCTTGGGTATGGCTCTCATCTTATCCCTCCGTCTGATGAAATAAAAGCAAAATTTACAGTGATTCTGATCTCATTTGTAACTATAGATAATTACAAGTATAGGGAGTTCCTCAAGATGCTTAGCATTTATCATTAGCTGAACTAAAGAATCATTATCTCTGAACAATGGTGAAGATTTGAAAAGTTCCAGAGAACACCTAAAAGATTTAGAGAACGAAACAAAGCAAACAAAGAAACAAACAAACAAACAGAAAACCACAACTAACCAACCAACCAACCAACCAACCAACCAAACCAGAAAGGCAAAAGGATAATGGCATGAACCATGTGAGCTCAGATTTTATATTCTGGTTCCTTGCTTGGAAATATTACAACTTATATTTTATCCATTTGCTCAGTGTATAACTAATTAAGACCCACAATTATATATGGTTTGCTATCCATATAAGACACAAGCAGTCTCAGATTATTTCCCTTTTAAATTCCATTTCTTTCTCCCTGCCACCTGATTTTCATTTGGTTATGACATTATGACATTTTGAAGGACTGGTGAAGAAGAAGAGGCCTGCTACAAGCGTTTTGGTTTACATCCATTGGAAAGTGTTTAAGTATAATGGAGTTTCTCATTATACTTAATGGAGGTGGAATCAGGAATTATGAATTTGTCACTTTCACTCTCACCTCTCAAATGGTTCATTCCATTTTCTCTTTGCCTACTCTCTCTGCTCACTAACCCACCCACTCCTGCTTCCCTGTCCTGGCATTCCCCTATATTGGGGCAACGAGCCTTCACAGGAGCAAGGGCCTCTCCTCTCATTGATGTCCAACAAGGCCATCCTCTGCTACATATGCAGCTGGAGCCATGGGTCCCTCCATGTGTACTCTTTGGTTGGTGGTTTAGTCCCTGGGAAGCTCTGGGGTACTGGTTGGTTCATATTGTTGTTCCTCCTATGGGGCTGCAAACCCCTTCAGCTCCTTCAGTCCTTTTCCTAACTTATCCATTGGGGACCCTGTGCTCAGTCCAATGATTGGCTGCAAGCGTCCACCTCTGTATTTGCCAGGCACTGGCAGAGCCTCTTAGGAGACAACTATATCAGGCTTCTGTCAGCTAGGACTTGTTGGCATCCACAATAGTGTCTGGGTTTGGTAACTAAATATGGGAATCCCCAGGTTTGACAGTCTCTGGATGGCCTTTCCTTCAGTCTCTGCTCCACATTTTGTCTCTGTATCTCCTCTCATTGGTATTTTGTTGCCCCCCCCCTTTTTTTAAAATTACATTTAAGTACACTCAGACACACCAGAAGACGGTGTCATATCCCATTACAGATGGTTGTGAGCCACCATGTAGTTGCTGGGATTTGAACTCAGGACCTTCTGAAGAACAGTCAGTGCTCTTAACCGCTGAGCCTTCTCTCCAGCCCTTTGTTGCCCCTTCTAAGAAGGACCAAAGGAGCCACACTTTGCTCTTCCTTCTTCTTGAGCTTCATGTGGTCTGTGAATTATATGCTGGGTATTCCTAGCTTCTGGGCTACTATCCACTTATCAGTGACTGCATACCATGTGTGTTCTTTTGTGATTGGGTTGCCTCACTTAGGATGATATTTTCCAGTTCCATCGATTTGACTAAGAATTTCATGAATTCATTGTTTTTAATAGCTAAGTAGTACTCCATTGTGTAAATGTACCACATTTTCTGCATCCCTTCCTCTGTTAAGGAACATCTGGGTTCTTTCCAGCTTCTGGCTATTATAAATAGGGATGCTGTGAACATAGTGGAGCATGTGTCCTTATTGCATGCAGGTAAAGCCTCTGGGTATATGCCCAGGAGTGGTATAGCTGGATCCTCAGGTAGTACTATGTCCAAATCCTCTCCATGGTTCAGAGATGATGACTCTAGTTCAACTAATGTTGGATGCTAAGTCTCTTGAGGAAAACTCTGTACTTGTTATTATAAATTACAGACTTTTTCTAAAGATGTTCTGAAAGTATTGATGGATTTTTATATAGATAATTGGCAATTTTAGTTAGATAGGCTGATTTTCATGAAAGGTGGAATAAAATTAGAGAATGAAGGCAAGTTAACATTTGTATCATGGCTCAGTTGAGAAACTGTGAGGAGCAGAGTACTTACAAATCAATTGATGATGGATAGTGTTTAGGGTTCTTAAGCGAGGAGACTCTTCTCTGAAATGTGCTGTCATTAAAATGTAACCTACAGGTGTCAACAAGAAATCTATCTGGGATGTACTAGTAATACCTTGACAGAGTGAATTCATTTAGGATGTGATTTTCTTTATTTAGTAGATTGCAGTAAGTACCTTTGCTTGTTTATTTGTTTCTTGGAAGAGAGAGAGAGAGAGAGAGAGAGAGAGAGAGAGAGAGAGAGAGAGAGAGAGAGAGAGAGAGAGATTTTGGTGCAAGGAAGAAGTTTTTCTTGCTTATACTTATGGTGTTCAACTCAGCTTAGTCTGTATTTCTGCACAATAGAACATGAAGGCTCCTGCTGAACTTGACCCTCAAAGTTTACAAGCTTACAATTGATATTATAGGAAATGTTGGCGTAACTCCTCACTGCAAATTCCTTCAATATTTTTGAAGCTATTCAGAATGTGAATTTGGGGCTAATGTTTAGAGAAAGAAAGAAAGAAAGAAAGAAAGAAAGAAAGAAAGGAATAGATATATAAATAGAAATATACATAGGTTGGTTGGTAGATAGATATAGAGATAGATAGAGGGGGGAGATCTGAGCACAGTTTTAGAAGTAAATTTATCCATCTTTTTCTGTATGATAATTTTTTAGACACGACAGGATCCTTTGTGGATTGCTCCTTTCTCTGTGGAATTCTGGCTTTTAGTTATTACCTAGGCAGTTTTTGGAAACAAAATGGTAACAAAAGTAACATGCAGTCTGGCCTTTGTTCTGTTGATTTTTTTTCCTATACCCTATAGCCTTTTATCTTTGCATGTTCCTTTTTGTCTGACATTTCTGCATTCATCGCCCCACGTCAGTTGCAATAAGGGTATTATGAGATGGGCAGTGGAGGAGATGACAGGACACAGACAAAGCAAGGTTTTCATTTCCTTTGTAGCTAGAGTTTTAATAGTTCTATAAATCTGTATTTGTGTTCTTATCAAAACCCCCTTTAAAAGAAAGCAGATACTATCCTTTATTCCCATTTTATTTCCCAAATATTTTTATGACTCTTATTTTTTGTAATGTTATTAAGTCTCTTTATGACAAAGATCAGATAAAGAGAAACATATTCATGTATATTCAATGAACTAATTAAATTAACACATGTTCAATGGTCTCAGAAGCCTCTTTCCATAAGTCATGGTAATTGCACTTTTAGCCTTCCTTTTAGTAACTCAATGAGTAGCAGCCTGTGGAACAAGTATTCAAAAGGAGATTTTCTGATGGCTGGTTTTGTCATTTTCAAATTGTGTGTATCCTACTGGACTGTTGGCAATGGGACATGAAGCAGATTTTTTAAATGGGTAAAATGTCTTCCTAGAAAGTCAATGCTGATTACATCAGAATTGCCTTTGATGAGTGATACATTCACTTTTAAAACAATCCTGGCATTCTGATTTCACTCACCATCAAAAATGATGTTACAGAGTAAATGCACTTTAAGATAATTGAAAATGAATTTCCATGAGTAGATGGTGAGTGATTTCACTTCCTTCCTGTGTAGCTGGAATCTCATTTTGGGGGAGGTACTTGAATATCATTTGGGAATGACAGTATGTATAGAAGAGTCCCAATTATGCAGTGTACATTGCATGGAGTTATTCCTATGGTGCCAGACATTCTGACTCAACAGAAAAGGATTGTTCTGAGCGCTGCAATTGGTCAACCATCATCATATATGTTTAGAAACATATGACTTAAGCTGATATATGTTTCATGTTTATTTGCATATTCAGGTAAGAAACTATCTGTTTATTTCTGGATGTTTCCGTAGAAGTTGTGTTTGTACCTTGTTCCCTTACTCTGTCATTCTTTGCACTTGAAGTCTGACTTTCTTAAGCCTGTAGACTCAATGGTGTCAATGCCCGAGTCAAATGGTACTTTATGAACTTTATGAGAAGCTCCAAGAAAGACCTCATATCGCTTATGCTGACCTAAGCTTGGTGCTTATAGCATGTAAAGTTTTCCTGGGTTTCTGTGGTTGCTGACAGGAAAGCTTTTCAAAACCTTCTATATTTTCTCAGTTTACAAGACCAGGTTTCTCAATTAATTTTCTTTTTACTTCTCCCTTTAAACTTCATTCTCTAGACTAGGGCTCTGATACTATATGTAACTACTGTCACCTTTCCATTCTTCATTTTCTGTCAAACCTGAATCCTCTGGTCACCATTTATAGATTCTAAAACGGATAGAACTGAATATTTTCTGACTTATTTTGACTCTTTCCATTGCTGGAAAATCTGCTACTTCCTTCCTGCCTCATTTCATTTCTTCATTCTAGACCTCCTGAAGATACTAGGCTCAAGTTCATTAAAGGTCCATACGCACCATCTCTGAAACTGTGCTGGCTAACTTTGTTAACTTGACACATCTGGGAAGAGGGAACTTCGATTGAAAGGCCTCTATGAGACTGGCCTTATGGGCCTGTCTCTCGGGTAATTTTCTTGACTTCCAAATGATGTAGATGGGACCAGCCCACCACAGGCAGTACCACCCCTGGGCTATATGGAAAAGGTAGCTGAGTGTGAGAGCCGCAGAACAAATGACTAAGCAATGTTCCCTCATGGTTTCTTCTTGAGTTCCTGCATCAAGGTTCTCTTTCTTCCTCAGGTTTGTTTCCTCAGTGTTTTATGACTGCAACAAGGATGCAGGCTAGAATAGCCTCTCTCTGAGGCCCAGGTTCCCATGCATATCTATTATTCCATGTTTCTAAGCTGGTTTATAGATCTTTCCTTTATTCTACTATCATGTTGCTGAGATCTCAGTATGTCTTCAAGTTTAGTCCATTTGTTGGGGTTTTGTTATTTAGTTCTGGGTTCTCAAATATCAGAAGGAAGTTTATATAGCAACAGGTAATGTGTGGTGTAAGAGGGAGCTGCAGTCACTGTGTTTTCCAGCACCCTCGGCCCTATTTTAGTATCCCCTTATTAATTTGTCAATTAGATATTTAAGGTTCACACATCGAGTCAAACAACTCCCCAATTGTTTGGAGTTAGAATTGTAGGGAGTTAGAAACATTGCCTCCAACCATGCCAATTTCTAAAGGGAATGTGAATATTTTTGAGTTAAGGGGTGAGAATGTTGAACATGGTGTATTTACTTCAGGCTATATATAGCTATCTTCTCTTCTCTGAATTTTCCATGTCTCTCATTTTGTTGTCTTTTCTCTTGAAATGTCCCATGATTGTAGTATCTTCCTAAACCGTTACATGGCTGCTCTTCCTTCTGCCATGTGATAAACTATTATAGACTATGTTGGGCATTCTCTCCACAGTGCTTTGAGAGACTTGTCTAGGTGTGATATTTTGCAGTTACCACTTAGTCACAAGTGTCTCCACAACAGACTGCACTAAAGGAAGACCACTTTGTATATTCATCATCTCACCTGTAGCAACTTTCTCCTGAGATCTGTTTCAGGTTGATGGTTGAGTAGGCCATGCTTTGGTTCTAGGGTAGCACTATGCTAACACTCATAATGTCTTCAGTTAACTAGTATCATTAGTATCTGTAATGATGATGGTTGTTGCAATAGCCTATACATCAGGGTTTTGTGAGCTTATCTCACTAGTTAGGATGCAGTTCCCAGGACAGGAGACTTGTTAGTAGGTCTGGGCATGGCTTTCAGAATAAGTTGCTTGCCATTCTCTGAGTTGTAATTGGGTTAGGCTTCTCTAGTATTTCTGGGTGGGCACAGTAGAGTTTTCCCTTTTGGGGATCAGACAGTACTAATATGACTGGAGAATTTGCTTACTAGTATGGAGGTCTTTGCAGGGGCTCCATCGACCAAGTTGTTCAGAGCACTCAGCCCAGCTGTTTCCTTAGGAATCTTTATGTAGCTTAGAGTGGGCTTCCCACGATGCTCAACTGTTTTTTGGGTATTCTAAGAAAGGTGGGTAGGAAAACCCTACAGCTTCCTGAAACTTCAAATGGATGGAGTTTTAAGGAAGTGTTGTGAACAGTAACTCAGATGAATTAGATAACAATCAGGTGAGACTTTTAATAGTAAGGGTTATAAAACATTCTGTATTTTCTGCCAGTAACACAAACTGGGCTCAGAGACTGTGAGGGCTGCAGACTTCTCTACAGCAAGTATTTCTAGTACCTGTTGTTTGTGGTTATACTAAGGGTCTCCCTTCTCTTACCACTGTCCTATATGCAAACCCTTCTTATCAAAATTGGTCTCCCTGGGCAAGATTGGATGGTAGGTGCTATGTGCTCTGCTCACTTCAATGTAAAGCTATCAGGAGTTTCCATGGTCTCTGCCAATCCCTACTTCTCTCCTGCACTGTCCATAAAACATTTCTGTGGAATAATGGCTATGTAGTTTTTTCATTGTTCTCTTTTTTTGTTGCAGTAAAGCTAATAATTTTTTTTTAACTTACTGGAATTATAAGACTATCTCTTGGAGCTTAAACTACTCAATAATGTCAGCCTTCTGTGAGGACAATGGTAATTATTATCGAAGGGTGGGATGACATGTGACAATGAAGGTGTAAGGTTATACTTCGCTCTTCAATGTCCCTTCATGCGTGATGAAAGACAATAAGCAAATGCAATTAGGTATCAGATAAAAAGGCAGAAATATATCTACTTAGTAAAAATGGCGTCAATTTATTTTCTTTAACTTAAGAGCCCAATGTGCACATGTAGGTTCTAAAACACAATTTAAAATAACTGCATTCTTTAAAATTTTTATTAATCTTTTAAAGAATGTAGTAGTGTTTCTTAAAATTTCATCTTCTCTACATTTGAAAAAGAAGTCATTTTATGAGATGAAGAATTTCTAGTTTATTTTAATATAACAATTTTAATTTTATTTGATGACTTAAAACATGAAGTATGATTTTAGTTTTGGATACTTTCTGAGTTTCATAGGTACAGTTTTGCATTTTTTATACTGTGGTGGTATTTATATTGCATACTATACAGTAGAGTCTACAATGGAATTTTGTATTACTGGAACACTGTCTTTCTTATCTTGCAAAATCCTTTCTACCTGTTATGTAGCACAGCTCACATGTTCTGGGATCTGAAAGTTTTGGAATTCCGGTTCTGATGACAACTCTTAAGTTTTTAAATATATTCTTCAGGATGAATATTCATTTGCATGCATCCCTTTAGATGTGGCGTGAGAGAATAGAGTAGGCTAGACCTGAAGGAAAATCAAAGGCTGGGGGAACTGGTGCTCTGAGCACTGCTCATGATGTGCCTGTGCTGTCCAAGATGCTCTGATTCCTGCATCCCAGACTATAAAATGGAAACACGAACAACTAAAAAGCAGAGATAAAGAAGTAATTTCAATCTAAATTTTGTATTTCCAGCAGTAAAAGTTGGTTATCCTTCTGCAGAACAGACAGCATGCTTCCTTTTAAAACTCAGAACCCTGAAAATTTAAGTATCTGGGTTCAATACCATGTGATTCAGTGATATTGTATTTAAATAAAATATGCCTCAAACAGAGCCAAACAATTCTGCTACTCATTCAGCATGCATTATTAAATACTCACTGTGTGCAGTGTATACTTGAAATAAAAAATTCACTTCTGAAAACTTAATCTATCAGAGACCTGGAATAGATTCAATCCTTTTCATTTAATACAGAGAAAAAAAACATCATTTCATACAGCACACAAAGTTGCTGTCTTTGGATGTGCCATTAGCTTTCTTTTTTTAACATTGTCTAAAAGCAGCTACAGGTTTGATAGGCTTCATTCAAACTCCTGTAACTAGCATTGAGAATTTACCCAGCTGTTGGATGGCATGGAATTGAACAGGGGCAGTTTTGGCATAAGGACTTACATTGATACTCTGATGTGAGCTGAAAAATTGTAGAGCTTCGAGACTGGCATTCTTTGCCTATAAAAGCAACAAATGCAGCAGTTCTAACACATTTTTAGGGTTTGCAGATTTTAACAGTCAGGAATGTCCAAGACAGCCAATGAAGCAGCCGTACTTGTCTTGAGACTTGTTTAGTCTGAGCTTGAATTTGGGAGATATTATGGTTGAAATTTCAGGTTTCTGACCTGTTTTTCTTTCTAGAGTCAAACATGCTAAAAGTTTGAAATGAAGTATTGCTTGTAAATAGACACTCAAGCCTGACCTGGCTGTACAAATAGAGTCCGTTCTCTACGGTGAGCAGAAGCAGCAACGTCTGGCCGTAGAGGTGACTAGCCTCATTTACAGACAGTACAATCTAATTTCTCCTTCTGCAAATGTTGATTAAGCTGAAAGAGGATCCTTTGCAAAGCTAATTCAATAGCTCTGTCTCCTCTCGCGAAAGGCAAGAGGATGAGCTCACTATCACATGTGGCCATTAGCTTCCCCTGCAGCAAAAAAATCGCCATCTGGCCACTTGGCCTAGGCTCTGCTGATTGGACTGGGGACTTTTCAAGCACCTATCCTTCTTCTTTGTTGTAAGATGGGTAGAAGCTGGAAGGGGAGGGAGGCTGTTGTTATCGCTGTGAAGCCAGGTGAATGAACTCTAAGCATTGCCTGATATCAGGAGGACTTGCCTGGCCCCATTTCTCTCTTGTCCAGCATCGGTCACAGATGACTTGGTCATTTATGATCAATGTGACAAAGCGGGCAGATAAAAACACCAACTCGTCTTTATAGCCGTGCAATCTGTGCCTTTTAATCTTGTCATGTGACAGCCAATCCAGGAAAGTCACTGAAGCATCACTTTTATTAACAATGGATGGGACATTTTCAAAACAACAGGAGCAAGCCTTGGATCAAGCCTAAGTGTGCTCCTTTGTAGCAGTCTCACATCAGTTGGTGGTCACCTCTTTAGCCCCTTTTGGGATTACACATTCTGACTGAATCCTTGCGAACAGCAGGTAAAATTTTTGGATCTGTCTAGGGGTTAATTGCTGCTAATGCATTTGCTTTTTGTCCCTTACTATTATCTGATCACAGAGGAAGGAATGCAAGGAGGCTCCAAAGTAAGTCAATCACAGGACAGTTGATCAGAATCCGTATGTAAGGCTAACAATGTATTCTTTCCATATACTTTTATCTTTTGGGGTGGAAGTCCAATAGTATATTTGAACTATCAAAAACAACCACAACAGTCAGCAACTGAGAGACTGGTACTGGCTGGTATTAATGTGTGGGAGGAATGTTTCTCTGTCATTCAAACAGCAACAACAACATCAACAAAACCAATCTAACGTAAAATAAATGTCTCCTAAGGATGGAGATGAACTCCTTTGCTCTGATGGGTGTTTTTCAGCCTAAAGGACAAGCTAGGATATCATCTGTTCAGTCATTTAGTCTTTTAATGCTACATAGTAATTTGGTTTATTGGTTGGGACAAAAGCAGTGACCTCAGTTAAACAACTGTAAAAAACTGGAAAAGTAAAAAGTAATCTCTTGTTTTCAGAGTGTGCATTTATTCACATCACTTTGCAGAATAAGCTGTCATTAATTAGTGAGTGTACAGTGAGTGAATCAGTATTCAGGGTGATAAACCTAAAAGTTACTGTGGAATTTAAAGTGCTATTTTACAAGAAAAGGGTAACTGTCATCTAGGTATGGTGGTCTTTGCATTTAATCTTAGCACTCAACAGATCGAGGCAGGGGGATCAAGAGTTTGAGGCTGGCCTTCTTTCACATAGACAAGGGAGGGAAGACAATTCACTCAATCTCTCTAACTTAACTTTGTCCTTATTCTCACCACCAACCAGTCTGTCCCCAGGTCTCAGATTCTGCAGTACACAACGAAGAAATCTATGATGAAAAAGGACATCTTGAATTTTACTTGTATCTTTCTCTGAACCATGCTGAGTAATTAAGTCATGAAAAAGTGTACCTAAGTCAGGCATAGTGGTACAAATCTGCAATCCCTGTTCTCAGGGAGGTTGAGGCAGGAGGATGAAGAGTATGAGACTAGCATGAGCTACATAGTAAGATCCTGTCAAAAACCATTACTGATTTAAAGAACTGACAATGTTCAGTTGTACCCTCCCCCCACTCAGCTTTCTGAGCAGGAATTTCCAGACCTCAGTGAGCCACAAGTCTCTTCCACATAGGGCAGAGCGCTTGGACCAAGGTGAAATCCATTGTTCTTCCAGATCTCCACCTGGTGGAGCTGTGGAGCCAACACCCACTGAGCAGTGGAGTCCGCCATCTGCAGAGCATTGCAAAAACCAGTTCTGCAGACCTGTTTCCAGTCTTTGGGGGGGAGAGTTCTCCCTCCCCCCACCCCCTGCCTATATGTATTTGGAGACCTTCATTAAACTTTGAATCTTGAACAGAAATCTAGTCTTGGCTCCATGTTTCTGTTCGCTGCCTCCCCATATATCCCCAGCTTCCTTTCTAGGTAACCCGGTTCAAATGTAGCCGCCGGTTTGTTTGTTTCAGTATGTTTGTTACAGTATGGATAAAGGGCAATCCCAGACAGGAATTTGTGATGTAAGAGAATGACAGAATCTATCACAGATAGACATGTCACCAACTAGAGTGAAGTATGGTACCTCTGATGGAGTAGTGGAAGAAGTAGAAGATGTGATAGAAGAGAGTGTCAACTGCTCAGAGTCAAAGACCTCTGTGAGGAAGATTAGAAATGAGGTTTCACAGAAAGTCTGCCAATGCTAAGCACAGAAACAATTGTTTTCCTATAAACAGATAAATATGCATTCATTGAATTGCGACCAAACATTCGGTGTAATGAGATTTTCTAGTCACCAGCTCTTTAAGTCTTTGCAATCGTTCTATTATAGAAGGACCATTAGCTTCATTTCACAGAAGAGGAAACCAACGTGCAGCTATCCAGTGACTGGGTCAATATCTAGAGAGATGGAAATTAGAAACCATGTGTTTGTTCTTTCATGCTTCGGTTTCCCTTACCACAGACTATTCTGTCCCTGTGACGTCCAAAACAAGCTCGACCAACACTAGAAAGTAGGATGTGGAGCCTGTTCCCTCGTCTGATGGCTTTCACCCTCTTCCTCCCCATTCACTTTCATAACCTTTCTTTCTTGTCCACCCCGCCCACCTCTTATGGCCACAGGAAAAGCCATAGCACGATGTCTCATCTGCAGACATTCCCCTAGGCAGGCACTGGCAGAGTCTGGTAAATTGATTCATGTTTTTCCTTCTCATTCCCACTTTTCCTTTCAGCGCCCAGCACGGTGTGCCTGCCTTCACTGCACCATGCAGATGTCAAACGCTGACAGAACATGCATGTTAGGGAAACCCTTCCCTAGCCAATGCTTTCTGTCCTGGCATGATTTTGCGAACACAGATTTTATCAGGAAGCAACTGCTTTGAACATCTGGGGTCGCACGCACTGACATTAGCGCCTTCTCATCACAATAATGCTGTTCCATTTTAATTTTCTGCAGACGGGGCAATTTTCACGCACAGGTTATTGATTAATTACACATTTAAGGTGTTTGAATTAATGTGGGTTGAATTAATTTGTGGTTCTCTAGGATTTCCGTGCTTATTTTCCTTACCTGACTTTCCCTTACCTGACTTTCCCTTATTCTCTTACATGCTCCTTTCCCGTTCCAGTTAGCCTTTAAGGCTTTATAAATTACAGATAAATGTTATGCTTTACCATTGATCTGTTAACTCACATCGGGATTTGGAAGTGTCGCCTGTGGTGTACCTTGACTCATAAGAATATTATTATTATTTATTGAATGATGGGAAACATCTTAGTGTGAGGACTGTGCTTATAAATATACAGGCCAGTCATGTTACCTATTGTTTACAGTTGGCTACATGTGTGTGGCTATTACTGTAGAGTGTACATTCCTCTCGGAGAGGCTCTGTTGTTGAAGTATGCTATGAAATTTCACATAAAGGAAGAACAACAGCTGTAATGGGCCCAATCCAATGATGGCAAAAGGTGAACAAAATGAGTCCCTCTGGGAAATAAAATGCTCATTTAGTGGAGGAAATTATCATTTCCAAGTAGAACATTTGGCTTCCTGAGAGCGAAAGTGTCTGCACAGCTTGATAATAACACCTCAGGCTATAATAGTACCCTTTCCCCTCTGAGAGCTGGGATCTTTCCTCCTAAATTTATCTTTACAACATCCTTGCAAAGTACCAAGGCCCAGGTGTTATCAGCTATCTTTTATGGCTATAGAACCCAAGAAGCTGAAAAAAAAAAGAATTCAGTGATTTGTCCTTGAAAGCAGAGGAATCAATGTAGATCTGGGCTTTTTCAACCTTGGAGGTATTGACATTTTGACCTGTTAATTCTTGGCCTGGGGGTGGGGCGATCTGTCCACCGTGCAGTATCAGCAGCATTCTTTCTATATCCACTAGATGCCAAGAATGCCCCCAGCTGTGACAACCAAAGTGTCTCCAGACAGTGTCAAATGTCTCAGAGCGGCAAAGTCACCTCCAATTTAGAGACATTGATCTCTATAAGTCAGCCTGGACAAACTCCTGTAGCCTGAAGGAAACCTTCAGCAAAACCTGAAATAATCAACATTTGTGTTTGGCTTCCACAGCATCTTCTGTATAGAATGAGTACTTGCACTGAATTTAATGCTATAATGTTTTCATATCTATTTTCTTTTATTTTTCTCACAGTAGTTCTATTTAATCTCATTTTATATAAAAATTACTTTATGAATGTTTCGTTTGCGTATATATCTGTGTGCCAAGCATGTGTCTAGGACCCATAGTAAGAAAAATGAGGCAGACAAGCAGACAGACTTGATCTCAGTAGGCTGAGACTGCTTTATTAGAACAGCAAGGGGCTCCAAACCTTTCACAAGACGAAGTTAGGGAGGCTGGGGACAGGCCTGCACACATACATACACGCATGGATATCTACCAAGAAGTTATTTACTGTTCTTTCTTGTGATTTGCCTGGAAATAGGTTGCTTGGTTTTCCATACTCTGGCATATTGTTTCTGTGGAAAGAGCAAAAAGATCAGCAGAGGGCTAAACTCTTCTTTATGGCTAGGGATTATTGCCCAGTCCAGCCTCACTCAACTCCTCATGACTTGAAGCTGTTACCCAACACAGAGGCCAGAAGAGGCCACTGGGTCACCTGGGATTGGAATTACAGAAGGTTAGTGGGCCGCTACCTGAATGCTGAGCAATGAACCAATGACCGCTGGAAGAACAGCAAGTGCTCTTTTAATAATCGAGGTATCTCTCCATCCCCCAGCAGTTGAGTGGGAGGACCAGGGATGAGAAACGGAGAAGACAGGAGAATAAAGAAGATAAAAGCAATAGCTGGAACCAGGAAGTCTTGCATAAGCTAGTGATTTATGCCAAGCAAGCTTAATTAAGAAGTATAGCATCATCTATACTATTTGCAGGAAGGAAAACAGCTAAGGCCAGCAGAGAGCTTAAGTCAGACAATGCTGGCAAAGAGAACATAGGATACTTCAGGCAGAGATGCCTAAGGACTGATAACTACAGTTAAGAGGGAAGAGTCGGGTTCCTAAAATTTGCAACTTTGCCTCCGTCAAGGTACTGGCTTCAACTCTAGATTGGTCTTGCCAAGTCCACTCCTGGAAGAAGATACGGAACTAATGTTCCCTGAATCTCATGCACAAGAAGACAGAAACACGGATTGCTTAGCTTACTTGGTTAAGCTTAGTCAGCTAAGAAACAGGGCTGGCTTCATGATAATCCAACCTAGGTAGTCTCACTGTTTCCAATGTTTAGAAGGGCCCCTGTTTGCTTGAATGCTCTGTTAAAATACAGACATCCTAATAAAACAAAAAAGAAAGTGCCAACACAACACAGAGTTTCTTTTGTGTTGGCTAAGTATCCCTGGGCATTGGCCTGGCCCTGGAGTGTAGTTGATATGCTCAATGGCACTGTATTGGAGCAAACTGATTGTCCCTTTGCCAGCCGGTATCAATTTCAAATAGCTCGTTTGTGTATACTGTACCCTCTCAGTGCAGGTACCTGCTGGGCTTGAACCAGTGCATATTTCTACAGTCTTTGTAAGTTCTTAAGTTTATCAGTCTTGTTTTACTGGTTTTTTTTTTTTGTATGTTGAATTTTTATTTTCTGAAAATTGGGGAGAGAGAGAGAGAGAGAGAGAGAGAGAGAGAGAGAGAGAGAGAGAGAGAGAGAGGAGGGGAGAGGAGAGGAGAGGAGAAGAGAAGAGAAGAGAAGAGAAGAGAAGAGAAGAGAAGAGAAGAGAAGAGAAGAGAAGAGAAAAGAAGAGAGAAGATGAAGTTGGGTACATGAAGTTGGGTAAGTAGGGAGTTAGAGAAGACCTGGGGAAATTTGGAAAAGGGGCAACATAATATGTTGTCTGAAAATGTATTTTCAATAAAAAATATAGCTTTGAAATGATTTTGGACAGGGGAGGATTTCCACTTTTATTTTCTTTGAAACCCCACAAGTTAAATAGTTATATAGAAATATATAGAACCAGGAATTGAGTTTCAGACTCAGAGTCTGAAGGTTACATTCTTAGTATTTCTAACATCATGCCTCTTGTCATATATGCTTATTTCTTGCTTATTTATCCACTTGGTAAGTTGAACTATAAGTTTCTTATGAACCAAGCACTAGACTTGGCAGTAAGGGAACAATAGACACATGCCAGATGCCGCCCCTACACCTGTGAAGCAAGCAGGCTCAAGAGGGATCCAGACCACCCTACAGGCATTTGCAATTCAGAATGCTGTATGTGGAGGGAGGATAGCTTGGTTGCTAGGGAGCTTATTGGAGGACACTTACCATAATCTAGGGAGATCGGGAGGGTTTGCTAGCTGTGGTAAAGGGCTAGATAAGAGTTGAAAATGGATAACAAGTAGAATCCTAGCCATAGGAAGAATACCAAGAAGAGAGGCAAGTTCAGTACAAATAGGAAATTTAAAATGGCTTTATTGGGAGAGAGTGTTGAATTAGCCAATATTACTGTTACCATATAGTGCCAAAAATACCACTTCAAAGGATTAGCACAGCAAAGGCTGATTTCTCACACACGTTACAGGCCACATGCTATCGAGTTCTGGCACACTCCTTGAGTCTATATTTCTGTACTGAGACTGAGAGAGCAAATTCCCAATTGGGATATGTATTCTTACCACTGGGAAAAATGAGAAATAGCTGAGCCCTGTACCTTGGGTTCATATTCTGATTTGGACTTTATATATTATGGGGAGATTAGAATGTTGAAAGCTTAACGTTTAATTACAACTTATCTTGGGCTGTCTTTACCCTCTTATACACCCGTTTCTCACATAACATCCACATGACTAAGAAAAATGTTCAGGAATATATTAACTTAGCAAACTATTAGCTTCCACCAGTCAGAAGGATAAACATGTTGTTAGTCGATATCTGAGGCCTACAGTAGATTATTTCCTCACTTGGCTTCAATCTCCCTATGTAATGCTTCTTCCACTACACTTGAAAAGCACCTTAGTTTACGAATTTCTTTGTTCTGTTACTATAAAAACATCATAAAACTGTTACCATAGTGGGACACAGAATTTGGGATGGCTTGAATCTGTTCCTTGACCATCGTTTCTTATTTGGTTCCAGAATAATGCAGGTCTTAGCTTTGTTGAAGTAAGTATTGTGTGTTCATGTTGTAATCAATGGATTTTTGTAATACTTGGGCTCTAGGTTATCGAAAGTCATGCAGATGATACAAGAGGACCAGAGTTCAACTACTCCTTTCAACTCTTTCTGATTATATTTTATTAGGTTCCATGACTTATGGAAATTAGGATTATTACTATAGTTATTTTACATCCTCCCACCCCCCCACCCTCCAACTTTATTTCTCAACTTTCCTCATGGTACAAGTCCTCATATATGTCTCCACTTTACTTAAAATGTTGTCACACTCAATAAATACACATTGGCTCTGTTTGTTCTATCCAAGTCTCATGTAACAAACTGAAGGACGTCATTGGCGTTATTTGAGCCTTTGTGTGCATACTTCTTGCTAAAATCAAATTAGAAGAAATTGCAAGTTGAAAACATCCAGCCTAGAAGTGCTGTTTATCCTTCAATGCAAACTCTAACTACAGGTTTCTAATTAAAACAAGAGTTTTAGAACAGCCCTGTAGTGCCTTCAGCTTATTTGCCCTTATGAGCTTGCCTATAACAGCAACAAAATCTGAGGCTTAGAACAGTAACAATTGTTAACACTTAGTTACCAGGCCAAATAAAGTGTTGATTGTACTCTCAAGCAGCCGTTCTGCCTTGAAGAAGGAGAATTATATTTCCAATCCGTGGCAGTTAAAGGCACATTAATGACATTTAAAAAAGAAAACAAAACTTATGCTAACAAAGGGATTCTCCAGGACTAAGTATTTCCTTAGGATAGGCAACACATCATTTCTAAATCTTACAAAGCAAAAGTGATGTGATCGAGTCGGTTTCAATTCAAATTAAAATGCCTTTTAGAAAGAGGGGGAATGGATAGTTGGTTAGTGGGTACAAAGATGCAACTGTGTATTAGAGATAATAC
The DNA here is from genome assembly GCA_036184795.1 of Tokudaia tokunoshimensis. NCBI lineage: Eukaryota > Metazoa > Chordata > Mammalia > Rodentia > Muridae > Tokudaia > Tokudaia tokunoshimensis. The sequence goes on from BTHU01000014.1 coordinate 21,392,174, forward strand.
TGTCTTCTTTAGTACAGTAATATGACAATTCTTGTAACACTTAACTAAGCATTTATTATTATTAACTAATGTAGGGGATTTTGAATATCCCCCATGCAGAAAACAGATTAAAACTCAAAGTGACAGATATGCTATTTATCCCAATGGGATGATTGTACTTTGCATATATGTAATAAAACATACTAAAGCACCAGAGGAAAATTTCTGCAGGTTAATTGCTCCTTGTATAAGTATGAGGACCTGAGTTTGATCTACAGTCCTCAAATAAAAAGCCAGTGTGTGTGTGTGTGTGTGTAATCCTAGTGCTGCAGACAGAGACAGGCAGAGATCCCTGAAATTTGCTGGTCAGACAGTCTAGACTACTCAGTGAGCCCCAGGTCCTAGTGAGAGACCTTGTTGTACAAACAGATGTAAAAAGCTTTGGAGTAACAGTCAAGATTGACTCCTGGCCTCCATATGCATAAATAAATTCCACTGGCCTTCACACATGATTAGACCTGCACCTGTGCGCACATACATATGCATACACAAATTCACCTATGGCCTTCACACATGTACATACCTGTGTACATGTACATATGCACACATACAGATATATTAAATTCTCACTTTCCTTCATATATATGTAAAATTATTTTATGACAATTAAACAATTTAGATCTTAGTGCAAAATAAAATGTCAAATATCTTCCGAATAAGCTGAGTGGTTTTCCTTCTTTCCTTCCTTCCTTCCCTTCCTTCCTTCCTTCCTTCCTTCCTTCCTTCCTTCCTTCCTTCCCCTATTCTCTCTCTCTCTCTCTCTCTCTCTCTCTGTCTGTTTCTTTCTGTCTGTCTCTCTCTCACTCTCACTCTCACTCTCTCTTTCTTTCTATTGTCTCACTATGTGGCCCTGGCTGGCCTGGAACTCTCTATGAAGACCAGTCTGGCCTTGAACTCACAGGAATACAACTGCATTTGCTTCTGGAGTTCTAGGATTAAGGGCAGGTGTCTCCACTGTCTTACCACTCCCAGGCAGTCTAAGTGTGTTTTATGATGGTGTGGTAGCGTTTCTCAGTCTGTTCACTAACTGTGCAACAGTCTTTGAAAGAGTTTGCTAGGATTATGGTTCTCAGGTATGATCTTCTCCCTCTGAAATCCATACTGGGCATTTGGAGATCGTAATTCCCCATTTAATAAATCTTCAGAGATTATTGGTATATAATGATATTTAAGAGACATTTTATAGAGAAAAGAATAAAAAAGATAAATTTAGTTTGTCAGGTGATACTTAGCAGCTATAATCTACTTGCATTTTTTGGGGGTAGGGGTGGGGTGGTTAGTTTAGACTTAGAAGCTACTATTCTGCTAGTACATGGGGAATTTTAGTGTATCTTACTAGCCCATAATCACTAAACCCAGACAACACCATGATCATTCATCCTTGATATAATTTTATGATTTAATAACTAGATTATAATAATGGCTATTATTCTATATTCAACAACAAATATTTAAGGATGTTTACAATTTTGTTTCATGCTCCATTAAAATATGCTTAGCATTTTTGTTTAGGATATAAAAGGAAACATAAGGTGTGTCTCAGTCAGGGTTTCTATTCCTACACAAACATCATGACCAAGAAACAAGTTGGGGAGGAAAGGGTTTATTGAGCTTACACTTCCACACTGCTGTTCATCATTAAAGGAAGTCAGGACTGGAACTCAAGCAGGTCAGGAAGCAGGAGCTGATGCAGAGGCCAGGGAGGGATGTCTCTTACTGGCTTGTTTCCTTCCCCTGGCTTGCTCAGCCTGCTCTCTTATAGAACCCAAGACTACCAGCTCAGAGATGGTGCCACCTGTAAGGGGCCCTCCTCACTTGATCACTAATTGAGAAAATGCCCCACAGCTGGATCTCATGGAGGCACTTCCCCAACTGAAGCTTCTTTCTCTGTGATAACTCCAGCCTGTGTCACGTTGACACACAAAACCAGTCAGTACAGGTGTGAACTTTCAATCTAGAAAGTCAGCAAAGGCTGCCATCAGCAAGGGCTGCTGAACTTTTTGTAAAACAGTAAAACACTGTATTTCTATGTTCCAGCAGGTCACATCTGAGAGTGTCTCCATGGACCAGTAGGATCATTATAACATGGGAACTTGTCAGCAGTGCAAAAATTCTCATGCTCTCCCCATCTTGTGATTAGAATATGTGTTTAGTAATATGTCTGGGTAATTCATGTGTTACTAGTTCTTAAATATGTGTTCAAGACTGCTTGTCTATAGAAGACTTAAGAATGTCTTTTTGTAATTAAAAAAAAAAGTATATTTGCAAGAATGGATGGTATTTTCAATAAGAAAAAGGCAGCCATCCAGCCCTTGAATGGTAAGATGGTTCTTATGTGGAATGCAAAGGTAAAATTTTACAGTTGTGGGTAAATTAGAAAAGTGTTGAGTAGAATGACCAGTGGTTTAAGTAGAATCCTAACAGTCACTTACTTGGCTATTTTTTAATTTTTAGTGAATTTTACAAAAGAGATCTCTCTTTTGTTGTAGACTATACGGAAGATACTACATATTAAACACAGAGGAATCACAGATGGAGAGAGTGTCATGGTGACTATAAACCTGTTAAGGGGAGAGCAGTGGTGGAATCACTGCATTTATGTGAGCTGAATCATATTTTATAGGTGAGATGAACTAAATTTTATTTAATCCTATAGTAGTTCAATAATAGATCACAGGTATGATTCTACACAAATCTAGCTCCAGGAAAATGAGTTTCTTCACGTTACTTTCAGGACCATGAGTGAAGGGTTACCTATGAGCCTAGGTAGCTTAAAGGCTGCTGTTTCATCATCTCCCAGTCCCTACCCAACCTTGGTTTTGATTCAGGAAAGCTCCAGCAAGGGTGCTCCCTGAACAACTTCTGTACAGATCTGCCATCCCATACTGCTCCTCTCAGCAGCCTTGTTTACTGCTTAGATAATCTTAGGGAGGAGTCATGTGAATTTTAGGCACTTTCTGATCCTTGGAAGTTTTATTTTGTTTTTGGGTCTAATGATGCTTTCTCATCTTCCAGAGTGAATGTTTCTATTCAGAGGAAATAGCTATACAATGATGCCGATAACTGATAGGTATGATTGTTTTTAAAACATTTATTGTTGTTGCTATTATTATAATTATTATTTAGTTTGATGTCACAAACAAATGATTTAGAGGAAAAAGATCGTGGGTTTAAAAAACTTTAATATTTAATATATAATACAAATAGGTAACATGATACAGTTATCACCAAAGACATATATTGCTATTATTATTCAAAATAAAAAACCGGTCAAATGTCAAGGAGTGTCCCCAGAAAGGTAGAAAGACACCTTAGAATTTTTAAAATACGAACTTGAAACTCATTTTCTGAGAATATACTAAACATGTTCTGATAAGAAGATTTTATTCCATTTCTTAACTTCCGAGATTTCGTGAACTGAGTAATTCTATTATTGGTGAGTGTACAGCTAAATTACCTAGATTAGGCTTCGATTGAAACACTGATCCGTTTACGTCTGTTGGCTAGGGACTTGTATAAGAGGAATGAAATATGAGCTTTATGGGTCATGCCTGCAATCACTAAGGACTTTATGGTCATCTGTTCCTGACCTAATTTCATAACTTAACAAGTAGGATTGGAATATTGGCTACTGTGAAAAACTTCAGAAATAAATATTTAAGGAAATTCACAAGTTGGTTTCAGTTATAAGTAATTTTATTACATCCATTTTTTTTTAAAGTTAGGATACTTGAAAAATAGCCATTAAGATAAAAATGTTTTAAAATGTTGAAAAGTCACCAGCTTTGTCAATATTAGAGAAAATGAAAGATGAAAGATGAAAAGAATGACATAGATTTAATTAGCCATCGTTGCTCTTTAGAGAAGAAAAGCTACTCCCTAGGTACTGATACATTAATACTGCCAAGTACAGTAGTAGTCTGATGGTAGACTATTGCTCTATACATACCAGTTCAACATCTACACACTCATGTGGGCAGTTAGCACTAGAACACAAGTGTGTTGACATTACAGATGCTTTTGTGTTTTCTGTGATTTGATCACAGCAGGATGAGGATATCCCCCTTCTTCCTCTGCTCATCATATCCCTTCTCGGACAAGATCCATCATTTCATAATGAGTGTTTAGATGTGGTAAAAAAACACCTTCCCTAAATGGCAAAATAGACGGGCTTAGGAGACCATCATTCATTTCTGAGACATGACTCCCTGCTCCTCCGTGTGCATAAGATGGTACTTACTCTTATCCCATGGAATGTTCCTCCCCACTCCCCACATCCACTTTCCCTCATGTCCAAATGGGAAAAGAAAAGGGAGACAAAAGTCAACCTCCAAACAAACACCACAACAGCTTTCTGAGCTGTTTTCAGAAAAATAAATCGCCTTTCTTAGACAAGCTGCATAAATGTTGGCCATGTTTGTTGTCACTTTGATTACAAGGGCAAAGGTCATTATCTAATAGGCCTCTGGGTGGAATCAATGTGTTCCTCTAGATCCTGTTGGGTGCACCTGAGCCTCTCCAGGGTTTATGCAGAATGATTCATGGTCAGGGACAGGAGTAGATAGTGGCACTCTGGAGGAAACTGTTTTTATATCCATAGACTGAAGAGTCCAGGGTCCTGTACAGGTAATCAGTTAGTGAGAACCACAGTCAGTCCCTGTTTAAATATTAAACAGATTGTATAGAAACCAATTTAAATTTGTTATGTTTGCTAGGTTTACCAACAACAAGCACCAAAGAATGCCTTAGCTTTCTGAAGCAGTTCTAATTGGTGCTTGTTAGTATTAATTTCCCAATGAAATATAAGATTTTCTCTCTCTTTTCACCCTGGGAAAATTCTTGGTTTCTGGAAGTCTCAGATATCTCTCTGTGTGCACGTGTGTGTCTGTGTGTACACACACCCACATGTGGACATGTGTGTCTATGTGCATGTGCTTTCCAATTTTTCCTCCTGTTTTTAATTAATCAAATACATGCATGTATAAATTAGCCCTAGTGACACCCAATTGTGTGCTAGGTTGGTGAATGATAGGGAGAAAAATGTTAAAAAAACAAAACAAAACAAAAAAACCTAAGTCAAACTGTTCTGGAAGATGAAATGGTATGGTTTGTTAAGATGATTTTTTTTTCTTACCACTAAAAGTAAGGAAGAATTTTTTTTTCTTTTTTCTCCCTGATTAGATGGCTTCACTGGATTTGTGGCAAATAAATTGACAAGCGAGGGCACTCATGACAAGAGAGCGATAATTGATGATGGCAGGTGGGGGCCCGTTATACTGGCATGTCCTGTGGAGGGTGAGCCAAGGACATCTATCAATCAAATTGGTGACAGCAGCCAGGGAGACTTAATTGGAGATTCATTGAACCTTTAATGATGTGACAGAGAAAAATAAGGACGCTTAAAAGGCTCCTGAGCTATTTTTTTCTTTTCTTCCAATAATTCTCACAGGAGTGGAAAGTGGACATAGCTCCAGGGTTGAACATTCACTGTTTCCAACAAAATTAATCACGTTGTTCTGAGAGGTGCGTCACACCTACACCTGAGATTTAGACAGTTGTCTGTTACATGGTTTTAGCATGTAATCAGGGATCTTTTTGGCTAATGCTCAGGTGCATCGAGTTACAACAGGAGTAGCTATTACTGACAAGACCTTGGGTTCCAAGCAATACCAGAAGATTACTCTTTTCTCCAACTCAAAGACTCACCTGCGTTTTCCTTCTGAATACACTTTTTCTTAGCCTGGGTGCTTTTCTTAATGCCAGTAATACAACAGAGAGCCAGTTGTTTGAATATATTTCACATGGATCTAGTTGGTGAGATGACAATCAAGATGACCTTGCCATCTAAGATTTTTTACAGTCATATCTATGAGTCTATGCATCTCCTTATTAATTTAAAGTGAGACTTTGGACACCTGCTGTACATGGCTTCTTGCTTCGTTTAAGTAAATCCACGGATGAAAGAGGTTGAATACTTCTTCGAAAGAAGTCACAACTTTGTGACTTGGACAGAAAAGACATGTATGTTAAAAGTTGCAGCAGGACAGATAATAACTGGTGATTATTGTGAGGATGATGCCCAGGACAGGACAGGCTATAGACAAAGGGACACTTTGGTGGCATGTTTTGTGCCTCTTGAAACTTACTCCAGTTACTAAAATCCTTGATGCAAAATTATGGAGAGGGAAGGAATGATCTCAGGTTTGCTCTGACAGAGATTTTTTTTAATATATATTTAATGATATTCACAGTTACCAAACTGGAATCATTTTGTGGATAGAAGGCAGAGCTAATCCATCTCTTCTGATCCTTACTAACAGTTTTAAAGTTGGTATCCCAATACATATTGTCTTCTCCACAAATCACTGAATACAAATGTGACTAATTATTCAATAGAGACATAAATGATTTTTTTTAAATTCTTAGAAGGTCTAGGTCTACCTAAGTTCAATTTGCTTTCTCCTGTATCTAGGCACATGTTAAATATTTACTCTCCAGGCTATATTCTCCAGTAATGGTGGATTTTGAAGTCCCTCTTGGAATCTTAACTGTTAATGGCTATATCCCATTCCATTGTTTCCCTCTATGTCTGTCTTTTGTTATTACCTTACATATTTATAGATAGTCTTAAAGAAAACTCATAGGTACAAAAAAGTACATCAGTTGGGAACATAATACATTAGAAAGGATATGCTGATTTTTCATTATTATTAAGATTCATTTACAAGTAACAAAATGTAAAAGTCATTAAAAATAATTTGAGGCAGGTGGTATAGGAGAAAAACATGTTAATTAGATTTGAGGGACACAGTTTGAAAAGGACTACTTTAGAACTTTATTCTATGTTTACTGAATTAAACAATATATACTGGAAATTTTTATGTAGGAAGAATTCTCTTACTTTTCGTTTTGTGGCAAATTGAACAAATCTTGAAATTAACTCTGTCTTAGAAGGGCACAATTCGCTTCTGCCTGGTGGAGGGACCCCGTGCTGGGAGGGAGCCTGCCAGCTTTCCTTCCGCGACCTCTGTTCCCGCGGACTGCGCTGGAGAGACGGATACCCAGGCTCTCCCCCCAATATAACATCACTTGGGACACGGCCTGTTGGGGCTTCCGTCTGTGCCCGAGGGCGGGTTGGCGCTGTGGTAGTCTGGGTGCCAGATCGGCGGGCCATCGTGACTATAGGGTGAGCGGCGCCACGGAGAGTGCCCTCCATCATCTTTGCTCCAGTGACCAGGTAGTTGGGACCGCCAGGCTCAGAGACAGACAGGCATAATATCGCTTCGGTCTTGGGCGGCTTGTGTGTAACCTGCTCCCAGGTGCTGGGCTGATCTGCAGTAACCAGCGCGCCAGATCTGCTGTGGGACTTCTGCCTGGCAGAGGGACGCCCCCTCCCCCCCCAGGAGAGATCACACACCCCTGCACAGGGCAGGAGCCTGCCAGCCTCCCTTTGGCGACCTCTGCTCCAGGAATCCACTAGGCTGAGCCTTTAGATGTGCAAGGCCTCCCCAATATAAGATCACTTGGGGCAAAGCACATTAGGGCTCCAAAGTCACTCAGGAGCAGGCAGGCCCCAGAAATCGGTGCCAGGGGAATCCTGGTAATCCAGGGGGGGCAGAAATAGCTTTGCAGGCTCACAGGAGGTCCAACCAACAGCCAGTGGCAGCAGGACCAACTAACACCAGAGGTATCCAGATGGCAAAAGGCAAACGTAGGAATGTTACTAACAGTAATCAAAGTAATGTGGGACCATCCGAACCCAACTCTCCAACAGCAGCAAGTCCTGGATACCCCACTACACCCGAAAGACAAGATCTGGATTTAAAATCACTTCTCATGATGCTATTAGAGGATCACAAGAAGGACACAAATAAATCTCATAAAGAGTTACAGGAGACCATGAATCAACGGTTAGAAGCCCTTACAAAGGAAACACAAAAATCGCTTAGAGAAATGCGGGAGAACATGGATCAAAAGATGGAGGCGCACAAGGAGACAACACAAAAATCGCTTAACGAGATGAATCAATGGGTAGATGCACTCACAAAGGAATCACAAAATTTGCATAAAGAAATGCAGAAGAATATGGGTCAACAGATGGATGCCCATAAGGAGGCAACACAAAAATTGCTTAAAGAAATGAATCAATGGTTAGATGCCCTTACAAAGGAAACATGAGAACTGTTTAAAGAAATGCAGGAGACGATGGATCAACAGATGGAATCCCATGAGGAGGAAACACAAAAATCGCTCAGAGAAATGCAGAACATGGGTCATCAGGAAGAAATCCTGAAAGAGGTAATGCAAAAATACCTTAAAGAAATACAGGAAAATACAAACAAACAAGTGAAGGATCTCAGCAAATCCATCCAGGAACTAAAAAAGGAAGTAGAAACAACTAAGAAATCACAAAGGGAGACAACTTTGGAGATAGAAAACCTTGGGAAGAAATCAGGAGTCATAGATGCAAACATCAACAATAGAATACAAGAGATGGAAGAAAGAATCTCAGGTGCTGAAGATTCCATAGAAAGCATCGACTCAACAGTCAAAGAAAATGCAAAATGCAAAAAATGCGTAACCCAAAACATCCAGGAAATCCAGGACACAATGAGAAGACCAAACCTAAGGATTATAGGTATAGATGAGAGTGAAGATTTGCAACTTAAAGGGCCAGTAAACATCTTCAACAAAATTATGGAGGAAAACTTCCCTAACTTAAAGAGAGAGATGCCGATGAATGTACAAGAAGCCTACAGAACTCCAAACAGACTGGACCAGAACAGAATACCTCCCGTCACATAATAATCAAAACACCGAATGTTCTAAACAGAGAAAGAATACTAAATGCAGTAAGAGAAAAGGGCCAAGTAACATACAAAGGAAGACCTATCCGAATCACATCAGACTTCTCACCAGAGACTATGAAAGCCAGAAGATCCTGGGCAGATCTCATGCAGACACTAAGACAGCACAAATGCCAGCCTAGACTACTATACCCAGCAAAACTCTCAATCACCATAGATGGAGAGACCAAGATATTCCATGATAAAACCAAATTTTCACAATATCTTTCCACAAATCCAGCCCTGCAACGGATAATAGGTGGAAACCTCCAATACAGGGAGAGAAACAACACCCTGGAAAAAATGAGATAATAACCTTCTTGAATCAAACCCAAAAGTAGATAACCACTCAAACATAAAGATAGCGTCAAGAATGGCAGATGGCAATAATCACTATGCCTTAATCTCTCTTAATATCAATGGTCTCAATTCCCCAATTAAAAGACATAGACTAGCAGACTGGTTACGTAAACAGGACCCAGCATTTTGCTGCATGCAGAAAACGCACCTCAGTGTCAAAGACAAACACTACCTCAGAGTAAAAGGCTGGAAAACAATTTTACAAGCAAATGGCCCCAAGAAACGAGGTGGAGTAGCCATCCTAATATCAGATAAAATTGATTTTCAACCTAAAGTCATCAAAAAAGACACAGAAGGACACTACATACTGATCAAGGGAAAAATCCACCATCAAGAACTCTCAATTCTGAATATCTATGCTCCAAATGCAAGGGCACCCTCATTCGTAAAAGAAACTTTACTAAAACTCAAAGCACACATCGCACCGCACACAATAATAGTGGGTGACTTCAACACCCCGCTCTCTGAAATGGATCGTTCAGGAAAGCAGAAACTAAACAGGGACACAGTGAATCTAATTGAAGCCTTGGACCAAATGGAACTAACTGATATATATAGAACATTTCATCCTAGAGCTAAAGAATACACCTTCTTCTCAGCTCCTCATGGTACCTTCTCCAAAATTGACCATATAATTGTTCACAAATCAGACCTCAACAGATACAAGAAGATAGAAATAATCCCATGCCTCCTATCAGATCACTATGGAATAAGGGTGGTCTTCAATGGCAACAAAAACAAAAGAAAACCCACATACACATGGAGGCTGAACAATGCTCTACTCAATGATAACTTGGTCAAGGTGGAAATAAAGAAAGAAATCAAAGACTTTTTGAAAGTTAATGAAAATGAAGGCACAACATACCCTAATTTATGGGACACAAAGAAAGCAGTGCTAAGAGGAAAATTCATAGCCCTGAGTGCCACCAAAAAGAAACGGGAGACAGCGTACACTAACAGCTTAATGGCACACCTGAAAGCCCTGGAACAAAAAGAAGCAAATACACCAAAGAGGAGTAGAAGGCAGGAAATCATCAAACTCAGGGCTGAAATCAATCAAGTAGAAACAAATAAAACCATACAAAGAATCAACAAAACGAGGAGTTGGTTCTTTGAGAAAATCAACAAGATAGATAAGCCCTTAGCCAGACTAACCAGAGGGCACAGAGATAGTATCCAAATTAATAAAATCAGAAACGAAAAGGGAGAGATAACAACAGAAACTGAGGAAATTCAAAAAATCATCAGATCCTACTACAAAAACCTGTATTCAACACAACTAGAAAATCTTGAGGAAATGGACAATTTCCTTGACAGATACCAAGTACCAAAATTAAATCAGGATCAAACAGACCATCTAAACCATCCTATAACCCCTGAAGAAATAGAAGTTGTCATTGGAAGTCTTCCAACCAAAAAAAGCACAGGTCCAGATGGTTTTAGTGCAGAATTCTATCAGACCTTCAAAGAAGACCTAACACCAATACTCTTCAAACTGTTCCACAAAATAGAAACAGAAGGAACACTACCCAACTCGTTCTATGAAGCCACAATTACACTAATACCAAAAGCACACAAAGATCCGACAAAGAAAGAGAATCTCAGGCCAATCTCTCTTATGAATATCGATGCAAAAATACTCAATAAAATTCTTGCCAACCGAATCCAAGAACACATCAAAACGATCATTCACCACGATCAAGTAGGCTTCATCCCAGGGATGCAGGGATGGTTCAATATAAGGAAATCCATCAATGTAATCCACTACATAAACAATCTCAAAGAAAAAAACCACATGGTCATCTCATTAGATGCTGAGAAAGCATTTGACAAAATTCAGCATCCTTTCATGCTAAAGGTCTTGGAAAGATCAGGAATTCAAGGCCCATATCTAAACATAGTAAAAGCAATTTACAGCAAACCGGTAGCCAGCATCAATCTAAACGGAGAGAAACTTGAAGCAATCCCACTAAAATCAGGGACTAGACAAGGCTGCCCTCTCTCTCCATATCTTTTCAATATAGTACTTGAAGTTCTAGCTAGAGCAATTAGACAACAAAAAGAGGTCAAAGGGATACAAATTGGAAAGGAAGAAGTCAAACTATCACTATTTGCAGACGATATGATAGTATACATAAGCGACCCAAAGAACTCCACCAGAGAACTCCTACAGCTGATAAACGACTTCAGCAAAGTGGCCGGATATAAAATCAACTCAAGCAAGTCAGAAGCCTTCCTATACTCAAAGGATAAGCAGGCTGAGAAAGAAGTAAGAGAAATAATACCCTTTACGATAGCCACAAACCATATTAAGTATCTTGGCGTGACGCTAACCAAACAAGTGAAAGATCTGTATGACAAGAACTTCAAGTCTCTGAAGAAAGAAATTGAAGAAGACCTCAGAAGATGGAAAAATCTGCCATGCTCATGGATTGGCAGGATTAATATAGTAAAAATGAGCATCTTACCAAAAGTAATACACAGATTCAATGCAATCCCCATCAAAATCCCAACTCAATTCTTCATAGAGTTAGAAAGAGCAATTCAAAAATTCATCTGGAATAACAGAAAACCCAGAATAGCTAAAACTATTCTCAAGAGTAAAAGAACCTCTGGGGGAATCAGTATCCCGGACCTCAAGCTGTACTACAGAGCAATAGTGTTAAAAACTGCATGGTATTGGTACAGTAACAGACATGTAGATCAATGGAACAGAATTGAAGACCCAGAAATGAATCCACACTCCTATGGTCACTTGATCTTTGACAAAGGAGCTAAAACCATCCAGTGGAAAAAAGATAGCCTTTTCAACAAATGGTGCTGGCTCAGCTGGAGGTCAACATGCAGAAGAATGCAAATTGACCCATCCTTATCTCCTTGCACTAAGCTCAATTCTAAGTGGATCAAAGATCTCCACATAAAACCAGACACACTGAAACTAATAGAAGGGAAACTAGGGAAGAACCTTGAACATATGGGCACAGGGGAGAATTTCCTGAACAGAACTCCAATAGCTTATGCTCTAAGATCAAGAATAGACAAATGGGACCTCATTAAATTACAAAGTTTTTGCAAGGCAAAAGACACTGTCAAAAAGACAAAGCGGCAACCAACTAACTGGGAAATGATCTTTACCAACCTTACATCCGACAGAGGGCTAATATCCAAGATATACAAAGAACTCAAGAAGTTAAACTCCAGAGAGGCAAGTAACCCTATTAAAAATGGGGTACAGAGCTACACAAAGAGTTCTCACCTGAAGAATATCTAATGGCTGAGAAGCACCTAAAGAGATGTTCATCATCCTTAGTCATTAGGGAAATGCAAATCAAAACAACCCTGAGATTCCATCTCACACCAGTCAGGATGGCTAAGATCAAAAACACAGTAGACAGCAGTTGTTGGCGAGGATGTGGAGAAAGAGGAACACTCCTCCACTGCTGGTGGAATTGCAGGCTGGTACAACCACTCTGGAAAGCAGTCTGGCGGTTCCTCAGAAAACTGGGCATGACACTTCCGGAGGATCCGGCTATACCACTCCTGGGCATATACCCAGAGACTTTACCTGCATGCAATAAGGACACATGCTCCACTATGTTCATAGCAGCCTTATTTATTATAGCCAGAAACTGGAAAGAACCCAGATGTCCCTCAACGGAGGAATGGATTCAGAAGATGTGGTATATTTACACAATGGAATACTACTCTGCAATTAAAAACAATGAATTCACGAAATTCCTAGGCAAATGGTCAGAACTTGAAAATATCATCCTTAGTGAGGTAACCCAATCACAAAAGATCACACATGGTATGCAGTCACTGATAAGGGGATATTGACCCAGAATCTCAGAATACCCTAGACACAATCAGCATATCAATAGATTTCTAAAAAGATGAAAGGAGAGACCCCTGGTCCTGGAAAGACGGGATGTAGGGGAACGCCAGGACAGAGTAATGAGAGGGGGTTGAATGGAGAAAAGAGGGAGGGAAGGGGGCTTATGGGACTTTCGGGGAGGGAGGAAACGGGAAAGGGGAAGTGATTTGGAATGTAAATTAAAAAAATAAAATAAAATAAAATAAAAAGATTAAATCTTATCAAAAAAAAATAAAAAAGAAGAAGGGCACAATTCAAGGTGTCAGTTTTACATAGACCAGCAGTGTGGACCATACCCCTATCAGAACCTCTCTTGGAAAGGAAACATGGATGCAAAAGTTGAAACAATTATGTATAAATATTTTGGCAAATTATTGCTTTCTGTTAGGACATTTCCATCCATTCCCACTCTAACCAAGTACAGCAGGACAGACTTGGCTTTTTAAAGGGGATATCTATCTATCTATCTATCTATCTATCTATCTATCTATCTATCTATCTATCTATCTATCTATCCATCCATCTATCTATCTGTCTATCCATATATCCCCTGCTTTTTCTGAGGCATCACTCAGCATTTTAGAATTGGTTTCACCATTTGTGATTGGATATGTAGATTATTTGAGTGTTCTCCAATTGACTGAAGACAACTAAACTATGCCTCAGTTGGGTGTATTTTTACAAATTTAAGATCAATGAGTTTCTTCCTTTTTTAGTTTTTTAAATTAAAATGCCATGACACCATCTATCATTTCCCCATTTTAATTATTATAAAATTTATGTCATGGGCATCTGCCAATAGTCGAACAGTGTTCACAGTATTATGGAAAGGTGTAATAGCACATAGTTGATTATAAGTCTTCTTTAAAGCAGGAAATATAGTTAACTATGGACTGTGGCATTTCTTGATAATTTAAACTGTGGGAATCTGAAGATGTTTCTTCTTTTTTAGGGTACTATAAGTACTGAACCCTTTTGAGAAACAAATTGCATAGATTTAATATAAAAGTCATATAAATTTATCTAACCTGGAAATAAGAATGTTACTTAGTAACACAATGTTTAGTATAATAAAATATAGTGAAATATCTTGGATTTAATTTTCTAATTTTATTAGAATTATAGATCTTTAGCTAATACATGTGAATTTAAAAATTATAGAGGAGCATAGCTTGAACAAAAGGAAACATTTATTATCTATAAGAAAGCCACTAATAATATAGCAAGTGTTCATTGTGGGTATATTATGGCAACACATAAATGATTGTATATAGGTTAATATTAATAAACTGACAACTCTCTAAGTAATTGTTTTGATCACAATTTTATATTTCAGGGCTGTCAGACTATAGTTTATGGAAGAACTATAGCCCTTACATACCCATATTTTATGGCCGTTTATAATTTTAACACTTATATGAATTAAATGAAAAATGATAATATGACATAAAATTTAAATGACTGTAAATTCCTTTTGGAGCACAGCTCCATGCGTTTCTATGCCATCCCTGCTGCTTTCATGCTTCTGTGACACAACTGAGTAAACACAGGGCAGGGACAACATTGGATGTAAAGTCTGAAAGTCCTACTATGTGACCCTGATAAAAAGGTTGGTAATGAAAGCAAGGCTACACTTTCATATTTTCAGTGATTTTAAAGCATTTATTTAAACTCTTTCCTCATGACTCCCAGTAATCTTTTGAATTGACTGTAAATACATGGATGTAGAAACGAGTTATACACAAGAGAATTTTTTTAGTTTTAAGTCAGTATTTACATTTTTTACCATTATTCTTTGTGTGTACAAAGCAAGAAGAAACTAGTTTGACAGAAATATGAATGGCTAGAGTCTGTGAGACATTTACCAGAGATAGGATGGACTGATAGATGTTCTTAGGATCCTCCAGCACTCACTATCATTTTCATGCTTAGTTGTTCTGTGCTATAAGATTCACAGGATTGCATTTTATTTCCCCATTGCTGAGACTCAGTGATGAAACTTTCTTCTGACAAAGACATTTGAGAGGGATCAGAAAGGGAGAATTCAGAATGAATGACTCCTGTGTTTGTAAAATAGCACCAGGAATTAAATAAGATAATGCATGTGAAATGCTTAGCAGAAACCCTAGTAGAAAGTCAATAAACAGTAACCATCATCCCGGTTGTCAGAGAGCCACCTTTAGAATGTCTATAATTCATCATAGAAACCTCAGGCATTCAGACATGTTGAAAACAGTCTTTTAGACCATAAATATATTATATTAGATGAGGAAATATACTTATTTTCTTAGAAAATACCTATAAAAAGAACTTCCCACTTTCAAGGGCTACTAAATAACTAGAAGGTAGATGTGAATCCATTTTCTCCTAAATATGCTCTCTAGAGATTAGAAGGACTAGGAGAGCCCTTTCTCTTATTTTGAGATTGATCTAGAAACTGGGAAGTGGAAAGGGCTTTGTTACTATCAGACCCAGTTGCTGTAGCAATGAGAAAACAGATTATTCCAGGGAAAGCTGGGGTAGTGTGGGCTGCCTACTTTCTGTTATACTGTTCACACCATTGCATTTTAAAGACAGACTTTGCATCTTAGGAAGAATGAAGTTGACTTATCTGTCTTGTAGTTTCCCTTCAAAGGCATTTCTTCTTTCTTTATAAATTTATTCTTTCAAACACGATATCTCAAGCGCAGATTCTTCTCTCTCTTCTTTCCACACACCTCCCCCTCTACCCTCCTAATGTTTGGCATCTGCTCCTATCAGATGCTTAAGGAAGCCTCTCTGATGACAGTTGGACTAGGCACTGATCTATGATTATAAAAGAAGATTAAGAATTATTATTATTATTATTATTTGTTCTTTGCTACTTGTGTTTGGTTCTACCTTAGAGCCATCCAGCTTCCAGCTTCCAGTTCTTGGGGGCGATCCAGGCATTGTTGGTTGTGGGTTCTCTCTTGTGGCACAGGGATAGACATCAAGTTAGAATAGTTATTGGCTGGCCATTCCCTCAAGTTCTGAGCCTGAGCCAAGGATTTCCCCAGCACATCTTACAGACAGGGAAGGGGACATCGTAGTTTGACAGTTTGTGCACAGGTCCCACTAGCAGAAGTCAAAGGCATTTCTTCTTTTTTCTTTGTTTTGTTTTGTTTTGTTTTTTGAGATGGTGGGTTTTTTTGTTTGTTTTTGTTTGTGTGTGTGTGTGTGTGTGTCTGTGTGTGTGTGTCTGTGTGTGTCTCTCTGTGTGTGTGTCTCTGTGTGTAGCCCTGGCTGTTTTGGAACTCTGTAGACTAGGCTATCCATGTACTCAAAAGATCCATGTGCCTTTGCCTCCTGAGGGCTGGGATTAAAGGCATGGGCCACTACCACTGGCGAGTTTCCTAACTTCTAAGCAGTCATTTTAAAATTTCTAAGCTTCTGGTTCTTTGCATCATAATGATTACAGTCTTACATGATTTCCAGATTTTTCTAGGAGTCCGTCCTAGATGATAAAGCCAGAGATAAGAGAGAAGGGCTCAACTTGCGTTGAAGATCCAGACTCAAATGCAAGGAAAGGCCAGGCAAGCAATGATTTCACATATCAGTAAAGGAATGGGAGAAGAAAGATTATAGGAATACAGAGCATGTGACTATACCTAGCAAAAGGGGCAGCTGACATTCAGAGCCATCCTATGGACATACATGTATGTAGCATGTAATTATTAAAAAACAATCCATGCTATCTCCCGCTACCTTCTCTGGTCACGGCAGCCTCTGCCCCCATGGCTATCTCCAATCCGTGATCCACCCAATTTCCTGAGGTTAGCTGAGGGCGCACTCTCGATAGCCTGTGCTCTTCTGTGGTTAGTCTGCCACGACTTGCTCTAAACATCGAGCCTAGTATAAAAAATAAACTCCAGAGGCTTGTAATTTATCAGTCAGATTTATATTAGTAAATTCTCAACTAACCAGTACCCCCAGAAATCCCAGGGACTAAACCACCAACCAAAGAGTAGACATGGAGTGACCCATGGCTCCAGATACATATGTAGCAGAGGATGGCCTTGTTGGACATCAAAGGAAGGAGAGGCCCTTGGTCCTGAGAATGCTGGATGCCCCAGTATAGGGGAATGCCAGGAGTGGGTGGGCTAGTGAGCAGGGGGAGGGGGGATGGGATAAGGGGTTTTGGAGGGGAAACCAGGAAAGGGAATACCATTTGAAATGTAAATAAAATATCTAAAAAAAAAAAAAATTCTCAATCCCCAAAATGCCCATACAAAGAGCTCAAAACTCAATTGATATTGATAAAAACTGCCTACCTAGATTGGAGAAATTGCCCTACATTACTCTATTGCTCTTGTATGATATCCATAGTTACCTGTGGCTATTTCAACCCACATGGATCCGGTTTGTCTTCCTCTCCTATAGGTTCCATCTTGTCTCCTCATCTCCGTCTCTCTCTATCTCCCTCTGTCCCCACTTTAAAACTCTCAGCCCGCCTTCT
This sequence comes from Tokudaia tokunoshimensis, assembly GCA_036184795.1. NCBI lineage: Eukaryota > Metazoa > Chordata > Mammalia > Rodentia > Muridae > Tokudaia > Tokudaia tokunoshimensis. The sequence continues at coordinate 21,409,770 of BTHU01000014.1, forward strand.
TTTCCACTGCCCAATCACAGGCTCTAGCCTTATCTTTCACCTGCTGTCACCTGCTAATGGACAGCAATCTACACATGTATGTCATACTGAATTTGCTGTATTTCCTGCTAATTCAATAAAGTTCAAAGCCAGACATCTAAGTGTGGAGGTATGCTTTCCTTATTACTGTGAAAAACACATCTGTGACCTAGTTTGGACTCCCTAAGCAGCTTCTTTAGCAATAAAAAAAAATGATATTTTCATTACAAAATGAACGTTTCCCAGGTAATTTGGATTGTAGAGTTTGCAGTTTAATCTTTTAGGACTTTTTTCCCCCTCAGTATTTTTATATCAGGAGGAAGGCATACCATGATTAGCCTGCAGATTCAGTGTGGCTTTGTGGTTCAAACATTAGCTTGCATCAAACGGCTCTGCTTCTGTTTTCTGCTTGAAAAAAACTGACACTTGTTATGGTTCCGCTTACTGTGTGAGCCATCCCCTGTTGACTTCTGGACAATCACTATAAATCTCTATTATGCTGCTGTTATTGTCTTGTTATACTGGCGCTGTTGAGGTATCTTCTCAAGGGACACGAGCCCAGGTGTGCACATACAGAGGGAGGAATACTCTCCTTTAAACACACACACAAATAGCTCTTTTATTTGGCACAACACACATAAATGTTAGCGTAGCCAAAGGAATCTTGAACGGATATTTGCATTGCAAATTTTTCAGAAACCCGAACAAAGGTATCAGAGCTCAATCTGCTAGCCATTTGAATTTTGTTATTTCAGAGAGCAGTCCGTCTTTTTTACTTTTATTCCAGGGAAAAAAAAAGAATTCAGAGAGTCGAAATGTGGTGTCTCACAACCAGGTTCCAAGGCACAAGAATTTCTCATAAAAAAGAATATATTCTTGTTTCCCATGAAATTCAGTTATATAGACTTCCCTTTATAGGTACCTTTTCTTTACGACTTGTTCTGAACAAATATGCAGGGTTAAGTTCTCTTGTGGTATATTCATTGTTTTGTTATCCAAAGTGGTGGGTGGGAGATGCGGATGGCACTGTCAGATAGTCAAGCATAGGGTTTTCCAAAAGCAAGACTTCACGACTCCCTGTATTGCATTGTGATGTGACAAACACTTATATGAGAAAGTACAGACAGGTGGGCATGCTTTCAAGGTATGGATGGAATTTACGGAAAGTGTAATAAAAACTGGGCTACCCTTGTCTTCTATTTTTAGCTGATAGAAGGTTAAAAGTATATTTCTGAAAGTATAAGAAGAAAACAAATGTTGATTTTTTTGCAGGTAACTGATGAAATCCCTGGCAAATTTTTGACTGACTTATTTGTGGTACTGGGAAACTGAATCTCTTGAATCTGGGGTCTCCTCTGTGCTAGAAAAGTGCTTCACCTTTAAGCTATAGCCCTTGTTCATTTACTTTTATTATTTTCTGAATTTACTAAAAAAGAAAGTGGAAAGTACCTATACTGGCTGGTTTTATGTGTCAGCTTAACATAAGCTGGAGTTATTACAGAAAAGGAGCTTCCCTTGAGGAAACGCCTCCATGAGATCCAGCTGTAAGGCATTTTCTCAATTAGTGATCAAGTGGGGAGTACCCATTGTGGGTGGTGCCATCCCTGGGCTGGTAGTCCTGGATTCTATAAGAAGGCAAGCTGAGCCAGGCAGAGGAAGCAAGCCAGTAAGAAACATCCCTCTATGGCCTCTGCATCAGCTCCTGCCTCCAGGTTCCTGCCCTGTGTGAGCTCCTGTCCTGACTTTTGTTGGTGATGATCAGCAATGTGGAAGTGTAAGCTGAATAAATCTTTTCCTCCCCAACTTGCTTCTTGGTCATGATGTTTTGTGCAGCAGTAGAAACCCTGACTAAGACAGTACCCATATACTTAAAACTTTAGGACAAAGCTATAATCATCCGAAATACTCTTCTTTCCCCCCTACAGCACTAAATCCATACCTGGTTTTTCATGAATACAAGCAAAAATTATTTTTGATGGCTCATACCTATAAGTACATTATCACTGAGAAAACTATAACAGAAAAATTGCTGCCCGACCCAGGCCAGCCTGGGTGAATTCTACATTGAGACTGCATGGGCTGCAGAGATGGCTCAGTGCTTAAGAGCATTAACTGTTCTTCGAAAGGTCCTGAGTTCAAATCCCAGCAATCACATGGTGGCTCACAACCATCCGTAATGAGATCTGACGCCCTCTTCTGGTATATCTGAAGACAGCTACAAGTGTACATACATATAATAATAAATAAATCTTAAAAAAAAGAATGAGACTGCATGCACATTTCAAAAACAGCAATAGCAACAAGACGCATGCTATCTACCTATCTATCTATTTATCTATCATCAATCTATATATGGATATATCTCCTTATATACAAACATGGATTTATGTGTATATTTAAGCATACAAGCAATTTTATTTTGTGGAAAAACAAAGTAATATATTTGAATCATTTTTGCTTTAATATAGAAATATGATATGATATATATATACATATCAATTCCATTATAATATGAAAGAAAATATCTGTTAACCAAGATTTTGTATTGAATAATTTGTTGTTTTCAGAGTGTGAGAAAAATACTTTTTGTGTGAACAAAATATGAAATTTCAAATAGAATTTAGTTAAAGGAATATATAATCTCCTTCAAGAAAGAAAATGGTCATAGTAGAGAGGTTGGAAGTCTGAGAACTTATGATAAAATTTCCAAGTAGCTGCTAAACTGTGGACTAACACAGCACCTCCTCATTTGTGAAAGGGAAAGTTTACCAAGAAAAAAGAAACTAAGTAGCAGTGCTACACAAACTGTGAACTAGCATGATTATTGGAATTAAATGTTCGAGGATCAGTGTATGATTCAAAACCCAAGAAAGACATTTAGTTTACGAGTAGCAAAGTTAAATCAACATGCTGAAACTATGTGCATTTTAGAGATATTAGATAAAGGAATAAAATTAGAAAGCATACTTAAACATGAGCAGAAGAAAAAATCAATTGAGAATAGATGAGACCAAGTTAAAAGAGAGAGAGAGAGAGAGACAGAGAGAGAGAGAGAGACAGAGAGAGACAGAGAGAGAGAGAGGAGTGAAAGATAGAGAGGGGGAAAAATATTATATGAAAGAATAATAGCAACAAAAATAAAGCAAAGTAGAAATGAGGTCAAATTTGCAATCAACTTTAATGAAGCTCTTTACTCCAAGACAACGATCAGGATGAAAAAAAAATAATATAATTTTATTTGGTTTATAGGTCTAAGTTTTGTTTTTATTTTTTATAAAGAAATTTTAACACATGTCCAAAGATTACATGTCCAAAGTAGTCATGTAATCTTTTAGAATGCTGTGATGCCTCTCCAAGTCATCCAGAGTTAAGTTTGACATTTTCCCATGAATGGGCATTTTTTTCTGGTCTCTGTGCTCACTTTGCTCTGGTCTACAAGCTACTTTGCATTCTAGAATCCATCTTGACACACAGTAACATCAATGGGACCTAGTTCCCTCTGCTTGGGGTATCCTACTGCCTCTCTTTCTCCTTCCCCTTGGTTCAAGCATACAAAGAGAAGAGAGCCATCTGAGAACTAAGAACTTCTTCTCACCAAAGGACTGAATGAGCTAGAACCTTGATCTTAGAATTCCTCATCTACAGAACTGTGAGAGAATAATGTCTAACTGTTTAACCAATATGTCCTGTCCCATGTATCACCCTTGAGTTGACTAGTATGGCTTCCTAGACAATAATCTAAATCCCTAGGATGTATTTAGAAGAAACTGTAAGAACATTTTGCCTAACTTATATTGCCAAGCAGTTTAAATGAAACTATTTCCTTATGATATGTTCAACATAGATTCAATGAATATAATGGCATTTAGTGTTTTCTTACATTGGACAGATTATTCCTAGGTTTTCAATGCCTTTTTGAAATTCAACACTAAGCCACAAGTTAGAGCTTTCAAGAGCAATAGTAAATTAAAGATTATACTCAATCTCCTCTGTGGTCATAGGGGATTAATGAAGACAGGAAATTTGATAATTCTTAAAATATTTGCTAATAATTTTGTAAGTAGTTCTTCATGATAATGTGATATTTTTGTAAAGAAAAATGTCTTTGCTCATTTTTAGTTACATTTATTCTATTTTGTTCAGAAATGAGTACTTATAAAATCAAACCTTTGCTTTTCAGACTTTTAAACAACTTTAAATAATATAATATATTCTTTCAAAAGATGTATTAAGAGTCAAATTTTATGTTTGTTGCTTAGTCACATTATTTTGGTAAAACCATAGTTATATTAAGAAAATCAGGAGAAAGTTTCATAGGAATAGTTCAGTAAAGATATCTATGTTTTTCTTAATTATAAGTAATAAAGACCTAGGTATTCTTCACATTTTTTTTGGCAAGATTTTCTAGGTTCTATTTCATGCCTCCTAAACAGTAAGTTCTGTCACATGTGCCTCAGAGAATATTTCTCAGTTTTTCTTTGTTTGCTTCTTTCATCTGTATTGTGTTTAGTCAGTGAGACATGGAGAATTGAAGAAACACCCCACATTAGACAGAGGAAATCACCCTTAACTGAATTGGCTAAGTCTATAGAGATGTAAGCATTTGTTCTTCACTTTTCAGAGTCCAGCTATGGACTGAATTATCTTAGTTCCTTCAACAAATTTGTATATCATACCCTTAACCTTAAAGACCACATCTTCAAAAACAGTCAGATTGAAGGCAATGTCCCCAGCCTATGAATCCAGCAAGGGAGGTTGTAATTCTGGGACTACCACGTGACAATACAATCTATTTTAGGTACTTTAAAGAAGAGATATGATGCAGTTCCATTTCTATCCCTTGTAGACAGAGTGAGAAATTGTCTGGCCAGAGGCAAGGAAAACAATCCTCTCCACAAATCAAACTAGGTAGGATCTTGATCTTTGGATTCCTGGGCTCCAGATCTGTGAGAAAATAAATTTCTGATTTTTAAGCCACCTCCTCCCCTTCATTTCTTGGTCTATGATATTCTGTTATGATAGCCTGAGCTAAGACAAATCTTCTGCCCCCTCTGTCATTTTTAAAGGGATTTCTTTGTCCTGAGATCATATCATGAGGAATAAAGTTGACAAACAAAGAGACTGTGCGAGACACAGAAATATGGACAAATCAGACACTAAGATGCATCGGTTTCTTTCTGAAACTGAAAAGTATAATTAACTGAAGAACAATTTATTTCAGTGAAAAACAACTATAGCAGAAGAAATGCCATGCTTTCCCAACTAGAGTGATAAAAATAACATTTTCCCACAGATCAGAGCTTTCAACCAAAAGGTCACATGTGGTATAATCAGTCTATTTGTTTCAAGCCTATTTCTCAGCATGCTCTATAATTTAAAGCTAATCAGACACTCGGTGGAAATATAAAATAGGACACGTTTACAGCTTTTGATATATTTAACCCTGACTGCATTGTCTTTGAGAACTATTGTTCTATAGGAAAACTCTATTTTTCTTTTCCGTTTTTTTAGATGTCATATGTTATTTGCTTTTGTGTGTGCACACATTATTGCACGAACATGCTATGGGATGTGCTTATGGAGGCTAGGGGACAGCTTGAAGGAGTGGTTCTTGACTTCCATTAGGACTAGAGATAGGACTCGTGATGCCAGATTTGGTAGCAAGCACATTTGACTGGATGAGCCCTTTCTCTGGGCTTCCATGTGTTTCTGGATGATCTCTAAGTAAACAGAACTTGAGAGTCCTCTTCTGTTGAAGAAATAACCTCAATAATTTACTTCTGTGACGATTCCCTCGGTAGCTTACTTCACTCATTCCTCAGGCCATGATGATTTGTTTTACTTAGGTTAAGAAGATGCTGGTAGATGTGACAGAAACTGATTGACAAGTGCTTGCTAAGGCCTCTTGCCTTTCATGCTGTTCCTCAGTGCCTGATGACTATGATATGATATGGACTAGCCTGCTAGATGATGAGACACAGGGGGTCAAATAATCTCTGTGACCTCCTCCCTGTGACATGCTAACTCCTAGACCTGGAAAGATCACCTTACACCCTGCCCCCCACCCAAATGTGCTGGCCCAGACCAGAAGTATATCTGGGTGACACATAAGAATATGAGTGACAGTAATGGCTGTATGCATGCTACTAATTTTAGAGATACTTTGTTATGAAGCAAATGTTAATTGATTCATTGGGATATTAAGAAGAAATCAAGATAGAACTATCAACAAATGAAAATCCCTGTGAGTTTGAGGCCACTTTGGTTCATAATGAATTTCAGGGCAACTAAGATTGTGTAATGAGATCCTGTCACAAACATGCAAACATCAGAACCAAACCAAACCAAACGAAATCAAACCAAACCAAACTATCCAAACACCAAAAAAAAAAAAAAAACAAAAAAAACCCCACAACAACAACAACAACAACAAAAAACCCAAAACAAAACAAAGCAAAGTATCACAAATTGTGAATATTCATCCATACCTCACAAATCCAGGAAGTAGTCAGAACAATTTGATACCCCAAATGAAAAAGAACACCAGAATAACAATAGACAGACAACGTTTGTTTAAATTTTGTCCAACTGTAACACATATGTATGGCTATTCATATACATCATTCCTGAAATGTCTCTTATATTTAAGACACTGTTTTCCTTTTGCATATTACATACCACTTAGCCCACTGAATACTTTAAAGGAAAATCAGTGTCCTTTGGCAGATGTGAAATCTGTGGCTAAGAAAAAAATTATAAAGTTGCCTTGGATAGGCAAGCTATAAAAGTCTGTTCTCAGTGTAATGTTTCCCAGCAAAACACCATCTTATTATTACTAGGACTGTGAAGAGTCAGCCAGCAGGCCTGAGTGTGTGAGTAATACACATTGTGGATATGGTCATGATTCTATACGATGCCTAGAAAGTCTGCCAAAGTCTGAATTAAAAAACTCACTTATAAAATGGAATGCTTCTATTTTGATGTGAAATAGTTAACTGGCTTGAGGGAATTTTGTAAACCTAAGTATCACTATTGTTTTTGTTATTGGCAGCTATTGATCCCTGACTGTACAGCTCAGACTCATTAACACTTTTATTACCTTGTCAATCAAAGCTCCAACAGCACCAACCAGTGACCGAAAGGATTTGCCATTATTAACAAGAGTGTCTGGTGCCCAGGAGCAATGGAATCCTGCTGAAAGTGGAAGGTGACATCAGCAGGGATTTAGATAGACTTGAGATACAGAAAGTAATTCATAGGTTTTTCTGTTCTAAAATCATTCGAAGAAACAGATTTTCTCACTTTCTTTGAATGCTTAGGATTTGAGTTTTAAGAAACCTTGTTTCAAGCCAGTAGGAATAAAAGCTTATGTTACTTTAAACTGTTTTGGGTCCAATTTCATTGTACAAGTTTGCTGAATTGCACCAGTCCCAGGGCAAATGTAATATGTAGGCAATAAATGTTTCTTATGTGCATAGCTAATTTTATCATTTCCTCTAATAGTGGCCTATTAGAGCAAACAGATTAGCAGTTAATTGGCATCCAACAAAGAACTATTTTGGCCTTTATTTGCTATTTTTTTTAATCCATTAGTGATCTTAGTCAATACCAAAGCTGAGTCCTGAATTTCAGTGCTTGTCATTACCTTGTTGAAATGCTGCATTTAGAATGTCATTATTTGCTAGATGTTCAACAGATTATACATAAATTTGTTCCTCTGGAGCATCCCTTACTTGCCTCATATTCAGCTATTTACAATTTCATGGTGATTATCTTCATAGAACACAGGCATTTTCAAATATCTGAACAGCTAATTTTGTTTTATGCCTTGTATTATCTTAACAGGTACTTATTGAACAGATAACTTGTATAAAACATGAAGCTACAGGATATCCTGACGATGACAAGATGCTTTTGCTAAGGTGTATATACAAATAGCCATACCACAAAGCAGTCATAACTAAAAGCTGTAAGACTGGTATCACACACACACACACACACACACACACACACACACACACACACACACACACACACTCAAAGTCATAGGAATCTAATGGAGTGAGGATTTCCATGTTGCTGGGATGATCACAGAGACCTTGTGGAAGTTAACACAGGTACAGGATTGCCCATAGAAGATTTTAGCAAAGAGAAATACAAATGAAAACAAAGGTTTCTGGCTGCTTAAAAAGCTACAACAGAACCCCGCAAGCTGGAGCTTAGAAACACAGAAACCAGTTTCTGGATGCTGTAAAATCTAAGATTAAGGCAGAGTCCATGTTCAGTAAGACCTTACTTTGTAGCTTATGGATGACACTTCCCTGGTATGTACTCACATCATAGAAAGCATGAGCCGGGTCCCTGAACTATGCTGTACAAAGGCACAGTCCTTGTGAACTAATTATCCCCAATAATGCATAATTATTCATAAGTCAACATGTAAATTTTTGATGGACACCAACATTTGCACCATAGTAAACGTGAAGTTTAGGAAACAAGGACTGCTTGATCTACATATCAGTAGCCACCCAAGATTCATAAACTGAAATGAAATTTTGTAGAGAGTGGCATACTTTTAAAGATTTTGCATCATAGAACAGCATAGGTGGACCACTGCTTTGGGAAATGTAACACAGCCATGCTATCTATCAGCACATTACATCTGAAATAATGACAGTTTTCCACTGTGGATACAAACCATGGTTAATTACACCTTCTGTAATTACTAGGACATACATTTGTTTCAATTGCTTATCTGATCTTAATTGAACTTTGGTAAGTGGTATACAATAAGAAAATTATCTATTTCTTTTACATTTTCTAATTTTGTGTACTGCATGTATTTAACGTATGTGCTTATGACTCTGATTTTGTTGGACTGTGTTGCTGTGTCTCCTTTTTCATTTCCAATTTTGTTAATTTGGATATTCTTTCTGCACCTTTAGGTTAATTTAGCTAAGCGTTTGTCAATCTTACTGATTTTCTCAAAGAAACAACGCCGTTTCATTTAGTCTTCATATTGTTTTATGTTGTCATTGTTTTTTGTATTTGTTGTTTTCAGAATTGAAATGAATTATCTTCCTTGAGGGCTGCTTCACTCCCTTTTTACTCCTAAATATCTATTAGAGGTTTCTACTGCACTTTTGCCCATGTAGTTGCTGAGGAAAGGACACAGAGACACTGTAATTTATTGATAAGTTGTAGGTACTAAGCTGGACAGGTTCTGAGTTAGTCTCATCCTTCCCCCTGATGAAACCTTCACTTACCAATTTGCTTTCTCCCAGGTTACCTCTGTTTCTTCATTCAGCCTGTCCTCAGAATGAACTTCTCTTGACCACATGCTCCTGGGCCATCCCATTTGAGGGCAACCACCTTCTCATTCTGTTTTCTGCAACCCCTGGTCTCTCGAGACTCTTCACTTGATTCTAAGTTTCACTTTCCTATCCTCTCTACCCAGTCATGTGCCACAACAAATGCTGGCAATCAGGAATTAGTGGGAAGCATTATTTACAGCACACTGGTTATACAGCGTACAAGACACATCTCAACATTTCAGTCCTGAGTTTGATTATGTCTTGTCATCTATTGCTTTTGGGTAGAGAGAGGGGGAACTCTAATCAGGATATATTATATTCAAGGAAGAAAAACTATTTCTAATACAAGAAGAGGAGAAAAAAGAGGAACAGCAACAATAAAATCATAGCTAACTCTACATAAGTTGGTGAAACTATAAGCCCAGTATAAATTCCTGTGATTAGAAGTCTTATGACTCAAATCTTTATTATAAAATGAAATAAATTTAAAAGTCTACTAAACTGGAAAACTAAACTAATTCATTAAGATCAGTTTCAAAAGCTAGTGAGATAGCTCAGCAGGTTAAAGGCATCTGCTACCAAGTCTGACTACTTAAATTTGAGCCCCCAGGACCCACATGGTGGAAGTTGTCATGTGGACCTCACTTAAATTATGTGTGATAGCTGGGTCCTCAGGCAGTATTATGTCCAATTTTCTGAGGAAACACCAGACTGATTTCCAGAGTGGTTGTACCAGCTTGCAATCCCACCAACAATGGAGGAGAGTTCCTCTTTCTCCATATACTCACCAGCCACTCCTGGGTATGTACCCAAAGATGCTCCAACATATAAAAAGGACACATGCTCCACTATGTTCATAGCAGTCTTATTTATAATAGCCAGAAGCTGGAAAGAACCCAGATGTCCCTCAACAGAGGAATGGACAGAAAATGTCGTACATTTGCACAATGGAGTACTACTCAGCTATGAAAAACAATGAATTCATGAAATTCTTAGGCAAATGGATGGAACTAGAAAATATCATCCTGAGTGAGTTAATCCAATCACTAAAGAACACACATGGTATGTACTCACTGATAAGTGGATATTGGCCAAAAAGCTTGGAATACCCAAGATATAATTCATAGACCACATATAACTGAAGAAAGAGGAAGACCAAAGTGTGACTCCTTTGGTCCTTCTTAGAAGGGGGAACAAAATACTCACAGAAGGAAATATGGAGACAAAGTGTGGAGCAGAGACTGAAGGAAAGGTCATCCAGAGACTGCCACACCTGGGGATCCATCCCATATAAAATCACCAAACCCAGACACTATTGCAGATGCCAAGAAGTGCTTGCTGACAGAAACCTGATAAAGCAGTCTCCTGAGAGGCTCTGCCAGGGCCTGACAGATATGGAGGTTGATACTCTCAGCCAACCATTGGACTGAGCAAAGGGTCCCAAATAGAAGAGTTAGAGAAAGGATTGAAGGAACTGAAGATGTTTGCAATAGGAAGAACAATATCAACCAACCAGACCCCCCAGAGCTCTCAGGAATTAAACCACCAATCAAAGAGTACACATGGAGGGACCCATGGCTCCAGCCACATATGTAGCAGAGGATGGCCTTGTTGTGCATCAATGGGAGGAGAAGCCTTGGTCCTGTGAAGGCTTGAAGGAGATGAGAGTGGAGGGGGAGCACCCTCATAGAAGCAGGGGGAGAGGGGATGGGATAGGGGGTTTCTGGAGGGGAAACCAGGAAAGGGGATAAACATTTGAAATGTAACAAAAGAAAATATTCAATAAAAGAAAAGAAAAAAATGGCAATGTACATGTTAAAAATTTATGTGTGATATTATGTGTTTGTTATTAAAGGGAATATGGGACTGACTACCATAAGCAAGCTATCTTGAATTCAAGCTACCCATATTCTTCTGTGAACTGCAATTATTCCATTTCCCCCTATGTATTTTTAAGTTATTAAAATAACAGGGGGAGGGGAGAGGGCTTATGGGACTTTCAGGGAGGGGGGAACCAGGAAAGGGGAAATCATTTGGAATAAAGAATATATCTAAGAAAAATAAATAAATAAATAAATAAATAAATAAATAAATAAAATAACTTTCTTTATGTACTATATTTTGACATTGAAGGAATGTTCTCTAGGAAGATACCACCTCAATATTTCTAATAATTCTCACCATCAGTGTCCACTATGAGTTAAAGTTGTCTGTCAGTATAATACTTTCAGATAACCTATAAACTACTCAAAAACATAATTTGAAAATATGATAGTAAATTTATGGAGCTTAATAACATTTCCACACTCCTGTATTTTATTCATAATTAAGTCTTGCTTAAGAATAAATGGTATAGGTTCTGGAGAGATGGCTCAGAGGTTAAGAGCACTGGCTGCTCTTCCAAAGGTCTTGAGTTCAAATCCCAGCAACCATCTGTAATGAGATCTGACACCCTCTTCTGATGTGTCTGAAGACAGCTACAGTGTACTTACATATAATAATGAATAAATCTTAAAAAAAAATGGTATATAGATTGGCCAGAGTGAACAATTAGGAGAGCCTTAAGGTAGGGAATGTCAGCAGAATGGCACATGAGAATACAGATATTAGTGAGGGATCAGAGAGTCTTCCTTTTGCAGTAGATGAAAGATGATGCAGAAATGCACGAGGTGCAGAGAATGAGAGATGTTGGAATATTCATTTATACAAACTCTCTTCAGGAAGAAATTGAAAACTCTCCCCCTCACTGCTTAGGGAGCTATATAGAAGAGGAAGTCTAAAGATTGTAAAAGCTAGAGGTAATGGATGACACCAAGGGAATAGTGACTTCTAGATATAACAGAACTGACGACATATGAACTCACAGAGACTGTGGCAGCATGCATCAAGTGTGCAAGGTTCGAGTCAGACTGGGTCCCAGTGCTGAGAAGGGGGAGTGGATAGGAGCTTCCATCCCTAACCTAAAAGCCATCTCCAATTGACATCTTTTTGTAAAGGAAAAATTAAGTTCTCCAATGGGGGTATCACTGTGGATATAAATCACACTCAAAGGTAGGCCTGACGTCAAGCCGTAATGTCCAACTCAAAATGAACCCAATGATATTTTTGTAGAATATTTTTCTCTCATTTCTTTGAGCATTTTTTTCTTTGCCTTATTGGTCTTTTGCCTGTATACTATGGTTTTTGATTTTGTAGCCTTGTAGTTTTTATAGGTTTTGGTTGTGTGTCTTTCTTGTACTTTCTTTTTGTTATTATTACTTTTTATTTTGTGTGCATGTGTGTTGCTCTTTTTTGTTTTTGTTTGTTTTCCAAAGTGAGAGAGAAATAATGCTTGGAGTTGGGAGTGGGTGTCGGGAGGATCTGTGAGGCACTGGGGATGAAAAAACCTTTATGAGAGTATATTGTGTGAAAACATTTACTCAGTATATTTATATATAATTAAATATATTTAAATAGTATATAATTAAAATCAGAAAGCCCAATAGAATAGTTTTGTTCAAATATATCCATGCAATCGTTTGAATACAGAAGCTTAGTCTTGCACTTGACCTTGTCTTACACTCGACTTAGATGTTTCCTGAGATTCTTTTAGTTGTAGCTCTTCCCCATGCTCCTTCTTTCTCCTGCTTACCTCCAGCTGCTATTATGGTTGACCTTATTTGTGAGTGCATGTATGGTTCAAAGGATTGAGTTTGAACCATGAAACCTAGGTTTATGCTAGTCAACAGTTTGCTGGATTGGAGAGTGCAACGCAAATGGAGTCTGTTAGGTTTTAGGTGGGCATCAGAAGCATGATGGGCAGAAGAGGGCAAGACCTGTGATGATTAGTGTTCCCATTCTCTCCTCCTTCATGGTTCCTAGCCATATATGGGAGGCACATCCAGTAAATGACCACAGATGAACATTCACTGTGCTCTCGACAAAGAGGCAACATGGTGGTGACCACTTGCGTGGCTTGCCGTACTTCACCCCCAGTTCACATTCCTTGAGTCTGTTTTGCAAAACTGATTGATCCTTTCCTCAATTCCTGTTTTCTAACATAGAGACATTAAAGTCTTAGATTATGGACTACTTTTTCTTCAGAATTATTCACTATGAGATTTTTAAAATTGGTTTATAAGCTTTCCTATGCCAAAATGTTACAAAATTTAGAGTACGTCAGACAAGCACATTGGTCTGAATAAATAGGCATTTCTGTTAGTCTACATAAAGAGAAAATAGCTAAATATTTAAAGCTCAATTTATTAGATTTAATTCCCTTAAATTATATGTTTTTAAACTTATTCATATTAAGATATAAATAATTATTAAGTACATTTGGCTAGTTTTGTTTGCTGCACTCACAGATTTCAATGACAACAACAATTTCTTATATTACAACAAAAATCAAAGACCTTTGAGTCCATATACTTGGATATGGATTTTATTTTCATCACATTATAATTGTATGACATTGCTTTTCAGTCTATTTCTATGTAAATGAGCATAAATATTTTTTAAAAATTTAGTAAAGATAGAGTACTAGGAACCCATTCCTTGGGACACTACTATGCAAATAGTACATAGAATCTATATTTTTCTAAGTACCCCTGTTTCCCTGTGATACTTCCTACTCCAAGATTGCTACATGTGACCCTTTCTTTCAGTAAAAATCTCCCAGATCTACTTCGGGTTCAAAGCCAGTCACACTGAAAAATTGTATATATAACACTTAGCATGTAATGGAAGTATTTGTCCCTTTCTTACTTTATGATTATCTTTGAACATATAGAAGCCATTCTCTAAAATAAAAAAAAAACATTAATGCAACCAATATGGAAATAAATCTGGAAGTTCCTTTCAAAATTAAGTATAGAACCATTTTTTGAGCAATGTGTCCTACAGTTTCAATGTGTGCTAGTCCCACAAATTATGTAGCTAGTCCTGGGTGAATGTGACCATCAGATTCTTTCCAATAAAGTGACAGGAACAGATTAAGGTTTAGAATGATTACTACTGCTGTTGTTTAGTCAGTCGATTCGGGGTCAGCCCTGAACGGCAGCATGATCATTAGGAAATGGTTGTTCTCTGACAGGAGAGAAATTGTGTGGCTTAATGTGAGAGAGTGGTAAAGTCAGGGGAAATGTGCAAGGCTGTCCAGGGTATTTATGGAGAAGATCTTCAGGATACTGTGTAGATTTTTTTTTAAAGCAAGGAACACGTTATATACAGGCATATTACCCAGAGCAGTATAGAAAAATTTTCATCTAGAAACATTTGGATAATGTATGAGAAAGTAGTAAAAATAATCACCTATCTGTGAGATTGTGAAAAACAGTTAATGGGGTATGTGTCATGTCTTTGAACATTTGAGCTACTGTAGCAAACCAACACAGATGGGGTGGTTGATAGGCAGTAGAATTTCATTCATCGCTCTGGAAGCTAGAAATCTGAAGTCAGGGTTTTAGTGGATGGAACTCTGCCAAATGTCTCTTTTGAGCTAGAGACTGCAAAGTTCTGGTAGAGTTGACTTCACGTATTTTTCCTATAGAGACACTGTAGCAGTCAGGACAAGGAAGTCATCGTATCTCGGTAAACTGTCAAAGGCCTACCTGCTAATAACCATGAGGATTTAGGATCTCAACATATTGATTTATGTAGAACATAAATTCCAGTGTGTATCAAATATTTAGGTAACTTCTGGACATGTTCTTCCCCTTTGTCAAATGTTATCACAATGCTTTGAAGTATCACAAGTTCGAAAATGAATATGCATACACAAAGAGTCTGCAGAATTTTTTTTGATTGAACATAAGAAGTTAAAAGGAAAAAGAGAATAAATGTGACAGGTTTGTCCCTTGTGATTGACTCCCATATTTACACAATGCCTTCTGCCATAAATGACTCATCTGAATCAGGGGTGTTGATCAGAATCAGGGGTGTTGATCAGTTTCCTTCCATGCGATTAGTTTAGAAACAAATGAACACGTGGCCAAACAAGGAATATAAGACAAAAAATTGGGGGACTGCGTTAGTTTCCTCAGGCTACTGTAGGAAATCACTCACAACTGAATGGCAGAAAAGAACAGAAAGTGATTAGTGGAGTCTCTCCTGGTTCTTGGAATATTTAAGTCTGACAGCAATGAAAGCAATGCAGGCTTTTAGCTTCCTGGGGAGGCTCCTGCAGCGGACCTGTGCAACCTTTCCTTTCCTGTTGAAAGCAGTCCTTCGCATTCTTTGGCTTGTGATTGTTACTTGTGTGCTTGCCTCTGTCCATCCTCTCTTCCATGGTACTCTCTCTGCTCACAATGGTAGGCAGGCAGCTGGAGCAGGAAACAGAGCAAGTACATTTCTGTCCACCAGGAAGTAGAGAAAACAGGAAGTGAGGTATAGGCTTATGAACTCACAATAACTACCCCCATGGGATATTTCTCCACATGGCTCTGTCCTCCACCTCCTAAAGGTTCCACAGCTGGATTGGACCACCCACCAGGGACTAGGTAGTCAAATGCATGAGCCTATGGATATACTTTCTCATTCAAACCACAAAAGAGGTGTCCTGGAAAGATGGTGGAGAGATGTGGAAAAACAATGTCATGTTTTTCCTTTGGTCAGTATTACATTTGGTTGCAATGGCTCAATCTGTTGTCACTGCCTTCATTTCAATCTGGGCATGAAGCCAGTAGGTGAAGGAAGATAGTTCCAGAAAAACCACAGAGGAAAAGAACAAGTCATAATGAGAGTACTATGGGAGATATAGTTAAAAATAATAATAACATAAGCCAGTTTTGGTCAGGATTTCTAATAATTAAGCCAGTAACACCTCAGGTAACTTAGACATTTAAATTCCTTATTAATCAAGTGAGAGGTGCAGCTGTATGATGGTGCTAATGAAAACCATTCCTGGGATACAGATATCCCAAATATGCAAGTCAGTACATGTTTTTGCATGTGTGTACAGCAAGTATATATTGATATTCACTTTCTGGTAAAATATTATAGTTTTACATAGAAATGAGTCATTAAATGAACTTTGTACTTCATAAATTATTTTAATTGAATGTAGAGGTTTTCTATAGTGCTTAGAATTTGCATCATTTAAGGGTAATTTGTGATTCTGATGACCACTTGTGGGCTGTACTAAATGTGGGACTGTTATCAGAATGTTGACACTTTTATGAGGTCTGTAGTCAGTCACTCAGACCCGTGTATGCAGCCACTTAATTTCAAGTAAAGAAAAGCAAGAGTTGGTAAGGAAGCTGTTGTTGTGGTCATGGAGACAAGTCATGAGACTGTGCCGGGAGCAATAGGAGTGATGTTAGAGACGGTGGACTAGACATTCACAGGAGATGCTGAAGTTCTTGAAATATGATTGGAAAATAGAAATAGAAAGCAAAGGCAGAGCAAAATCTGATGCCAAGTGTTTGAACCCCTCCACAAGTCTCTTCCCGACAGGCTGTCAGAACTAATGAGGCACGCCAAGCCTGCGAAATTGGTTGAGAATACTTTGTTTGATGTGACGTTTGAGCTTCTCTTTGATTTTATTTCCCAGATAGTAAAGAAAGGAAATCATTTTTTATTTTATCTTGTACGTTAGTCTGTGCTATTTTTAGATTCAGATGGGATGACAATAGCTCCCCTTTAATCTTCCATTAACCTGAAAAATAGTTTTAAAAACGTGTTGGTCATTTCTACAAGCCAAGCTTGACTCTTGATTTGAATTATAGGAGATTGTTTGAGGTAGGTCTTTCCTAAATTCTAAATAAAAATTACATTTTTGTAGGAATTGTATTGAATATTTAAAGCAGTTATAGGTCCATTGGTGATAATTATTAGAATTATTAAGATCATACATAATGGTAATTTTTACAACAAATTTAATTTTCATGAAAATATTGCCAAACTTGTTTTGATATCCCATAAATTTGTTTTTACTAACTCTGGCATCAAAGTCTACTTTTGAGAAATTGCTAATAGGAAATACTAAAACCCAGCAAACATATTCTTTATAAGAATTTCATCATTTTTATTGCAGCATAATACTTATAACATACATTTAATGAACTTAACCATTTTAAGCTAAGAGTTCAATGGTATTAGGTTCATTTGAAACATCATGACCATCCATGACATGAACTCTGTCGTCTACCTTCTGTTTTTAAGATTCTTACCAACTAAACAGTAAGTGCAATGATATAGTTTGTAGCATTCTGTAACTGGATTATTTAACAACTTAATGTCTTCGAGGTTCATCTGTGCTTTAGAGATGCCAGTTTTCTACTCGTGATAAAACAGAATAAATGTCCATGTATGAATATGTCAGTTTTTCTTCCTCTTTCATCCTTCATTGAATGTTTGAGTTGTTTGTTTCAGAATAACCATTCCTGCTGTGAACAAGTATACACAAACACCTCTTTAAAATTCTTCTCTTAAATCTTTGATGTATTCTATTGAGGCAGTTTATGGACCATTTGTTAACCATGTCTTGAACATTTTGATGTTTGAACATTTCTACATACACTACTTCCTAATGTGAACCACTTTACATTCCCACCAACAGTGAACAGTGGTTCCAGATTCTCCTCATTGTTGTCAACATTCCCTATTTCTGCTTTAGACTTTTTGAAAATATCTATGGTTTTGAGGCAGTATACATTTATTTATTTATTGTTTCATTAACTTTAAATTTGGTTTGCAGCACTCCCATCCTCCCATTTCCCCACTTACACAGCCTCTTCCCCATCCCCACACTGGCAAATCAAGTCACTGCAGAACTAGGCACATCCTCTCTCTCTGAGTCCACACAAGGCAGCCCAGTTAGGGGAACAAGATCCACAGGCAGACAACAGAGTCAGAGACAACTCCTGCTCCAATTATTGGGGGAACCTGCTTGAACACTAAGCTACATTGGTTGGGGGGACAGTTCCTAGGTTCAACCCATGCTGGTTAGTAGTTCAGTCTCTGAGAGCCCTCAAGGGTCCAGGTTATTTGACTCTGCTGGTATTCCTGTGGATTTCCTATCCAATTTGGGTCCCTCAATCCTTCTCACAACCCTTCTACAAGACTTCTTAAGCTCCATTTATTGTTTGGTTATATCTGTTTTGGTCAGTTGATGGGCAGAGCCTCTCAGAGGACAGTTATGCTAGGTTCCTGTCTTCAAGCATAACAGAGTATCATTAATTATGTAAGGAACTGGTTCTTGCACATGGGATGGGTATCAAATTGGGTCAGTCATTGGTTGGTCATTCCCTCTGTTTTTCCTCCACCTTTGTCTCTGCACTTTTTGTAGACAGAACAAATCTTGTGTCAAAAGCTTTGTGGGTGGGTTGGGATTATCCTTCTACTGGTGGGAGTTCTGCCTGCCTACAGGAGATGGCCACTTTAGGTTCCATATTCCCTACAGTTAGGCTTCTCAGATAGACTTACCATCATAGACTCCCTGGAGTCTCTCCCATCCTAGGTCTCTGGCACATCCTAGAGACACCGCTCTCCCACCCCCACCCCTACCCCTGCCCAGCTGCTGATTTTCATTCACTCTCCTAGCCCTCTCTTCACAGTTGGACCCACATATTCTGCCTCCATCCCTGTTGATCCTCCCATTTTTTCTCCCACCCATTGTGGTTCCCTCCCTTCATCAATGTCCTCGAATGACTATTTTATTTCCTCTAAGAGAGATGCATGCATCCTTCCTTGGGTCCTCGTTGTTACTTAGCTTCTTTGGATCTGTGGATTTCAGCATGGTTATCCTGTACTTCATGGCTAATATCCACTTATAAGAGTGAAGGAGTGTTCCCCTTGCTCCACATCCTCACCAGCATGCCACTTGAGCTTTTGATCTTAGCCACTCTTATGGGGGTAAGGCAGAATATAGGAGTTGTTTTGATTTGAATTCCCCTGATGACTAAGGACACAGAAAATGTATTTAAGTGCCTTTTGGCCATCAAAGATTCCTCTGCTGAAAATTCAGTTTAGTTTTGTACTACAGTTTAAAATTTTGATATTTGGTTCATTATATATTTTGGATATTAGCCCTCTGTCAGATGTATGGTTGGCAAAGAACCTTTTCCATTCTGTAGGCTTCTGTTTTGTCCTATTGATGATGTCCTTTGCCTTATAGGAGCTTTTCAGTTTCATGAATTCCAATTTATTAATTGTTGACCTTAGGAACTGAGTTATTGGTGTTCTCTTCTGGAAGTTGTCTCCTGTACCAGTGTGTTCAAAGCAAAACCCCACTTTCTCTTCTATCAGACTTAGTATATCCAGTTTTATGTTGAGGTCTTTGTTCCATTTGGACTTGAGTTTTGGGCAGGGTGATAAATATGACTATTTCCATTCTCTGCATCCAGACCTCAAGTTAGAACAGCACCATTGGTTGAAGATGCCTTTTTTCTTTTTTCTTTTATTTCATTGTATGGCTTTGGCTTCTTTGTCAAAAATCAGGCCTCTATATGTTTTTGGTTTATTTTTCGGTCTTTTGTTTTGTTTCATTGATCAACCTGTCTCTTAATATACCATACCATGCAATTTTTATTCCTATGACTCTGTAGTACAGCTTGAGGTTAGCGATGGTGATTCCCCCAGATGCTCTTTTATTATACAGTACTGTTTTCACTATTGTGAGTTTTTTTTTTCATGTGAAGTTGAGAGATATTCTTTCAATAAAGACTTGTGCTACAATTTTGATGGAACTTGCTTTGAATCTGTAGATTGCTTTTGGTGAGATGATCAGTTTTACACTGTTAATCCTACCAATACATGAATATGGGAGATCTTTCCATCTTCTGATATCTTCTTCAATTTCTTTCTTCACAGATTTGAAATTGTCATGTTGGCCTTTTATTTGCTTGATTAGAGTTACACCAAGATATTTTATGTGATTTGTGGTTTCTTGTGAATGGCGTTACTTCCCTGATTGCTTTCTCAGCCTATTTATCATTTGTATAAAGGGGGATACTGATTTCTTTGAGTTAGTTTTTTATCTAGCCACTTTGATGAAGGTGTGTATTAGTTGTAGGAGTTCTCTGGTAGAAATCTTGGGGTAATTTTTCTATAATATCATATCATTTGGCAATAGCTTTTGACTTCTTTTCCAATTTTTATCCCCCTGATGACCTTAGTAGTCTTGTTGCTCTAGATAGAACTTGGACAGCATTGTCTTGTCACTGATTTTAGTGGAATTGCTTTAAGCTTTCTCCATTTAATTTGATGTTGGTTATTGGCTGGGTGTGTATTGTAGCTATTGTGTTTAGGTATGTGCCTTGTATCCCTGATCTCTCTAAGATTTTTAACATGAAGGGGTGTTTGATTGATTAGCATCTAATGAGATGGTCATCTAGTTTTTTCTTTCAGTTGGATACTGTTGTTGGATTTTCATATGTTGAACCATTCCTTTATCCCTGGGACAAAGTCTACTTGATCATGGAGGATGATATTTTTGATGTGTTCTTGGATTCAGTTTGTGATTTTATTGAGTATTTTGCATTGATGTTCATAAGGTAAATTGGTCTAAAATTCTCTTTCTTGGTTGAGTCTTTGTGTGGTTTAGGTGTCAGGGTGACTGTGGCCTCATAAAATATATTTAGCAATATTTCTTCTGTTTCTATTTTGTAGAATTGCTTGAGGATATTTGATATTAACTATTATTTGAAAGTCTGGTATGCATTTGTGCTAAATCCATCTGGCCCTTTGCTTTTTTATTTGCTTCAGAGACTTTTAATTGCTGCTTCTATTTCCTTATTGGCTATGGGCCTATTTAAATTGTTTACCTGATACTGATTTAGCTTTGGTAAGCAGAACCTATCCAGGAAATCATCCCTTTCATTTATATATTACAAATTTTGTGGAGTACAGGTTTTTGAAGTAAGACCTAATAATTTTTTTTTTGATTTCCTCAGTGTCTGTTGTTATGTCTCCCTGTTCATTTTGTTAAATTGAGTATTATCTCTCTGCCTTTTAGTTAGTTTGGCTTAGAATTTGTCTATTTTATTGCTATTCTCAAAGAACCTGCTCTTGGTTTGCTTCATTATTTTTATTGATTTGTTTGTTTGTTTGTTTGTTTTGTCTCTAATTTATTGATTTCAGCCTTGAGTTTGATTATTTCCTGCAGTCTACTCCTCTTGGGTATGTTTGCTTCTTTTTGTTCTAGAGCTGTCGGGTATGTTGCTAAGTTGCTACTATGAGATCTTTATAGTTTCTTTATGAAAGTGCTTAGTGCTATGCACTTTCCTCTTAGCACTATTCTCATTGTCTCCTATAAGTTTGTGTATGTTGTCCCTTCATTTTCATTAAATTCTAGAAAGAATTTGGTTTCTTTCTTTATTTCTTCTTTGACCCAGTAGTCATTAAGTAGAGAGTTGTTGAGTTTCCAAGAGTGTATACTTTTCTGCTGTTTTTGTTGTTGCTACAGTCCATCTTTAATCCATAGTGGTCTGGTAAGATGCAAGGGGTAATTTCAATCTTTTTGTATCTGTTGAGGCTTGCTTTGTGACCAATTATATGGTCAATTTTGGAGACAGTTCCATGGGGTGATGAGAAGAAGGTATATTTTTTTGTGTTTGGATAAAATATGCTATAGATATCTGTTATGCCCATTCAATTCATAGTCTCTGTTTGTTTCATTATGTCTCTGTTGAGTTTCTCTTTCAATAGCCTGTCCATTGGTAAGAGTGGGATGTTGAAGTCTCCCACTATTAATGTGTGGAGTTAGATATGTGATTTAAGCTTTAGTAATATTTCTTTTACAAATGGGGGTGCCCTTGCATTTGGGGCATATACATTCAAAATTGAGATGCCATCCTGATGGATTTCGTTCTTTGATGATCCCCTTCTCTTTTGATTACTTTTGGTTGAAAGTCTATTTTATTAAATATTAGAATGGCTACTCCAGGTATTTCTTGGGTCCATTTGTGAAAAACCTCTTCCCTACCCTTTCCTTTGAGGTAATGTTTATCTTTGTGGCTGAATTGTATTTCTTATATGCAGCAGAATAATGGATCCTGTTTATGTACGCACTCCGTCTTTTTATTGGGAAGTAAGTCCATTGATGTTGAGAGATATTAATGACCAATAATTATGTTTCCTATTGATTTTGGTGGTGGTAGCTTGTGTGTGCCTGTTTTCTTTTGCTAATGTGAAATTATTCGTTTCTTGTGTTTTCTTGGGTGTTGGAAATTTCCTTCTACTATTCTCTGTAGAGCTTGAATACTGCAAAGATGTTGTTAAATTTAGTTTTGTCTTGGAATATCTTGTTTTCCTCTTTATGAAAATCTATTGAATGCTTTGCTGTATATAGTAGTCTGGCCTGACATCTGTGTCTCTTAGGGTCTGCAAGATATCTGCCCAGGCCCTTCCAGCTTTTAGAGTCTCTGTTGAGAAGTCAGTTGTAATTCTGGTAGGTCTGCTTTTATATGTTACTTGACCCTTTTTCCCTTGCAGCTTTTAATCTTCTTTTTGTTCTGTACATTTTGTATTTTATTATTAAGTGGTGGGAAGATTTTTTTTTCTGGTCCAAGCTATTTGCTGCTCTGTAAGTCTATTGTATGTTTATATCCATCTCTTTCTTTAGGTTACGGAAATTTTCTTCTATGATTTTGTTGAAGATATTTTCTGGGCCTTTTAGTTGGGAACCTTTTCTTTTATTCATATTATTCTCGAGTTTGGTCTTTTCATAGTACCTCAAATTTCCAGGATATTTTCTTTGACTGATTCATAGATTTCTTTTGTCTTATCTTATAAACCTGAGATTCTTTGGTCCATCTTTAGTATTCTGTTTCTGAAGAGTTCCTGTTTTCTTTCCTAGGTTTTTCAGCTCCAGTATTGCCTCAGTTCATGTTTTCTCCATTGCTTTTATTTCCAATTTCAGGTTTTTAACAGTTTTACTCATTTTCCTAACTTATTTGATTATATTTTCGTGTATTCTTTACATTTATTCATTTCTGTTTTAAAGGTCTGTACCCATTTGATTGTATTTTTCTAGATTTAAGTGATTTAGTCATGTCTTCTTTAATTCCTTCTGTTATCTTCATAAGATTAGATATAAGTTAATTTTCTCTTGCTTTAGGTATGTGAGGATATTCAGGGCTTGCTATAGTAGGATAGATGGGTTCTGTTGGTGCCAGATTGCCCTGGCTTTTGTTAATTGTATTTTTTACACTGGCCTTTAGCTATCTGGTTGCCCCTAGTATTGGTAGGCCTGGTAGTCCCTGATGGCTGCAGGCATCTGGTACTCCAGAAAGAGGTGGTAGTTTCAGGTAGCAACAGGCCTCCAGGGATTCTGGCAGAGATTTTGGTCCTCAATGACTGCAGACCTCCAGGATTGCAGGTAGATGTATGGATGGAAAGATGGCATGCAGAGAAGATGGGGTAGACCTTATGACTGCTGAGGTAGCTGGGAAACCCACAAGGCAGGGGTTTGGGGCATGGGGATTTCACCTGGTTGTCTGGGGTAGCAGGAGACCTCCAGGGTTGCAGGCAGAATTTTGGTTCAGGGAATGGAGTGTTGATCCTGGATTGGCAGTATATACTTTGAAAACCATATTTTATCAAAGTTTATACTTTCTTGCCACTGTAAGAATTGTGTCTACTATTAATTTTCTGTGTCTTCAGCATCATTCTGAATTTCATCACCACCCAAACATACACACACACACACACACACACACACACACATTAACACTGCTCATTTAAATCATGCATTTAAGCAACTATTGTTTCTCTTATCTAATCTCTTTATCTAAAAATCTACCTTTCCAACTTATTTAACAAATATTCATTTCATCCTTATTTTGAAATTAGTGTAATATATACCCTAGAGGTACAGTATTCAGTACATCTGATAAAACTTCCTGCTCTGGTGGGGGCCTGGCACTAGTATATATGATACCTAGAAAGGTATAACTTACATAGAGTGCTGCATGGTGGTCAGTCATATATGAAAAAAAAAACATGTAAGTTATGTAGAAATAGGTCAAGGGTGAGAGAGAAATTTGTAAATTATTTGGGAGAGGAATATATCACTAAAAAATTGATATTCGAACAAGAACCTGAAAGAAAATTACAAGGAGCAAACTACAAAGATTGTCTAAAAGAATTAGCATTTCAGTCAGGAGAAACAATATATACAAAGACCCCTTGCAAGTCTATAGTGGCCAACTTAAGGAGTGTAAAGGGCGACAATGCAGTTGTATATGAATGTGTGAACTGAGCTTGTGTAGAATTTGAAGCAGCAAGCTGCCAGAAAGGGACACATCACAAAAGCTCTGTGAAAACTGTATTTGGGGAATATTTCCCTGACCTCTTACCAAGATAAAATAAACAATTCCACAAGATTATTATACTCTGAAAATACTATACTTACTCCTGAAATATATATTAATGGTAAGACAAGTGGGTTTTAAGCATCCAAAATTTAGGATATTACCTAATATCTCTTTTTCACTAATTGTCTAATCCCTGAGTCCCACAAATCCTTGGTTTGAATCACATTGTTTTTTGATTACAATAGAAATTCAAAAGAAGACTCTGGGTTTGACAAATATCACAAAAGAAACCATGGCAAAATTTGAAGGCTGGTGATGTGTAGTTATTATAAGTAGTTTTTTTTTCTTCCCAGGTGACTAGAAGAATTATTATAGCATCAACAGGAACAGGAGAAACAGGCAAGTAAGTTGATCTCTTAGAGTTGAAGATTGAAAATAAATGTGAACAGTGAGAAAATTATAAAGAATTTTGCTCTAGCTATGCGATGCATAGGTTCTAGTAATTATGCCTATTTATTATAATTTCATAAGAGCATTGTAGGTTGCTGATGCTTTTCTTCAGCAAGATGTAAGACTGAGTAGGAAAGCAGGTCTTCCTAGGAAACCAGTGGCTCCTTGTGCCTTTCTCCCTCTCTTTCCTCTTTCTTCTTTACCCAGACCTAGTAGTTGGAAGAAGTCATTTTAGGTAATGATGGTGTTTTCTTTCGTAATTGGCAGCACTTCTTAACCTATAAGGAAGGTTATTGTGATGCACGCTAACAGGACACATTAGGCGTTCTCCCGCACTGAGATTTGCTCAGCAGATGTGACCTCTTGGTTTCCTTATCCAAATGCTGCTTCCTCAGCAATAACTCATGATGCCAGCACCCAACTGATTCAGGCATCATAGGAGCCTTTTGCTGCTAAATGTAAAATGGTTGGGATAACACAAGAAGAACAGAGATCAACTGAAAGGAAGATTATTTTACTGATTAATAAATAGATAATGCTAAATTTTGACCAGGCCTTTCTTTGTCAAATAATTAAAAATTATAGGAACAATTTTTAAAGAAGGATATGCTATCAAAAGGCTGTGGGCAA
The DNA here is from genome assembly GCA_036184795.1 of Tokudaia tokunoshimensis. Taxonomy (NCBI): domain Eukaryota; kingdom Metazoa; phylum Chordata; class Mammalia; order Rodentia; family Muridae; genus Tokudaia; species Tokudaia tokunoshimensis. The sequence goes on from BTHU01000014.1 coordinate 21,435,418, forward strand.
GGCTACTTAGGTTAATTCTAACTATCAAAATAGTTGGCAATTGTTCAACCACAAGGACGTTGAAATAAAATAGTCTTGAGTTGTATGTGGGTATATATATATATATATATATATATATATATATATATATATAATGAAAGTGTGAATGTATGCATACTATGCAAATGAGTCTTTGCTATAAAAATATAGGTGAGTGAGATTTCCACAATACATAAGAAAATCACGAATACCTATGAAGAAATAATAATATGAATTACTAGGAAAATATGCTTTGGAATTACGCTCACGGAAGCTTTGCTAGAATAACCTGGTGAGAGGCTGGGCCTCTAGGGTCCCTGCTGTGTGAGAGGACTGGTTCGAATGCTTTCATACTGCAGTGATGCCCCTCTTGGTGCTTCATTAACAGTGTGTTATAATGATTGCTTATTTTTCCCATTCTCTCAAGATGTTCAGAATAGTCTGATATAAAAACCCCAAAGATAATACAGTTATTACCAAAATGACTCTCATTTTACAAAATTCATGAACCAATGTTTGGGTTGAACATATCTTACATTTTTCCCTTTACTTTTTAAAATGACAATTTTTATTAAATTTGCTTATTGATAATTTCATACATATGTCTTGTGCATGCTGGTTATCTTTTTTTTTTTTCAGATTCACTTACGTCCTGATTGCGGCCTCACTCCCTCCTCTCCTTCCAGTCCTGCCCTTACAAATCCCTCCCCCCCACCACCGTTAATTCCTCCCCTAAGTAGGTATTCCAGTAAGGGGAAGGGGAACCAACATCAGGCAATCAAATCAATCACATGAAGACTCACATGTAGACTCACATGAAGACTACGCCATACATCTGCTACAAATGCATAGTGGGGGGAGCTAGGTCTAGCCCCTGCATGCTTTTCTGGTTGTTGGGTCTTCTTGTGGTGTCCTTGACTCCTCCAGCTCTCTCATTTCTATCCCCAAGTCTTCTACAAGACTCCCTGAGCACCGCCTGATGTTTGGCTCTGAGTCTCTGGATCCGCTTTCATTAACTGCTGGATGAATCCTCTCAGGGGACAGTTATACTCGGCTCCTATCTGGAAGCATAGCAGAGTATCACGAATAGTATCAGGGATTGACTGTTTAACATGGGATGTGTTTCAAGTTGGGCTAGTCATTGGTTGTCCATTCCCTCAGTCTCTGCTTCCTCTTTATCCTGTCACATCTTGCCTGGGGAGAGGGGGTGTGGAAGAGTGCTGGGAGTGAGAGGATGGGGGGGGGTTCATCCTTAGGAGTAGCTGGAGACCTGGGACTAGGGAGATTCTGGGGAGTCTATGGGGTGACCCTAACTGAGACTCCTATCAGCAGAAGATATGGAAACTGAAGTGGCCACCTCCTGTAGCCAGGGGTGACTTCCAGTGGAGGGAGGGGGCCACCAACCCAACCACAAAAGCATCCAAGTTAATCTCATTCACCATCCTGTCATATCCCATACTTCTCTCAAATCTGTCCTTCCCTACAAGTCCGTTACTCACATTCATGATGTTTCTCTTTAATTAGAGCTGCAATTGTCTCTATTTGTATACCAATGTATTTTACTTTTTTTTTTTTGTTTGTTTTTCAAGACAGGGATTCCTATATATTCCTGGATGTCCTGGAACTCACTCTGTAGACCAGGCTGTCCTCGAACTCAGAAATTTGCCTGCCTCTGCCTCCCAAGTGCTGGGATTAAAGGAGTGTGCCACCACTGCCTGGCTCATATTTTACATTTCAAAATAACTTGACACAGTGTTTAAAACTTACTGCTATTTTCTAGTAAATATGTTTAACTTGCTATGGGAAACTGATCCAAAGGAAATCCCTGCAACTCTGTAATCCCAATTGTAAACACCCATCTGTTAGCATTCATTCATTTCATTTACTCATTCATTCAAACATTCATTTATCAAATATCATGAACCCTGCTGGGAGAGTAAAGGACATTGAATAAAATTTGATCTCTAGCATTTTCTGATTAAAACCGTAATTTTTATTTTATGGTAATTTATTCAACAAGCCCCAGAGGTTTATACTTTTCTTGTATATTTTGATGCCCCTCCCCCACAAACATCTTAGTCATCTTGGATATAATGAGAACTGGAACAAATTTCAAAAAAGATATTTTTGGCATTTATAATCAGGATTACTTTTTATTACTAGTCAGATGTCTATATTTCTTATTCACTATATTCTTTCAAATTCCTCACATACTTTTGCACATATTTCACATATTGATACATTTCTTCCAAGAATACGCACAACCTAAAATCCTTTTGGAGTTTCTTTGAAAGCTGTCATTCTGCTGTGTTTTCAAAGATAATGGATACTTTGTGATTCTTTTAGGTACAGACACCGATTACATCTAAATACATACTGATAAGAATAGGCATTTATTCACATTAGAATAAACAAATTATTTAAAAAACAAAAACAAAGACAAGAAAACAAAAGGCATAGCAGCAACTGTCCCCCAAATAGATCTCAGGAATTGTCTAAACTATTCTTGCTTATATCACGAGAGTAGATCTGAAGCAAGCGAGGTAGGAGGCAAGGTTATCCAGGGGTCTCAACAGTTAAACATCACATAAAAAGGGTTCTTTCCTACACATGTTCTTCCTCGCTGCACATTGCACACAGATGATTCTAATCACTGTTACTCAAATCACCTGATGCCTCAATTACCTTGGCTTCAATGAGTGCATTCCGCACGCCAGAGCACCCATATACCTACTGATAATAGGCTGCCAATTAAGTTATCTTTCTCTGGAAACTTATTATGGCAGCTCAGTGAATATAATATCATTAGTGCCCTTATATCATCACTGTCTGGGCTGCTGCTGACACTGCATGAATGTAACTGCCAAGCCATCAAATACCTGCTCAGCCATAATGGCCTTGAAATAAAAAAAAAATGTCTATTACTTTGTGCTCACTTGCTTGTATGTGAGGCATGAAAATATGAATGCATGTATTTATGCATATTGGCAGATACATCTTTTGAATAAAACTATAGGTAAGTGAAATTGCCACGATATGTGAGCGAGTACCTAGAAAAAGTGGTACAAATTACCGAACTTGCTTAAAAGCATATGAAACCAATAAAAATGGCATGAACTGTAGCTGCAGTCAGTGTTATCAAAATGTGAAGCTATTCCAGGAAGAATTATTGTATAAGAAGTAATCAAAAGATTTTTTTTTACTAGTTTTGTCCCAGAATTAAGATTTTAATTTGAATCTATAAGAAAATTCTAAGATATGTTTTGTTGAAGACTGTATTATCATTCGTTAGAAGTACTTACATTTTTTTCTTTAGAAAGTTGAGAACAAAATTTTCAAATTTCATATTTTGATATTCTAATGTAAAATTGAATTGTTTCAGTTCCTTCTTAGTAGTTTATTTAATTCATTCTTATGAAGGAGCTAGGGAAGCCATCATGAGAATAATTTGCTTACACTGTATCTTTTTAGTGCTTAAGAACAAGATGACACCAGACCATGGCAATGCCTTAGAAGGGCCTTTACTGCCTTTCTGTGAGCAAATGCCTTGGCTCTCACTAGTGATTATTCCTTCATCTATAAAACAGCTGTTAAAATAAGTATTTGTCTCATAATGTGTTGTGAAGATTAAATAATTCAATAAATATAAAGTATTTAGCACAGCATTTGGAAAATAGCAAATCTTAAAAAAAATCAGTTTTGTGTCTATAACTGTTGTTTTAATTTTTCTTTAATTGTTAAGATTCTCTAATTCCTGTTAGTGGCTATTAAATAAACTGGCCTGAATGGATTTGTTAAACCATTTAGATTAAAGCTCTGATTACAACTGGGGTTTTATTTTTACATATGCTTACTGTTCCCTGAAGAAAGGTGTTTATAATAATGAGGAAGGTAGCTTCCCTCTGAATATGGGCCTTTTTTTGTTGGTTCACACACTCCCTTTGAATCAATAGCTCTGCTCTGTGTTTTCAAGTAAAGAGCTCATGGCTTCTGCATCCTATTCCTTTGTTCTCTGTTATAACAAATAGAGGAGCCCTTCAAATCCTCACAGGAGGGAATGAGTGAATTCTGACATAGGAATTTCATGTAGGGAACTGATTGTCCCCTGGTCATCTCTCAACCTCTACCAGAGTATAATTTCCACACTATTTCCAGATTAAACCATTGACCTTTATCTCTTGGCTCTGTATGTTTGATGTTGTCTTGTGGTTTTCGAGGTTTGTGACATCTAGTTAACTATTTCAGATCCAGTATCATGGGGACCACAAAAGCTTTTCTCTTAAAATTTATATTCTGTGTAATGAGATTTTCTAAATATATCCAACAGAGGCAAAGAAACTTCAAAGTGAAAGAAAACCTTTAAGAACATGTCAATTTTAGAACTGAGAATGAATTCTTTATTTAAAATTATTTTTGTTAAGTTAAAGTGTAAAGTAATATATTTCATGCATGGTGTTTTTCATACAGTTGAACCATTATACTTCCTTCTATTTCCTTCCCTTCTAACGCTCGCTCTCTCTCTCTCTCTCTCTCTCTCTCTCTCTCTCTCTCTCTCTCTCTCTCTCTCTCTCTCTCTCTTTCTCTCTCTCTCTCTCCCTGACTCTGTTCCAATCTGGAATCCATTTTTTTTCCTAAGGTTAACCCTTTACTTCCTGTCATTTTCTTAGACTCTCTTATTCCCACGCCTCTTTTCCAGGCTCCTGACTCCTGATCCTTTTTTAGTTTGATCACACACACACACACACCCCTCACATTTAAATCTGTTTTGAGTATAAGAAAATAGGACATTTGTTTTGAATTATTTTGCTTTACATAATGATTTCTGGTTCCATCAATTTTTCTTCAAATATGATGATTTCATTTTTCTTTATGATTGAATATAATTTCATTGTGTATATTTACCATATTTTTCTTTATCTATCAATAGACATCTATATTCATTTAGTTTCCTATATATTGTGAATAGACCACAAATTCCTAAAAGCTGAGACTCATTTTCTACTGTTGTTGCCTTAAAGAATTAAAGTATAATCAATATTTAGGTATGACTTTTTGGTAGACTCTGTTCTTTTTTTTATTATATATTCTTTATTTACATTTCAAATGTTATCCCCTTTCCTGGTTCCCCCCTCTGCTGAAAATCCCATAAGCCATCTCCCCTTCCCCAATCAACCCTTCCTCACTTCCCTGTCCTGATATTCCTCTACACTACAGCATCAAGTCTTTCCAGGACCAAGGGCAAACAATGAATTCATGAAATTCTTAGACAAATGGATGGAACTGGAAAATATCATCCTGAGTGAGGTAACCCAATCACAAAAGAACACACACTGTATGCACTCACTGAGAAGTGGATATTAGCCGAGAAGTTTGGAATACCCAAGACACATTTCACATATCAAATGATGCCCAAGAAGGAGGAAGAGCAAAGTATGGATACTTGGGTCCTTTGTAGAAAGGGGAACAAAATATCCACAGAAGGAGATACGGAAACAAAGGGTGGAGCAGAGTCTGAGGGAAAGACCATCCAGTGACTACCCCACCCAGGGATCCATCCCATATACAGTTACAAAACCCAGACACTATCATCGATGCCCACAAGCACTTGCTGACTGGAGCTGGATATAGCTGTGAACTGGGAGGCCCTGCTAGTGCATGAGAAATACAGAGGGAGCCACTCTCAGCCAGTCATTGAACTGAGCACAGGGTCCCCAGTGGAGGAGCTAGAGAAAGGACCCAAGGAGCTGAAGGAGTTTGCAGCGCCACAGGAAGAAGAACAATATGATTCACTCAGTACTCCCAGAGCTCCCAGGGACACAACCATCAACCAAAGAGTACACATGCAGTTATCCATGGCTCCAAAGACATAGGTAGCAGAGGATGGTCTTGTTTGACACCAAAGGGTAGACTCTGCTCTATTTGAACATTTTTCTGAAACATGAGGCATCATATTTAGACAAGGTCTAATAGTATAGAAATTAATAAACTGCCACATCATTTGCCAAGTAATTATCTTTGTCCATTAAAATGTGGCACAACTCTACAAAGACTCAATTTTTTTTTTCAGGTGAGTAACACAGTAGCTGTTCAGCATTGGGTTGTGAACTGTCGTTATCTGAAGAACGTTCAGATACTTCAATTATAAACCCTCTGAACTAAGTGGTCCTCATGTAATCAGCATGGTTGATACTAGAATATAGCTAACAAAATAATGAAGAGCACATTTGTCTATGTAAAATTATTATATAAAAAGCATGGCGTGAACATTATTTTGTTAAAAAAAACAGTGTGTCTTGAAACATGTACATGGAAATCAAATGCTTATAAGAGGAATCAGTAGATGGGGGGATCATATCATAAGGAGCCGTTTCCTCATCGGGTTTGTTTTTTGTGCTTTGAGCTCAAGAACTTTGCAAGTGTCCAAAACACGGATGAGAAGAAAAATTCATTTCCCACTGGGCTATTCCACCTTCATTAGTAGTAATTCAGGATTCTGTACCACTCTGCATTCCAATGTGTGACTATAGGTCACTGCAGTGTTCTGTGTTGAACTAGGGGAATCATGCTCTACCTAATCTTGATTTATGCCCCTGCACTCACATAGGACAGGTCTTCACTCTAGAATCCCCTCACCCTTACTTCCATGCTCATGCACGGAAGTCTGAGCTCTGGGCAATTTCCCACTGGGTTCATTCAGTTTATGGAGCACCTGACTATTACCTTATAAAACAGTGGAGCTTGAAAATAAAAGAAGCAAGTTGAATCCTTGCTTGAAATCCATATTAAATGTTGATAGCAAAAGAGAAGATAGTTGCTGATAGTGAAAATCAGATCTTAATATCAAACTACTCCCTTTTATTTGGACGTATGTTTTTCAGATAGACAGGACACTGACTTGGGATTTCGTTTTACTTCATGAAAGAGTAGACAAAGCCAGTGAAAATATAGTAGGCAAATATGAAGAAGTCAAATCTCAGCTCTGTAACTAATATATTGGACCATTAGAATGCATCATATAAAACACATACCCATGGAAGTTTTCCTGAGGGTTGTAAAAGCTCAAATTTCCAAATTCTTATAAGAAATGTGCAAATTGAGGAAGAAAGAAAGGTGTGTAGTATTCTGAAATTGTCTTTGGATAATGATCTCTGAGATTTTTTTTTTTAGAAGTCGCAAAAAGGTAAAAACATGTTTCCTGATGTGGGTATTTAAAAATAAGATTTAAAAAGTAAAATAAAACAGAATTGGGAAGGTGGCACAAAGAATGCTTGAGTAGATGGGTCCACATGCCATCCAAATTTTGTATGTGAAGCTAAATAGGTGGAGTCTGAAGGAAGTGCCATTGGGAAACCTTGTCACTCATCTGCTAAATTAAATAGGTACCAAAGTTCTGTTAATTCTATGCCTTCAACAGTTTGTAAATCTATTACTATTTCCTTTTAATTTCCCAGCAGTAACTTTAGGATGGGATATCAACCTCCCTTTCTTGGACGACAGGTAATGATCCATTTCCCATCAGCTGTCAACCTTTCCTCTAACATAGTATGTGTAGCTGAAGGGCTATTTTGCAGCTGGGACTTAAAAATATTTTATTTATATTTTTTTCCTGAGACTTATTCCCTGGTGCTCTATTGTCCTCAGAATAAACTGTTTCTCCTCTGCCAGCCATTTTCAGGTCCATGAGCTCTGGGCTCTAGACTTTTTCATGTAGCACACCTCTTCTTTCCCTTCATACTGTTAACTTATCAAGTCCTTGATCTTGTCCGCTGGACACTGTCTTATATCTCCTCAATATAGGGAGTTTCTCTCCTGAGTATTCTCATAACATGTTATACACCTAGTCCAGCATAAAACCTCTGACATAGCCTCTGATCTCTGCTTTCCTTCATTAGACTGTCAAGATCAATTGACAGGATCAATGTGCTTTCAACTTCTTTTTTTCCTATCTTATTACATATTAGAGAATATCTGCTGAATGAATACATTTTGAATCACTCCATCCATATTGTAGCCAACTGGTTCCAACCTTTTCTGATCCAAAGCACAAAGAACGCAGTGTGAAATGGACTGAAGAGTCCCTGCCTTCATAAGTTAGTGGGGAAGAAAATAAAACACAAAATCAAACTGACAGAACAAAATAAAACACAACAAAGGAAGGAAACGAGACTGTGTGCAGAGCAGTGAATATCAGAAATGTGTGATAGTACGGAGATATGCAGAAGAGTCCCCAGGAAGGAAAGTGCAGGACACAGTGGGATAGTCTCAGGAAATTCTTCAAATGGATCTGAAATGGCAGGCACCACTGTAAAAGTATCTTTCATCCTCAGGAGACTAAATGATACTAATGTGTGATTGTCATGGTTTTAAAATGTGATATGTGAACACGGCCACAATCTGTGGGCATCTACTCTGCTACTGAAAAGGTTGCGTCTGCAGTATTACCATCTGCTTAAAGCCAATTTGCACAAAACAAGTCTAAAAAATCCGTCTTGCTTTGCCTTTTTGGATTCATAATAATTTGAAAGAAGCTTGTTCCTATGTATCTCGATCAGGGCCCAGAAAGTCTTTTCAATTGGATTTTGACATTGTCTCACACTTTCTACTTTAAGGAATATAATATGTTCATATGCTTCCATCCTTGAGCTGAAAGCATTGCCTCGCACTTGCCAGAGTCCCAAGAGCTTCCCGTGACCTGCACTGAGAAACAGTAAATGATACCAATGTTGGCATCACATTAAACTGGGCAACTGGAAATTTATAGCCAAGATGGAATAAGGTTTGCATTTAATTTTGTATTTGACAGGGCTAGAGCATGTGTGACCCTTTAATTGATTATTATCCTGGACGTCCTTAAAGTTCCCACACACATTGAAGGAAAACCGTTTGTCATTGTTGTTGTTCTTTATTGATTGTGTTTTGTTGTTTTGTTTGTTTGTTTGTTTGTTTTCTTTTGGTTTAGTGAGGTGAGCATCATGGGTCCTGCTGGTTGAGAACACAGCCTTGGAGTAAGGCTGCTTATGGAAGATACTCAGTAACTTGGCTCTTATTAAGGAGACCTGAGGTGAGTTCATTGACTTCTGCTTAATTACTAAGTGAATCCTTTTTGTTCCTGTACATGTGTGCATGTGTGCTTGAGTTTTCGAGTTCCTATATGAGGGTATGTGTATACAGATGCATGTGCATACATATAGGGGTAAGAGGATAGACTCACATGTCATTTCTCAGACAACTTCCATCTTTTTTAAAGAAAGGGTCTTAAATTGGCCTAGAACCTAGGTAAGTAGTCTAGGCTAGTTGGTCATCAAGCTCAAGGGAGCTATCTGTCTTTGCTTCCGTCTTACCACTAACCAGGATGTGCCATTCTTTTAGTGAGAGTACTGATGATCAACACTGTGGTCCTCATGCCTACAGGTCAGTTGCTTTAGTGACTGAGCTATTCCTATTACTTATTTCTTTAATGTAAATGTCAAGATAACAACCAATATGTGTACAATGTTTCTATCATAGAATGGCATGAAGTCTACCCAAGAGTGTTATTGTGGTTGATGCTGACACTGCTGTGGGCCTTTTTGCTTGCATTATCTCATTGAACTGCTGTCTTGTAATCAGCACCAGGAAAAATTCTTCTGTGACAGTGACAGAGGATGGCCTTGTTGGACATCAAAGAGAGGAGAGTGTAGGGGAATACCAGGACAGGGAAGTGAGAGAGGGTTGATTGGGGAACAGGGGGAGGGGAGATGGCTTATGGAATTTTCGAGGGGGAGGACCAGGAAAGGGGAAATCATTTGAAATGTGAATAAAGGATATATCTAATAAAAGAAAAAACCTGTTCTCCTACAACCAAAGGACTAAGAATGCTATCAGAACATGAGACCTATAGTGAGACTTCTCAACTTGGCTATAACATATCTGTCTTGGTGTTTTCATAAGTATATTTGAAAAAAAATATTTTGATTCATGACTTTCTTTGTTCTGTTACTACAAAAACTTTATGAAACTGAGTATTAGAACATAGAATTAGGAGTAACCTAAATATGTATTCCTAGGCTATGGCTCTGGAATAAACTTATCTCTTATTCCCTTTAAAAGAGAGAGAGAGAGAGAGAGAGAGAGAGAGAGAGAGAGAGAGAGAGAGAGAGAGAGAGAGAGAGAAAAGAAGAGACAAGCTTTCTAGATACAGAAAAGAGCAGTCAGAGACACCAAGAGATAACAGGAATGAGAAAGAGGACATTGGAGAACTGGATCAGGGAGAAGTAGAAGCCTGATGATTTGTGGCCTTGGAGATGGTATTAACAGTTTTCATTCATTATTCCAGGAACAACTGGTGTGATAATGGAATAGATTTAGGTAACAAAGCTAGTATACAATAAATTTGCTAAGATACTATCTCACCTGGGTCAAGAGATTCCTCCTAAACCAAAGATTAATGAGGAAACAGGTAATGTGATTTTATTTGCCTCTACAGTGGAAGCTTCTTTTTTTTTTAGGTTTTTTTTTTTTTTAGTTTTAGCTCCTTTGCCAATTAGACGTGAGACATGAGAGTAAATAAGGAATATTTTGTAACCCTTGAGATTAAGTTCTTTGTGCCAGGTGAGGGTAGCTGCCCTGGTCCCAATAGGCAGTAAGTTTACCATCTCTGTTTCTTACTCCTCTGTGTCCAGGTAACTCTTCATCCTCCTTGTGTGTCCTATGTCCTCTGCTGCTGCTCCATAGTGCTTGTCCTGGGGCTACCACACATATCTTCTGGTCACACACTGAATATAATTATGAAATCCACATTTAAAGTGATCTGTATGCACTTCCTTTAGTAATATCCTATAATTTTAACTACTGGCCTGTGGATTAATTCCCTCCCACATTATTTTTATTTTTCAAAAATTTTTTAGGTGTCTTTTTGACATTCATATAAAGTATTGGATTATCTTTTTCTATGCTGCCAGAAAAATCTCTCTGGGACTTCAATAGAAAATGCATTAAAGGCTGGAGAGATGGCTCAGTGGTTAAGAGCACTGACTGCTCTTCCAAAGGTCCTGAGTTCAAATCCCAGCAACCACATGGTGGCTCACAACCATCTGTAAAGGGATCTGATGCCCTCTTCTGGTGTGTCTGGAAATAGTGTACTCATATAAATAAAAAATAAATTAAAAAAAAGCCAGCCTTTTTTAAAAAAAAAAAAAGAAAATGCATTAAAATGGCATATCAACAATTGACTGACATAATTTTTTCCAATGATAGAAATTCATATTGATTGATTCTACAAGACAATCTTCTTGTTTCACTGACGGAATGATGAACCAAGCTGAAGTAACAAGAGCATCTACTTCCTTATTCCCATTCTACTATTAGCATTCTTTAGACAATTCAAGGGACACATGGAATTTAACAGAATTGCTCCTTGAATCCTTGCCAGGCTTCCGAAGACACTCTGAAGCCATTGTATGCTGGCTCAAGTGTGAGCCTATTGATTAAATGTATTTTTATTGAGAATCAATGAATTTTTAATTGTTTTTAGCTATTTAACACTGTCAAGCAAAAATCTTATTTATTACCAATTATTATTTTACATCTGAATGCTTTAAATTCATTAACATGTCATAAACAGTGCTCAATTGTGCATAGCAAATATCTTTTAAGGTGCAAGGCTAATAAACGCTGGGTAGATATACTTATGGAAGTTTATAATCCATAATGGAGCCTGTACAATATAATTATGAAATTATAGTACATAATGGTTTTATTAGCCAGAACTATTTAAAATAAAATATGACTTATGTTAAAATCCAAACTGTCCAAAGATGGTACAATAAAAGTAATTTTTTTCTCTAGTTCTTTCTGGCATCTAATTCTCTATTTGGAAGATAGTCCAAGGCAATTGCTATTTACAGTACCTACACTATAAAAAACAGTTTAAATCCCCACTACCTCAAACTAACTGAAAAGGAAGGTCACTCTGACTTGATGTAAATCTGACTTATGGTATATTCCAAAAGAAATACAGCTTTACTACTTAGGGTTATAATATGTAACTACTGACTGAAGAAAGGAAGACAGAGACAAGCACTTACTTTAAATGTCATTCGTGAATCACAAGCATAACTTACCCATATTCATTCTTTATTGTAAACCCAAATTTCATCGTACTTACGAAATATCTCTGTGCCCTCCAGAGATGTCTATGGTAAAGGGGTTTCAATGTTAACTGTATTCTTTGCTCACAAAGTTTCATTTTGTGAAAAGCTCAAAACTAAAGTCTAGTTCTGAGCCTGCTTTGCATTCAACCCATCCAGTTAACACATACTCTGAAGGACCAAAATTCTATAGCGTCCTTGCAAGGTTGTTGTAGTGCACTGCATATATTATGCTAGAAAATGTTTCTGCAAGCATAAAGATCTTATGAGTAGGTCTCTTGAAAGGTTATAAAGGGTCTGTCTTTTAAGTACATTTTCTATTTGCTCTGGACATCTCCTTTTGAGGTGTACACAGCAGGTAGTTAACACTCATCTACAAATTGAGACAATTATAAGTCTTAGGGAATGCTATTGGACTGTAATGATTTATAACAGACATAGATAAAGAGAAATAACTCTTTTTCCAAAGATTTATTTTATGTATATGAGTACACTTTCACTCTCTTCAGACACACCGGAAGAGGGTATAAGATCCCATTATAGATGGTTGTGAGCCATGATGTGGTTTCTGGAAATTCAACTCAGGACCTCTGTAAGAGTAGTCAATGCTCTTAACTGCCGAGCCATCTCTCCAGCCTGAGAAGCAACTTTTGATAGTGAAATTATAAGTAAAGAAAGAAAATACAGGAAAGTTATGGAAGTATATATTTTAAATCCAGTAATATTAAACTCTGAAGAATGGGCGAAAGTGAACATACAGTGACATAGAGTGAATGTAGACTCTGACTTTTTAATAACGAGCAACAGAAATATAAGCCCAATAGCAAAAATTGAAAGGATAAGCCAAAAAAAAAAAAAAACCCAAAACTACCACCACCACCACCACCACCAATAACCACCACCAAATAAAGAAACCAAAACCTACAGAACTAATTTGTAACTACCTGAAGATTCCTTCCTTGTAGCCTTCAAGGAAAGGATGACCAGATTGCCCTACTAATTTTATACTCTTAGACTATAGATTGGGAAGAGAAGAAATTTGCAGTGTTTTAAATCACCAGATTATGACAATTTGTTACAGAAGACTTAGGAACCTAATTAAACACTCTCTGTTTAAAGCATGGTGTAGTAAAAGACTATGCAAGGGTTAAAACAATATTAGTCTGGATTTCCAAGGAAAATCTCTTCAATAGAGAATTGTTAGCTTTCTGTTTCTTGTGATAAGATGCCTAAGACATCAACTTAAAAGGAAGAAGGGTGGCTGGAGAGATGGCTCAGTGGTTAAGAGCACTGACTGCTCTTCCAAAGGGGTTTGATGCCTTCTTCTGGTGTGTCTGAAGACAACTACAGTGTACTTATATGTAATACATAAATAAATAAATCTTTTTAAAAATAAGGAAGAAGGGTTCTAGCTCACAGTTTCTGAAATTCCTTAACCTTGTTTCTTTAGGTATGTAGAGGCAAGGGTCTTAGCACACAGCAGAGGACTCCTGTTTATTTCATTGCACAGGACAACAAAGAGAAACAGGAAGAGTCCAGGATCACCACGTTGTCTTCAATGGCTCACCGTCAAGGACTTAACTCCCTTCGACTGGACATCTTCTCTTGAAGGTCCTATCTCTCTCAATAACACTGTATTGGCAGCACAGCTCCAGAGCATGGCCCTTTGAGAGATCTTCCAGATCCACACTATAACAAAAGGGGAGGGGGAGTTACCAAGATAGTCCATGAGGGTGATGAACACAGCAATGTTGGGAGAGTCTACAATCCCAACAGAGTAAAACATCTTTTTATTTTTTTCTAAACCACATTTTAGGAATTAAATTGCCACTCAGTATAAAGTTGTACTTTAGAATAAATGGATCAGATACAGTCACTTAGGTAAGCTTCTATAATAAAAATATGAAGTTTTGCCCCCCCCCCAAATCTCTTGGGTTTTATCCTATTAATTTAAATGTATAGTCATTTGACTTGAGTTTATACAATTCTTTTAAGAAGCTCAAGTTAAAAACCAGCAGGTGCTGACAGTATCTTATCTTTGTGCATCGAATAAAGTTATGAGTATCTTAAACGCAGCTTTCTCCATCATATTCATTTATGCATGAACAGACCACTCGATGCCTCTAAGTACTGCATTTTCTGTTCCTCCCATCCAAAAGCATTTCTGGAATCCTCTTAACAGCTTAACAGCCTTCTTGGCTGTGGGGACAGGTAAAGAAGACATTCTAAGCATGGATGAAAGTATGGTTGTAATGCGTTTCCTAGTGAATAAACAGTCTATGATAAAAATGGATGAATATGAAATGATTTATTTCCTAGAAGAATTTGGGAAGGTTTTATAAGTGCAGTGCAATTGTTAGAATTCATTCCTGACCCAGTGTAATGTTGACAGGTACATAGACAGCAACTGTCTGAAATGTTTCCCCAAGGGCTTATTGAATGGCAAGTATAATTCCTAGGGGAAAGCCTGGTGTACAGAGTCTCTGAAGTACAAACAGCAGAAAGCCAGAATAAAGGTTTGTTCCATTGCTTTGAAAGCTTGGTGCTTATATTTGATTTATATGGGCAGGTTCTTGGTAATTTTGTTTTTACAATGTTAATTGTAGCTTCCAAAGCTCTTATTCATTCAACTATATTTATAATATATACTTTATCCATTCTTAGAATAAAAACTGTTGAAGTCTCTATGTATTTTTGGGGAGATAGAGTCATGGTGGACCAGAGGGACCTTTCTGAGCTTCTGTGTTAATGGGGTGATGGGAAGATTCATATTTGTTACTGTTGTGAGTTGTTTTAGATTTAATTATTTATTCACTGATTATAATGATTTATGCTTAGCCCAAGGTACATTAAAACTAGAAAAAAATTAACAATATGTACTTAAACTGTTTTGCAAACTGCAAGGGACCAACTCTTTCATTATTATGTTCAATGTAAAACACAGAATTTCAGACCATTGATGAAATGTCAAAAGGTGAAAAGTCCTAAGCCAGGGGAATGTTGTATACCCAATACTGTGTACGGTCTTTCACGTCACCAGTGAAGACTAAGGAAAAGCTCCTCATCAACTGAGGAATGTCTCTACCCTCTATACACCTGACAGGGAATATTTCATAAGACAAACTAGGATTCTGGTTCAGTTGGCAACATCTTTATTTTTAACAAGTGATTATTCAGCAACAATGCTGCCTTTTATCATGATAACATAAACTAGAAAACAGCAAGTTTCTCAGTGTTTTCAAATACATGCTATGAAATCTTCTGAGATTCAAGAACAGCAAACCAGCATTCCTGTGAATTCTCAGAAATTTCAAAATTATAGCCATTTTAAACATACTTTATCAAGTTCCATACTGTACTATTCGGACAACTATCACTACGTCATTGAAATGTTTCTGAGCTCTCTCAAATCACAACAACCTTGAGATTTTCTAACTTCCAACCCCTTTCTCACTTCCTTCTTTTTCTTCTCCTTCTTTGCACCATTGTCTTATTATTCACATATTTTTCTTCCTACTTATTTATTTTCAAGTCACCAATGGCCTGTTTAGTGTAGCTAATTCTACAAATTCTACAAATTGATAAAATTATCTTTTAAAGTGTTATTATGTCTTTCAGTATTGACAATTGAGTTTATTTCATATATTATTAACCCCTACTGCAAGAATATATAGGTGGTTAAGTACATACATTAAATGCTGCACAAAGGGATAATTTATTTATTTATTTATTTATTATTGTGTTTATTTTTAGTTTTATTTTTATCTTACAAATGTGTGACTTTCCCTTTCTGCCCACATATACTGATTTGAGTCTTTTTTTTTTTTTTTGGTTTTTCAAGACAGGGTTTCTCTGTGTAGCCCTGGCTATCCTGGGGCTCACTCTGTAGACCAGGCTGGCCTCGAACTCAGAGATCCACCTGCCTCTGCTTCCCAAGGGCTGGGATTAAAGGCATGCGCCACCACCGCCCAGCTGATTTGAGTCTTATAATAACCAGGGATATTGTAAAAGTTACAATTCCAAGTAGTGCCTTGACATGTGTAAGGTCCCTGTTCTTATTAGACAAACTTCACCACCAGTCAGAAAGTCTCTGTGTTCATCCAGCTCCTCTGTCAGCTGAGACAGCTGCATTCCACCATGTCCTTAATTGAATGGACTTCATTCATTGCCAGATCACAGAAATATTTAAGTCAGCCAATCCCAACCTTCTACAGGAACCAGGAACACTTCATCCATCTGTTACTACAAGGGTCTTAGCAGACCTTGTTTGGTCACTCTGCTGCTCTAAATGCAACTACTGTGTCATTCTGCATAGTGTGACATCTTTCTTGTGTGGGATGAGTATATGTGATTAACAAATTGCACCACAGAGAAGTAATTTAATAAATCAATCTCTATATCCACAAAATAAGAGCAAACAACATATTCAAGTACAGTTTAATCAGACTCAGAGACTGACCTTTTTCCTTAATGTAAATTGCATCTTATCATCATACACAAACTCCCAAAAAAGCAGACCATTCTATTTAGAAATTTGGGTAAATTTAGGTCATCATTTGTGTCTGTTTCAGTGATTTTCAATACTGAGTGTACATATACATGCATGGTTGGATCAGCTTCCACTTTTTTGATGGCTTTGGACATAGTCAATAGAGGTTGCCTTTATAATGATTTGTCCAATAAAAATAAAAGAAAAAATTGAATGACGATGTTACTTTAAAAAATTTTGATTATAAAATTGCCATTCAGACTTGTAGATGTATGCATAATGACAACACTGTTTACTAGAAGAGCTTTATTGGAAGCTTTTAAAAGTAAGTGAGTTACTTTCAAACCAAAGCAGAAGAGTGGCTATGGTTCTTAATAGCCTAAACAATAAATGCAAAGTATTCTATATGAAGTCTTAAACTAGTGAATCTATATGTCCTTCCTGCTTTCATTTACTTTTTCAACACATATCATATATATATATATATCAGCAATGTTATCCAGTATTGGAAATACAGTTAACATACACTTCTGTCAGTATGGTGGTATTATAAATTAGAGATTAAATTATCAAGATATAAGATGCAAGAACAAAAGTTAAAGCTTCAAAAGATAGAAGTTAATGAAGACTAAACTGTTTTTTATGTTCATGTCTTTTAAGAGTTAATAGTGCTCCACAGAAATATAGTAATCAGAGTATTAAAGTCCCAGGAAATGAAGATTAGCATTGAGTAGAAGGGTTTGTGTGTGTGTGTGTGTGTGTGTTTGCAAAGTGAGAACTATCAAAGGCCAAATGAATTTTGTTTTTGTGAGAGTAAAATAACATTGCTCAAAGCTGCATTATTTTCTTATTTTTAATCCCACTTCACCAAAATTGGTTCTTGTTAACTACTAGAACATGTGCACAAGTGCTTGAACCAGTATTAATAATGATCGCCATCTATTGAACCTCTACTGTGGAAGCATGTAATGTGATACAAATTAAAATACATTTTTCTTGTACTGGAGAAAGTGGAGTCTAGTTAGGATAGATATATGCTTTTCTCAGTTTTTGATAGAATATGAAAGTTATCCATCATCCATGCCTAGCAAGATGAAGTAGGGTGAGTATGTTGTACCGGCATTTTAAGAGTAATTTGCCCTGGAATTGACTCATAGCTGTTCTTTGAAGCTGTCATTTCCTATATGAGAAGATAATTGTAATACGACCGAACTGACAAGTGGTGTTTTGATGTAAACAATGAGCAAACTGACAGATCAATAAATGCTGAGCAAGGCATGCTTCGCCTCAGATTATATTGACTTACTGCAAAAATAATGGAAAGACAAAATGAAAATGTGTTATGCTTTATCTGAGTTATGGTCATAGCAATACAGAAGGTAATAGATTAACTCAGATAAGACTCGCCACAAAAGAGGCATCAAGAACAACTTTGAGAAAATCAATTTGCAAGCGCCTTCATGAAATCAACTCTCTGAGAAACAATCAACACACTTTGCGAAGAAAAATACTCGCTCTCTTTACCTATAATAGAGGAGCGAGCTGGGCACAAAATACATTTTTATTTTAGCTATGGATGTGACCTTCAGCAGAGGTTATTTTAGTAATATCATTACTCTGACATCAAGTCGATATTGTATGGGGTCCAACATTAAAAACCTTGAGTGCTATTGTGGAAGTCATAGAGAAAATAAACATGACAGTGACATGTACTTTAGGAGGTATAGTGAATAGACTCTCTCTCTTTCTCTCTCTCTCTCTCTCTCTCTCTCTCTCTCTCTCTCTCTCATTCTCTTAAACTCTCCTCCCTTCTTTCTTCCCCTCCTCTCTCCCTTATTCTTTTTCTCTTTCGCTCCATATATTTCATTTCTCCTAAATATATACCATATTGAAAGAATTGAAAATAAAGGCTAGATTGAAATAGCTGGGTGTCCAGGTGGGTCAATTATTCTCAGTTTTCCTTCAAACCAACATATAGATTTACATAGTGCTGCCTTGTGCATATACCGAGCATATACCCAAAGGATACCCCATCCTACCACAAATACTCAATATGTTCATAGTGGCTCTATTCATAATAGTCAGAAACTGGAAACAATTTAGATATCACTAAACTGAAAAATGCATATAGAAAACATGTAATATTTCCACAATAGAGTTTTATGCAGTTGGTAAAAACTGACATCATGGAATTTGCAGGCAAATGAGTAGAACTAGGGAAAAAATTCTCAACGAGATAACCCAGACCCAGTAAGACAAACATAGTATGTACTCACTTACAAGTGGGTATTAGTTGTTAAATATATAATAATAATGCTATAATATACAGAACCAGAAAGGCAAGGAAGGCATTAAATTACCTGGGAGGGGGAAATAGAATAGAGTTGGGGGGGGCTCAGAACAGGTAGGAATGGGAACAAGGGGGATTGTGAGAGTACTGGGAGAGATAACTGGAACTTGGGGGTATTTTGGGCAGATGATATGAAAATCTAGTGTAGGAGAAACCCCCAGAATCTTGTGAGGGTGACTCTAGTGAGAACTCCTAGTAATGGAGGATATGGAACCTGAAAAGACCATCTTCTGTAACCAGGCAACTTCCAGTGGTGGGACTGGGGCACTAATCCAACCATGAAGCATTCTATAATCTATCCTCTCTGAAACATGTGCCAGGGAAACGGAAGCACAGAACTTGTAGGAATGACCGACCAATGACTAGTCTAATTTGAGGCCCTCTCCACGAGAGGGAATCCATGCCCTATTGTGCTAGATGTCCAAAAACCAGAGTCTGGAGAGTCCAGAAACCTAGGATAGAAAAAAATAATCAATAAAATGATTCCTAATGATATTTGTCTATACTCATAGATTAGTGTCTAGCACAATTATCATCAGAGAGGCTTCTTCCAGCAGCTAGTGGGAGCAGATGTAGAGATGCACACTCAAATGTTAGGCAGAGAGCCCAATTTGGAGAGCTCCATCAGCTCTCTTCCTCTTGGAGTTTGGGAAACTTTGAGGAATATGGAGAGGGAGGATTGTAGGAGCCAGAAGGATCTAGGACACTAGGCAAACAAGGTCCAGAGAATCAACTAAGCAAGGCTTAAGGGGCTCACAGAGATTAAAACAGCAATCAAGGAGTCTGCATGGGTCTGTGCTAGGTCCTCTCCATATGTTATGGTTTTCAGTTTGGTGGTTTTGTGGGACTCTTCACAGTGGGAATAGGGGTGTCTCTGCCTCTACTGCTTCCTCTTAGGACACTTTTCTCCCTACTGAGTCACCTCACCTAGCCCTGGAATGAGGATTTGTGCCCAGTCTTATTGTATCTGCTTACACTGTGTTCATTTAATATGCCTGGGAGGCCTGTTATATGATGAAGGGAAAAGGATGAGGAGTGGATCTAGGGGAGAGAGGAGGTAGAGGGGAACGAGAGGAGTGGAGGAGAAAACTGCAGTTGGAGGAGAAAACTGTAGTTGGGATGTATTGTATGAGAGAAAAATGAATAATTAAGGAAGGAAAGAAAGGCTAATACATGAAAGAAAATCTCACACACATTTGTGAAAGTAACAAGCAAACTGATAGAAAAGATTAGAATATGCTACAAGAAAGCAGGCCTCAAGAGTGAAGATACTCAAGGGTCTAGACTACTCTTGGGACTTCCTTTTTATAAAGTTTAGGAGGATAAGGGTTTGGATGCTAAGCAGCATAATTTAGGTAGTTCTCTATATTGATTGATATTGATAGGTTAGGTCATAATTCAACGTTCTTACTTTGTATTTACCTTCTCATAATTTATTTGACTATAATCATTTGCATATTCAGTCATAAATAGATTGAATATATATGGTAAATAGGGGATTCTCCCTAAAAGCTTACTGGAGTTCTCTCTCTCTCTCTCTCTCTCTCTCTCTCTCTCTCTCTCTCTCTCTCTGTGTGTGTGTGTGTGTGTGTGTGTGTGTGTGTGTGTGTGTGTGTGAGAGAGAGAGAGAGAGAGAGAGAGAGAGAGAGAGAGAGAGAGAGAGAAGAGAGTCCCAGGCCATACTACTAAATTATCTCTTGTGCTTGTCTGACCCTCTCTCTCACTCATTCTTTGCAACTTGCATTTGCCAAAACAACTTTTGTAGTCTTAACTCTGTCTTAGGATCTGCAAGATGCTGTCATACAAATTGGCTCTTTGGTGGCAAAAAAGGCTCTGAAATAATTGGGAGTGTGTGATAACATAGATTTCATAAAGTGTGGGTCAAAATTATTGTGACTATGCAGCATCTCAGGGGGACTGACTTGCAGCAAGATGTGGTGAAGTTAATACAATGTAATACACCAAGGAACAAAATAGACAGGTGGCTAATAAGGATACTGCTCAATAGATATAATCAAAAGAACCCAAGAACAATGGACAAGAGAATGAACATATAATTACAGTAATATGTCACTTCTTTTGTCCAATTTCTGGACCTAGAAATCATTAGATCTTTTTCTTTCATTTCATGAGATGTTCATCTTTACCAGGAAAAATAGCTAATTTAATAGTGCACCTCGTATGCTGTATAATGGCTTCCTTAGTCCGTTCCTAGCAAGTCGAATGCCACTTATCTGGAAGACTGTCTATTGGGCAAAGAGAATACCCATATATTTTGAGAATTACATATAAGGAATCATTTGTAACTGATGCAAAGTGGGCTGAAGAATCATTATTGTACTATGACCATTAGAATTAGGTCATACACTAATGATAATATGAGATAGCTTAGCATTGCTCTTCTAAGTCTATAGGCCTAAATAGGCCTTATTAGGTCAGTTCATAGCAGTACAATTTAATTTTTTATAATCAGGACTTGGGGAATCTTTATACTGGTCCTCGATCTGCAGTAAATGTCAAACAAAGTTACTAAGGATGTCTCCCATTGGACAAAGAAACAGAGTGAAAAGTTGTCCTACGTTAAAGATCCAACATAGTACTATCAAAGCCTTTTAAATATTACCCCTCTTAAAAAGACAGATAGATCTTGAGAAATTGCTACAGATTACTTAAATCTCAACGAAGTTAGAGAATTAGCTATAATTCCAATATAATACATAACATGGCAATAACTTTGCTAAAGGCACAAGGTGATTTAGTGAATGCATTATTTTTCTTCCAATAAAGAAACAGTATCTTAGTTTGCATTAATACAAAGCAAAGGATAATACACATTCACAAATTTGTTTCCGAGGCATGAAAACTCTAACATAGCTTTTCTTAGTTTGGGGGAAATGATGTAGTATGTCTCATCATTCACAAACACCATGTACCAGAAAGCTGAACAGCAATGGATCATGTGAAGTTCTAGACTGAAACTTTTCTTTGAGATGAGCAGCCAGATATTTGGTAGCAGGTTAACAATCTTAGTCCCTTTTGTCCTGACAACATCATCACTTTCCCCCATAGTAATAGATACTTATTCTAGGTCAGTATTACCCAGAAGCATAGGTAAGGCTTAGTTTCTAGCCAGTGAATCTCAAAAAGATTGTACCTGCTCAAAGTTCCTACACAACAATGAAGAAAGTCAGGGCAGAAGACCTGGACAAAGAAATCACTTGGTGGAATTATAGCTTATATTTTCTATAACAGTCTCACCGTCTAGCCTAATAAATCACCAGAACAGTATACTAAAGCCACAGCTGAAACAAGTCAAAGTGAGTAGATGAGTTTACAAACAAGGGTGTTGCATACCCTCTTAAATCAGTGAATCCATCTGGGTCTTTGGTTCCTGTAGGAAGACTTCATTGGTCGCAGGAGAAAGGAGTAGAGGAAGACTTAATTGGTTTCAGAAGATAGAAGTAGAAGTAGGGGTATTCCCACTTAATATTACTCACAGTGACTACCAGAGAATCATTTGTAATATACTTACAACTGGCTTTGTAAGTTAGAGATTTTGGTCCTCCAAGGGCTTTCCTTGTCAGGAGATTCAGAAAAAGTCTCTTCAAAATGCAAACCATAACTGCTATTTAAATGCATTAGACTCCTTGTGTCCAGGAAAAAGAAGCCAAGAAGAATACGATCAGGGAAAACTAGCCAAATGATTAACAGTAAGTAGAATTGCTATACTAATGGAAGCAAGAAACAGCATGGAGAGTGCTCAAAACTTACTTAAACACCCATTAGTATTTTTCTTATCAAACTATGATTTTAGACAAATTTAGGAATGCTTATACAAAAAAAGTATGAGTACAACACTCTCAGGGCTTGAGTCTGACCTTCAGGAGAGACACTGTAACTACTTTAACTGAGATGAGAGTACATAACATTTAAAATAGAAAATTGCATAAGGGCTCAGTTTCAAAGTTATAGTAAATTGCTGTGCCAGGGTCTGTAGTTTACCCCTAGCTCATCTTTAGAAGTTGTCCCTTTGTAGCTCCAGTACTTTGAACTAGGTCCATGTGGTACAAGAATGGATGGTTGTAGACATAGAGATACAGTGTTCATATCCTTACTCAAGAGAGGTAGTTTGCTGAGCTAAAAGGTTATGGTTAATAGAAGACCCTCTTCCAGATGTGTATTTCTTTCTGTTTATTTGAACTTCACAGTAAAGGTTACCCTCCTCTAGTGGTGTTTCCAAGGCAATGGCAGAGTAAGACTCTGATACAAAAGTCTTGCCATTCTGCTGTGTGAAAAACTATTTTAGACCTTGGGTCACCCTTTTGGGTTATGAAAGATTTTAATCAAACCTGTATTTCTGACTAATGCCTCTTATTCAACCCACTATCTTGTCTTTTGCGTTCACAGTTGATACTCAGCAATACTTTACATGGATAACTCCTTCATGGAGAATACAAAGTTATCACAACTAAAGCATCTACTCTATATCCTGACAATATGTGTCACAACCCTGGTCTTAAAAAAAAATTCACATTAAGATACATTCCAGATGATTTGCTAAAAAGAAATAAGAGCAAAGGGAATGGAGGAAAGTAGACAGAAGATATGAGAGTAGATACAGAGAGGGGAGCAGCCTTGAAAGACGAAGGTAGTAAAATTGTCAAAACTGATGACTTTGTTCACCACATTCTGGTAATGTAGAGCTGAAGGACTGCAAAAGTTAGCAAGATTAAACTTAAGACTAGCAAAAGAAATACTTCATCATCATCATCATTATTATTATTATTATTACAATAATTACAGATGTAGAATATTTGTTCCATCCAAAGAATGTTGAGATCGAAAGTGCAAAGTTTAGAAAGCTTTGTAAATTATGGGTTGGTAAATAACTAACAAGAAATGTTGGAGTCTATGTATTAAGTTCACTTCTGAAAAAATTTATTCACTTTATTTTACATCCTAACAAAAGTATCCCCTCCCTCCTCTCCTCCTAGCTCCCCTCACCTTCCCTCTTTCCAACATTCACTCCCCCCCTCCTCCATTTACTCTTCGGAAAAGAGTAGGCCTCTAACAGTTGACAGCCAAATGAGACAAAACAAAACATAAGAAGACACAAAAGCCCTCAAAAATACCCCGATTATTTTATATAGCAACACCTTCAGATTTGTGATCAGACAAAGAGAACCATGTGGGATAATTAGGGAATGAAGAAAGATTTGAGAAAAAATATGGATTTAGATAATCTTCAACACACAAACTCCCTTGTTTAGAGATGTCTATTATTTCATCTCATGAAAATGCACTTTTATCTCCTGAGATAAGTCAGTGACTGCCTTTTACTATTTGAAAGCTGATTCTATGGGCAGAACTAGTGACTCTTCTCATAGCTGGTGGCAGACACCTGACATCCCAAGTAGAGAAGAGTTTATTTTGTCTCACTGTTTAAGATGGAATATAGTCCCTCTCAGGGAAGACGGGCATCATGGGCATGAAGATGCTGGTTGCATTGTGTCTGCATTCAGGAAGTGGAGAGAATGTGCCTGTTCAGCTTGCTTTCATTTTTGCATTCATCCCAAGACCCTATCCCATGGGTTCATATCACCCACATTCAGGATGTCTTTCCTATCCAGTTAAAGTTCTCTATGGAAACATACTTACATGCATATATGTGTGAGTGCTTGTATAATTTCATAGGTTGAGAATTAAGACTAACGACCAAAAGGCAATGGTTAGTTATGCAAGGAAGCAACTCTTCTGTAAATAGGGGACTGCTCAGTCCTAAACAGAGCATCTACATTAAACTCCCAAACCACCACAAAGGCTAAGCCAACGATGTGGCAGAGGAAGCAGAAAGAGCACAAGAGCTGGAGGATGGAGAGGAAAGCTGAAGAATGTACAGTCAGAATCTCACAGCTCCTGTAGTTACTCGAACAAGACCTTCTCAAGATCGAGATAGCACAAATCCCAGCATAAGTGAGTACATGGTTTCCAGATCCCATTCTGAGGAGCTATTGCTCGGGGAGGGAAAATCATTCTTCATAGGTGCTATGGTTCTGGAAGGTTTCAATGTCTATGGTGAAGGCTTAGAAATTTAAACATGAGAAGGGCTAAGACTGAACATGAGCTTTATTGAGAATAAGATTGGTATGTCATGAAGAGGTCATAGCAGAAGTGCCAAAAGTATTATAAGGTTGGAGATTCTCTTTTTCCATAGACTGAAAATAGATATAAGACTCTTGCTTGTTACATGAATTACAGAACTTTGGCCCCTTCTGAACCTACTCTAGAGAGTACAGTACAAAATAAAATAAAGTAAAATAAAATAAAACAAAATAAAGAGAACTCATGAAAGTCAATATCTTTTGCAATCTGAAAATTTAAGTTTTCAGTTTGTCTTTAGAGAATGTTGAGTTCATCGCAGACATTTCTATTTTAAGTTAAGCGAAGACTATTCCAATAGTAGGGAAGAGGGCTGTTAATTTTAATTTTGATTTTATGCATACTGAGAGCAGCTGTGGTATGGTAACACAGATAAGTAGCTTTACTTCATTCAAAATTAAAATTATGATGAATATCTACAATGTTCAAAAACCTAGCACAAAATGAAATTATGAGTATATGAGCATTTTAAATCCCATTTGAAACTTTTTTAAGGCAAATAGAAATTTTATTTATTTCAAAATAAGTTATGTTACAAAAAACCATCTGAGTACTTTAGGATCTTAAGATTGTATTCTTTGAAGCTTTGGAGAGAGAAATTTACATTTTTACTTTTAAAGATAATTTGTACTAAAAGCAGATGTGTTTACTAAGCAGTCTTTGATGAATAATGAATATTATCTTAAATATTTATTTTTCTTTAACTATGTGTTCACTCAATTGATATGTGTAGAGTAGCCACTGGATGCGTGTTTTGTGCTTGAGATGTTAGCCAAAGTACATACCTCTTTTTTTCTTTAAAAAATAAATTACATTTGAAACTCTTAAAAGCTCAGAGAACGGTGATCAAAATAATGTCCAATAATTTTTTATTTGTTCAACTTTATTTACTTGTTTACATAAGAATTTCAATTTATATTTACCATTCACTTAGGTCCATGTAAGGAGATTAAGTGCAGTTTAGATTTGAGTGGCTGACTTCCAGAAATCATATGGCAGAGTGAATAGGGCACAATGAATGTGGAATGTACTCTGCTCAAGGTTGTAGAGTTAGAGAATAAATGGTAAGAAGGCGCAATTCTTCAGCTGTGAAGAATGATAGGCCGGAAAATGAATTAAATTAAATCCAGGAAAAAAATATATTGAGTTTTAACAATTTTATCAGCCCAGTAAGCTACATGCATTTAGGAATACTAAGTCTAGCAGCTGGCAAATTAACTTATGAAACATGACCCATCATTATAAACAGAGACATGTGATGTCATAAAAATAATATGGATCTAAGAGAATAATTAAAAGAAAGATTGTGTTTTAAATACAGGATGAGTGTGACCCCCCCCACCCCACCCCGGCACACACTTGGATAGAAGAACACTTACTCTCTGTCTGCCTGTAGTCTCTTCATTTATCTTTTTCCTTATTAGTCTGTATTCCTCAGGTTGGGGTCCTTGCTCATCTCCATACCTTCTTGAAGTCTTTTGTTTCGTCAAAGCTGCAACTGGATTTGTTTCTGTTATTGGTAGCAGTACATTTTACATAGTGAAATGTGTTATAGAGGAGATATTTTGAAAAAAAAAAGAGTACATATTGGATCCCATGTTTGTACACTAATTGCTGTAAGAATGAAGCTACAGATCTCACCTTTAGTAAGCTGAAATCACTAAAAGGTTAGAAACTGTCAATAATTTTAGCTATTCTGGGTTTTTTGTTATTCCAGATGAATTTTTGAATTGCTCTTTCTAACCCTATGAAGAACTGAGTTGGGATTTTGATGGGGATTGCATTGAATCTGTGTATTACTTTTGGTAAGATGCTCATTTTTACTATATTAATCCTGCCAATCCATGAGCATGGCAGATTTTTCCATCTTCTGAGGTCTTCTTCAATTTCTCTCTTCAGAGACTTGAAGTTCTTGTCATACAGATCTTTCACTTGTTTGGTTAGAGTCACGCCAAGATACTTAATATGGTTTGTGGCTATTGTGAAGGGTATTATTTCTCTTACTTCTTTCTCAGCCTGCTTATCCTTTGAGTATAGGAAGGCTTCTGACTTGCTTGAGTTGATTTTATATCCGGCCACTTTGCTGAAGTCGTTTATCAGCTTTAGGAGTTCTCTGGTGGAGTTCTTTGGGTCGCTTAAGTATACTATCATATTGTCTGCAAATAGTGATAGTTTGACTTCTTCCTTTCCTTCTCCACTATGTTCATAGCAGCCTTATTTATAATAGCCAGAAGCTGGAAAGAACCCAGATGTCCCTCAACGGAGGAATGGATTCAGAAGATGTGGTATATCTACACAATGGAATACTACTCTGCAATTAAAAACAATGAATTCACGAAATTCCTAGGCAAATGGTCAGATCTTGAAAATATCATCCTTAGTGAGGTAACCCAATCACAAAAGAACACACATGGTATGCAGTCACTGATAAGGGGATATTGACCCAGAATCTCGGAATACCCTAGACACAATCCGCATATCAATAGATTTCTAAGAAGATGGAAGGAGAGACCCCTGGTCCTGGAAAGACTGGATGTAGGGGAACGCCAGGACAGAGTAACGAGAGGGGGTTGAATGGAGAAAAGAGGGAGGGAAGGGGGCTTATGGGACTTTCGGGGAGGGAGGAAACGGGAAAGGGGAAATGATTTGGAATGTAAATTAAAAAAAATAAAATAAATAATTAAAAAAAAAAGAAACTGTCAATAATATTTACATAGGCTGGCGACTCTTCATCAATGTGTCCTATGATGTCAAAGGTAATTTTAAGTGTCTCTTTAGTGCTTGTCCACATGGGTTCTAGGAACAATGTTGTAGTTGAGCTTGTCTTTAGTAGATAATAAAATATTATCAAGCATATCAAATATTTTACTGGTAAGTAGATGAAAATGAATGTTTTGTAGATATAATTGTTGTAAGTTAAAGTTGGTTCTTGAGTCATTCACTCTTGCAAGAAACACACTCTTACAAGATAACTGACAGACCTGAGACAGAAAGTAAATTTTATAATTTTGTTACATGAGACCAGAAACCATATATTTAATAAACAAACATTTGCTGATAACATACAACACTGGGCATTTGTCTATTTCTGTCTAGCTATGTCATTGTATATTCACTTCTGGGATCCAGGAAGTGAATATCTCTAAGACTTTCTTGTCTTCTGGTTGGTTTCAGTAAATATGAGGAATTTGAAGGGGCTGAGAAGACCAAGATGAGTACCCTAAACTACTAGCTTTCCTACCTGTCATGCTTTTGTGAGTGGCTGGTCCTCCTCTTTCAGATTTTGTCCCATGACCCTGACACATCTGTGAGCCTCACTAA
The DNA here is from genome assembly GCA_036184795.1 of Tokudaia tokunoshimensis. NCBI lineage: Eukaryota > Metazoa > Chordata > Mammalia > Rodentia > Muridae > Tokudaia > Tokudaia tokunoshimensis. Next base: position 21,463,883 of record BTHU01000014.1, read on the forward strand.
TGTTTTATGTTTCTTTTGTCTCATTAGTTCTAGGGACTAATAATAGCGTTCAGTCAGAATGTACTGGTTTGTTTAAGATCTTTCTAATTTTCATGCTCACAAAACAGTGCTACCACATACTGCTCTAGCAAATCCTAAAAATTAGAATATTATTTTAATATTAGAATTATATTTTAATACATAAGATATACATTAATTATAAAGTTGAGGAAATGTTCTAAATGTTAGGATTTTTGGGCAAAAGAATCCACCTTGCATCACCCTAAGATATAGCAACTTCATGAAAGTGTGTTTGTGTGTGTGCACTACTGAACATAAAATAACAGAACCTGGTTGAGAACATTGTTGATCTGAGGGCTCATTTTAACTACTTAATTATAAGGCTCTGTGATGTGGAATATGTCATTTCAATAATAATTATCACTGATTTTATTTGACTTGAACAGAGCTAAATTAACATCACTAATATATATGCATAGATTGACTCTGTCTTACTTGCACCACGTTATGAATTTATTGTTGGTTTGCTCAAACGGTCTTCAGAAAGTCACCCATGGAGGTGAACCTTAGCTAATGGACATGTCAGATTTACTGTTGATAGTTGACCTATTCCTGTGTGCAGACAATATGATAGTCTCGCAATCTGGTAATCACCATGGATTTTGGTTCTCAAGTATTGAGAGCCTTCACAGGTCAGTAGCATACAATTCTGGTTATTTAAACTTATTTGAATTACGGATAGGCAGCCTTACAAGTTTATCACATTATATGTCACGGCAAGGTCCCAGAACAACATAGTTTAAATAGTGGCCTTTTGATTTGCACTGCCAGCAGAGGTAAAATGGAAGTTTTCTCTGCTTAATTAGCATCAATGGAGGGTTATAGCTAATAACATTACATGCACCCCTATGCCTCTTGAGATTCAGTAATCTCCTTGGCTGACATTTTTATGTTTGAATTGCTTTGACTATTTCAACCAGATTGTAAGAGCCCTAGGCAGAGATCAAGTCATCTTCCGAGCCAATACAGAGCAAAGCATATTGTCTGTATGTTGCAAACAATTCAGAAAGAAGACTTTGCAGAGAATCTTGCCTCACTGACATCTGCTGAATAATGAAGGCAATTGAAGGGATGAAAATAGATGCCTGCTATAATGTTCTTACTTTCTCCTGACTGATATCATTATACTTATTTTTCCTCTTCTGCATGTATCTGGAGTGGGTGTTTGAGCCATTGCAGAATGGATTTCTTCAATCTTTTCTCCCTAATTTATTGTATTAGGTTTGTAGCTCACATATTCTCACTCTTCCCATTCAACATCTGTCCCCATTTTACAGCACCCTTCAGAGAACTGAGAATGTGAGGAAATATTTTAACAGTAATAAATGGATAACCTGTCTGAGACATGAAGATATTCCCCATACAAAAGCTCCATTTTTATAAATGAATGAGTTATTCTAATTTGTAGTTGTCCTTGAAAATTAATGATATGCAATTAATAATATGCTAATTCATTTTGTTCTCCCATATGGTATTGGCTTGAGTTTCATGTTAAATTTGCTCTTCTGAAAAATGACTCAAAATACTCTTTGCTATCGAGAAGTTTTAAATAAGAGAGGTCATATTCTTTGGGCAGAATCATGGTCTAAAAGCACAGAAATAATTTTGTGTATTTATTATACATATTTGCATGCTACTTTCATTCTAATGTAAAAACTATATTTGCCATATGGAAGACAAAACCAATTTGGGCTGTTCAAAGATCTTCATTTATGGGCTTTCCTTCAGAAATTAGCAAAGCATATAACTGTAAGATAGGGATTTATAACAAACCCATCCCACTGACTTGAACTTAAAAAATAAACCCATGTTAAAAGTATGCCTCCCTTCTACAGCTGTAAGAATAATCTCTGCTTTGCGGCAAGTTTGGTCTCGTTTTCCTTGAAAAACTCATGCTTTCTGCTTGAAGTCACCATTGACAGCTATATAAATTGCTGTTGGTTACAATGTGTTCAGTGTGTTGGCAACTGTTAGTGTTGATTGAGCTTTGGGCTCTCCCTATACCACTGGGATGTGAAAACTGGCTAGTCTCATGCATTGAGTTTCTCTCCATCCAGTAGTTAAAAGACCTACTGTATACACTTAGGGTGGCATAACATTTAACCACTAGAATTTCATGAAAAGTCAATGTTTGCCACAGTCTCTCTGTCTAAGGGCTTTAGGTGTTGCTGAAGAGAGATAGGGAGTGCTGGAGAAATGATGTCATGAGAAGTGCTTAGTTAACAATGGATGCGAATTAGACATACAAAGTCCAAGTTTGCATTCTTTGAATGGACCAGCTTAGAGGCAAATTCCAGTTTCTCCCAGGAAATGTCAGCAAGGCTGAGCCCCTCAGATTCCCACCATGAGCCTATAATGTTCATTTGCTCAGGGACACACTTGCTTTTCTGTTCTTCATTACCTTTCACCTTCTTTGCTTCTTGCTGTCACTCAAATAAACAGAGGAGGGAAAAATCAAGGTAGAGTGAATATCATAATTTTTCTCATCCTGGATTCAATTTTGAATGTAGACATCACATTCTCCCATCACTTCAGAAGCAGCCTTTACCAACCCTTGACAACCTCAGCCTGAAGGACTTGGGCATTTACTTTCTGTAGTTCCTTCCAGGGACTCACCTTAGTTTGGGATAGACACAGCCTACTAGACCTGTCCTACTGACTTCCACAAGCCATATGGCTTGCCTAAATTTGCCTCAGGGATAACCTTCCGGACATAGTGTGACCTCATGGTTTCTGTAAACCCACTAATGAGAACTCTTATTAGTAAACCTACCTGGAACCTTAGTAAACCAGGCAGCCTCCAGGCCTGTCTCCCTTCAGCTCTACATTTGCTGGCTCTGCAGCCATGCTTTTGTGACTCTCTCAAGTACCCCTTCTTACTCTTATGTATGCCAATCATAACTACATCTCCTCTGTGTTTTCTTGTGCTACCCAACTGACATACTAGAAGTTTTCTCTTGCTTGTGCTTTCATAAAGAGGGGCTACTTTGGCATGAATAAGGTCTGTAAAGGTCATACAAGAGCCATAAGTGTGTCTGTGATTATAAACAAGTTTCCTGTGAAAGGGACAATGGGTCAAGGGTCAGTCAGGCAGTCGACCAGGATAAAGAAGCATCCTGTAAAAGACTCATGATAAATGTCAATGACTAAATTCCCTGGAGCCCTCTCAGGGCAAGGTTAGAGTTTAAGAAAACTATCTGTAGAGAAACTTTTAAGACCAATGGAGGAATAAACACAATAAAGGGGGAGGCAGTGAATTTGGGGGGCAGGCTTATTTTCTGTTTTATATGTGCTCTAAAAGCAGAGAGGGTGCATTTCTCTTCCAGTCTCCCCTTTTTTTCTCTTTTCTTCTTTCTTTCTCCTTCTCCCCTCTGTTGAGAATTGCACATAAGGCTTTGGCTTTCTTTTCTAAAATTGCATTCCACTTCCGAGCTGTATCTCCATCGTTGTCTCTTTTATTTTTATCTTGGGATGGGACATTGCTAATGGTCCTGTGAAGCTGCTTTGGTCTAGAGAGTTGAAAATTTCACAGAGGCATATTGTCATGGTGTTAACACAGTGTTATCCTTTAACTTTGAGACAGGTGACATGGCAGAACTTTGTGTTTCCTTTTTAAAACCCTGCAAAATATAGCCCTAGAAGTTTTGAGTACCATCCTGTAAGCATGATATGACTTTGAACCAGTAAGCATTATGGGATGAATATTTATGACAGTCAGAATGCATGGTCCACGAGTAGGGATGGAATTCAATGTGGCCTTATCCACTCTTCCCAATAACCTATTTGGGGAAACTTTGCTTTCTGTGTCCTATGGTAGATTAAAAGTCCTGTCTTTGATTTAATTTTTGTTTTAGGTTGTAACATTGGGCATTTCTACCAGGAGACACAGTAGTATTCTCAACAACTTACCCAGTGATTCTGACTTCTTGTGGTATTAGATTAATAAGCAATGAAAGGAGTTACTGTACTAATAAAGCTTTAACTCATTATAACAAGGAGATGAGGTGTGTGCTGTGTGAAGAAGACAGAAAGACATGTGCATAGAGATTGTAAATTTCAATGAATTCCCAATACTTTTGTATTTAATAGTAAATGCCAATGGGCTTCTGAAGCCAACACAAAGATATAATAACCATGGCTTGTGATTTTCAGAGACAAGCACAAAATACTGCCTAAGGTAGTTACAGTCAATAGAGTAACTGGTAAGCAGGGGGAAATGTACTATGTCAATTATAGCCTCAATATCAACCACAACAGTGAGAACTACAGTTTGCCCCATTACACTTTCTGTTGGAAGTGCCTGTTATTTTTCTTGTAAGATGCCCATGCTTTTTTTAAAAGGAACTTTTATGGACCATCAACTTGAAGAAGCAGTGAGGGAGTAAATTGAACTTCGAGGATTGCCAGTGACAGATTGTAGAAGATGCTTTTGGAACCCTCAGCATATCTCCTCCAGATCTGCCTGTGGCAGCAGCACTCACTGTTGTGGTAAAGGCTCTTCTTGATGACATCCTTTACATTATTTTTTTAAGTCCTGTGGCTCTCTGAGGATTGATGGAAAAATTACTCCCGTCCAATGATGAGTGGGAATTTAAGCATAAACTCCTGTAAATTACAACTACCTTATCTAGAACAATGGTGGGTATTTTCTGATTTTTTTTCCAAGTTCAAAGCAGTCCAAGGCATTTCAGTAGCATCCTGTTCATTTCTGTTTCTAGTATCAGATTTCTTTCTTACATCACTACCATTCCATGGTGCTCCTTAGGGCTGATTCTCAGTATTCTACACCCAAAGCTACTGAGTGAAAACAGGTCCTGAAGCTGTACTTGGAAGCATGTTTATTGTGTTGAATACATTTCACATTAAAGGAAAAATCTAAAAGACTTCGTTAACTTATTCATTTATATTTTTAAAATGCATGTAAATAGAAATGGATGATAACTTTTATAATAGCGAGTGTTTTCTTACCCTATTCGGCAGCCTTGATACTGAAGACCAAAACCATACTATACTGTCTAGGGTGATATGGTGTAATTATTTCTTCACTCCAAACCCAGTCTTCATAAGCCTGTAACATGCTTGCATATTAAAGGAACTTTCTGAGACTCACAAGTTTTTCAATGGATAGTGTCAATCTCTTGATAGTTTGTTCCCTGTAGTTCCTTAAACTCCTTGAAAAGTCTTACTTTCCCATATTATCAAATCTAGGATAATTATATCATGATTCGTCTTTTAAATGATTTTTTTAAATAAATATTCTCTGATCACATTTTCCCCTTCCAAAACCCTTCCCATATCCTTACTCTCAATTCAATCTAGAACCATGCCTTTTTTCCCCCGCTCTTTCTTTTTAAATAGCAAGTAGGCAAATATTTTTACCCAATTGGAAATTGGTGATCAGTCAGTACTGGGAGGTTATGCAAGGTTTTCAATTCTCAATGAATTCTAAATTTGTAACTCCTATGTAGATGTCTTCTGCTACTTTGTAGGTTCTTCTTTCTTCCACCTTTCTCTACCTGTTTTCCATCTTTTCAACCCCCTAACACTAGATAGAAAAGCAAAAACGACAGAAGGAAAAAGAGGCAATGGTATTGTTAGACTACTTCCTGCTGAAAATGTCAAGTTCCTTGGGGATAATTTTGTCAGGATGCCTTCTTCTTCTTCTTCTTCTTCTTCTTCTTCTTCTTCTTCTTCTTCTTCTTCCTCTTCCTCCTCCTCCTCCTCCTCCTCCTCCTCCTCCTCCTCCTCCTCCTCCTCCTCCTCCTCCTCCTCTTCTTCTTCTTCTTCTTCTTCTTCTTCTTCTTCTTCTTCTTCTTCTTCTTCTTCTTCTTCTTGCCAAGGACCAGCCTCAACCTGGTTGGAGGTCTTGAGGAAGGTGTGTTAGAGGCAGCAAAAAGAATGACTCAGAATTAAATTGTAGGTCTAAGCTGACTGCCTGAGTTCTGCTCAAGATGGCTCCCTTGATAGCTTTCTGTAGATAGCTCTTGGCTCTGTAGTCTTCTCTAGACAGCTTTCTGCTTGAGACAGTTCTTTCTTGAGATAGCTCTTTCTGCTTGTGTTGGTTCTCTTTTGCTACAAAAACATTCTAAAAGCTCTCTGGATAGCTCATGGATTTTCTAACTAAAATCAGAAAAGCTACTATAAAATTTTTTTGATTTTCTGGCCAAATCAGAAATCTTGTTAGAAAAATTCTAAAAGTAATTCTTGGGTTTTCCAATGAAAATCAGAAAACCAGAAAAAATTGTAAAAAGCCTGTGATAGCTCTTCAAGTAGTTCTCTCTAGATAGCTACTACAAACCATTCTAAAAGAGCTGTGTTTGCTTCCTAAGTGATTCTTGGAATTTCTGACCAAGGTCAGAAATCCTGCCAGGAAATAAAATTCAAAAACTCTTATGAAAAAAAATCCAAACAAGCTGTGTTCACTCTCTATGGATTTTCCAACCAAAATCTGAAATCCTGTTAGAAAAAATTCTTGAAGAGCTGTCTTTTTCTCCAGAGATCTCTTAGTTAATTCAGTTCTTGCTAGAAAAAAATTCTAAAAATAACCAAAAGCAATAAAAACAAAAACAAGAACAAACCCAGCAACCACAATGACAAGGAAAACAACAAACCAAAGAAATCCAACAACAACAAAAAAAATGTAAAACAACCAAAGAAACTGCTATTGCTCCCTGCTAGATCATCTCAAGCAGACCAAAAGCCCAGTTTTTTATTTAAATATCAATTCAGTTATTTACTCCAGGTCCCCTCTTGAGCAACCCACAAGTCCGGTCAGCATTCCATTATTCTAGCCTCTTGATTCTTAGACGTGCTCTCTATGATTATCACGGAGTCATGAACTTTGACAGGGAGGAGATTCCTGAAGGAGGATCATGAAAATATCCACATTATTATACAAAGAAGCCTTAAGTCCACAGCAACCATCAACACCCCTGGAGGCCACATAATCACAGAAACTATCTGCAGCTGTTAAAATCTTGCCCCTGTTAGAGCATAAGGCAAATCATAGTCATCTGCTGTGGACAATCTGAAGCAGCTTCACGTCCCATATCTGAGATTAAAATAAAACCTTATTCTTATAATATTTCTGTATTTGTTAAAGAAAGCAAAACTCCAAAATTGTCCCTATGCCTCACCTCCATTAAATTCTGTCAAAGCTGTGCAAACAGCCTTCCTGTGCTTCCAAAGTGTTCCTTGAGATGTCTGTTACCAGGTTGTACTTATGTTTAGAGCCCTGGCTTTAATGAACTTCTATTCCATTATCTTTAGATAAGGTGGAGTATACAATACATTTTGGTTTGCCATATACCCAACTCTGGAGTAAACCAACCAGTATTCTCCTGTCAATAATCTGGAAAGGACCTTTTAAGTACTTTGTACTTTTCCTTATAAGGATTTTCATTCTGTTGTCTCTGAGTCTTTAAACACAAGTGATGGTAACTGGCTTATTTCTATAAAAACAAACAAACAATAACAAAACAAACGAAAAGCTATTTTTCTCATTTTAGTTGCCATATATTTATTTCTACAAATATGAGTACAGCAGGACTTTGAGACCTGCCAGTGGTATAAACAAGACACAGAAACTTTTAATATCATTTAAAGCTTTGACGTTTTGCTTGGGCTCTCCTGGGTACTCTAAACTGAACCTGTCTAGCCTATGACCTTTCTCTGCTAGCTCTATAACTTTCTATGCTCTGCTGTGGTCCATGTCTGTTCCCTCCACGTCTGTTCTCTGAATTTCCTGCTTCTGCTTCCTTCTCTTGTGTTACTCTCCTTACTTGGAAGTTGTGGCTTCCATTTTCTGCTTCAGCAGATCTTTATTACAACCAATCAGTATTGACACAATATCTGATATAATTCTAGACTGCCTCAAGGTATAGATATTCAAGTATCTGAGCAGCTGTGGAAGAACAAGTTTTTACAAATAAATATAAGGCCAATGATTGGCCATACATCTGACAACAGCAGAATCCTACCAGCATTTAGCTCTGTGCCTGTAGAGAATTAACAATTGAAAATACAGAGACATACCTTCACACAATGTGAAGAAAAGTTACCCCAACATATAGGAGCCTATTATCACACATTCAAGATCTAGGTTCTATAACTGTTTGACAAATTTATCAGAGCCTCATAATTCAGGAAATCAAGGACAGCTAAAGAAATTCCTGTATACTTTCTTTGTTTTGCTTGGTTTTGGATAAGCTACCTACCACTGTTCTACATGGGTAAGACTCACAGATGCTCCTTGTTTTAGTCTGCCAGTTGGGTACAGACCATCCATCCACCTTCCATTTCTTTGCCTCATGAAAGATTAGCTAATTTTTTTGTCCCATTGATAGACTGGAAGACAATGCTGTTAAGTTGATTTGACAATTAGTGAAACTTCTCTCTTTTTCCTAAACTACTGAGCTTTGACCATTTCTAACTTCGGCCATCACAGAACTTTGCTTTCATGGAGCCTCCTGAGAGTTAGCTGGCTGGAAGAAAGTCTGTTTCTTGTTCAGCTGCCCTCTTATAATAGTCTCTTATACTCTGTAGTTGTGTCTACTCTTCATTGTAAAAGAAAATTCCACTTCATTTAAGAAAGCAGAGGTCCTTACAGATATTGTGCTCTGTGTTCTTTTTACTGTAATATTTCCCTTTTATGGAAATAGTTCCTTAAAATAAAAAAAATCAAATAACTTATTTTACCCCAATCCAGTATTTTAAAAATTGGATCTGTCAAAAAATATCCAAATCCATATAATCATCAATAATTTCTAGTAGCATAGAATGAAATTAACTTTGATCTTTTATTTTGTTTGATTTTATTCAAATATTACCAACATGCATTTAGTATAAAAGCTACCAACAGACTATTTTTATATAACTTTTTTTTCATACATTTTTGGCATTCTGTATGAAGTTTTATGTTTATAGAGCATCTTAATTTGGAGAGGATACATTTCAAGTGCTTTTAAAGTAAGTGTTGTTTGAGGAAACAAAGTGTTTTTGGTGTGATTTCCCTTTCTCCGGCTTTTGTGAAAATTATTATAATCCTTCCTTTTTTTTTTTAAAAAAAAAGTGGGTTAACTTAGTTCTTCATTTTGCTAATTTTCCTCTTATGTGCTTTAGTCTCTCATTTTATCTATTTAATGAGTTCACATATCTTTTGTTTCTAGAGTTTACTTCATAAAACACATTTTTTTACTGATTTACACACAAAAAATCTATTTTTTTTTGATTTCAGAAAAGACAAGACAGAAGATAATCAAGAATTTTGTCCTTTTATAGTCTATCTTAACTGAAGGAAAGACAATATTTGTTTGCTTTTCTAAAAAAGTAACAAAACCATGTAATCCATTTGCACAGAAATACTGAATATAATAGCTCTAAATTGTCTCCTAATCAGATGCATTCAGTGTGATACATTTGCATAGTTAGCATTGACTCCGAGGTGGCAGGCTATAGCAGGCAGAAAGGTAAACAAGGGAAAATTGTATTTGTCCAACAAGTGTTGATTTGCATTTCCTCCGATCTTTTTTCTTCCTCCGTCTTCACCCCAAAGGCTGAAAAAACCAAACCCAATACTCTAATATCCGTATTTGGGTTCAGGGTCATTTATGCCATGCAGCAGGATCTTGAAAGCATGACTCTAAGGATTACTTTGAAACATCATCACACTGCTGCTGACAATATGAAATTGATTTGAGACAGATTGCTGCTTTTGCGATCCGTGTTACTCAGCATCTTTCCCCCAGTATCTCTCCCCCGGTCCCTATACACTGTCATCAATATCATAGCCTTTCTCACCAATGGCTCACCGAAGCTCTGTGCCTTATCCACTTGCAAGAAATGATACAGTAGGGTCCATAAGCTCTCTCTCTCTAAGGACTTGCTCAGGAATCATGTTCTAATGCAGATTCTATTTTTTTTAAATATTTGTTTTTATATGTATAAAAGTTTTGCCTATGTGCATGTCTATATACCTTGTGTATGCCTGGTTTCCCCAAAGGACAGAAGAAGATGCTGTACCTCCTCGAACAGGAGTAGCATACAATTGTAAACTCTCTTGTGAGTGCTGGAAATTCAACCTTGGTCCTCTACAAAAACCAGCAAGGTCTTGTAACCATTGAGATATCTCTCCAGCCCCTATTTTAGATTTTGATTATTCCCCTTATTTTTCTTCTTAGTTTCAGTGTTCATGAAGCAGTAGGAAATTCATACTATTTAAGTGGAAAATTTAAATTATTTAATTTCACCAACATTTATTGAAAATAATTTTAATTTGATATTATATTTGAGGAAATTCTTGCAGACAAGTAAATGGTAAAAATTACCAGATGTCAAAGGTACAGGAATTGGTCAGCAGAGGACATGTTGACTTCAAGGTAGTTAGCCACTAGGGTAAAGTGAAAGACAACAGGACATGATCTCAATGCTTTAAAGCAGTCAGGAATGGATCAGTAGGAATGCCATAGGAAACATCCAGCATTCATCCTTTTGTAGTCAATGTTACCTAAGGGATATGGTGGTTGTACTATATTGCTTTGGGGGAGAAAGGGTGTGGCATCATGTGACCTGCAGCTAACATTTAGTTTCAAAAGGAATTCTGTCATATTTTGCAGAAAATAGTATCACATGGCAATTTGCAAATATTTCCTTCTTATAACTTTCATATTACCTATTATTTTAATTTCACAGTTCCTTCTCTAAGTGCCTTTTTACTTGATGATGTGTTGAAATTTGTGGGGGAGCTGTCTTGAATTGTCTTTGTTGGAGAAACTCTGCACGCAAAGTATATTTCTTTTTTTCCCAAGCTGAAGATTATGGGGGCCCTCCATTTACACTTTATCATCACTCAAGGTGGTAAAGAAAACAGTCAAAAGCCATGAAAGACAAGTTTCTGTAAATGAATTTATAAAATGTATTGTGCAAGTTTCTAGTATTCACCTGTGCATGGGTGTCCATGGATCCACAGATATAAATAACTTCAAAGAGCCTAGTCAATATGGAATACCGAGACAGACAAAAGGAACACTGAACAAAAGTTTATCTATAAGATCCCCATGCAGAGGGGCTCGTAGATGCCCAGTATTAAACCTGGAGACACAAGAACCTAGTCCAAGATTTCTTCAAAAATTAAAGAGAAATGTTTCTGACATATGCTACCTCAGGGAAGAAACTTAAGAATGTTCTAATGAAAGAAGCCAGGTGTAAATGTTTCTTATTGCATGATTACTTTTGTATAAAATCTCTAGATTAGGAAAAACCACAGGGAAAGATTAGTGGTCTCAGGCAGCAGAGGAGGGAGAAATGGGGCATAGCAACTTAATGGAGACCATTTTTCTTTGCAAGATGATAAAGATGTCCTGGACTAAGTACTGATGAATACACAACGTTGGGAAGATGCTGCAAACCACTGAAGCACACACTCTAAAGTTGTTAATATGGAGAATTTTTGGAGTACTTAAGTTTTATATCAAGGAAAAGAAAACAAAATTACAAATTACATATATACAAAATAAAAAATAGTGGCTACACACAGCATACCCAGAAGGAAAACAACACCCACATATACAAACATTAGAAAAAATATTGCATGGAGAATGCATCTCTCTCTCTCTCTCTCTCTCTCTCTCTCTCTCTCTGGGTATATGTGTGCGTATGTGTGTGTATGCATTTGTGTGTGTGCATGCATGTGTGTGTGTGTGAGAGAGAGAGAGACAGAGAGACAGAGAGACAGAGAGAGACAGAGAGACAGAGAGATAGAAAGACAGACAGAATGTCACACACAGACACACAGATAGAAAGAAGCAGAGTAACAGTCAATACACAGACACAAAGATATAGGTGTAAATCTATAGTGGAAGATAATAACATCAATATAAATAAAAGCTATATAAATAGGAAGAATTGACACACCTCTAAAACAGATTTAAGTTATAAATAGATATTTATTAAACTGAGGTGATGGCAAAATATACAATATAATATTTCAGTCACTTAATCCACTTAATTCTAGAATAAAAGGATATATGAATGGCTGCATTTGGAATTTTGGCTCTGTGAGACCATTGTAAAAATACAGAGATATTTATCTATAATGTCCATGATGTTGCCTTATGAGTAACTCCCCAGTACATCCAAATTCCATGAAAAAGAGCAACATTTCCTTAGGAAATAATTTAAATACTTTTCTTTACATAATACTTGGCCTTGCTTTTTATATAGCAGAAAGTGGTTTTATTATTTCAATGGATCACATTTTCTTAATAAAACGATGTTATAATGCTCCCATGCTTTGTGAGCTGCTATTAATTTTAATAAGAGTTTAATAAGTGTGAAAACTTTGGAGAATTTGAAATGAAAGTTTCCAGATGTTCGGTGTAAGGACGACATGGTTTAGGTAGATTTGGAAACTGTGGTGGTGTTCTTAGATTTAAAAAGCAGTTGAGCATCCTTTTTACTGATACCTGCTTTGTGAGTATGGTTCCTATGTGGTTACCCTCTGATTTTTTTTTCAAATTGCACATATTTTTAATTTTATGGTGGAAATTTTGCATTTTTCAGACCATACCTTGTCATATCACCCCTGAGTGTTGTAAGAAAGTTTATGTATCGGCTCAGGAGGAAAAATAACTGCTCCCTGTAGCAGTTTGACTCCATCCTTTCTTTCCAAGGTTATGCACTTTACTGCATTCATGAAAGAAGACTTCCAGCAAAGTGTCTCCTTATTATGAATGAGAACCTCTTATTGTTCGCAGGAGTGCTGGATGCCACCTCTTTTCAGCTTCACTTCTTTTATTATCCTCTTTTATCTTGCTCACTTTCATCTTGTGCTTTCTCTTTGCCTTATAAAATGAGTAAGCTGCAAGCAAGGAGGGGGAAAGGCCATGACTCAGACGGTGGCCAATGGAAGCTTCTATAGCGTTTCAGTCCTTTGATGGGGGCTGCAAGGTAAAACACAAAGGTGCTGAGATTTCTGTGGAAGAGATGAAAGCGTATTTAAGGCGAATAAATATGTCCAATTAAAGACAATTAAAATTAATGCCCGAGTTCTTGACATATTTGATGAGTTGTGGGATAAACATCGACAATAGGAACGGGAAGAAACTCAACAGATCCTACATGTTTTAATGATATAAGAAAATGACATTGCTTTGGTTAATCTATTTTAATCCAAAAGGCCGTGTTAGCCATGAAATTACTGACATGGAAATGTTTATTGAATAAATGGAAAGGAAACTGGTTTTTCATTAGCATCTAAAGAAAATCAATTCCCACTTAATAGTGGGGTGTGTAAAGTAGTTGTAGTGGCCACCAGATCACCAGCTGTCACATGTTCATACTCTTTGCTTTTCCATTGGGGGGTGACATTCTTGATCAACCACTTCTCCCTTCTCCTTTCTTTCTTCAGGACTTTTGATACTGGTTTTCCTTCTGACTTTCGAAGTGTATTTTCTGAGATTTTCAAATTTGGTCCTTAAATGTAGGTCTTTTAATCTTGGTATGAATACTGTCTTTTGGCTTGTACTCTCACAGACTAATATGATTAATTATTAAAAATACAGACATACATATTTACGACATTTAACTTCAAAGAATCATTGCTATACATAGTTTTCCTGGAACACACAGATTTATGACCTTTAAAACTCCCTGAAGTTCATATTTCTTATGAATTGCTTTATCTTAGAGATTTCTTCAGGAACTTAAAATCATATATATTAAATATGGTCTGTTTATGATGGAAACATCCTAAATATACAGTTGCTTGTTTGGGCTATAGGTTCTGTACTCATATGGTAAATCAAGTATGAAAAATATTTTAACAAAAATTGTGTCTCTGTTATATGTGCACAACCTTTTATTTATAATCATTCCCTAAACAGTTTAGTATACCAGGCATTACCACAGCAATTGGGTTGTATCATATGTTATAAATAATGTGGACATAATTTAAATGTAATTGTACAGCAAAACGAATATTCGTTAAATGGAAATATTATCTTATTTTATTTTAAAGGATTTTAGGTTCCTCATATTTTAGATTTTGAGAGGGGCCCTCAGCCCAATCTCCTGAGCATACCAAGAGATGATTATAAAACACAGGAGACAGCAGTTGTTGGCGAGGATGTGGAGAAAGAGGAACACTCCTCCACTGCTGGTGGAATTGCAAGCTGGTACAACCACTCTGGAAAGCAGTCTGGCGGTTCCTCAGAAAACTGGGCATGACACTCCCGGAGGATCCGGCTATACCACTCCTGGGCATATACCCAGAGGCTTTACCTGCATGCAATAAGGACACATGCTCCACTATGTTCATAGCAGCCTTATTTATAATAGCCAGAAGCTGGAAAGAACCCAGATGTCCCTCAACGGAAGAATGGATTCAGAAGATGTGGTATATTTACACAATGGAATACTACTCTGCAATTAAAAACAATGAATTCACGAAATTCCTAGGCAAATGGCCAGAGCTTGAAAATATCATCCTTAGTGAGGTAACCCAATCACAAAAGAACACACATGGTATGCAGTCACTGATAAGGGGATATTAACCCAGAATCTCGGAATACCCTAGACACAATTCGCATATCAATAGATTTCTAAGAAGATGGAAGGAGAGACCCCTGGTCCTGGAAAGACTGGATGTAGGGGAACGCCAGGACAGAGAAGCGAGAGGGGGTTGAATGGGGAAAAGAGGGAGGGAAGGGGGCTTTATGGGACTTTCGGGGAGGGAGGAAATGGGAAAGGGGAAATGATTTGGAATGTAAATAAAAAAAATAAAAAACACACAGAAAAAAAAAGAGATGATTATATTGAACCTCAATTTCTGCTTTCTTAGAATAATTTGTTCTAAGTTTTTCACTTTTCTTTTATTTTTTACATCTGTGTTACCTCTTTTATTGTTGGTGTTTTTCTTTGTTTGTTTTGTTTTTGTTTTCTTGAGGCAGGGATTCTCTGTCTGAGAACTCACTTTGAAAACAAGGCAGGCCTTAAACCCAGAGATCTGCTGCCTTTGCCTCCCAAGTGCTAGAATTAATTGTGTGTCCCACCACTGTCCTGTGTCTGTAATTTTTTTTTACTTCATTTTCTTGATATGTTGTATATTTGAATCAAAACTCATTGCTAGTGTAACACTAATCTGATGCTTAAAATATTCAAGTGGTCTTTACATAACTGAGACTATGAAACTCTGTGTGTCTAAAAAGCATGTAAATTTATAATCTACACATACACACATACACACACATACACATACACACACACATACACACACATACACACACACACACACATACACACACTCTCACATTTTGTTGCCACTCCTCCACCCAAAACCCAGAGATTCAATGTTTATGACATATCTTTTTGATGTCTCTGTTTCTCAAGTATATTTCACAGGCTTTTCTTTTCTTTATCAGACTTCTTGAGGCTCCTATTTTCCATCATTTAAGATCTAGATTAAGCTCACCTTTTGTTATTTTAAGCTCACCTTTTTAGATTTTGAGAGGGGCCCTCAGCCCAATCTCCTCTCAAACCCTTTATAATAGGAGGTTAGCCTCTCCTATTGCCAAAAGATTTTTAAAATATCACAGTAATTTTGATTTATATAAACTTTTTCATATCTCATACTATATCCCTTATGAGTTCCTTAAACTTTTTAATTTTGCCACATTAATTAAGATAAAATGCTTGTCATGGTGACATACACATGTAAATCTAGAAATTGGGGAGTGGAGGCAGGAAAATCATGACTTTGAGACCAGATGGACTACATTATATTTTGTAAATCCCCCCACAATAACAATAATATTAATTTCACAGGAGGATTTGGAGAACGCAGTGACCAAGTCAGAGAGCATTATGAATAATAACTCTAGGGGTTGCGTGCTGGTTGGGATTTCAGACAAAAGATCAGATCTTAAGATCAAGGTGAGATTTGATGCTAGCTTAAGTTATAATATTTATAGGAATAGTGGAAAGAGGAAAGGACCAAGGCTCAGAGAGGGCAGTAATGAGGGGCACAGAGATGAGGAACAGCCAACAAAAGAGAAGATAGGACGTGGACAATGATACAGGTGACTGAGAGAGAGCTTACAATCAGAAGTCACATATGTCAAATGTAGTAATAATTCATTATGAGAACTCTAACTCAATCACAATTTTAAACAAACCCCACATCAATTCACTCACCCATTCATTCATTCATTCATCCATTTATATTTTATTCCGAAAATACACTGAGAAAATATGGGAATTCTGAATAAAATGTGGGAAAAAAAGCAATAAATACATGAAGAATCACTAGTTAATCTAAAAGAACATGAGTACTGATGCCTGCTCCTGAGCTTTTAGAGAAAAATCATGTCTATCCCTGCTCTATGTGGGAAGATGTAAGCAGCACATTTTCTGCAGTAAGAAGAAAGCTATTACTTCAAACCCTTAGGATGTAGTTTCTGTCTAAAGCGTTAGTGAGAGTTCCTTCAAAACAATTAATTGGTGAAAAGAAGTCAGAGGAAGTTTGTCTGACATGACTACACCATAGAGTGGATTTGAGTAGCATTCGATGTTCACTGGCACTGTGTGAACATGCATATATAATGACATTTTCCAAAGGTTAATGCATGGATTATGTAAGCATGGCTTACTTTAAAGCTGTACAAACTCCCTGAGAGATCTAAAAGGAAGTCAGCCTCCCTCCCCTAATATGAAATCTAAAGGCTCTAATATAAACTATTGAAATACAAGCAAAATATATTTAAAATTCTAAACAATGGTCAGTAGAATCCCTTAAAAATCATATGAACTGCTGGCTGAATCTATTATGCTTAATCTAGTTGAAATTTAAAATAAGCAAATATTTAAAAATAGGTAACACATTCAAATTGTTCTAAAATCAAATGCCAAATAGAAAAGACTTTGCCTCAGTTCTCTCCTCGGTCTGGTCTTCTTTTAGTTTAAGAGGCAACCAAAATTGTTCACTAAAAAAATGTGGTTTATTGAGACCCACAACTATATAATGTGCAGACAAAGAGAGGTTTTGTAGTACTCAGCCCTAAATGGGTGTGTATGTTAAACCCCTCCATTCAAGGCTCAGGGATCTAGATGGAACAAAAGGAGGACCAATTGTAAGAACCAGATATGGTATAAGACTACAAGGAAAGAACATTTTCCAGAAGGAAGAGTTGATGCACATATGAACTAGATACTGTAACAGGTTCTGGTCTTTGGGACAAGTTCAAAACAGACAAATTCTAGCACAGAGAATGAGAAGTGGGCACAAAGTCCCTCCCCTAAGCAAGAAGCTATGTATAGTTGATATCTGCTGAAAGGGGTAAATTTAATTGTCTCCAAGGGAGTGATACTAGGTATATCAGTCACACTACAAGGTAGTAGTGTAGTTGACCAACATAACAGATCATGCTTTTAAATGTGTTGTTCTGTTGTTGTTGTTGCTGTTGTTATAGTTTGTTGGATGTTTTTTCCTTTTGGTTTTTGTTTCATTATTCAGAGAGAGACAGAAATGTGACATTGAGTGGATAAGGAGAGGTGTGGAAGATCTTGAAGAACTTGGGGAAGAAAAAAGAATATATATATGTATATGTATATGTATATGTATACACACATATACACTTTGAGTAATAGAATAACAATAAATGTAATAGAACATATGTTTTAAAGCAATGTTATTTGTTTAGGGTTAGGGTTAGTGTTTTAATTTAATGCTATTTGTTGAGTGACTTTTTATGCAAGATAAAATACTGGATCATAATATTTTCCTTGAAGAAGTTTAAAAAAATTTTATCCTAGTTTGTAGATGACTCTAAGTCCTGTGCTGATATTACATAAAGGAGAGAGCTGCAGCGGTGGTTACACCATTTTTTTTTTGTGAATATAAAGGGCAGAAATGAACCTTCTTGTAAGCAGAACTAAAAACCTTATAGGAGAAATGGCCAGAGGTATGACTTTATATTTCTCTATAGCCAGTTAACTATCAGTTAGATATGATTGCTGAGAACATAAGGAAGCCAAATCAGGATATTGGTGCATTGAGCAAAGCAAGAAAGGATACTAAACATGAATTCTCTGAACAGGCACAGGGGAGGAAATCGATTCTGTTTCAGATAAATGCAACCTCAGCCGAAGACTGATAAAGATGGCTAAGGTGACACATTCTATTCCCAGCCATTCTTGGCCTTGCTTTGTGGATTCGTGAATTGCCTATGGTAGTGAGAATGGTTGTGAATGGTTTCTCATTACTAGGAATGAATATCTTTGGCCACTGCTAAATGCCTAGTCTGTTAAAAGCAGGGATCAACACTCAGTGCTCAATCTGGTCACATTTTCTGGGGTAGCTGGCCAACCAACTCTAGCAGATTGGTTATGTTGGATCACTTCCCTCCTGGAAAGAGCCAGAGTTTGGTCTCTGTGAAATAGATATCTCATGGATATAAATTTGTCTCTATTTTTCTCAATTTTTTTTTCAAAACCAACATATGTGGTTCTAAAAATCACTTAGTCACTGTGAAGGCATTCCCCACAGAATTGTTTGGCTCTCTTTACAACACTGTTTTAGATGGGCCAAAATTTGCGGCATTCATTGATTTTATTAATGTTTTCTCTATCATTTTGAGACATCTAGTTTGATAGGTGATAGAATGGCATTTTGGATATTCAGTTTAAATACTCATTTGGGCATCATCTTTTAGGCTGAGATAGTGGCCAAAGAAGTAATATAGACAACAAATTGCTATGTAATAGTGTTTTTTCAATAGCATTTACAGGAGTAAAATTTGTGTCACTCCACTTACCTTTGTGCCTGCTAAGAGGGAATTATATATGATATTGGCAGTAAAGACTATGAAGGATAGCACCTATAGGGTGCTTTATTTCATAAATAAGGATTGTAACAGTCATATGATTCTATTAGTTTGGTTAAACCTATTTTGGCATATTTTATCATTTTATTTCCTTTTTCCATTATTATATATGATCTAAAAATGTCATAATTATAACTAAATTCATCTTGGTATTTAAACAGGATACTTGAGAGGAGTTTGGCAGCTAAAAGAGAAGGAATATCATGGGAAAGTGTATAAAGTGACTTACTACTACTACTACTACTACTACTACTACTACTACTATTACTACTGTTCTTATTATTGTGAGGAAAGGACTAGATTTTTGGTCATATGAGAATCATTAGTATGATGTTTGTGAGAACACATGATTTTGATATTGCTTATATTGGGAAGTTCCATGTGGCTAAAAGATATAATGTATGGTATCCAACTAATGAGAGAGGGATTGCAGCGATTTTGTTGTGTGTCCACTTAGCTAGATGGAACTAATTTTCCAGAATCACTTTCACTGTGTGGTCTAATGTTAGTATTATCAGTAAGAGAAATTCATTTGACATTAGGATGCAAAGGAGACGTAGTTGTCAGACTTATAGGCGGTAGGTTGCTGCAGTACTACATACAGTTGCACTCCTTGCAGAGTTGTAGATATCCAGGGTCACTTCCAAGTTTTTCTGGGTCTTCTTCTCTCCCTCTTAAAATCACGGGTTCACAGTTCAATTTTCAGCAGACCTTCAGGAAAATTGAGTAACTGGAGTTAGAAGCTAGAGGATTGGATGAGGTATGAGACCAAAGCTGCTTGCTGTGAAAGACAGATGTGGGTTCATGGATCCCTGCGGATTTAATCTCATCTTCATGAATTCCACCTTGCCCTTTCTTTCTCTCTGTTCATATTAATCTCTCCTTCTTGATTGCTGGCATAGGTTAGAAGTAAAAGGTGACTTGAAGGCAAAGAAATCCTGGAATAAAATTTTTTTATTACGTATAGAAGAGCTGCTGCTTTGATGGAGCATAACTGATAAATATTCTATTCATATGAATGTGTATATGTGTAAAATTAACTGTAATGCAATGTGCTAACAGATCTAACACATTTCATCATATTGAGAGTTCTTTCTTTTTTATACCTTTTTATCTACACACATTTAAATTTCTGTTAGTTTCTTCAGATACATATATATATCATACATAGATTCAGAGATATACATATATTTGTGACTATCATATATGTACACATAAACATATAAGTGGAGGTGCTCTTTCATTCTTTGAAGTTTCTGAGGGCCTTAAGAAAGAATCGAATTTATGCTGGCATGATAAAGGGATTAAAGGATACACACAAAAGGTGCAATCTATTTCTTATTTAATGACTGTCACTGCCAGGTATTAGGACAAAGAGAGATGAGACGGTTGTACCTTTTAATGTTTCGGGACTCATAGTATAGCCAATGATACGTATTGCCACTGTGATGCATTTTGTGTAATGAAGGACTCTGAATATGGTGCATACGTTCCTCTGATTATAACTGAGTGATCCTTAGGTAACCAGATGAATGTTAAATTTTAAAACGGTTTCTGAATATGGTGATGTTTCTCAAGATAATGTTAACAATGAGCAAGGTAGGAGTCTCTAGGCATTTGGTGCCTTACCCTTGCTTTCCACCCCTGCTCCCTCTGCCAGCTGCTCACTGCTGGCTGCCTTCACTGTTCTCCTGACACAGCTGGTGCTTAGGCCACCAGGGATCTGTCTGCCAGATCTCATCGGTACATATTGGTCCTGATTTTACTCCCCAATACTTTGTCTCTTGACATTACAGTCATTCTTGTCTTACATTCTTTCAGCCTCTGACATTACTCCTGGTTCCCCCTCATTTCTCTACTTCTTCATATCAATTATTTTTTTTGCCTTTAATATTTGTTAGGAACACCAGCAAATATTGGAAATGATCCCAAAGTCAGTATATTATATCTTCTGTCATTCTGTACATATATT
Organism: Tokudaia tokunoshimensis; assembly: GCA_036184795.1. Lineage (NCBI taxonomy): Eukaryota > Metazoa > Chordata > Mammalia > Rodentia > Muridae > Tokudaia > Tokudaia tokunoshimensis. The sequence continues at coordinate 21,484,790 of BTHU01000014.1, forward strand.
TGGAAAGGGAGCCCTAAGCTAATAATTTGTTGAATTCCATTGTGTTTTGTTCCCTCTGATTCAATTTGACCATTGCTGCCATATTTATTCTATAATTCTAAGGTTTTTCCATGACGACTTTTCTCTCATACCTTCCTGCTCTATTGTCTTTCTCTAGCTCATCTTTGTGCCTACCAGACATTTGTTTCTATGAAAATGTGATAACTCTTCTCCTGCCTTGCCTAAGATGTGAAGAGAAGTTCAACTTCCTTCTAAGCAGCAAGAGAAGTCCAGGATGCTTTGATATCTGGCTTCTCTCAAGGTTTCGATTCTCTTAATGCTCCTACTTCTCCTGCAATATCAAATGACTCGAACTTTCTCTCACAGTATCTGCAGTCGTTTTATCCCCTTAAAAAAATCTTCTGTCTTCAGCTACTCGCCTAAGAACTGACCATGCCTCGGCAGTAGTTCGAATGTCTTTATTAGTTCAATCTTTTATCCAGTCTTATCTGACTCACCACCTAAGATGTGCAGACCTGTTATCTCTCTCCTTTCATAGCTATTAATACTTCCACCCTCATGGCTTCCATTCCCATTATTTATGTCTGTGCACCAAATAGCACTGTGTATTTACTGTCATACAGTGAACTTTGGTTCAGATTATATTCTCTATAGTTAACATTATATGCATATATTCAATGGCAATTAGCTGTTTCATAACCAATTGATTGTTCATTTGTCTCTCCTTAAACGTTGAGCCTGCGATATTGGAAACTACGCATTTGTACACTGTATGTGTTTTTATGTGCATGTGCTCAAATTGGTCTCTGTGACTTCTGTTACTTTATAGTTTATTGATGCATTTTTTTTCTGGATAGCAATGATTGAAAATCAGAAAAGCTAATGGGATGAATTATTATATTTCTGATTCAGATCTACAAAAGAAAATAAAAATGAGTCATGACTGCTCTGTACATTTCATAAGGATCTGGGAGTCTAAAACTAGGAGAGAATGTTTTATAAATGCCAAAGCATTTTTTTTGTTTTGTTTTAGTTTATTTCCTGCAAAGGGAAGTTTTGTCTAGGTAGCTTTAAAGATATTTTTGTGGAATGTGTACATGGCAGTTGGGCTCCAGGGATGAACTGAGCCTTTTCATCAGTCTCCCTGCACATCCTCATCCTATCTTTCTCGGTTTCTTGTGTTGTCACTCATGTCTTCAAGCTTCTTTTGTGGATGCTGTCATTTTCAGTACTGAGAATCGAGTTATCTCTGTTGGGGGGTGCAGTGTACCAGGAGGAGAGGCCACAGCACAGTCTAGCCATGGAGATGATTGTCAGGGAGCACCTATATCAGGCTGCTGTTTTTCACATCCTTTCCTTGAGGTCTTGTCTAGTATACATTGCATGTCTACTTTGTTTTGCCCTCAAATCCACATTTTTGCCTATGTCCAGATACAATTTGTACACATTTTCTACCATTGTTCAAAGGCATTACTTCTTAGATAGGCTTGTTTTTTTTTTTTTTTTTTTTTGTATAAAGTGTTCATAGTCTTATGGTTCTTCGCTACATATTCATTAGTTTCCATCATGAAATGTTACTAATTCTATTTTTAAGTTTACATTCTCAGTATTTGGTCATGTTGTAGACCTATTCCTTTCATTGAACATCATCTCATTGATTATTTGGTTAGACTATTATCATCAAATCATTCCTGGTCTGACTTTATAGAACGGTGTAGGCTGTCAAGACACTGACCTACTTGACAGCATGATTGAAATACATATTCATGTTTAATCAATGTGATATCAGAATCTGCAAACACAAATAATTTAAAACAAATATTCATCAATTAATCAATAAATTAACATTGCGATCTAATATATTGTTCATTGAGATAAAATTAACTAAGATTGTCATTAGTTAATACTGCTGTGTGTCTTAGGAGCCTCTCTAGCATTTACACATTTTCTTTTACTTCCAGGACTGTCAGGACAATTAACATAAATTGTTTCCAAAACTTTCTGTGCAGTGACATTTGTTACTATGTGGTTTGTGACAGCAAGAAAATTGAAGAGATTGTGGCTTTAAACTATTGGAAACCATTAGTGGGAAATTCTGTCTCTCTTTTGTTCTATTTTTAAGTGTTTGGTGCTCAGAACATAGGAAATAATCACAGGATTCTTGTTGAATGAGTGTATGTTAGTTTTTTGTTGTGGACTATTGGACAATCATTAAAGATAATGCATCCCATGGGGTTTGGCATCATAGAAAAGAAAAATGTGTATTATTAAATGATAAAGCACCAGCTTTGCCTCTGAGTAGGTCATGCTCTCTGAGAAAAGACACAATAAAATCTCAAGTGTGTTTATACTGTGAGATAGAATAACAGGTGGTATTTCTCATTATTTTTCTTTTCAGCCTTTAAAAACATTCTTAAAATTGCATTCATTACCTTAGCTCACAATGTTTAGTGTGTTTTTATCATATTTTCTCTGATGTTTTCTGGCTTGTACCTGGAGAAAGAAGGTACAGAGTAAAAGGAAGCACTCTACATTGAATTCTACCGTGCATTAGGTATTATTTAAGATATTTATATATATATATATATTAACATAGAATCTTCTCAATTTTATAGAGTAGGAGATGTCCCACACATCGAGTTACTTATGTAGGATAACACAATTAATTGCACATCAGGGATTTGACTGCCATTTCCTGAAACACTAATCTGCAATGGCACTCTGTGTAACTTTGCTTGATTATGCCCTTCACTGAAACTATATATTCATTTGACACTGACATGAATTACCTGCTTAAATTCTAACTGCTTTTCACAATTCCAGTTTGTGTTCTTAACTAGCTAAAGAGGTTGTTTGAGACAAAGGTATATGTTATGTCTCTGCTACATATTATTTCAGTGTATAGCATGCCTCTAAGTAAGTTATATTTACAATTGCTAATATCTTTAAGGAAACTCTTCTGAACCGAGACACTAATCAGTCACATCAGTCATACGTGGGTGTATGCACTCACATAAATGGGCATGCATACACACACACACACACACACACACACACACACACACACACATCATATAAATTCATCTCCAAACTCCTGGAAAACATCACTCTGTTTTACGGTTTCATGAGTTTGAATAGCTTACACACTTTAAGAAGAGTCAGATATTTGTCTTCTGCGATCAGACTTTTCCACTTTGAATGACAATTTCATGTTACCATGTTCATGATACCAGTTTCATGACACTTAGATTATTTCCACCTCTTAGCTGTTGTTTAAAAAAGTCCCAGTCAACATGGGAATGTGACTGTCCCTTTCTGATCTCAATTTTTGTATTTTTTGAATAAACTCTCTGATAAGAGATTTCAGTATTCACTATAATAATGTTTTTCTTTCTTTTTGAATACAAAGTTTTCCTTGACATAACCACAAACATTTGTTATCATTACATTTTTGTTTTTGAATAATGGGCATTCTCATATTATATGACACAATGGTTCATTTTAACTTTGATTAACTTTTTTTCTGATCACTAGTAATACAAGAGCTCTTGCTTGGCCTCCTGTATGCCATTTTGGAGAAATGTCTTAAGTCCTTTGGTTACTTTTTAAATGAGTGATTTGTTGTCTTGGACCTGATTTGTTGTTTTAGGTTTTAGAAATTTATCACTTACCAAGGTGTATAGCTTGTGACTATTTTCTACTGTTCTGTATTTGTGTTTTCTGTCAGTAATTCCCTTTATTCTACAACTTTTAAATTTATAATCCATTGTCCATTTTTCCTGTAAATTTGGCATTATATAAAATGAGTAATTAGGTGATATTATAAAGTTGTTTTTACACCACTGGTTTGTTTATGGTTTGAGGAATTTCACAGGTCATTATCCATTTGAATTACTTATTGTACACAAGGTAAGGTGCCAGATCAATTTATTGTAGCCACCTATTTATTGAGGGAACTGTCTTCTCCCCATTTGTAATTTTAAGTCATTTGAAAACTATATAGGCATGGATTGAACTTTGGGCTCTCTATTTCATACCACTGGAATCTATATCCACCATTATGTTCATAGGACCCTCATTATTTTTTAAGCCTGAATTAAAATTTGCTGAGGAAAGGCTTAAATATGCCTCATATTTCTCCTGGAAGAGATTGTTTTAAATGTGTCATATTATTATTATATTACTTCCAGTAATTTTTTAGTTGTATGCTCAGTAGGTTTTTTTGAAAAGCCAACATTTCATTTAAATTTATTACATTAAAGAGATGTTGTGTTAAAAAAAAAAAATTGCAAAGGGCCAGAGAGATAATTCAGAGGTTAAGAGCAAGCAGTATTCTTCTGGAAACTGGAGTTCAATTCCTAGCACCTACCTACACTGGTATCTCACAACCACTTGTAACTTCAGATCCAGGGTGTCTGACATCTCTGGCCTCCACAGGCACTCACATTCACACACACACACACACACACACACACACACACACACACGCACACACACAGGGATGCACATGTACACATGTATGCAAACACACAATTAAAAACAGTTCTTTAAGAAAATACAAAATTTGTTATTGTTTCTTAAGAACCACATTTATGTCCAAACTTTGTATTATTTATTTTGCTTAACATAGAACCATGTTTTATTAACCTAAACATCACTACAACAATCTGAAATTTAAAATTTTTAAAGAATATTGGCAATTTTACTATACTTTTATTATAAAAATGAGTATCATTAATATAATTTATATTGGAAATTTATGAGTTAATAAAAATATTCCTGAACGTTGAAGAAAAGAAAGTAAAAAACTCGACTTTAAGTTAAAAGTTCAAAGTATTAGATTTGTTATTATGGGTACTTAGAGATATGCTAAGCAGTTCAAAAATATGGATTTTCAAAGAGATGAAGTAAGCAAGGAAAGAGGATGCCAGAGAGAAAATTGAACTGTAACAGACTCTGGATTACAGAGTGCTTTGATTTATATTTATCTTATGTTGTTAGAAAGCAAGATATGTGTATATAAATATGTATATACAAATGTTCCTTTTATAGATTGCCTGTGCATGGTCTAATTTGTATATGCCTATACAAATGTAATATATATATTGCTCTTACCAATAGGCTTCCCACAGTGTGTTTAAAGGGATTTGAACCCTACACATACTTATTGACCCATCTTGCATAATTCCTTAACTTGAGACACTGTCAAAGGCTCAGTTTCGCATTAGGTTCCAAGTCATCCATCCAATACCTTCTTTTGCAGGAGACCGCATACCAGCCATCATGTGTCAGAGTGACAGATAGTTTATAATGAACCCTGACCACAAGGACATCACTTAATATAGCCGAGAGAGAAGCTTCTTTTCAACTTATTCAACAGAAATAGAAAGGTGCAGAGAAACCCCAGGAGGTACATTGAAACTAAATAAAAGAGAGATTGCAGAGCTAGAGGGTGTGGCATGGTTGGAGGGGGGGCTCAGCTCTTGGCAGTCCTGTACTGTTTTCTTTTCAAATAATGCTCTGTCCTAAAAGAATAACCTCAGGTTTTTAAGAAAATGGAGAAGGAAGAGACAGTTCTTACAGATACCATCCTACTATACATAAATTATACATAAATACCCTTAACATTTTTCTTCCCTGACCCCTGGACCATTTCTTCCATGTTGATTAATTCTTCTTTTGGTTTCTAAAACTCCCATGCGAATTTCAGTCATAGTATTTTCATCACTGTTTCCTTTTGTTCTGTGGCATGTTGCCTTCTGCGTAGTGAAAGTGTATTATGTCAAACTTTACATGCCCTGTGACTTCCAAAGTATTTTACATGTTTGTTTGAGGGTTTTACTGATGTGAACAGACACCATGATCAAGACAAGTCTTATAAAGGACGGCATATTATTGGGGCTGTCTTAAGGGTTCAGAGGTTCAGTACAGTATCATCAAGATGGGAGCATGGCAGCATCTAGGCAGGCATGGTGTAGGAGGAGCTGAGAGTTCCACATCTTCATATGAAGGCTACTAGTGGAAGACTGACTTCCAGTCTGCTAGGAGTAGAGTCTTAAAGGCCACATTCACAGTGGCACACCTACTCCAACAAGGCCAACCTTACTCCAAAAGGGCCATACCTTCTAATAGTGCCACTCCTTGGGCCAACCATATACAGACCATACAATGTTACAGTTGAGACACAAAATATATGGTTAATGACTAAACCCAGATGGAAGATAGCCTATCACCCAGTAGTGTAGCTAAAACTCTACACACAGACCATATGTATAAGCACACTGCCTGTGATGGTTACCCTGGGTTCCCAACTTGACTGAAATCAGTTACTGAGAATTGGTAAAGTACACTTCAATATGTAATGCATGGATTAGTGAACTAAAGAAGGGGAAGTCCCACCCTGAATGTGTGTGTCACAGTCAAATAGGTTTGGGTCAGGATAAAACAAAAAGGGGTAAGAGGAAATGTTCATGGATACTTTCGTCTTGACCAGATGATGTATTTGCTGCTGTTCTGCCCTGTGGTTGGTAGTCAGACTTGGACTTTTGAATGACAACTTTCACCAGAGACTCTCCAGGGATCCTCTAGGTCTCCAGCTCCAAGCTGTAGCTGTACCACTGGTTTCTCTTCTCCTGCTTCTGACTCCTTGGACTGGGCAGCTCCTGGATTTTCAGGCTTCCAACCATGTGGACTGTCATTTTGTGATTAGACAGCTTCTGATAGTATCAGAATAATACTCCTCTTTTATAGTTATGTATACATCCTATTGGTTCTGCTCCTGTGGAAAACTCTAATATACGGTGTGAGTAGATGTAATTGTTTCTCAAGGGAAGAAGTGAGTGTTATCAAGGTACACTGATTTTAGAGTTGCCTTCATAACAAAAACCTCCATAGTACACGGTGAGGTAACTCCTCTTCTCCTGGCATGGAGTTTAGTTTTTGATTTTTTTTTTTTTTGGTATATAACATAAAAGGGATCTTATCTTCACTCTCAGATCTGTATTTACTCAATTGAAAAGTTTTATTTCCTAATTTCCTAAGGAAGAATTTATATGCTTATCTCATTGCTTTGTAATCAACATTTTGTTTATTTATTTATTTTTGTAATTTATCAGTCAGATTTATATCAGTAAATTCTCAACCAACAAAATACTCACACAATGAACCCAGAGCCAATAGATATTAATATAAATTGTTCACCTAGATTAGACCAGTTGTCCTGTAATTATTCATCCCTTATATGATATTCATAGTTACTTGTGGTTATTTGCTTCCAGGGACAGCATGAACCACACTGGATCTCTGTGACAATACAGAACACAGATCAGTTGTCTTCCAGTCCAGGGTGCATCTTGAATGTTTTCTTCCTCCATCTTCCTTCCTTCTCCTTGTGCCTCCCTATCTCTGCCATCTGTAAAACTCTCATCCTACCTTCTTTATCCTCTGCCCAATCACAGGCTCTAGGCTTATCTAGTGCCTGCCCTCACCTGCATTTAGACAACAATCCACACTCAACCAAAGACAGAAGCCACAAAACAAACAAACAAACAAACAAATAACAAAAAACAACAAAAACTGCCAAGATCGCCAGTTTCCTACACAGTGTGTTGATAGTAAATAAGAGTCAGCAGGTTGTATTTATATATTAGGCATCTATACACAAACTCTTATGTTAATGTGTATATGTGTAATTATATGTGCCTATGTGTGCACCTGTGTGTGTGTGTGTGTGTGTGTGTTTGTAACAAAGAAATAGAAGTAGTACATTTGAGATAGAGCAGGGGTACAGACATGGAAAGGGTTGTAGTGAGAGAAAGGGATTAGTATAAATATGTTTTAATTTAAAAATGTTAAAAAATAACAAAAATGGCCACAAGTAGATGACTCTACAATAAAGAACACTGTCTGCTCTTTCAGGGTAACATACTTGGGTTCCCAGGATCCCTTCAGCTAGCTCCCAATCCCCTGTAACTCTAGGTGCCTTCTTGGGATACCCACTCACATGATAATATTGTTTAATTAAACAGTTTAAACATAAATATTGACAGAAAGTTAAAAGACAATTTCAAATATTATGTGGATTGACTCCACAGTGGAGTGTTTGTCTTCTTATACTTAACCAAATAACTTTTATTTTCATTATCTTGTGTTTTCTGTTTCATGAACCTGATCCCAGAGAAGCTCTGTTTGCAAGCAATGTAATCAACATTTTAAAACCAGACATGTAGAATTTAATTCTAGCTTAAAAAATGAACATCTCAATTCCAACAGAAATATTAAATTATTGAAATTATACCATGGGATGGATAATATTGGAAATAATTAACTGTTTTTTGATGTTAAAGGTTAAAATTGTGGAGCTAGGCATATGTGTGTTGTAGGTATATTTGATATACAGTTAAGGCGTATGTAAACTTTAGATACATGGTTATATTTTATAAAAGAAAATAAAGGGCTATATATGTTGCAGTCAATAATTCCATTTTGTAAAGTCTTTTTGTTTTTGACATTGTTGTCTCTGTATTTGATATACAACCCTGTCACTTATTGATGAAGGTACATGCTGAGAAATTGTTAGGGGATTTCATCCTTGTATCCCTGTCATGGAGTAGATTTTCACAGATGAGGACAGCCACAGAATCACTAGATGATTGTAAGGTGGATTCAAGCAAATACATTTAACTTCGATTAAGCTTGTTTTCTTTCTCGTACTACTCTGAAATTTCATCTTACATGTAGCTGGTAAGCGATAAGAGACTTCATTCTGCCTTCCAGTAAATGTGGCCCTTGTAATTAAATTGCTTGGATGGTTCCTTTTCGTGTTTTTCTCTCTATAATGCTGATTTAATCATCTTCAGCATATAGTGTCCTGTTGGCAGGTTTCCCACGTGTGCTTGTAAATGGAAGGTTATATGCTAATGGATGCTCGTTGCAGAATGGGGAGCATAGGGATGCATATTTCTTACAGCAGAGCTCATTGCACAGGTTTACAGGATATCGTTCACACCCAGTTGCTGCACATCTTACCTGATCACATAAACACCACCGGGCTGAACATATGCAGTCTTATTTTGTGCATGCTCAGGATTTTGTGTGCTTTGTTTCCTTTCTTATAGGATCTGTTGTCATTTATATTCATCGGAGTTGCATCTTACAATTAAGTGGACCCTTGCAATCCATAGGGTTAATATTTGTGGTTTTGATGACTCACAGTCTGGGGTGCTTGCATGTTGAGGCTTGTGTTTGTGTCCTGTGTCCTTGAGGCTGGTGTGAGAGTTGAGGCCTGATACTGTTCAGTGAGCCTCCTTAACTGTGATGTGCATCGCTGTGGCTCTGTTTCTCTCAGCTTGTCATCAGGTATGCAGAAATCTTCATTAGAGTTCTTAAGGAGTTATTTAAATGCATCATTACATTCAGCAGATTTATGTGAGAAATTATATGCTGTAGTGACATTTACGCGTGTGGGAGTTTGCAAAGGTCTTTTGACATCTCCCCGGCGAATGCTACAAAAGCATGGCATATGCTATATTAACAGACTGCAGTTTGGCCTCTCTATATCAGGGATTATCTCAAAAGGTACTGGTTTTATAATGAGGATCTGGGAAACGCAGAACCTGGCAAACTCATTGATCATCATCTTCCTTCATAAGACTAAAATGGAAATCACATGATTGGTGCAATTAAACAGGATCCAGGCATTTCTCTTCCAAATCCAAACAGAGTTTTGTAAATTGAAATGCTGGAAACCAAGGCATCAAAAAGTTTTGATATCTTTGACTCAAAAATAATAGTAGATAGCTTAAATAATAAAAAGCATATATCAAGAAGGGTTCATTTATTTTACATTAATGACTCCCAAATCCTGCAGATTCCATTTTCTCCTTACTCTAAGGTTCACTTAAGAAATGGGTCTTTGTGTCCATTGTACAATTTTACAATATGCTATTAATAAGAAACAGGAATACATAACCATACTTTATAATCCTTGTGGAGGACTCACTTATATATCTTCCATTGCCTGTATTGAATGGAGATGAAATAAGTATGTTGGTTGTAAGTCTGTGAGATGACTCAGTTAACCGGGAACCTAAGTGTGTTACCTTCATCAACCAGGACTCGTGAGGTCTTGGGGCACTTTCCCATCCTCTATACGCACACTGAGAGGAGCTCATGTGAGGATTCAATCCAGAAAGAGTGGCCTTGTCAGAGGCATTCTGGCTGTGCCTTAAGTTTGGAATTGATGACTACAGAACTGAGAAAATTATTTTCTATTCTTTACAGAACCAAACATTGCAGCATTTTGTTATTGAAGTGTCATAAAACAAATATATGTTTTAAAAATTCGACTCTAGTAAATTTAGTTTGAGCAATGCCCTCACACATGAATTCCTAATAAACAATTCACTTTGCTGCTGGTGAAATAAAATCCCTGTAATGTGATATATGCTTGGGAAGAAGTAAAGGGATGTAACTAGAGATAAGAAAAGATATTTTACTTTGGTTTCTCCTCAAAAAAAAAAAAAGCCCGTATTTCTGACTGAAGACAAAGGAGATTAAGGTATCAAGATTCCAAATTCCTTGAACATCACTCACCAATAACATATGCAATATTTGTTTGATACCCACCTCATGTCAAATATGGAATATTTTTCTAAACATAGGCAAGAGGTTAGGGGTGAGCAACAGAGATAGATAAACCACTGGTATTCATAAATGATTATTACAGTTCACGTTCGATTCAGTCTATTACTATCAAAAATTCTTTACCACAGTCTTACCCTCACATCATTTGAAGATAATAAAAGGTTGTATGTGACAGAATAAAGTAATTTAAATATTTACATATTTACAGTCCCCCCAAACACCATATATTCATACATGGTACGTAGACATACACACACACACACACACACACACACACACACACAGAGAGAGAGAGAGAGAGAGAGAGAGAGAGAGAGAGAGAGAGAGAGAGAGAGAGAAGGGTACTTACTTTTCACTTACCACATTCTTCCTAAATAAACAGTATGTTTAACTCCCTAGTCTCATTAGCTACTAGCAGTGACCCTCTCTGTTCAGTCTTCACTCAAGAGACATGAGGAAGAGGATGGTCTGTGACTCAAGAAGATAGTTCTTCCTAGAAACTTATGCTGGTCTTCTGCTTTGTGTTCCTGTCTTGGGAAGACAGGGTTCTTTTGTGTTAACAAGCCAGTGTGCATAGGTTCTCACGGTACCCCCAAACCATCAGCAGCATGCATCTCCTTTCCTTTTCAGACACAGTGCATCACCATGCTGAATCATCTACTTGCAGCTGTTGCTCTTTACTTTTCGAAGACAGTGTTGATTTTCCCTGGCCTTTTGTTTTCCTGCAGCTCTCTAGCTGCCGGATGGGTAACTGATATGCCTTCCCTTAACTCATCTTATCTACCTGTGAGTTGCTTTCTGTCAGCTGCACTTGATTTTGGCTCTCTTTCCCTTTGCTTTCTTGTGGTTTTCTGTCTTGCTATCTAGATTCAGAGAAAACATTGCAATGCCTTTGGCCAGCATTTTTTCTTTTTATTCCCTGTGAGTCTTGTTCTTTTTCAAGTTCTTCATCCTTCTTTATAGAGTTTTAAGGTTGATGCAAGAATAAGTCCCATTGAACAAGAGCTGTTTCTTCCAGGTGTTCACTTAACACGTCCATCTCTCTTTTTCTTCATCCTTCAGGGTTGGATTATGTGTCATTCCTACGATAGGCCTCCCCTATTCATCCAAGCTAGGAAATGGTGATCTTCCCTGCTTTTCAATCTTGCTGCCCTGCTGTATTATCGTTCATGTTCTGCGTTGTAGGGGTTACTTGTTTTGTTTGTTTATTGTTGATTTCACTAATGTGACTTATCTTGTGACAGTGAGGAAGGAAGACACTACCTTCTTCCAAGATGAGATGATATCACTCAGACAAATATTTGCTCATTTCTGACTCTCACACATGGCGTTTTCATTCCTATCATCAAACACAGAACTTGACTTAGCTTACACAGAAGCAGATACATCTCCAAACTTGAAGCTGCATTAGCATCACAGAAGTCTTTCAGACTTGCAGTGATGGGGCAGAAGTACCCACCACTGTAAATCAGAGCAAGCACCACTGTGTTTCAGCGCAAGGAGACGCGCTCCTGCTTCAGCTGCATATTACTCCTTTATTACTGAGAAAATAGACTTCGTTAATTTATTTCTGAAACACCAGTCTTTGTGTTATCCCCTAGGTTACCCAACTATTCAACCACCTGAAAAGATGGTTACTAAAAATATATTCTCGTATCACAAAGGCTCGGGAAATGAGGCCATCTGTCTCCTCTTCATTGAAATTTATAATTTAGTTTAGCATACGAAAGGCTCATAGAAGTTCTGGAGTTTGAAAAATTCATAGCAAGAGAAGAAAAATTGCTTAAATTCCTTTAGCCAAACTACTGTGAGCTTGTGTGGTCAGTGAATAAACTGGCTACATGATCATGTCATGCTCTGGTTAAATGGGGAAGTTTTAATTTTAGATGTGAGAGAAAAGAGCTAGAATCTGGAAGATTCCAGAGAGAGGGTGGGCATACAAGCATAGGAGTGTTGTAAGGGGAATAGTAACTGGAGTAGCTGGTGGTGGGGACAAGCCTCAGCTGGAGGGAGTTTAGGGTAGGAGAGGTGAGAAGGGCTAGGGTGCTAGCACGGACTGTGATGTATGAAATGGGTGCTTGTGTTACTGAGGGACCCTGGAGGTCAGGATGCACTTTTATATGCTCATCAGCGTCCAAGGCATTTGTTCCTTCTCCCAGTGATAAGGGAAATGACTCATTTTGGTAGAGGTAAACAAGTTTCACATGTTCCAGAGGAATGCTGGCTTTTACTTCACTGCCAGAAACCCTACTATACATACAGTCCAGGTTGATATTTGGACTGTCTTTTGGAGTTTGGGTTAATGGAATTTTCTTTGGACAGGACAGTTAGTGACAAAACGTTATACCAGGTCCAAAAGCCAATTTTTCTCAGATTATCATCAAATAAACTAGCTGAATTCATTCCGGATTAAAGAGTTGCATGATAAGATACACTTACATCGATTATCCTTCAAAAGTATGATGTGGGTTTTGGAGAATACATTTGAGTGTGTATGTATGAAACAACACAAACCACACTACATCCCAGCATTTGGGGATGATGTGCACTGTTTCTGGTTCTGACTGAGTGATGTGCCCTTGGCCTAGCTTCAGGCCACTGCGACAACCTTTTTCCCTTGACCTGAACAAAAACCCTCTTTTCTTTTTCTTTTCACTATTCAAATTCCAGGCAACTGTGGGGCTTCAATCAATTGGCAGATTGTAAAATATTGTTGCCCTAGAGCAAGTCACAGGTTCTTATCATGCTTTTCCCATTAGTGGCTGGAGACAAGAAGCTCTTTAATGTGGGCATGTGCTCTGTTTGAGTCATGTGTGAACATTATTCTTTCCCCTCCCCTTACTGTAAGCATTATTCTCTGATAACCAAAACAAATGGAAGAAAGGAAGGGGAGGAGAAAGAAAACAATGAAGGATAAAAGTTAATGTGTAGCCCACAGGTCTTCACTAGGAGGTTTTACAGAGCAGAGTTAGAATTCTGGGACCTGACCTCAGCTCTATTCTTAAGGGGTTAATAGGAAACATATTTTGGGTTTAGATAAACATATGAAGAATTTAAATAATAGTTTATTTGATTGATGTTTAAACTTAACTATGTGACTTTGAACAAAATAGTTTTAATATTTTACAACTAAAAGAGGCAGGGCTAGAAAGGTGGCTTAGTCATCAAGAACACTTGATGCCACTGTAGGAGACACAAGTTCTGTGTCCAGCACTCACACGGTTATGCTCAACACTCTGTAATCCCAGGGACAGCAACAAACTCTTTTGTGCTCTAGAACTACTAGACAAATACCTGGTGCATATATATATATATATATATATATATATATATATATATATATATATATATATATCTCCAAAGACTCATACATATAAAATAAAAATAAAAATAAACAAACCTTTAAAAGATGGAGAGTTAATACAATTCTTTTCCCAAACAGATTCATGGCAATACTTATCTGAACTTCTGATGACCCTTGTATTGGCATGCCACTGACCATATCCTATGTTAAATGCTTTCGAAAGCATTTACTCACTTTATCTACATAGCACACAACATAGACACAGAATGACACACATCTTGAGGTTAGAAATTAAGTCCAGTGCACTGAATCTATCACTCTCCACACTGCTATAACATCAAAGCTACAAAATACAAGTGACTATATTTTCCCAAACCTTTGAGTTTTCAATGTAGTTAATTTGGTTTACTATGATTTCCCAGAATGCAAAGTCAAGCTCTAGCCAGTTGGAGATATTGGTCAGGATTTTGATATAGCTCACTTCATTTCTCTGGGAGGAAGTGGCTGCATGTCCAATTGTTTCTTATATAAAGAAGCTCCCAAGTACCAAAAAACAATCATTTCCCACAGTGACTACTCAATGTTGTATATTCCTGTAGGTATAATCTGCTAAAATCTTTGATTTTTCTAGGCCAGATAAAGAAGAAAACATTTTGTTTAAACTATGCTATAAGAGAAATATATCTTATTTTCCAACCATCAATCAATCAATCAATCAATCAATCAATCAATCAATCAAGTAAACAACATTTAGCGGGTTTAGTTTCTTGTTAGCTTCAAGTCTTATCAAAAACCGTAAAGTATCTCACATTTCATCATACTGCATATTTGTTTCTTCTGTTGCATCAGGATTGGAATAGAATGAAAAGAACAAAAGAAAGATCTAGAAGTTCACAGGCTGATATACTGCTTTCTCTTTCTGTGGCCTTGATCCTGAGCTCAACTTCCCTCTGTGGCTTGGCTTTGCAATATAACTTTCATGCTCATTCCCTTCATTTCAAAATCAAGCAGATCAGTAAATGAGTGAACGATACATCCGTGTACATGAGAGAATAAAAATACAAGAAGTGGGTACACTTTTTTAACCCTAATTTCTTTCTAAGCAGTAAGTTTAGTATTTTGGAAGGAGCGAGCTTTTTGCTCAATTTTTGCTGCATCTGTCTGAGCAAATGGCATGATTATGCATGCTTTGCTGTTGCAGAAACCAGTGCAGGGAAGCACATTGCTATTGAATGCTCCAATAACCCCAGGTATCACACTTCTGTTTGTGTATCAAATTAGGCTGTGTGAGTGCCATTATTGCTTGTTTTCTGTCTGTCTGTCATCAAAGGGCTTGGCCAGTGTCTTGGAGAAGCCTCTCATACAGTACAATAATATGTGTAAGTTTCATAAATGACTTATTTTTTTTCCTAGTCAAGCTTCTCTGTCATCTGTGAAATAGCAGAAAAGAAGGTAATAGGATTCTTTCAAATTTGCCAAGGAACTGCAAACTGACAAGATTAGTCCCTCTATTCATCAAACAAGCAAACATTTTATATCTTTTTATACCTACATTGACTTCATCTCTGTATGGTGTAAACTCTTTTCTAGGCATCTATTAAAATCTACTTTTTTATTCCCAGAAACTTTGGGGGATGAAATGTGCATCTCAGAGTTCTGAAACCGTGTGTGTTCCTGGGTGAGGATGCCATGAGTTATGATGTGAACTAGCCTGAAAGAAGGCCTTTTCGTTTGCTTATTTATTTTATGAAATGTTTCTTCCCATTTCCTTTGTGTTATGTTTTGTGATAATTCTGACAGTCAGCAATTGAGCTTTCAAATAATTCACCTACTTCGCTTGTCTCTAATTTTTTTTATACTATTGTGACAAAGTTCTCATTAATTCTTTTTAAAACTTTAATGGAAAGTGCTTTCTCTGAGCAACCTGTTATTTTTTTTTTTTACAGAACAATATCTTTTTGTTGCTACTTGTGAATATTAATTATATAAGCACATTTTGAGGTCCCATTTCCTATGTTGCATGCATTTGCATTGAGTTTTGTCATTTTAAGTTTAATAACATCAGTGTTGAAGAGCATTTTTCTCAACCTCTGGAACTTCTTAGCTGTCTGTCCCTTCCGAGATTGAAATACTAAACTCTGGAGTGTGGTATTTGACCCCAATTGACCTCTGGGCTTTCACGGTTTACCTTTATGCTTAGGTATATCTGGTCTTTTGTACCTGCACATCTTCTGTGAAGCTGCACTTTTATCTTCTTTATTAGGTCTGATCAGTGGAATCTTGCTTTTGGGGATGTGTAGGATGAATCATAGTTTTGTGTATATATTTTTCTCAGTGACTATTGAATTGTGGTCCTGTACTACATTTAGTGTCTTCTCCTGCTGTAGGTCCAAAGCTTAAATTTTTTCACTTTTTAATTTTTACCAAATAGTGTTCATGTGTAGTCTTGTGGATGTTTAAGACTGGGAAGAAATTGTTCTTGGGTAGTCCTCGTATTTTGAAGTGCCCACTGCTTCCATTTTCAAAGTAATTTTTCACATTTTTTTGAATGAATACATGACTTCCTGTCTGCATCTCTTCTGGGTTTCAGCCTTTTAAGACAACTTTTTAAAAAATATCTCTTCTTTTAATAATTAATTACCTTGGATTCACCGAATTTTCATCTCCCAAGCATCACAGATGTGTTTATGTTCCTTAGTCTACCTAAGGCTCATTCTTTCTCCCCTTGATATGTTCTCCTCGCTGCCATTTTAGTATGATGTAACACAGAATGATGCATACACTTAACGTGCAATATTTACTGCACATTCCCTTTCATTTTCTGTGGAAAGCTCCTCAGGTTCAATCATAACAGAACATGTATTAAAGACAAAGTGTTGACAAATACAATTAATTTGCACTTATTGTTGCTTTCTGATTGCCTGAATTATGAAAAATATTAATATAAAGGTGAAAATATTCTGCCATCTTAGATTTTTTATCAAAAATTATATACTATTTTATTATTATAGATGTTCCATAAAACATCATGAACATACTCATTACCCTCTCTACTTCTAACAATTATTTTGAAGACACTATCTTGCATCAGATAGCCTGATCCCCTGGGTCTTACTGTCTTCCACCATCTTTTCTGTAATGTTGAGCTAGAAGTGTAGGATTTGTTATAAACGTATCAATTGGGGATGGGCACCCTTGGTCAGTTGTTCTTTGAATTTCGACCACTTAAAACTTTCTTCAGTGGTCTCCATCTGCTGCAAAAGAAGCATCTTTGATGATCACAAATATGTTAATTTAAGAATAACCATTTAGTTTGTGGTTAAAGACTATACTGATTTTGGAAAGTGACAGCAGTAGGCAATATGGTGAGAACCACGGCCTTACTAGTCATAGGTAGTTTGACTACATTTATAGTGCCAAGGACAAATTCCTCCCATGTGTGTAGGCTGTAAGTCCAATTAGGTGGCTCTAATTACTCACTAGAATATAAAGCCTTCTATTTTACCTTTCAGAACATCTTGCCATTCAGGTCACTCTTGTGGTTTGCAGACATTATAGTCGGATAGGACAATTGATTATCTTTTCCTTTTTGTAATCTTGTATAGCACCTTTAGATGCTGTGAGAACTAGTTTTTAAGAGAAGAAGCTTCTTGTCACATTCACATAAGCTTCTCCAAGTTCTGTGTCTGAAATGTATGTGCTGTCTTCAGCAATAAAGCCCCACCTAATTTTTTTTTTCCTGGAAGGGAAAGCAACCAAGACCAGCAGAAATATTCTGACTTGTTTTTGGAAGTCTTTTGGATTCCCTTGACTTGTTCCCATGCCTGGCACTGGGGTTTTTGTTAGGCTATGGGGTTTGGGGGAATATTGTCAACTCAAGTAGTATAGCTTCAATATCTATCTATCTCTCTCTCTCTCTCTCTCTCTCTCTCTCTCTCTCTCTCTCTCTCTCTCTCTCTCTCCATCTATCTCTCTACCTATCTATCATCTATCTTCTTCATCACCCCAAATACCATAACCATCATTATCATCATCATCATCATCATCATCATCATCATCATCATCATCATCATCACCACCACCACCATCTATAGCACTTTAATGAATGCATGTTTTCCTTTCTCTTGTCTCATCCCCCTTTGTTCTTTCTTCTTCCCTTTCAGGTAATTCATTTGACTCATAATCCCCATATTTCTCTTTATTGCAACTGTGTTTTACTAGCCCTTCATATCAAGAGCTCTTATCTCCCCCCACTCCCCACCGTGGTTCCTTTTTATGTTCCCTGTTATCTGGAGTCATTCTGGTTTATAAATGCACATTTAAAGATTGGGAACCAGCATCTACAAATAAAGATGACATCCAGAATATGTCTTTCTTAGCCTGGGTTTCTCAGACTCAGTATAATAAACAGCTCTCCGTATATTCATTATTGAGAGAGAAACGTATGAACAAATAAGAAACTTTTGAATTTTCAGTATTTAGTGAGGAATAAACATTTTAACTGTCAATGTATTAGTTGTGTCAATGATATTCCTAAGGAAACTAAGCTTCTACACACACACATACATACACATACTCTTTCTCTCAATCACATACACACACACTATGTACATGTGCCTGTGTGTGTGTATATATATATATATATACACATATACATATATGCATATATATACATACATATATCTATATGTGTATATATATGCATATATATATATAAATTATTATTTTGTAAATTTGGCCACCTAAATACCATCTAATCTACAGTATAAATTATCAAAATCATACTAATGTAATATGGTTTTGTCTAAAATCCTGTCTTGCATCATATACCATTTAAAAAATTCTTTTATTATGTATTGCATGTTTGTGTGTGGGGTATTTGTGCAACAGTCCTTGCAACATGTGGTCAAAGGACACATAGCAGGGGTCAGCTTTCTCCTCCACTTTGGGGATCCTGGGAACTGAGACTTGGTAATAAATGCTTTTACTGGTTTATTCAGCATGCTAGCCATTTCACCATAAATCTGATGAATTATTTTAATGCAATCAGCGATATCTTTGAATGGAGCTGTAGAATATTTTCCATTGCAGGTGAAGGTAACTATTATTTTACTTTCTCCATGCCCATAGACCTCAGATAGCACACGTACAATCAGGGATCTTCATAGAACTACGTAAATGGAGGTTGTAAATAGTTTCCTTGGGCTCTCATTTCATTGGTTTTACCTGCATCCAAAGCAGTCTACTGATCCAAAACAAAATGTTTCCTAATAAAAATATTTTTTTCTTTTCTCTTTAGAGCAACAAACAAAAATCAAATATTAAAACAGAACAAAATACCAGGTAGAAAAATATTGTGTATTTTACCTGGCTACACATTTTACCATTGTGTTTTGAGCTCAGTAAAAATTTCTTTTAAAGTTATTGATTTTCCTAGTTAAATACAGGGAGGGTATGTATTTATTGATTCTATATTGATGCAGTTTATTTGGGAGTTGGTACAGTTCTTTTAAATGTCAGTTTGACTCGTGGTAACGTCACCAGCACATGGCATTGTAGTTGTGGTATCATGATGGCCTCATGCATAGGAACAAAAAGTATATTTCGATGGGAAGAGGGGTCAGAGGTTTACACTCATTACCAACATCATTCAGCATGGCGATAAATGTCCTTTATATGGTTCGAGGAAGTCTCAGGCCAAAACCTTTTGGAAAGTGCTCCTGTTTATTTTTCTCTAGGGCACAAAATCAATGTACTTTTTCTCCATTTCAGAACTGCTACATTAAAATGTCATGACATATGTGTTTAAAATGTAAAATCCATAAAAAGGAAGAAAAATCCATTTAATGTTGATGATGTTTTACTCTTACCATTTCTTTCTGGTACAAAAAGTTTTCCTTCTTTTTCATTCACGACCAGGTTTAAAAGTCATTTGTTTACAGATGTCTATGTAGAATGCTCTGTTGCTTTTACCAGGGTGTATTGAGGGTAGGACCTCCACAGCTAGCCAGACAGTTTTCTAAGCTGAAATTTTACTTTGTATTATTATTTCTTTTAACCTCCTCATAGAGACTGCTTGAGTTCATGGTTTTGTGATTTGCCTTTTACTTATTCAGAAGCTTCTGGTCATTTGTATAGAACAGTATATGTAAATACACAAGCACACACATATATGCACATGCACATATGTGCACTCGTGTATGCACAAGAGCACACACACACACACATAGAGAGACAGAGACACATAGAGAGGAGATACACACACACACAGAGAGAGAGAGAGAGAGAGAGAGAGAACTTAGATATAACCTACTCAGTTTAGATAATGTTACTTGTCCACATGTTTTCAAAGATGACTATGTGCTATCTATCATATTATCATATCATATATGATATCTATCATATAAAGGGTGTGCCCTTTCCTGAGGAGGACTATTTCTTCAGCTCTGAGCATCCCTTAGTTGACTGTTGTTCTTTGTGTAGGGTTGAGGACTTTTTGGCTTCCCTCATTCACTTTCTATATCTGTTGTCTTTAATGAGCTCATGTTTAGATGGTCTTAGAAGACACAATCTCACATCAAACTCCACTTTTCTCTGGCTCTTCTAATTTTTCTGCTTTCTCTTCCATTTTAATTATTTTATTGTTAAGCTGTTACCATCACAACCTTTGTAAAACTCATAGCTTGTTTTGGACATTTTTGTACGAGTGTTCATTGGTTTGCGTATGAGAGTCAGTGGGGTGGGCAATTCACATGCGTATGTATGCATCTGCGTGTGTGCATTAACATATTTATGGAGGCCAGAGTTGATACTAGGTGTCTTCCTCAATTGCTCCCACATTTTTTTTTTTTTGGTTTTTCAAGACAGGGTTTCTCTGTGTAGTCCTGGCTGTGCTGGAACTCACTTTGTAGACCAGGCTGGCCTCGAACTCAGAAATCTTCCTGCCTCTGCCTCCCAAGTGCTGGGATTAAAGCCCACATTATTTTTGCGTATATTACTTTATTTTTTAAATTGGATATATTCTTTACTTACATTCCAAATGTTGTCCCCTTTCCCAGTTTCCCCCCCCTCCCAGAAAATCCCTATCCCATCCTCCCTCCCCCTGCTTCTATGAGGGTGTTCCTCCATCTAGCCTTCATATGACCAAGGACCTCTCCTCCCATTAATGCCTGATGAGGCCATTCTCTGTTACAAATGAAGCTGAGCTGAAGTCATAAGTACCCCTTGGTTGATGGCTTAGTCTCTGAGAGCTCTTGGGGGGGGGTCTGGTTGGTTGCTATTGTTGTTCTTCCTATGGGGTTGCAAACCCCTTCATCTCATTCAGTCCTTTCTCTAACTCCTCCGTTGGGTACCCCGTGCTCAGTCCAATGGTTGGCTGCAAGAATTACCCTCTGTACTTTTTTTTTTTTTTTGGATAGGTCTTTCACTAAGCCTAGAGCTTTCTGGTTTGATTTGATTGGGTGGCCAGCAAGTCCCGGAGCTCCTCCTGTCTGTGCTTCCCCAGCCCTTTTGTCCAATGGCGCTTTCCCCTCTAGTTCTGAGGATCACACTCAGTTCCTCATGCTTATCTAGCCATCACTTTACCAAATAAACTGTCTCCTTATTTTTTATATTTGTAAAAACCGGTGTGAGGGCTTAAATAAAAAATAGTGCCCTGAAAGCTGTTTAAACAAAAGCTCTAAGCGTTTCTGAGTCCCTGGAGGAATTGCGCATAGCAGATTCAAATTAAACCGCTTCACATTGGTCTTGGCACTAGTGGCTACTGTAACCAATTTATAGATCAGACTCATCGGTTGACCAAAATAACATTGGCTTAGCTACCTTTCTCATTGAAACACAATGCCTGGTTTACTGCATGTGAAAGTAAGGTTTACATAGTATCCTACTTTTGAGGTGTCAACACTCTATGGCCAAAAGACATGGTTGATCAGATCCATAGCAGCTGGCAGAGCCATTTGGAGCTTCATCCAAGCAAGGAATGGTGCCGGAATTGGAGCAGAGGGCAACCTTCAAACGATCACCACTAGTGGTCAAGCTCTGTCATCTAGGTCCTAAGTCCCATAGATGACAGCCTTCCAGACAGTGCTATCAGCTGAGGAATAAGAGCTCAAAACCCAAGCCTCTAGGAAGACCTGATGTTCAAACTGTGTTTGCGTAGCTCAAGGAGGCAGAGAGTATCTCAATAACTCCGAAGGGTAGGACACAAACGAGATTGTCACATGCATTCTTAATAACCGGACACCATAGAAGTGTCTTTAAAATGGTCCCTTTTGTTTTCAGACCAGCACGTCTCTAATGGTGTTTAAAATATCTGTTCAACATCCCAGACGCAGGCCATCAAGGCTAAACAGGAGGAGTTATTAGTATATCGAGTAAAATAATCACTTGAAGTCGGTAGCCAACTGCTAGGGGCTTGTAAAAAAATAAGAGGGGGAAGAAATAAGTTTTAGGATGAGCTCAGCATGAGGCACTCAGCAGCAATTCCAATACAGGTTAGAAATACAGAGAAGATTAAAAAAAATCTGTGGGTGAGGGAGAGTTCTCTAAGTGCTGAAATATAAAACAGAATTGTATAGGAAATGGAAAAGAGGGGAGATTGAAAGGAATAGATATAAGCTAGCCATCAAGGAATGCAGGCACACAATAAGAGAGACAGGAAAGCAAAATGAAATAATGCAGCTAGGGGGGCTCAAAGGAAATAAGAAAAGTTTCTAAAAATACATCCAGAAGAAAGAACAAAATGGAAAAAGGAAAAAAAAAAGAAACTTCGAGTGGAAAATGTTGAGTCTGTGACTCAAGGAATGACCAGAGCCTAGCACAGCTTTTATTCTTTTCACTTGTCAGTAAGATCTGGGAAGGAGAGACTGAGAAAGGCATTGAGACATTTTCAAATGCGTGTTTGAATGTGTATGGAAATAGGAGACGCTATTAATGACAGCAGCAGATAAAAGTTACCATTGTAGGGGAAACAGCAACCATGAAACAAAATTTTATGTGCCTCTGGGGTTAAAACTAAGTGTTTCTGAAAGCTTTGAAAAAGATGTATTGAGCATTATAATTCCATACAAGTGTCCACTAAGGAAAAAAAAATAGGAGTGAAGTGAAAGAGATATCACTTCAGTTCAGTCCCTTTTTAAGAACAAATAGAATGAAATAAGATACTGTAGATAATTTAATTTTTATCATAGAGTTTCATCATGCAGATAGAGTCATCTATGAAGTATGTTTTATACCCTAATTAGTACTTTTTAATGTTTTTATTTCATTATAAGACTTAGTAGGAATTTGTATGATTTATGGTTGTTTTCAGTGGGGATAGAAACATTCCACTTTATTTTCTAAGTTTCTTGGATCATGGGAAAAGAAGTATTATTTGTAAATATAAATTGCAGTGTTAAAGAATACGCAAAATGACATGTATTATGATAAAGTAAAATAAACCGTATTATGTTGATCCTTTAGTAAAATTAAGCTTGATTTCCTCTTTTGTTCTCCAATGCTTCTGACTGTGTTTTGACTAAGTTCTTTGCCTAACTATCCTCTAGTCATGCTCGCTCCGTAAATGTGAGCTCTTCCTTCAAGGCCAGATCTTATTTCTTTTGCTTCATCATTAAGTTAGTTGAGTGTGGGACATGTATCTCTGAGTTTTCAAAATATCTTGTGTAGAACATGCTGTCAGACCTTAGGGATTGATTGATAATGGGACATTATTAAGTTGCATCTCTGGTGTTTGTATGTAGAGATTCCTCTTTCATTACCAGAAACAGCGAGAGTGACAAGATCAACACAGATGGGGTTAATAATTATATCAGAAATAAATCTAGTTGCGATGCAGGTAGCTTCAAACCAGATAATTTAGAAATAGTTTGGATAATTACTAATTAGGTCGACTGACAGTGAAATTTGAATTATTCATGAAAACCTGAGAGCAGAGGATAATTCATTCCTGAATACCTCAAAAAATCTAATTGGAATGTTGTTTAGTATAGTTTTCACTAGGTGATGTGCTGATATTTATTGCATGCTCTATTTTTGACAATTTTATTTTAGAAACAGTGTACCTTCAAGTGACAAATAGAAATGATTAAGACTGATCTTGATGCCTCAAAAATTATCTCAGAATTAAAAATAAAAATACATTTGTACCTCACCATTAAGATAAGATCTGGAACTCTCATGAGTTACTATCTTGAAATCTTAGAATGGTCACTTCAGCAAGTGAATTACTTATGAGTCTTCCTAATTTCTTTGACAATTAGAATTTTAATACCCAAAATATAGCTATTGGATCATTTGATATTGGGTTCCTGTGGCGCTTTTGGTTTGATTCACTTTTGGTTTTTTATAGATGTGGAATATTCAATATTAACCTCAGAGTACTGCTATATATCTATATATTACATGGTTTTATTTCATTATGAACTTAATTTTCAGTATATGCATGATTAGAATTAAATTTACTGACTTTTTTGAGTTTTGAGAACCAATAAAAGATGAGTCTATCTAATCATTCAGTGATTACCAAATAGCTATAAAATGTGTCACTGTTCATCCCCTTGCTAGGAAAGAAACATGAATAATAGTGTCTCTTTTAACAAAACCCAGAATCCAGTGGTGACATGTGACTGAAATGGCAGCTATGAACTGTTCACTTCTAATTGATATTCCTCGGCCACAGAATTGTGTTTTCCTCATTGAGGTGTGCTTCTTGGGACTCTTTGCAGCTAGTATGTCCATAGAGCTCAATTTGTTAAGATTACCTACAGAATTTTAAAACTGAAGTGATACTTACTAACATCTCTTTGGCATTTATAAGAAGCATAACGATATTTCTTTCCTCATCTGTTCATTAAACTTAAAGAATTTCATGGTCAGAAGAAGAAGGAGATGGGGTCCCCAGATTATCACTGGGAAGAGAACCACCAAGTCACACTTCTGGAACTGAGAAACTTCCTGTCCTGTCAACAACATCTCTGAGAATCATTGTGACATTTGGCCACAGAAAGTATGGTGTGCTGCGTATCTCAGACAGCCAATCATATCATCCACACGTGTACGTGTACACACACACACACACACACACACAAACTGAGAACAAATTCCTTCAAAACAAATAAAAACCCTCACAGCACAACAAAAACAACCAACCAAAAGAAAACCAACCTACCAATCAAACACACAAAAACCAAAAACCCAACCAAACTCCAAGATTTATATTCAAGAGGATATTTGACTTTTGAAATCTTATCGATTTAAGACAGTCTAGCTCACTTTCAAAATATCACTTTAATAAAATATTTGCCAATAAGGAATTGCTTGTTTCTTTCTTACTTTTACTATCTAGATTACTTTCTTTTCTACCACCTTTGAATTTCAGCCAAAATTAAATGGTGACAGATGGCTTCTCCTACCCAAGTTTATAAATAAATAGCCTGTGTTAATTTTGTCTCAGACTTTTTTTTTTTTTTTTGCTTCGACAAGACTGTGATATTCAAGAGAAATCAACACTCTTGGACTAAAATGAGAAATATTGTCTTTGTTCCCACAGTTCATTTTACCTGATTGATATAGAAAGATAGGGATATAAGAGGTAGCTTTTATATGTTAGAGTGAAGGGGTGCCTATGGTAAGAGGATCAAGAGTCCATGGAAACAAACTGAGGTGCAGTCCAGCATATAGAGGTAACATTCACAAAAAGAAATCAACCAGATATGAAAGAAAAGACTAATGGGTCATAATGGAGAAGATACGTCAGAGTCAAAACAGTATGTGAGAAATTGTGAACAGCTGGTGAAAACATTGAACACCTTAACACCGTGAGTGTGGGGGAAAGCTACGCTAGATGCCATTGGAGCCTTTTACACCATGATATTTGGAAGTTTTAATTAGTCACTGTAGAAACCATGATAGGGTCTTTTTTTGCCATGACTTTCGGGAGTGAAAATAACTGAAAGTCTACGTCATGAACCCATAAGAGAAAGTGGGTAGAGTGGAATAATGTATGGTCATTTCTACATTAAAGAACAATAATTCCAAATGAGAGTTACTGTGGAATGTCAGTTAGAACAAACAAGTGAGGGTCTCCACAGATGAGAAAAGTCAGTGTGGTAGGCCACCAGGGGAGAAGTGGGCAGATACTATTTTTAGCTTTACATATACTTCTAAAAATATCTAGGAGAGTGGTTGGTTCTCAACCTTCCTCATGATATGAGTGTTTAATACAGTTCCTCAGGTGCTGATCCTCAACCATAAAGTTATCTCATTGCTACATTATAGCTGTAATTTTGATAAATGTTATGAATTGTAATATAAATATCTGCTATGCAGGCTTTCTGATTTGCTACTCCCAAAGGGACTGTGACCCAACAGGTTGAGAACCACTGATCTAGGATCATCTATTAATTTTGCAATTTAATAATTCCCAATGATTATTCATTTGGTCATCTAAAAGTAGATGCTGAATAGCCAGTAGGTGTCCGGATAAAAATGTGATTGGTACATAGTTGACTAGTTTCTGTTTCCATAGAACTTATAGAGTAGTACCAAGGGGAAAATATTAGGAAGGGAATGCACAATAAAATTTGAAAGATTATACTAATGAACACATGGAAGAAAATTCCAAACATTAAATAGCCCCACCAGGAGGCTATCAAAAGCAAATCATTTGGGATGCCATGAGAGACAGAAACCATAGGCTGGTCTACTGCATACCACATACATTTTCATTTGAAAATGAAATCTGAACTTTAGGGGTATTCAGTAGGCAAGGTATGCTGTTGAGACTCTGAATTGGCGCTAATAACAAAGGTCGAGTAAGCCCTTATCGTTCTCTAGGTTTCGCACTTGAAACCTAATGTTTGGTAAGACTTCAACTCTAGGCCTGGGGCTATCATCTCTAGAGTACTTGGTTAGCATGCATGAAACACTGGCTCAATCCTCATAACTATGCGCGACTAACCATTATAATTCCCAGGAGTGTAATTCTAGCACTTGGGAAGGAGAAGTAGGATGATTAGAAATTCAAAGTCGTCCTTAGCTCTATAATGTGTTTGAAAACAGAGGCCAACTTGGCATACCTGAGATCCCGGGAACTGTATGAGAAAAACAAACAAACAAACAAAAAACAAAACAAAAGCAAGTAAACAGACAAACAAAACAATTCTTATGTTAAAGACAGATTTGCATACATGTGAAATATGTCACTGTGCTTAATTTTCTTTGCTAGCATCTGTAGGTCTGTGTTTCACCTTGCCACTGGTGTGTGGGAAACGCCCCCACTTGCTGCAGCCATTGGGTGATGGGCTTAAAGGAAAGTGCTGAGACAATGCTCAGGAGGGGGGAAAACTCAGGCTAGAATGTAACAGGCAGAAGCTGGCTGGGGTTCACTGACTCCTGGGTATCCACTTGCTGGAAAACTGCACAGAGGACTTGGGAACAAAGGGTTCAGGGTCCATGGGCCTACAATGAGGCTGGGCGTCCAAGCACTGCTGAATTGGAAGACTTGAGGGGCGCCCCGGAGAAGCATTACAAAGAGCCATCGATGAAAGTCCTTACCTTGGCCCTTGGCAGCGGTTGTCTGGGTGTGCATTGGGGGGCTTCTGTAGGACACTTAGGTTGTGGCTTGGTAGTCAAAGGCCATCTCCATGCTCCCCATGGTGATTCTTGATGAAAGAGAAAGTCCATATTTATCTATACTTGTTTATTGACTGTTCGTTGTGGAAAATGGATGCATGCTACCTTCTCAGGGTGGACCAGAGATTAAATTTTTGGTTTTGTTTTGTTTGTTTTGCTTTGTTTTGTTTTTAGAGCCTGGGTTTCTCTGTGTAGCCCCGGTTGTCCTGGAACTCACTCTGTAGACCAGGCTGGCCTCGAACTCAGAAATCTGCCTTTTGCAGAAAGGAATGTCTGGGAAGGGAAGGTCTTTGGCTAAACCTTCAGGGAGTCTAGGTGCCTCATTAGCATGGAGAACTTGGTTCTGGGCTATGCTACCTATGTGGGGAGTGGGGTAACGTGTTTTGGGTCAGGAATCTAGTTGGGAGGAGGGAGACTTCTACTGTCATCTCAGGTGGGTGCCAGGGTGCCAGAGTCTCAGGCCCACTCAATCTAATTAAGTTTCCTGGCAAGGTCCACTGTTCCACAAACGTCTTTATATTTTGCCTACATTTAGTATTGCATATTGAAACCTTTTTGTCCTAGAAATGAATGTGTAAATTCTCAAACAATTTTAATAAAAAAAAAATCAAAAGATTTCAAAGCAAACATATCTATAGGCAATATTTTCAAAGACAAAATGAATTTGAGCAATTTAATAATTAGCAATATAATGTGGTAGAACAAAAACAAAATGAGGAAAAAATAGAGTTTTAATGTCCTCTGCCTATGACTTATTTCATTTCTTTGTTTTTAGGGTATCATTTGTAAAAATTAGATTTTTATGCTAAATTTTTCTTCAGCTAAAATATTCTTTATATCATTTAATTCATGAAGTTTGTAAGAGGAGAGGATTTTTCATGTTGAGTGAACATTTGGAGTTCTGATAAAGGAAACTGGTACCATTAAGTGTCATCAGTTCAACTGTTGACTGGTTGGTGACTTTCATTGTCACATAGACTGAGCATGGAAGACCCACAGTGTCTTATAACACCAAGCAGTTTCCGTTCTAGGACCTTTAATACAAAGAGGCTCCTGTGTCTCAAATGCCTTGCACTTGACTACCGCTAAGGGTGTGAACAGTACTTACAAACGTTAAAGACAAAAATCATACTCAGGGCCTTCTTAAGGGTTTAGTTTCTATAATCAAGAAAGCACTCTCCCTGGGCTGCTAAGGACGATGGCTTTGGCTGTTTGTTTGCATTGCTGCCTCTGTAAGTACTCTTGGAATTTAAGAAGACCTGCATCTTAGACACACGTTTGTCTTCTGAGGCATCACGGAAGTGACTTGGATTTTGCAGGTATTAGATAAATATTTGTTGAATAAATATGAATCTTAAACCATGTCCTTCTACAACATTGTCAAGGAATAAAATTTAAAAAGTCCTGCACAGGAGGAGACATTTTTATTGATATAGTTAAGACATCCTGAAAATCTCCACATTGCATAATGGCAGCAGTATAGAGTTCTTTTTTTGTAATAGTTCAATTAGTATGGGTCTCCACTTTCAATCATTTTTACACATGGTTGTTATTTCAAGTTGCTTCTTGTCTTTCTGTAAAGCAAGAGAGATTAAAACTATGAATGTTACTTCCCACTCTCCTGTACAATAAGCCAGGGCCCATTGTGTCTACTTTGTACTCAGCCACCCATATTCGATAGATATTTATTGGATGCTTGTTACACAGAAGACGTGGTGCATGTTGCTAAGACTGACTATGGTAAGGTCTTTCATGGAGATTGTAATCTAGTGGTAAATTTCCAGCTAGATTATTGGAAAGGCTTTGTGAGAACTGGAGAATTAGGAGAGTACAATAGCGACCTTTTATGCATCTAAGCCACAGTCCTTCAATTAATGTCTTAAGAGATTTAACCTTTGTAGTTCATGGAAAGATGAGATTACAAGAATGTAGAATTATCTTACTCACATGGATTCTTTTCCTAACCAACATGACAAAATAATATTGAAAGTATAATAATGAGGAGACAGAAGAGTATATCTCTTAGACATGCTCTCTTGAGTGCTCCCGTTAAAATTACCCTGAATAACACTTGTCAGAAGCAAAGAGAGACGGATCTGTTGTTTCTCACCAAGACTTCTCTCAATGGACTTAATACTTTAGGAGGCTGTGGGAAGAAGTGACCACTGTGATTTCTTCAGCTCCTCAGGGCTTCTCATAATAGCCAGAAAAATAAGTTGTATTTCTGCAGTGGCTGGTGTGTGACCTTTAATGCTGGGCACAATTAAAACTCCTTGGCCTCATAATGATTATTTATTCAGACAAAGTAAACATATCGTTCCCTTGTGAAGTTCTCATAAAGTCCTGCATATTTTCCTAAGCATTAGCGTGTACTCTATGCCGCTATTTTGAGAATGACTGCCTTTCTTCTGTAAGACAATAACATCTGCTCTCAGATATTGCTCTCTGAGATATTGCAGATCTTGCCCTTCTGTCCCAGCTATGGCGTCAATGAGAATGTGGGAGGTGGGAGTGACAAACAGAGGCCTGCTGGCTCCCACATGCTCTCTAGTTAGGACTTTTGACTTTCACAATTTCAATTCAGGCCTAATCATTGTCTTCCGCAGATGGTTCATAGCTGTGACATCTCTTTAACTCACTGTTCCATTCCTCCAGACAAAAGTTTATGTACTTATCTTTTCTGAAAATATACAGAATCCAGACAACTATCCTCTTCTTCCAAACATAAGCCTCTTTAGTTATGTAAAAGTTTATTTAAAAATGTGTGTTAGACATGGTCTAGCTAAGCAGTTTGCCTTTGGTGAGGTGAGCATTAAGAATGTCTCTTTATTACTGATAACTTTTGTTGATTATTGAAAATTTCATACACATATACAATGAATTATAACCATATTCACCTGCTACTCCCCTTCCTGACTCTCCTTATATCATTCTAACCCATCCCCCTCCCATTTTTATAGGCTTCTTTTTGATAACTCACTAAGTCCAGTTACTTTTGCCAATATATGAATGGGTATGGGTCATTCCACTGAAACATGAGAATCCTACATGCCCCAATAAGTGGATTATTCACACAGGAGTTATCGCCTGCCAGTAGCTCCTCAGACTTATGACTGGAGTCTGGAAAGCACCTTCCCCATTTATGCAGAAAATTTGTCTGGCTTTATCTTGGTCAGGTCTTATGTAAGTAACTATAGCTTGTGTGAGTTCATGAGTTCATCAGCCACGCCTCATTCAAAGATAGTATCTCCCATCATCTCTCCAATCTTTAGCATCTAACAATATTTCTGCCTGCCTGTCTTCCTATCTACTCTTTTCTGAGCCTTACTGGGGAAGGGAACAGATTGGTAGATGTCTCACTTAGTGCAGAACACATAAATTCAGACTCTTTGCAGTTTGACCAGTTATATAACTCTACACTGACTGTGATCACTAGGAAAAGAAGCCTCTCTGATTGAAGTTGAAAGCAGTGGTAGGCTGTGGATATACACTTAAATATTTAGAGGGAAATTTGAGAACATGATCACATAGAAAATAATAATAACACATTCTCTTCTAGGTTCAATGGCCTGAATTTCCTAGCCTTTGGTTTTTTTAGCCAAGATTATAGTACTAGTCATGCAATTTCCTCCAGTGAAGCAGGCTTCAAATCTAGTAAGAGAGCAGTTACCTAATTGACAATGGTCATGCTATTATTGTGCTAGTAAGCAAATCTTGCCAGACAGGTCTGTATTGTACCATGTAGAGTCCAGTGCTAGCTAAGTCAATGGATGCTTTTTCTACCACAGTAGACTGCTTAAAATCTTCCATCTCTGTAGATTCTAGCCAGCAGGATAAGTTTGAGATTGGTTTTTCTCTCTTGTAGCCAATGTATAGGGTGTTTTTAGCATTAAGGTTTTGGTGGGTAACTAAGGGAAGTAAAAACTGCTTGTGTTATAGAGACCTCTGGGACCTCCCTCACAATAGGGAGGACCTCATACATTTCAACTTCAATTTAATAACCCATATGTCATGAGATTGGCATTGTCTGCACATGCAAGGTAATTCTATTCAACCTCTTAACCTCTTCTCCTCTCAATTGCTTAAATGTAGAGTTACTTCTACATGGGCCTAAGGTTCTACCCAGACCCAGAACAAGATGCATGATTTTCTGTTAAAATCAGCTGCTTGGATGGAGGGCCTGAAACTATGGGTATTCATTTCTCCATGTCTGCCAGTCCTTAACTGATTTTAAGTGAATTGCTTAATGTCTTAGTCTCTCAGTTTGTCTATTTGTTTTGTTTTGTTCTTTGCTACAAGGTCTTACACTGTATTTCAGGTTGGCAGGGAGCTCACTATGTAGGTTGGCCTCTAACTCATGGCAATCTTCCTACCTCAGCTTGCCCAGTGCTGGGATCATAAGCACAATCTATCACATCCATTTCTTAGTCTGTATTTAAAATGAGAGTCCACCATAACTATTAAATTAAAGAATGTGTATAAAGCATCTGACACAGTTTCTGATACTCCATGCAAATTCCATATATAATAGTTCTTATGATTGTTATGATTTTTTTTGAGACCAAGATATGATTTTCCAAACTATGAAATCTCAGTCAAGGAGAAGAGAACACAACAAAAACTTCATCTCCTTTTTCTCCTCTAAGGTATGATATAAACTAAATGTTTGAATTCCATTATGAGAATATAAGCAGTAGAGAACATCCTTCTTCATTACCGTGAACCTGAGAGGTCAAGAAGACATGGAACAAGCAGGCCTTACTAAAATTTTTCAGGGTATACACACACACACGCATGCACACACACACACACACACACATACACACACACACACACACACAAATCATTCTTTGATACAGTTGCTCATTTTTCCTAAAACCCATGTATGAAACTATGCATTATGAGGGTGTCTCTATCTATTCTGCTTGTGGGACATTTTTCATTCTATAGGGTTGCCATGTCATCCAGCCTTGATATGAGGGTAAATGTCTATAAGACATTATTGCATCTTGTTTTGTCATATTTGGGTGATATCACAGGAGGCCTGTTCTTTTCTGAAAGGAGACAGGAGCAATAGATGATGGGAAAGATGGAAAGTGGTGGAGGAACTGGGAGGAGGGGGAGAAAGAGGAGTCTGTGGTTGGGACATATTATATGAGAGAAGAATAAAAACCTTAAAATTAAAATATTAAAAGATATGCACTATGTCTTAGTCTTTGGTCTTCATTTCTGAAGACCACTGTGTTATGTAAAACTTTATTGACACTTGCTAGTCTCTCTCTCTCTTTTTTTTTTTTTTTTGGTTTTTCGAGACAGGGTTTCTCTGTGTAGCCCTGGCTGTCCTGGAACTCATTCTGTAGACCAGGCTGGCCTCGAACTCAGAAATCCGCCTGCCTCTGCCTCCCAAGTGCTAGGATTAAAGGCGTGCGCCACCACCGCCCGGCTGCTAGTCTCTTTATATTTCCAGTATGTGTACTCTTATTGGGGTTTGGCCATGACTCGTAAGATGTACAAGAAGGAGATATTATTATAATATCCTTATATTTTTCATGGGATATTTTTGTCTGTGGTTGCAAAAATTGGAACAATACACAACCTTTCTTTTCCATTTTAAAAAGAATTGTTTTAAAATTGAAATTGTGCTTTTGCATTTATGTCTGGGTGGGACTGTGTGCATCTGAGAGAAGCTATACGAGAAGGCCAAAGAAAAGCAGGCGCTGGCTCCCCTGGAGCTGTAAAGGGAGGTGTGTAAATAGAGATTCCCTCATGTGGGCCCAGAGAACTGAGCTTGAGTCCCCTGCAGGGGCAGTGTTTGTTCTACCATTGAACTCTTTCTCCATCCCCTACCTTTCCGTTTTGAAACCCTGGTGATTTTACTCAAATTTAAAACCTCTTACCTACATATCTAAAACTGCTTTTATTTATTGTCTATATTCGACAATTGCCTATATTTGTCTAGATTTTTACATATTGATTCACCTTTCTATTTAGAATCCAAGTTGAATAGGCATTATTAAATTCTATTTTCAAAGAACAGATGCAAATACAGACGCTAAAATGAGTCATTTCAGGTTTCGAGGTAGAAATTGACAGAACGTTTGTGGAATCCCAGACCTCATAATCAATCACTAATGCTTTGACTAATGCCAGCTCATTTATTCATGTTTTTATCTTCTTTGAGCACATTTAATACCAGATGGCTTTAAGAATCTTTTTAGGCTATTGAACAGAATGGGTCACAGCCTGTTCTTCGAGGACTGTTGCTGACATGTAGGTAGTCCACAATGTAGGATAATGGACTTATACATCGTGGTAAAACAATTTTGTATTCAAGGCATAAAACATGTCTTAATTTATTTGCATTCATTAAATTAGCATTCTTCTAAGTAGACACATTGCAGTTGAGTGATTGGACTGTAGATCTTGCAAATGCGTTTCTGCCTATTCATACGCAGGTTCTCTAAATACACTTCCACTTTGATAAAGTGGGGAAAAAGTATTTGCATTCATTTCAAGACTATGGCATGTCCTTACAGGCACAGAGAAAGCTTGAACATATTGTATGCATCAAACAGACAGTTCTTACTAGGGGAAAGAAAAAAAAAAGAATTAAGTCACAGTTCCTTGTAAAATATTGCTTCAAGTAGCTTCTTGGTTTTGAAGTGGTGTCTAAACCTTTGCATCTTTATGAGGTCATATTTTTCGTGGTGAAATTTAAAATCCATCTAATATATGTGTGTACATGTGTCAAGGCAGAGGGACGTTTTGTATATGAATTTAATTAAGCAATAGGCCACTTTGGGACTTGTTTTATAGAGCCATTTGTTTCATGTGAGTTCAACTGCCCAAGCTACCGTGCAATAATGGTCCTATAAAATTACTCTCTGGAGAGTCTTATTTCTACTATAATATGCTTTTACTTAAAATTTAGTTTAATAGCAACATTTTTCCTTGTATA
This sequence comes from Tokudaia tokunoshimensis, assembly GCA_036184795.1. Lineage (NCBI taxonomy): Eukaryota > Metazoa > Chordata > Mammalia > Rodentia > Muridae > Tokudaia > Tokudaia tokunoshimensis. Next base: position 21,519,328 of record BTHU01000014.1, read on the forward strand.
TCAGCTGTATACAAGTAATAGCTTTCAGGAAATCTGGTAGTGAAGAGCTCCTGGTTTTCTTTTCCCTTGTGGGAATTACTCATTTAAAGCATTAAAGAGAAAAAAAAAAGAGAAGGAATTTGCATGTTACATTAATAATAATCCCCAGTTTGCTATTTACATGCAATTTTCTCCTGAAATCTTCTTATTTAAATTACTTGAGGTTATTTTTGCTCAGAACCTGTCTAGTATTACATGGATTTGGTCCCTGAGTTGCCTTAGATTTGATGTGCTTCTTGAAGCAATAGCTTCTGGTATTTAACAGAAGATAGGCTCTTTGTGAGCTGCCAATAACTAGTGGAGATCCAGTTCCAGTTTGAGTATGCTTTATATTTGGTAAATATAAACTTCTCCCCAGGTTTGTTAATAAACTTTTGTAAATTATACCTAAGTTAAAACTGTGTGTCCATGATATACTTTCCAGTCAAGAGTTTGTGTGTGTGTGTGTGTGTGTGTTTATTGTATATTTTCTTTATTTACATTTCAAATGCCTTCCCCTTTCCTGGTACTCTACCCCCCCTGAAAGCCCCCTATTCCATACCCCTCCCCCTGCTTCGATGAACCCACCCACTCCCAATTCCAGGTTCTGGCATTCTCCTACACTGGAGTATTCAGTCATCATAGGACCAAGGGCCTCTCCTCCTATTGATGTCTGTCAAGGCCATCCTCTGCTACATATACTGCTGGAGCCATGGGTCCCTCCATGTGCACTCCCAGAGCTCCCAGAGACTAAATCACCAGCCAGGAGTTTTGTTACAGCAAAAATGTATTTTCATTTTTCTAAATGATACTTAGGTTCTGTTATGACTACTCCTTATATTCAGGCATGAATGGTAGTTGTCATTGTCCAGAGTCTTACATTTTTCCATATTATAAGCATTATAAACACTTGTGTGTTGAAATTCATCACTTGACCCCTGCACCTCTGTAATGTAAAAGATCTCTTTCTTGGATAAATATTACATATTCCCTCAGCACAATATATCACTTTATTTCTTGTAAAGGCAACTGTGTCTCAATGCTAGGTAATTATAGCCTTTGACCCTGGAACACCAGAAAATCTAGTTATAAAGAGCAGGTATTCAAGATATGTGATAGCACTTGAATTACTTTGCATCATCAGTTTCTATTACGCTCAAATTTATGTTTTCCTATACTTAGCCATAACTTTCACATATGTGATATAAATCTTCACTTTGACACCTAGACAACTGTTGAGTAAAAGTGTAGTGAATTTGCATTTTATGCAAAACTTTAATAATATTTAATTCATTTTTCAAAAATTAAAGATCTCAAAATAACAGATATTTTTACTTGGAACTGATATTCTTGTTTGTAAAAGATAAATTGAATACTAAAAATTAAGATAATGAGAAAATATTTTTGAATGATGAGTGAAAAATATTCAGCTTTCAAAAACTTCAAATTTGATGAAATTTTTGTTTTAGTCCCTCTGTCACCAAGAATGAGTCCAGACTGAAACTGTGATGAGACCAAAAATATTAAAAAAAAATAGCTCAGAACAATTTAAATAGTGGAATAATGTTTTAAAATCTGCATAGAGGAAAACTATTTAATATTTTAGAACTTGGAAACACTAAAGGGAAGCAGATGACTGCTCTGGATATTTCCAATATAATTTAGTAATAGACCAAAAGAAACAAAGAGATCTGCATAAACGTCCCCACATGACTTTGAGTCATGTTGTTCTTCATGCTGAAAACTTAGAACAGCTTCCAATAGTAAATGGTGACAAGTATCGGTAGAATGAGCATAGTGGGCCTACTTATAGGTGCCCGTGGTTACATTCAAACCGGGTACCTGGAAAAGGAAACTGGGGATATATGGGAAGGCGGCGAGAGAAACATGAAGCCAAGACTAGATTTCTGTTCAAGGTTCAAAGTTTAATGGAGGTCTCCAAATATATATAGGCGGGGGTGGTGGTGGGGGTGGGGTGGTGGGGGGTGGGGGGGGAAGACCCCTTCCCCCAAAGGCTGGAAACAGGTCTGCAGAACTGGTTAGCTTGCTCTGCAGGTGGCTGGTGCCTTTCAGAGGAGAACAATGGGCTTTCTTTGGAGAACAATGGGCTAGAGCTACACCCCAGGTGGGAAGTAGTGACTAGCAATCTGAAATTTCCCCTCAAGGGGTTGAGGGGATGGCACACTACTGTGTAGAGTAAAGGTTAACCAGTGGCAAGAGGAATTCAGGAGACCTAGAAGACTGTCCACTTAAGCTTGTGTCTTCTACTTGGCTATACTCTGGATTCATATATGAGATATAAACAATGGAATGAGAGATGTTTAATGGAAATAGGATCAGATAATGATTGTTGTATGAGCCTGGAGGAAGCATGAGTAACTGGATGAAGTGTATTCCAAAGAAATGTTTTAGAAATAAAAACAAAGTTCTTCCTCTGACATGGAGAGGAAGGGGTTTGTTGGGGAGTAAAAAGATCATATTTATTAGTTTCTTTTCTCATGGCTGCAGTAAAAAGATGAAGGGTTTATTTCGACACCTTTTCATGTTTGATGGGATATACTGAGTGGCTATGATTCCAGTTGTGAAGTGGGGTTGGAGATTTTGCAGTGTTACTGTTACACCTCAGCAGGTCAGGATCAGGAGGTGGACCTAGACTGGCAGCTTTGATCCTCTAGCTTTGCTTCTAAGAACTTATATCTGCTTGCTAACTTCTACATCCTAAAGTTTGTATAGCTTTCACAAAAAGACCAAGTAGGAGAGAGTTCACATGGAAGCTACAAAACAGTTGCATTTACAAATAGAGTACTCAGTTCCTCTCCATAATGTAAGTCTTCCATAGAGGCAAAGTTCAGCTCAAGACTTAATGAGAGAAGATGGGGAGAGAATGAGAGCCATTAACCATTAGAAACTGATTGATGTAGGATACTCAAAGCTAGTAGTTCACATAACTTTTATAATTTGTTGGCTGGATCATAAGAAATCTGCTCGATGTAGAAGAACCTGCTTATGCTTGGGTATATTTAACTGATCACAATTCAGGTTCTAGAACTATAAACATGAGAATGAATAGAAATTGAGAATTGTGGCAAGATAGCTATCACACTTACACAAACAGGTGAGGAAGGAGATGGAAATGAGGTGCTAGAAAGGATTCCACAATGGATCCAGGCGTTTTAAGGTCAAAGAACAAGTGCGGTGGAAGTGAGATAAAGGTTAAGGTTATAACAGTAGGAAAGCTGACTGTGCAGCTATAGTAGTAGGAAGGCATTTCTACATGAGATATATTCACAACATTGCTGTTGCGTTTCTCACAGACACCCTTTCGGGATTTCTGAGAGAAAAGCTATGGAAAGAAGTCAGGTATTAGATAAGAATCTGATCCACTAAAGTGACATAGAGCAAAAACAAGAATTTGTTCTTCAATAATTATACATATGTATATATATTATAATACTGAAGCTTAATCTCAACTCCCATTTTTTTTAAACTTCATCATAATGAAAAATAGATATGCATTCATTAGAGACCATGTTAAGTTTTGATTTCCTACGCTTGTGCAAAGCGCAACCATAGTTTTTTGCCAAGTTCTGCAATGTCAGCCAGCTGCAATTCTTAGTCACCCTATGATTAGGGAGGCAAATAACTTCCTTTAATATGCAGTGTTGCTAAGTTATGCCAATCCATTGGGTGGGCGTGCTAAGTGCATTTTTAAATTTATCCCTTTGCTATAAACAGGTTATATAAAATACTAGATTTCATCAGGATATTTTACACACATCCATAATGCAATTATGACCACATTTCCAATATACCTTGACTTTATTGGGATGTGACCCCATCATAAGCTGAGGGATATCAGCAGATGGTGGCATCTAATATCACTTTAATGACAAATGACAATGAACAATACATTGTCTGTGCTGTTTGCTTGTAACTCAACACTAGAAATAGTAAAGGAACCAAGAGCCCAAATTAACCAGTGGATGGGTGATTCTTCACATGACACAAATCATCCATTTGGAAATAGGACGGCATGCTTACTTTCCACCCAACAATATAACAACCATTATTCACACAAGCAGTCTATAAAAGAAACAGATGCAGAACTTGAAGTCTTGAGCTCCGAAAATAAACTGCTTTGCTGACAGAATCTTGTGTGTTGGTTGTGTATGAATACTCACTTTATAGGGATAGGAACGGGAATTAAATGAGGTGGTATTTGTAAAGTGTTCAGAACAATACCAGCCATGTGCTGAGAAATGCGAAGAATAATAGCAGATAAAGGGGTGGTTAATATCAGATAGGAGCAGTGGCGAATCATAGCAGCGGAGACATTAGAATCAGTCTTCACATAGTTCTTTAGTCATTCGATATCCTTAAAGGTTTCAAACAATAATTAACTGCCCCTCTGGATTTGACTTGAAGTCACCTCAGTTCATCAGAGAACTCTTTACGAAGTTCAAAACCTGTAAAATCCTATAAAGCTGCCCTTGAATTCTTAGACTGCACCTACATGTTGCTACTGTCCCATGGGACATTACTGTCCCAGGATATGCTCAGTAGATGCAACACCACATGTGTCTGAGACTATCTGGCTCTCTAGCAGTACAGCATTGTGACTTCTCTACTGACCAACTCTTGCTATAATCACCAACATTGCCAGATTCGGTATTCATATTTCTATATGTAACTCTATGGGGAAGTGATTAATTTCTATCACACCTTTTTGCTCTTTGAATTTATTTTTAGTCCTAATCCTAAGGTCTCTTCTGACTTTTCTTTGCACATAACAATACTAGGTAACATATTTATCACTATGGTGTTAAGTGTTTTATCCTTCTCAGTTACTAATCTTCAACCCAAACTGCTTTTTGGAATCAAGATGAAATTTGGTAATATTTTTTATCTTCCTTTGATTTTTGTTATTATAACAAAGCATAGGAGAATAACCATCTTATAAAAAACAAATTTATTTAATTCACAGTTATGGAGGTTGAAAATTCAGAAGTATGCACCCGCTGGCAAGTGGGTGTTTGAGTATACAGGTATGTATCACAGAGCAAACTGAAGACACAAACAGTAGAAGTTATACATTTGAGGAGTCTAGTTAAATTTTAGGGAAGAAAAGACTAGAACTAATGGTTTTGATCATGTTATTTATGATCTTATGTTTATATCATTAATTTAATATAAAAGGAATTGTAGTTTGTGAAGCAATGTTAAAAGTTAAAAGCTTTTGTGGCTTAATCGGGCTTTCATTAAGGTACTGCTTTGGAAGTGAGGTTTTTTTGTAGGTATTTTAATTTTAAATTCTTACTTGGATATGTACACTTGCATACCATCTACAAGTGATGCAATATTTCTGGCTCTTATTTTAGAGATAAAGTAGTCCATACATATTTTACATATATGTAAATTAGTCCTTTCTCTGGAATATTGTTGGGAAGTTTAGATATGCTTTTGTGAACAGTATAAAGTAGGATACTATCCTATTCTTGTTTCTCATCCTGAACTCTGAATCTCATGTATTTCTCCCTTTATGTTAGCATAGATCCCATTACTGAAAGCAGTGAACAATTTCGTTTGATACAGAGTATCATACGCTTTTTTTTTCAGAATGCTAAACAAATACCTTAGTACAATATGTGTTAAACTTAGATTTCTACTATAAGTACCATACCATTAGACTTTGCAGAGTTATAGAGAATTCTTCATCTTTCACAAAGCCTAAAGTCTTAGAATACATTTGAAGGAAGAAATAAAATCACATACTATGAAAAATGTAGCTTGTGGAGGCATCATACTTGCCTGCTTTATTGTACCAAAGATGTCATTGTGATAAGAGAAAGCTTCAGAAGGGAACAGATCTTAGGCTACCCTCCCAGTCACCCTTTTCCACCATTTGTCATGTTACCCTCAGGTGGGAGCAATTTTACCTTAAGCAGTAAGAAAGTAAAAATCTTGTCCCCTCCCCCACATGCCTCTGGCAGAAGACTCTGAGCAATGTTCTTTTTCTGCTTTTGTACTTTGGATTCTTGTCTATCAGAGATTTTTGAGCACAGAACCAAAAGCCGTTGTTTTTTGTACTTTCAGTTCTAGTGCTAGTTGTGAATATGTCCTTTAAAAATATCTCCAGAGGACCTACTCAGGCTATTGGAAACTGGAATAAGACAAACAACTTAACTCTGTCTTTCTCTGATATAAATATATATCATGTATACTAATACTATATCATCTATCTATCTGTCTGTCATCTATCTACAAGAATAACATGAAAACAGAAGGGGTATTATTTAGGATTAGGAAAGAAATGAATCGGAACAACAGGGGAAGTTAATACATGGAAATACATCCAGACTTCAATGGTGTATATGCATTAAAATGTGTGGAAATCTGTTCGTACATGAACTGAAGAAAATAGTACTACATGCCATCAAAATACCATTCTTCTTCAGAATGAAACTATGATGCAATATTATTGTATTGCCTCAAGGAATGAATTATTTCTATTTACCTTTTGTTAACCATTTTGCTTATCAGGTACTCCTATATACTAAGAGAGAAGTAGTGTGTACAACTTCATTAGTACATTTACACCCAAAACGTGAAGTCCAAAAGGAGAAATGCAATCTTTGAATAAATGCCTGGAATTTTTCAAACAGTGCCTCATTTACCCTCATTGAAGTACTTCTTGACTTACCTGGACAGAATCTTCACATTCAAACACATTAATTGCTTAATTTTTTTTTTCAAGACTTAAAAAAAAGGCCTAAAGCTCAGATCTCAAAAGTATCGGCAATTACTACATGCCATTCTTGTGACCTCAGAAGTCTCCAGTGCCTCAGTTTTCATGTATTCTTGGTATCTAGGGAGGGGGTTAATAACCACTGTTTGTTCCAGTTGTCTTTGTTGGATTCTTCTTTTGGTCTTAGCATGGGTTGCTCTTTAACAAAATATTATAAACTATGTGGCTTAATATGCTTTTTCTTATAATTTGGTGATAATGAAGAGTCCCCCATGATGCCAACAAATTCTTGGTGTAACACATCTTTCAAATGGCTACTGTCTCTGTGTCCTTACAAAGTAAGGAGACAATATCCTTGTCTTCTCTTCTCACAAGGGTACTGGCTTCATAACATGGTTTCCACCAGTTTGTCTTCCTCCAGGACTAATTACTTGCAAAAGCAAGCAGCTTTAGGATTCCCAGTAAAATGATGGGGTAGGCATAGGAAAAGATACATACTCTCAACCCAATAGAGTGATGTTAAGAGTAGAGAGGAGTAATAAATTCCAAATTAGTTCAGCACTTAGCTGCCACATGCCATTGTATCTTAAGACTCAAGAACATTTTGCTATGTTGCTTCCTTTTTTTTTTTCTTTTTCCTGGTATTATGTGCAACTTGACTGCCTCAGAACCAAGTGCACAGTAGTGACATCTCTTTGTCCCAGTGGAACCTTTTGATACTGCAAAGTGTTTTTCCCTGATTCTATGAGAGGACCCAAGGCATAAATAAGTATGTGTGCTTTTATTACATTTTATTACATCTGCCCTCAAACTTTAAAGTTGAAAATGTGAAATTCAATCTTTGCTGAATGGATGTGAACAGTTCTCTTTAGTAGCTCTGTTTCATTTCCCTTGTCGCTGTTCCTCCTGACTTGCCTGGAATCCTTTGTCTCAAGACTTCAAATACATGAAATGTTTAATGATTATAAAGAAAGTGAGCCAAGCCCTAGCCTTTGGAGGGAGGTGGAGGCAGCCTATGTGTTCTGGGTTTGTGGTGGGAAGGGCAGTTATGATGATTTCTGAATCACATTTCAAATCCATGAGTATCTCTTCTTCAAGGAAAATTCACATTCAGGCACTTTCTTCCTGTTTCCTCAAATTTTATATCACAGTGTTTATGAGGGCCAGGGGTTATTCCTTATACTCTATTCCTCCAAAATCACCAGTGGGCTACACACTGATGTTTTTGTAAACATGATGTTGAGAAATTTTCCAGGATTTTAGCAGCTGTTTTTCTTTGTTGAACAATATCTTCTTCAACCCTTTTTTTTTCTGCTTCTGCTTCTGCTTCACTAAGGTCAGTCACTGGGAATGAGACCAACACTTTCCTTCAACATGTTTGAGTGTGTTCTTCAGTAATATCGCATATTGTGACTCTCAAGTTTTTCCTCCCACAGGACACTTGGCTACAGTTCAGTCATGGCTTTGCTGTTCTACTAGAAGAAAAGAATTCCCCCCCCCTCTTTTTTTTCCCTCTAACAACATGCCCTTCATTTCCTTCTGTTGATAGTCACATTTCCAGCCCTGACCTCAAAATGTTCTCAGTTTCTACCAAGTACCTACTTCCAATGTCATTTACATGCTTACGTATTTATATAAACAGCTACCTTTTTAGCCTCCCAAATTCATATTATTTAGAGTTCTTCAAAGAACATATGCCACAACAAGAGAATATTGGTGACAGAGACAGATGTAGAGAGAAAGAATGTCTATACCCATGACTATGGAAGCTAAAGCCCCAGGATAGCCAGTGGTAATGGGAAGTCTATGAGAACTCAGGTTGGGGTTCAAGAACTGAGAGACTCAATGGTGAAACCGTTATTCCTGTCTATAACTAGAAGAAGGGAGAGAATGCAGGAATGAATTCTCTCCTCCTTTCTAGTTTCAGTTGACTAGATGATGCCTATCCTCACTGGAGAGGGCTAGCTGCTTTACTCAGGCTTTGGATTCAAATGTTAATCTCCTTCACAGACAGACTCAGAAGTAACATCAAATGTCTGCCCAGTGGCACTGTCAGGTTGACACATAAATTCACAATGATACCTCTACCTTTTATTAGGTGTATAGTTCTCAATCTGCCTTTGACAACGATGCTCATCTTTTCCACATAGCACCTACTGATTCTGAATGAATTCTGTTCTCAGTTTTATTTTTTATGGTGCCTGAGATTGAGCCAGGGCCTTGCTCATGCTAAAAAAGAAATCTACCACTACTATTTATGTAGCTCCTAAGTATAACCAAACTGATTATTAGGAAGAAGTTGCAGACTCAGACATTTGTGGAATATGACTTAGCTTTGACGATGTGGTGGGAAAAAATTAATATATAGTACCATCCTGCCAGTTCTCTGCGCCAAGTCCTGGCAGGTCCCACTCTCCTGTCCAGCACCCACTACTTCCAAGTATCTTGTAAAACATGACTCTTAAAATTGAGTAGTTAACCAAATATATTTATGTATATGAAACTCCCAATTACATACTGCCAAATTACAATGATAAGGTTTTTATCCCAATATTTCTAACCTCTCAGCACACCAGAAACAAGTCTGATGCCATCTGAATCTACTTGTCTCCTCCTCTGCTCCCTCGTGCAGCTCCCAGGCTCCCTCTCTCTCCACCCCCTCCTTCTCTTAGGTCCTCCTCCTCTCTCCCCTCCAATCACTGGCCTCTCTCTGCCTCAATGTGAATGGATAAGAAATACCTTGCATCATGAAGAAGTTGAGATGATGTTAGTAGCTGTGCCAAACTTGGGCATTTTTATCCTTTATAAATAAAACAATATTACACTTTCCTGGACTATTTTAGGGAAGCTGAAGCATTCATTATCTTTCCTTTGAAAACACCAAACCCCAAAACAACAACATAAATAAGGGTTTTCAAAGACTTATTTCTGAGAAGAAACCATGAGAGTTCATCTTTTGCAAAGTTTTGTCAACTGTCCTCTTCTAGTTCTAAAGTATATTCTCATATAAAATAAAAGAAAATATATTTCTTGCACAGAAGTGATGATGAAATCACTGTCTTTTGTGTACCATCAGTAGAAGAACATTGTATACAATTGGGCATAAAATTGTATTTGCATGTCTTTTCCTTAAGATCTAAATGTCTTAGAAGAAAGGCAATTGTTTACTGTTTTAATGTAGATTCTGATAATCTCATTTTAGCAAAGATAAATTTGTATATTAAACTACAGAAATGAAGTTAATAATACACTTCCAAAGCAGGCAGGCATACCAAGACAACGTGTTTACCAGAGGTTTGGAAATTTTAGACTGTTTTAGAAAATCTAGACAAATTACAAATGTCTGAAAAGATTTTCACACAATTCTACGATCTGTGCACTGTTTTATTTTGCCTTCTTCCTAAGGACCGTAGGCTCTTCTGTCCACTCCTTCGTCTTTGACCTTGGTACTTTGCTGTAAGTGCATTCAGCAACTGCTCCTCTGTGACAGCAAAAACACCTGATTTGGCAAGTATGTGCTTTATGAAATGTGATATGGTATCAATCATCATTAACCCAAATACCCCATCACATGCAAGGCCTGACCTCATCACATCTGGTTTTATGTTTGAGAATCCTTCACTTTGTGGAGGTTTTGCTGATAACAATGCTTGGAATGATCTCTAGGCAATGGAAACTGACAGAAGATGAATTACCTGTCACTCAGGAGGATACCCTGATCAGGGAAACAATCAAGTACAACTGTCTATTATTATTTTTCCCCTTGGCTTTCTTTATTTCTTGGATTGCTTTCTAGCTCAGCATCTGTTTTAAAAGCTTGTTGAAAAAAAAAGTCTCCAGAGAAAATATAAAATAGAGTATTCCCAGAGAAATGATTCTTGGTTGAGGGAAAATATAATCTTTGTTATCAAAATAATACCTTGAATCAAAATATTTTAATTTTTCCAAAGATCACTTAAAAGATATAATTTTTTTAGCTATTGAATGTCTGATCATAGGTTTGTAGGTCAGAAGCACTGATTTTATTCTCTACTGAAAAGAATTGGCTAATTAATAATGTGCTACGGGCTGCTTAAATATCGCTACATATTTGGTGCAAAAATTTTCTCATTCAAAGTATACTAGAAAGGTTATTTTTTCTCACTAAGTATACTAGGCTTTTGTACAAAGCCACTGTGAAATCTGAACACTATTCCTAAAGAACAGAAATTAACCTTCTTCTTTGCTGGCAATTCAAGACATTTTTGGCATATTTAAAATGAAATAAAACTTGAAAAGAATTTGGGGATGGCAAAAGGCAAGGGCTTAACAATTTTATCTACACATGGATGAAGAAGTTCATTTGAAACTTTAAATCTTTTATGTAGAGAATACAAAGCATGTAGGAAGTACTGGAGATCTTGAGGTATTAGGAGAACTAGGTATGGAAATGTCTCTTAAGGTAAGATTCATTTCTAGTTCAGGGGCACACTCTGACCAATAGGGCTCAGAGAGGAAAATGAAGTTGAGAGGGACAAGAAGAAGCTCTGATTTTACTGTAAAATGTATCAGTTGAATTAAAACTGACATTAGCTGAAATATGCAATAAAAGGGAAATAGAACCTGTAGAGAGCATATCCAGTGGATAGGAACAGCTCCCGGTTCAGGGATGGGGACACCCATCCATCTCAAAAATATTAATCCAGAATTCCTCCTGTCAAAATGAAAATTAGAGAGAAAGAGTGGAGCAGAGACTGAAGGAAAGGCCATCTAAAGACTGCCCCACTTGGGGATCCATCCCATATACAGACACCAAATCCAGACACTATTGTGTGTGCCAACAAGTTCTTGCTGACAGGAGCCTGATATAGCTGTCTCCTGAGAGGCTCTGCCAGAAGCTGACCAATACACAGGTGAATGCTCACAGTCAACCATTGGATTCAGCACGGGGACCCCAATAGATGAGTTAGGAAAAGGACTGAAGGAGCTGAAGGGGTTTGCAGTGCCATAGGAAGAACAACAATAGCAACCAACCAGCTCCCCAAGTTCCCAGGAACTAAACCACCAACCAAAGAGTGCACATGGCTCCGTCTGGATATGTAGCAGAGAATTGCTTTATCTGACATCAATGGGAGGAGAGGCCCTTGGTCCTATGCAGGCTGGATGCTTCAGTATAGGGGAATGCACAGGAGGTGAGAGGGGAGTGGGTGGGTGGGTAGGGGAGCACCCTCATAGAAGCATGGGGAAGGGTTATAAGGAGTTTGCAGAGGGGAAACCAGGAAAGGGGATATCATTTGAGATGTGAATAAATAAAATATTCAATAAAAAAAGAATTACAACTGCTTATAGTCAAATGAACAGATCTCACAAACAAGCATTAAAGAAAGGAGATATTATACAAGAATGCTGGGATTCTGTTTCATGACATTCAAAGGGACAGAATGAGTCAATGACATTTGAACTGAGACTAGCAGAATCGTTGTGGGATGAGTTACTGGAAGAAAGCTCAGAGGAGCATCTGGGGTGCTAGGAACATTCTGTTTCTTGATCTGGGTACTGGTGACACAGATGAGTTTGATCTTTGAATTTTTATTGAATTATATAGTCTTAGGAATAGTATTTTTAATATCCTCAAATACTTAATTCTACACAAAATAATTGTCACATTCGTTTCTGCTCATATTTATATCCAAGCGATATAACTTTCCTATTCTAGATTTCAATAGAAGATTGTGTCTAGAGAATTATTGATTTGCTGTATGAATAATAGCTCAGATGCAAATAGTATTAAAAGTGACTGGCCATGGGTCATGATATTAGACAATGTACAGCAGTGTGAAAAGTGGGGTTTCTGCAGAGAGCACCTGCTCACATTTCAGCAGGTTGGTGGCATGTGTGCCAGGGTCTTTCAGGTTTTCTAGTATTTTGAAAATTTCACATGATCTGTTTTGGAAGAACCTTCCAAGAACTATGCACTAAAGGAAGCATTGTGCCAAATAAAGATTTAGCTTCTAGTTTGATCTGTGTATAGAAGAGTTGGATGATATTTGGGGAGTTTTAGCTAATCTTTGTATATCTGTTAAAATAATTTAATAAAATAGAAAAAGTAATGTAAAGATAAGTAGAGGCAGCAGTATATATTATATAACTATATGATATATAAACACATATGTTTAATCAAATTTTGTATGAAATTTTTGTCATTTTGTTTGGCAATTCATTCATTTTAACCTTTAGATGCTTTAAAAATAGGGTGTAACTTATACTTCTATGTTCTGACTTCTCAAACGTGAGGAATGGGTATGCTTACAGATGTATGTAGTTTCCAAGTTACTTTGATCATATTTTCTATGAATTCCTTAAAAGTTTGCCTATTGGCTGCTTATAGTGTGCCAACCACTGCTAAGCAACCACAGTGCATGTTTTACCTGATTCTCAGATGCTGTGATCACAACAATTTATAGATGAGAACATGGAATTATGACCCCATTTATAATGACTGCTTTAATTACAATCCAAGGCAGATGCGTTTGACTCCAGAGTCCGATCTTGTAAGCAATAGTTAGTCATTTGTCTTGTCAATATATCTAGAAAGATGGTAAGCAAGGTATTTTAAACTTGCTCTCTGGCTAAAGAAACTGAAGCACAACATGACCCGACAAACAGCACCACTTTCTCAAGAAGCTGTATAGTGAGAGAAGTTTGACTTGCACACACAGTTCCCCCTGTACCTTGAAGGTTTTCCAGGGAGTTATATCCATTTTTGCAGAATCACCCAACAGTAGATTCTTTCCTGTCACATACAAGCTTAATTATCCTTTATTTGGATGTAATCTAAATAAAATCAACATAATCTTAGATGATACGATAAGTGCAACCTAAACAAGTACAGGATATCTGATACGCATAATGAATCAATGTTCTTGATGCTTAGGATAACAGCTAATGGAGCATCCCCTGCGAGTGAATCAGAAAGCCAGGCACTCATCCAAATATGCAGATGTTTAGCCTTGTTTAGTCAAAACCTCTGAATGACTGACACGATTTTTAGTTTGAAGTACATGCCTTGATGCCATAGAGTGACAGAGTATCAGGCAAATGCGTGCATGGCTTTAAATAGAATCTGTCCAATCCTGACCGACAATCTCCTCTGTTGAGCAGGGAAAGTTGCGTTTTATGTTTTTAATTATTATTTTCTACTATTTTCTTTAATTATCTTCTATTATGTTTACATAAATTTTAATTTACCCTACTTACTTTTGGAGTTTTCTTCTATTGCACAGTAATTAAGATTCACAGTCTTGTTTACCAGATGGAGTTTAAGTGACCGCAACAATCAAAACAAAATTTCTCGGTTTTGTTGGATCCTCTCCTATTCAATCTGGTCATGAAATGAAGTTTGAATATTTGAAATCAAGGTCTTGAGGAGCCGCCTCATCTAATTGGCTGGAATATATGGAGCATTTTATTTGTAGTTATTTTTCCTAAACATTCATAGTAAAAATTAGAGAAGCTGCCCTTTACATTTTTTTTTTGCTAAATTCATTAGCCTTCTTTTCAGTTTGGATAATTGTCAGTTTCTGTTGTGTGGTCCTAATGGAAAAAATCCATTTTTAACCCGCATCCTTCATTGAGGCCCTGATGTTACCATATAAAAGCAATTATGTTTTTCCCTTGGAATTGTCTGCTGTATGTATTTACATCACATTATGTAATACCTGGGAATTAATGTATTGTAATGTAATAGTTTTTTGTTTTTTTAAGAGAATGCCAGAAATTCCATTTTCCCTTCATAGTACTTCAATCCATTATGGAGAACAGACAAGCAAGCAAGAATTAACACTACTACTCTTAGCTTAATAACTAGATGATAATCTTAGTAAAAACACATGTATATGTACATGTATATAACTCATATATGTAATAAGTAGAACACCATGAGATCTCCACAACACAAAATCTAGTTTATGGTCATGTATCTATCACGAGTGCTTATCACCTCCCACCTCCACTCCCAATGTCACATGTTAATTTGAATAGCTGTATTTTTACTTAGTACTGAAGTATGCTTATTAGGCATGAGCTGCTGAGGTGCTTCTATCAGAGGATGGACAAGGTACCTTCCTTCATCTCGGGAACTCATATTCTAGAATTTCAAATATCACAGTGAGCAGCAGTACATAAGTAGCTGTCTTTCAGTTCCACAGTCCAGGAGGTAAAAGGCAACCTCGTGATTTAGAGTTATATGTAAGATATAAACTATGAATTATTGCCTTTTTAAACTATAAATCAGGTACTTCTCATGTTATCATTTTATGTCTATCATAGAGTACCGGGAACCATAATTCCTTCTATCTATGCATTCATGCTTGACTCTTCAGAACACTTGACATTTTCTTTATTCGATTAAATACCTCACAGCAATTCCAAACCTTTATTTAATCCCTCAAATTTATATTCAGTCCTCACATTGTTTCAGGCAGAATTAACCAGCACTTTTATGAGAACTAAGCATTTTCACTTCTTAATAGTAAAGTCTTATCTTAATAACACTTTGCTTCAAAAACAGAAATACTTTTCCCATTCAAAGCTAATATATCTATCCATTGTCCTGAACGTTGCTACTATTTGTTTTTAGGCCTGAAGCTCCATTTAAGTGTAGAAAAATTGTTCTTCAAATTGTGACAGTAGCACTTGCACCAGCATCTCATTGAGTTCCAAATAATTGTCCCTCTGGTAAGATTTTATGTCTCTAGCATCAATAATAACCAAGTAAGATTTAAGGAAAAGTCAGAAATTCACATGCTTTAGATAAGACTCACCTGCCATCCTGAATCACTACTTCTCAGTATCACACAGTGATAAAACAAAACAAAGCAAGCAAACAAACAAACAAACAACACCAGGTAGCAGGGTGGTGGTGGCACATGCCTTTAATCACAGTACTTGGGAGGCATAGGGAGGCAGATCTCTGAGTAGGACACTGGCCTGATCTATAGCATGAACTCTCAGACAGTTAAGGCTACACAGAAAAACCCCGTCTTGAACAGTCCCCCACAAAACATAACATAACATAACATAACATAACATAACATAATATAACATAACACCCAAACACAAAAAAGAGACTATACATCAAATGCATAGCCCAAGACACATCAGTGTTAATGACATAATGTTCTATCTTGATCACAAACTCAAGTTCAGACTACCTGGACTATATCCTTTCAAGATTTTACCTCCACTGGGGTTTGAGTATTTCCCAGTCTGAAAATTCTCTGCCTTCCACATATGTCCTCACCTTTAACTGTGTTGTCCACAATACCTTCTGTACCTTTTCTACTGACGTGCCATTTCCACTTGATCTCCCTCTTTCTTTTTTAAAGTAGATATTGTTTGGATTTGTTCCTCTACCATGTAATGCATGTACGTCATTCATTCTGATTTCTTTAATGCCTCACCCACTCTCACTTCATCCCCATTCCTACCATAGCCTCTCCTGCCCTCTACAAGTTCTTTTCTACATCCACCCATTTTTCTTTTGTTTTGCATTCAGCTGAGTTTAAGCAGGGTAGTCTGCATGACCATGGGTATTGAACTACTCAGGGGATTCCAGTGTGTCCCTCACCGGACATGCAACTGAAGATAATGACTATTTCTCCTGAATTTTTCAGTAGTCACAAGGAGGAGTCAGTCTCCCCCTTGTACTGATGACTGTCACTGATAGTCCTACTCTGGTACACTTCCAATGATGGCAGGGGTAGATTTGTGGAACATAACTGCATGAACTGGGCCTTGACTCAACGACAGCGGTTCCCATCCCTTTCCCTGTTTACAGTGGCTCATGCTTTCTGCCCATTTCTCAGTGATATTTCCTGAGTCTTAGGGTGGGTGTGGTAACTTGGGCCTAGAAATATATGTTTAATTTTATCTTTGTGTTTTCATCACCTGTGGAATCTAACCCCTGTGGAAATTAAAAAAGGAACAGTGACCTGAGATTGCTTTAAGGGTATAAGAGTGACAGAATGTAGTTGATATGGAAACAGAGAGGGAGCAATATTGGAAGTGGAAAATTTCTCCTTGTCTTTCTTCTGCCCTCCTTCCCTCCCTGCCTCCCTCCCTCCCTCCTTTTCTCTCTCTGTCTCTGTCTCTGTCTCTCTCTTTCTCTCTCATTTTTTCCATCCTTTATTGTGTATATATTGTGTGTATGTGTGAATATGTTCATGCATGTGTGAATGTGTGTGTGTGTCAGAGACTAACATCAGATGTCTCTTTACACACACACACACACATGCACACACACCACACACCACACACACACACATGGCTGGTCAGTGAGTTCTAGGTATCCTCTTGGTTCTGCTTCTCCAGTAGTGGGATTATAAGTGTATACAAGTGTACCCACTATTTTTTTTTTAACATGAATTTCAAGGAAAAAAACTCAGGTGCTTCTTCTTGTAAAGGTACAATCACTTTATCAACTGAGCCATCTGCTCAACCCTTCATCACCATTTATGCTAAAAAGATTTCAGGTATCATCTTACTTACAAGTTTTATCTTATTTTTCTTGTTATAGGGAACACCAGAGATGGCATACTATAACTATTTTTCATAGTTTTTCAAGACGTCTGTCTGTCTCACTTTAGGATGTATGTCATGGCTTCTTGTTCATTTGAGGCACATGACTGTAGATGCTGTACATCTCCTCAGCTCTCATTGCAAAGCCACTGTCACAACTGCTAATTCCCAGGGGTGTTAAACAATTGAATTCACTGTTATTATTTTCTTTACTATCTGAAACATCCATGTAATCTAAAATATTGGACCTGTAGTTACTTAACTGCACAATAGTCAAAGATTGTGTTCTCTACTCCTTCTGAGCTGCATACCCTTATTTTGTGTTATCAAATGGTAATCTCCACAAAACATTGTTCTATAACATCAAATGCTGTGACTCAAATATGCTACTATGTTTCTCTAATTCTTTATAATATGCATATTTCTGTCCTAGCTAGAGTTTCATATACCAGTATTAACTACATAGGTCTTCATTTTTCTTCTTATTCAGATATACTGCATTCATTACTTCGTTTTACTGTGACAGTTCCCTTGAAATCCTTTAAAGTATCTTGCCGTGTTCTTTGTCTATATTTCCAGGTAAAATATCAATTCTTCTTATACCTTTGTTCTAGCTTTTCCTGTTTATTAGCATCCAGAATAGCCGAGGGAAAATCAAAGTCTCTCAAGTACACTCACTGGCCTACTTCAAAGTATAATGAGAAGCATTAAGCATTTCTTCAGGATGACCAAGCCACTCAAGACTGGTTCCCTACTCAATTTACCATCTACCTCCTTCAAGTATCATTTTACACCTTATCTTCCTTGAGGATTTAGTATCCTTTTACCTTCTTATTCTTTGATGACTTTCTACATAGCAAAAAGAAAATAGAAGAAAGCAGATGTCATCTGCTGACTATGAAGTTCACCAGTTGTCTGCAGCTGGCCTATTTGCTTTCTATCACGGATGATCATTACCTTTGGAGAGTAGTCCTGTAAAGTTGGGTAAAAGTCCCCCTACAATTTTCCCCTTTCTCATTTATTTTGCTATAGGTGCAGTGGCACAAATCATAAGCTATACCTAAACGTGCATCTTTACAAAGACATTTCATCATCCCTAGGATCCAGGTATTTAGGAAGTGATCAGGTAGCAGGTGCTAACACAAGATCTTCATGTGATGTAGCTAGGTAATCTCCTGAACTCAAAAAAGAAAAAAGAAGATCTCACAGTGTCTCAGAACTCTCCTCTGTTGCACCTCTGCATGGTTGCTTTGCGTTTTCTCAAAGCACAGTGGCTTCATGGCAGGATCATTGTTCACAAAGCAGTTTAGCACTGCACAGTGGGAGTGCCCCAGGAACTCAGGAGCAAATTGCATTGCCATCCCTGTCCTCATCTCAGAACAGCAAGATACATCACACAGAGTCTATTTTCTGGCCCTTTTGATTTAGGGTGGATCATAAAGTGCAGAGACTTACGAGGATGGAATACAAATCTCACACGTTAATGAGGAGGAGAATGTCAAAGCCCCAATGTAGGGTAGCACATGGGGTGGGAGATGAATTATTGTCGTCTTCCTCACAGGCTAATGGATATTTTCTTCTCTACCAAAGTATCTGTATACAAATATACAACAAAATTAATTTAAAAAATGTGAAAATGTCCTATGCCATTTGGCCCATGACTCTATCAAAAACTATTTTTAACTGCACCAAGTATTTTAGCTGTTTTCACTTACCATGTTCTTATTTGTTTCTTCCCTTGAGGCATGTGTCATCACTACATCAGATTGAATGCTGTTGCCAAGATCATCCATCTTTTAAACTATTCTGCTTCATGACCACATTATTTTTTGATTTTATGCATTTTTATTATTTATTTATTCGCTTTATATCCAATATCAACCCCCTTCTCCTACCAGTATCTCCTCACACAGATATTCCCCCAACTTCCCCTTTCCCTTCTCCTCTCAGAAGAGGGAACTACACCTTGATTATTCTCCCCTACCCCCCAACTCATTAAGTCACTGCACATCTTTTCCCACTGAGGCCAGACAAGGCAGCCCAGTTAGGGGAACTGGACCGGGCAGGCAACAAATTCAGGGCCAGCCCCTCTCCAATTGTTGGAGGACCTGTCGACGACCAAGTGGCATTACATATGTGCAGGGGGGAGGGCTAGGTCCAGCTCATGCTTGCTCTGGTTCAGTTTCTGGACACCCCTCCCCCCTTGGTCAATGCTAGTTGACTCTGTTAGTCTTTCTGTGGAGTCCCCGTCCTCTTTGGGTCTCTCAGTCCTTCAACAATCTCTTCCATGAGACTTCTGATCTCCATCTGATGTTTGGCTGTGGCTCTCTGCAACTGTTTCCATTGGCTGCTGGGTGGAGCCTCACACCCGGAGCAGTTTTATGCTTGGCATGAGTCTGCATCATAAGAGAACTAATTACTCCGATTGGTCTTAGAGCATTTTACCTTCATTAGGAATCTATAAGCTCCTACTTCTTGCCATTTCCCTGTGTCTCTTATGCTTTCTTGGTGTATACATGTTCAAGCATATGGGCATTTAAACCTCAATTCCATCATAGCTCCTAGCTCTACTCTGACAATATCTAATCAAGTCTTTTTACTCTAAAAATACTCTTTTGTTGGTGACTTCCATAAATTAATTTCCAGTATCAAACTTTCCAAGTTCTCTGGACTTGTATGTTTGTATCTGGGGTCCATATCTGGTTATCTGATAGATATAGTGGACTTATTATTTGCATAATAGAATTTAACTATTGTCTCTTTTCATGATACTTACCTTAATCTCAAAATATATGTATTTCCCAGATCCCTTCATTTTGAAAAATGGAGAAATCAGTAACTCAGGTGCCTTACCACCTGTTATGTAAGCTTTTGGGAGTTTTCTTCTCATACCCTTCATATCCTATTCATTACAAAGAAAACTTTCATTTATACTTATTTAACATATTCAGACTGACACATTCTGTGAGTTTATCCCTATGATTCTGGCTCCATAGTGATAAATCACCTATAATTTATAAAAGAGGAAAACACATGTTCACTTATTTTATTCTTTTCCAAAACAGAGGTTATCTCAAGAGAGTTTAGAATGAACATGTTAGTTATAATCCTCCAAAGTCTTCTCAAGCACATTCAGAACCCATGCAGTCTCTTGATTGCATCCCACAAGGTGTGGCCCCACCTTCCTCTTCCCTCCTCCATCACCTTCGCTACTTTCTTGTTTTCTCACCATCGGCTGGCTGTTCTTTGATTCTTGCAAACTCCTTCTGTTTCTCACATTGGGAATTCATGTTCTTTCAGCTCTGAGAATCCCCATCAATTGTCTTCTGTAGCCACTGCATTGGAGAGAAATAAAAGGAGGCTAAAGCGCCCTGCTGATGCTGTTCTTCATCTTGGTTTTTACCTCACTTTGCTGTTGCTTTCTAATACTGCTCCTAATAAGTTCTATGAGCAGGGAAAAGATAACAAAGTAGAATATAAGACTGATCTTTTCCCTGTTATTTATAAACAGACATAATGAATTTTTAGCAAATGCCCTTTTAAAATAGTAATATATAACGAAGAACTTGATTTATAATAATTTAAAATTGTTATCATGTAACTTTTTTTTTATGGTGCTAGAGACTGAAGCAGGTAGTCCCAGGGTTAGAACTATATCTTCATTAATGTGACCAATTACTTCAGGGATATAACTGACATTTTAGAAACTGGTGTTTGAAGGGGGTTTCTTGTATTGTGGACATTACACATTAAGATTTTTGAGGCTTACTTGCTTGTTGCTATTCACAGAGTTCTCCACATATTATAATAGTAAAGATAATAGGACATACACACGTACACACATTCACACACACACACACACACACACACACAAACAGAGAGAGAGAGAGAGAGAGAGAGAGAGAGAGAGAGAGATCAGCTGTTAAGAATACTTAGGGTTCTGTAGAGGACCTAGGCACAATTCTCAGCACATATGTTGGATGACTCACAATCACCTGTCATTCCAGCTCCACACAATTTGATGTTATCTTCTGGTCCCTGTAAGCATCAGCACAGGCATGCCATGTACACATAAGCACATAAATAAACACAAATAGCACAAAGGGAGTTGGAGTCATTGAATACAGTGTGGGTGCATCTGCTGCTTTAGCAGAGGATCAGGCTCAGTTCCCAGCACCAACATGGTAGATATCAACTGTCTGAGACTCTAGTTCCAGGGAACCAGCAAACTCTTCTGGTCTTTGTGGGAATAAGGTCCATACATGGTATATCTACATACATGCAAGTAAAATACCACCACATGTAAAATATATATTAAAAATCAGTTTAAGAATTAAAAAGATAAGAAAAAAAGAAAAGACTTAAGTTAGTTTTGTAGCACCCTTCATCTTCTCTAATGTAGTATTACAAGCTGATTCTGTTTGGATATTAATGTGGCAGAGAAAAGGTGAACATATGATTTGTGACACTATACAGAAGCAGAACCTAAGCCAACTTTTCTACCTAGCTACAGTAAATTGAGGAAGCAGCAAGGAAAGGAATATGTCTAATCATTCTAGAGGATTCTGATTGTGGCAATGTCTGCTTATTACATGGGAGGAAGAATGAATAATTTCAAGAGAGGGACAACACAAGTTTGTTATATTTAAAGTATACTTTAATGTAACTTTCCACTAATGTTACACACTCTCCACTAAAATTCGTAGCCCAATAAGTGTTGCAGGATACAGTGAAGTGTTTTAACAATTGGTGATATGCTTTCTGGCCTATAGAGCTCTTCTTTTGTACCTCCATTTTTGTTTATTTGTGGCTTTAACCCACTGACCCCCTTTCTGTGCAGCAAACTATGCCTGGCTGTGGAACTTACAGGGATGCTTTAAATTTATTGATGTAATGTCAAATGTTTATCCCTCTATATCACTCCCCCTAGAGCTATTCTAGTGTTCTTCTCTGGAATGTAAATATAGCTCAGTAAATAAAGGTAATGGAAGGCAGGATATAATGTCCAACTTCTGTGGGTGGAATGTTAAAGGAACACAAAAGAGTAAATAATACTAGTCATTGCTAATTTTCAGATTTCTTATAAGCCATCAATGACATATCTTCATTGGCTTAAGCAACTTTTATTTAGAATTCCTTTTACTTAAAGAACCTTCCTTTGATAGATGCAGTGTTTTCCTGGAGTAGCTGACACAGAAAGAGAAAGGTATAGGAGAACAAATTCTACCAAAAGTAATTTGACCAAGTCATAGACATGTATTATTTTTCCAAACTGGTTTTATGAGTGGAAGTCTTTACTGTGGCCTTGTTTTCATTTCCTGTTACCCACAGTGTGATGCTCTGTAATGCCTTTGGTTTCTCTCTATTCTGTTTTTTTATGTTACAGAATAGAATAGAATAGAATAGAATAGAATAGAATAGAATAGAATAGAATAGAAGTAGTTCCTACCCGACGCAATTTCATAGTTTGACATAAAAAACAAATGAAGTAGCTGGATACAAAATTCAGTCATAGAAATCAGTAGCCTTTCTATATACAAATAAAATTTGAGAAAGAAATAAGGGAAACAGCACCTTTCATAATAGACTTAAATATTATACAATATCCTGGGTTAACTCTAACTAAACAAGTGAAAGAGTTGTATGATAAGATCTTTAAAACATTTAAAAAAGAATGTGAAGAGGATATAAGAAGATGGAAATAGCCGGGCGGTGGTGGCACACGCCTTTAATCCCAGCACTTGGGAGGCAGAGGCAGGCGGATTTCTGAGTTCGAGGCCAGCCTGGTCTACAAAGTGAGTTCCAGGACAGCCAGGGCTACACAGAGAAACCCTGTCTCGAAAAACCAAAAGAAAAAAAAAAGAACATGGAAATATTTCCCTGATCAAGGTTTGGTAGGATTTCTACAGTAAAAATGACCATCTTACCAAAATTAATCTACAGAGTCAATTAAACCCCCATCAAAATGCTGACATAATATACTGACAGATAAGAGACCATTTTAGCTTTATGCACACACACACACACACACACACACACACACTCACACACACACACATACACACCAACACACACACATATACACCAACACACACACATACACACACACACACACTCACATACACACACACACACACAAACATACACACTCACACACATCCCCTCAAACAACATAATAGCTAATTCAATCATAAAAAAAAAGATCTGGAGGTATCACCAACCCTCAAAAATTGTACTATAGAGCTATAATAATAACAAAAGCATGTTATTGGCAGAAAACAGGTACAATCATCAATGAAATTAAAGGAAGACACAGACATAAAATTAAACACCTATGGACACCCTAATTATGGTGATGAAGTCAGCAAAACATACTGGAAAGAAGTACAGCATCTTCAACAAATTGCAAAACTAGATATCTGCTTGTAGAAGAATACAAAAAGATCAATACTTCTCACTACATAAAATTTAACTCCGAATAAATCAAAGAACTAAATGTAATATGAAATATACTGAATCACATACAGGAGAAAGTGAGGAATAGCTTTGAACTTATTAGGGCAGGAAAAGTCATTTTGAATGGATCACATTAGCACAGGAACTATTATCAATAGTCAATAAATGGGACCTCATAAAACTGAAACGTTTCTGCACCATCATTTAGACAAAGTATCAGTCAATAGAATGGAAAACAGCAACTTCATATCTGCTAGAATCAAATATCCAAAATATATAAAGAACAACAAAAGCCAACAAACAAAACCCTTGCATATCAAGAAAACAAACTAATTAAAAATGGGGATATGAATCCAAACAGATAATTCTTGGTAGAGGAAACTCAAATGGCTGAGAAACAAAGAAATGTTCAACATTCTTAGCCATTAGGGACAAGCAAATCAAAACTACTAGGAGATTCCATCTTACACCTGTCAGGATGGCTCATATCAATACAACAAATGATGGCTCATGCTGGTGAGGATGTGGAATAAGGGGGGCACTCTTCCATTTCTGATGGGAGTGCAAACTTGTAGAGCCAGTATGGAAGGAAATCAGTGTAGAGGTTTTCTCAGGAAGATGGGAATTGATGTGTCTTATAATCCAGCTATACCTGTCTTGGCCATTAACCTGAAGGGTGCTTCATCTTACTACAGAAACAGTGGATAAACAATGTTTATAGCAGCATTATTAATACTAGTCAGAAATTAGAAACAGCCTAGATGTCTTTCAAAAGAAAAATGGATGAAGAAAATGTAATACACAGACACAATGGAGTAATATTCAGCCATTAAAAAAATGACATGATTAAATTTGGAGGTAAGTGGATGGAACTGAAAGAAAATCATCCTGAATGAAGTAACTCAGACCTAGGAAGACAAATAGGGTATGTTTTTGATTATGTGTGGATACTATCTGCTAAGTCAATCATTACTAGTATTCCATAGAACCACAAAGAGTAGGTATAGAGTAGGGATTATAGGAAACAGATAAATCTCCTTGGGAAAAAGAAACAGAATAGATAATTATGGATGAATAATGGTAGAAATCAGAGGATCTAGAGGCACGAGGAGCTCAGAGGAGTGTTGTGGGAAGGAATATGGAAAGAGATAGCTAAAATCAAGGGCATTTTCCAAGACAATATGAAATCTAATATTGTAGAAGCTTCCTAAAATACATACATATATGAACATGAAATTGCCAAATAATTGTCAAACAATGGGGGTGATAGAATCCCAGCTTGACTTCTCTTGTCACTAAATGAACTAGGAATGGTTATATGTAATCTATTTGTTGGTCAAAGGGATCTGTCTCATGGGAATCCCTTCCCCTCAAACACAGGATGTTGCCAAGATTATGACTTGCTCTCCATGAGTAATAGCTAGGCGTTATTGCTGAGGACAGCACTCAACGAGTGTAAACTCATTGAACATGGAGAAATGGAGCTGTCGCCTACATAGAGCCTTTGCACCTATGTTCTAGCATCTTTGATAAAGGCAGCTACTCTGCACGCTACCAATAGAAAATGTAAAATCAACTCAGCTACAAACTCTTTGCTCTACAATGATGTTCTGCCTACAAGATATAATGTTGGCACAAAGCTTGTGGGAGTAACAAACTTATATCTGATTTGACTTAAGCCCAATCCATGAGATAAAGTCTATATTGATGCTGTTTTGGTGACTAATAACCTGAGACTAGATATCCCAGGGGCCAGTTGTGATTTGGTCTAGTCTATACACTTCTTTTTGGTATGATATCCAGAGAGCTCCCTGGGCATTGTACCATGCATGCACTAGGGAGTAACAACTACTCCTGTTTGTTTTTAAATCATGTACCTGTTCATAATCCCAGTGTTTCCTCTCCATTTGCATTCAAGTCTGCTTACTCTTTTCCTTTTAAGTATCTCTAATGAGAATGTCTTTCTATATTCCTGCCTATTAAATAGCAAGAAGAAATAAAGGCATATGGGCTATTTGAAGAATGAAAATATAATACATCTTTTGTGAGCAAGGCATAGTGAGCAATTATGAAATAACTGATTTAACATAAAATCATATCTATTTAATATGGTAAAATATAATAGATCACTAAATACATATTTATAGAACCAAAACAAGACATGAGTTTATCTGTTGCCTTATGAAATACAATTATGAAATGATATTTGTGACTTGTTGGGGGCCGACAGGCCAACTGCCAGCTACATAGACAGGCCACCTCTCCCCTCGAGTGAAATTCCTGACCTTCCTGACGGAACATCAAGACCAAGATAAAAATCTGTGACCTTCCCGGGAAAAACCACAGAATGTCCCAGGCACCTGACCCAGGGCTTGGCCCATAGCTCACTTCTCCCTAGCTCTCCCTCCCAACTTCTTCATTCAGGGCTTGGCCCATAGGTCACTTCCCCCTAGCTCCCATTCCCAACTTCCTCATCCCCACTGCTTAAAATGTGCTGCCTGTGTGACAATAAACGAGGCCTTGACAATGGAATCTTGCTTGGTTTCGTTCTTCTCTCCCCCCCATGACCCTCAGGTAGCGCCTCTTCGGGATCCTGAATAACTAGACCTGCTGGACGGGTCAGTGACTTGTTGCTTAATAATATTTATAAAATTATTTTACTATAACATATTTAAGTATGATATTATTGATAGCTTGAATATTAGCATATTTATATAAACATATTACATGCAGTTAATTAAATAAAAACATTTAAGGAACTTGTTTATCTTTCCTATGAGTTTAAAATATCCTTTCTATATATTGTAACCTTTTCCATATTATTGGTACAAATGAAGACTGACCTACATTTGAAAACTCTACATCTTCCCCATTGGGGGGATAGCTGGGACCTTTGAAAATGCAGCCATTTCGTTTTAGCTGGGCATTAGCTTCTGCCATCTGCTGTGCAGGTTTTCCAGTCGTCCATTGCCATGACAGAGCATTTGAAGTTATGCTTCAGGGTATCTTTAAAAACATTTTGTTTCTAATCTCCCTGTTTGTAGGTAACTTACTCCACTCATCACCCATACTGCTTGAACATCCTGTGCACATCTATTCTCCCCACAGTTCCGACTCGGTAATCACTGAATCAGCCCACATCTAGTGAGTTCCAATTATGTGCAAGACACTGAAGAGTACCTGTATTTTATCACATTTCAGGCAGGCTAACTGGCTGTATTCCAGGGTCTCCTTTTGGTAATTTCATCTTGTCATATAATGATGAGTAGGGCTTTTAGATGTTGTTAATGAACTGTTCAAAGACTGAATGGTCCATTTAAAAGAACTGTATTAAAATAATAGGAAACTAAAAAAAAGTATTTGTTTTAGAAATGGAAAATGTGTGTTTTAATGACAGTTGGAGTAAGTAAAATTATTATGGTAAATAACTGAACTATAGTTCTCTTAAATGTACATGTACAAGGTATTGGGGAGACATTTCAGTAGTTAAGAGTGGCTGCTGCTCTTGCAGAGGACTGAAATTTTGTTCCCCATACCCACAACAGATGGTCCATAACAACCTGTGATCAGCTCCAGGGATCTAACACCTTTTCCAGACACCACTGTTACCTACGTCTACATGTATCACACACACACACACACACACACACACACACACACACACACACACACAAACACGCACGCACACATGCACACACACACACACACATGCACACATGCACACCACACACAAACATACACAAATACATTTTAAAACAAGGAAAATGAATCCTTCCTTTCTTTTTCCTTTTTTTAGAGATCTCTCTCTCTCATTAAAAATAGATTTTTTTTCTAATAAAATACACCTTTACCGCAGAAACAACAACCAAATACAACAAAAGAAAATGCAGCAAGCCAAGCCCAAAGCCCTCACACTGAGGAAGCTGGACAAGGAAACCCAATGGAGGAAGAGTCCCAAGATCAGGAAAGAGTCAAGTTCTGTTATACTTAGATTGTTGCCAGACCAGTTGTGGTAAGAGTCCTCCCGTAGCATGAAATGGGAGTGAATGCAGAGACCCACAGCCGGACATTGTGTTGAGAGAGTCTGAATGGGAGATCTACATTGGGTCTTTCTCAAAACTCCTGAAATCCCATGGAAGAGGGCGAAGACAGATAGGAGTCAGAGAGGATAGAGCACATCAAGAGAACATGGCTTACGGAACCATCTGAAAAGTGCTCCTATGGGCTAACAGAGATTGAAGTAGCAAACGTGGGTTTCACCAGGTCCTCTGTGAATATGTTGTGGCTGTTAGCTTGGTGTATTTGTGGGACTGCTAACTGTGGAAATCAGTATATCTTATACCCTTTTGCCAGGAATCGTTTCAGAATGAGTTCAGTTATTTTATTTTTTTTTCTATATTTTATTTTATTTTTTTTTAATTTACATTCCAAATCATTTCCCCCTTCCCGTTTCCTCCCTCCCTGAAAGTCCCATAAGCCCCCTTCCCTCCCTCTTTTCTCCATTCAACCCCCTCTCGTTTCTCTGTCCTGGCATTCCCCTACATCCAGTCTTTCCAGGACCAGGGGTCTCTCTTTCCATCTTCTTAGAAATCTATTGATATGCAAATTGTGTCTAGGGTATACCGAGATTCTGGGTTAATATCCCCTTATCAGTGACTGCATACCATGTGTGTTCTTTTGTGATTGGGTTACCTCATTAAGGATGATATTTTCAAGTTCTGACCATTTGCCTAGGAATTTCATGAATTCATTGTTTTTAATTGCAGAGTAGTATTCCATTGTGTAGATATACCACATCTTCTGAATCCATTCCTCTGTTGAGGGATCTGGGTTCTTTCCAGCTTCTGGCTATTATAAATAAGGCTGCTATGAACATAGTGGAGCATGTGTCCTTATTGCATGCAGGTAAAGCCTCTGGGTATATGCCCAGGAATGGTATAGCCGGATCCTCCGGGAGTGTCATGCCCAGTTTTCTGAGGAACCACCAGACTGCTTTCCAGAGTGGTTGTACCAGCTTGCAATTCCACTAGCAGTGGAGGAGTGTTCCTCTTTCTCCACATTCTCGCCAACAACTGCTGTCTCCTGTGTTTTAGATCTTAGCCATCCTGACTGGTGTGAGATGGAATCTCAGGGTTGTTTTGATTTGCATTTCCCTAATGACTAAGGATGATGAACATCTCTTTAGGTGCTTCTCAGAGTTCAGTTATTTTCATGGGATAACATAAGTCTATCTTTAGGATTGTGCACAATGACATTCAATGAAAATTAATCACCTTGCATTAAACATTATCTGAATTCTATAAACTATGACTTTAATCCACAAGAAGCAAAAGTCTTTGTGATTATGACTTGTGGTATAATAATGTACAACAAAGTACCAATGTTTTCTGTTAGTATAAATATATTGTTAATATTGAATGAATATGTGTTTCTAAAGATTTGAAATGGGTTTAATTTTAGGGCATTATAATCCAACAAATGCTTAATTTAAAGACATTTGATAACAAACTTATCAAGATATGAATATATTTATGCCTCTTCTGTAAAATGGGACTATAAAACATTCACTCCATTCAATTATTTTAAAGGCTATAATAAATAGAATTCGTTCTTAATATATTTTTGAAATAGAAATGTTAGGTATCCTCTTTTTTTGAGAACAGTTCTGACAGCCCAATTGCCATAAAAACCTCATCAAACAAAGACAATGAAAGATTTATGAGTACAGTGTGCCAATCTGGGCGTGTGGCATAGGTCTATAATCCCAGCTAGTGGGGAGGCTGGAACAAACACCATGTCAAGGGCATACTGAACAACAGTGAGTTCAAGGTCAGCATGCACAACTTAATTAGATCCTGCCTCAAAGCAAGAGTGAATAAAAGGTCTAGAGATATAATATTTGGTGGAGTGTATGTATAAGGTATGTAATACCATAGGTTTAATTCCTAGTATTGGGGAAAAAAAGCCAGATAACCAAAGCACATGGATTAAAATGTAACTTGTAATATAAATTATTAATTGGTGAATTAATTTACTCACAGTACAGGAGTTTGAACATAAGGCTTCATAAGCAATTTTATTATTCATAAGGCAATTTGATTATAAAGTGACTGATACTTTTAAGATAAGAATTAAAGAATATTACTGACAGTAATAATGGTGAAGGAACAGTGTTATGTGCGTTCAGCAGATTATGAGACCTGGTTTGGCCTGATTTCCTATATTAATCATAGTCTCTATCTCATATAAGATGTGAGAATTTCTTATTTAGAACATGTGTATTGCTACTGGATAATGATGATGGTTGCTAGTTATTGCTAATACTGTAGTTACTAGTATTGCCTCTACTAGGCTAAATCTTATGAAGTAGCCATTGTTCTGTTTTGATTGATTTAAGTGTTGGGACACAATGGTGGTGATCGTGGAATAGTTCCTTTTTTTCTGAGTGAAATGCAAGATAACCATGGGAGAGTATCAGAATAAGCAGTTTTAGTACTAAACCAAGCCAGGCTATATTGATCAGATTTTTCAACCCCAAATGCCAGTAACTTCAGTTTTCTATTCGTTTTGTGGAAAGTCATTCATAATCTATTTCTCACTATATCAGAGTAAAGTGTTTGTGGCCAGAGACAGATTATACTGGCTGTATACTTGAATGAGGTTGAACTGTGTCTTCATAGAGCCATGTCTGTCTATAGTCCTTTATCCTCTAATAACCAGGTATATTTCCTCAACAACTGTTTCCTCTTGGGCAAGTCACTGTGTCATCTCCACATCCACTAGAATATGAGGATAGATGGATAGAGCCATACACAGAGATCTAGGCTTACACATTTCAAAATACCACCAACTTTTTGCTTCTGGACCATTAAGTAAGACTTAAATCTCTTGCATTGAGAATTTACTATCTGGAAAATGGAGCTTTGATAGACTGTACTTCTCTCTAGCATGGTGATAGTTTGGAGATTAAAGAGATGACTGCCTTGGACAGGTTCCAAGATTGTCACATAAAAAAGGCCATTATGCTCAAGTTATCATGGTCTTGATTACGGGCATAGTAGCCAGCAAAGTATTTTCATTGCCAGGACACTCTTCATTAGTAATGATTACTTCTCATATTTTCCATTTTTAAGATGTTACCTCCAAATTCCCTTTGTTTGTTGGATCCTCCTTTTCTGAAAAAGGAAAGCAAAGCAAAGCAAAACAAAAAACCCCCACAAAATCCTGAAGCATCTTCCAAGATTAGGAAAAAAATACGGTCTTTAAGTTTTTCTTGACATTTATAGCAAAATAGTTACTACATAGCTGAAATCAAATTGGAATATTTAGAAAGCTAGAAACTGGAGTGATAATTGCATAGAAGGGGAGGGAGAAAAACGGTTTTCAGGACGTTTGTTGGAAAGTTTGTCCTTGTCATCCTGTGCTACATCTTGTTTTTGAAATGCATTGAAAGTTGTCGCCAGTTTGATCTCTCAGATGGTGTGGCTGCCAGTTCTTCCCCAACACTCTGCCACTTGGCTTGCCTCCAACGATGCCATGTGTAATGTCCCCCCTTCCCTCCTCCCTTCTCTAAATAGAGAGGAAAACAGGTCCATCCGGCATTTGCTTGCAAGCTGTATAATTGGAATTAAAATTCAAGACACAAATGTCTTCAACTCAGAGGGCTAATTGTAGCTACAGTTCCTCAAGTTTTCACTTCAGAGAATGTAACTCCGTGTTTAAATATCTGTAGAATGCAGAAGGAGGAGAAAAATTCTGAAAGTTTGGATCTGAGTGAAACAGAATTCCTATCTCTTCGGAGTACAAAGCATATATCTCATGCATCCTTCAGCATAAAAGTATTAAGAAATCCAGTTCAGAGTAGTGATCAGTTAGTCGGAAGAGTATCAGTCACGCCCCTTTCACAGAGAGCTACATGGTGTTTCTACTGTCACTTGTTGAATAAGTTTATGGAATTTTAGCTGCATACTTTTTAAAAATAATGAACCTCCTTGGATGCCAGGAAAACTGATCTGCCCCTAACTGACTGGCTGTAGGTGTAAGTGAATTTGAGAGGCAGCGAAGTGGAAGGGACTCAAGGACTAGACCAGCTTGCAAGTTTGGAAATACTCCAACACAATGTCAGAACAGTAGGGACTCTCTCTGCACCTGCACAGGCTGCACTTAAAATTAATGATTATCTGGGAGAACAGACAACAAGGAAAATCTACTCTGCTCAGAAGTTCGCAGTGTGGATTAGCTTCATTGGTACCTAATGGCTGAGTGCCATCGAGCTGATCTTTTTTGTACTTTCTGGCTCCTGCCTCGGGATGCCAGAAGCGTTTTGTTTAGCTAGTGCTTTATCTAATTTTGGCACAATCAATCCCACCCAATTCTCACTCAGCACAATTGGCAAGGCTATATTGTTTATAGCAAAGGTATTTTACCTTTAATTTCATGCCTAAAATTTTTATATTTTCTTTGCATGAAAATATGTCTTTGTCTTTGTTTTTTTTCTTCTTCCTTTCCTCTCTTCCATCGAGCTATACACAAAGTTATCACACTCCTGCATTTCTACCCTTTATTGTCTTTCGCCTTTTGAATCTATATTTTTAATTCATTTTAAGATTTTTTTTAAAACCCCTCATCTCTCTGCATTTTTCTCTTTTACAATGAACCAGAGAAACATAGATTTATCATTAAACAAATTTATACATGTGTTTTCTCATTGTTTAGCAATAAATGTCTGTATTATATAATGAAGCTGGAGTATAAAATGTTTTAGTGGTAAAAATTAAAGGCCCCATAATAAGTACAATGTTACCTATTATTATGTCCCATAAATACATTTTTATTACAGGTCCAGCAGGAATCCTTCTTCCACTTATCCTTATGTTTGCCTTTAGTAAGTTCTGTGAGACTATTATCTGTCTTAATACCCTGAACAGCAACAATTTCTCAAAGTCTGCCTTTGTGGTGTATAACCAGTTAAAAGCTTTGAATGTGCACTCTAAATATGTGTATTTATGCATTGTATACTTTCATGCAAAATAGAATTAGTACCATCTATAAGGTATGTTGTAAAAATACCTACCTCATAAATAGGCCTTTAAAGGTCTATAGTGGTGTGGATAGGATTATAAACTCCATATCGTCTTGTACACTAGAAGACTGCACTCCACATACTTTGAAGGGCATATTTTGGAGAGGAACCATCACTGCAACCAACTGATCATTGGAAGGGCTTGGTAACATTTAAATTAGCTCATTTCATCTATTTCCCTTACCATGCGGACTCAACTAGGACAACTTATTGAGACTGGAGATGTGGATATGTGTATTTTGTTAACAGTTTCTTCAGTGTCTAAGGATCTACTTCATGTGCATTTCATAGAGAGGGCTGCAGCTGGGAGTATCACTACTTAACTCCAACTATGGGCAATAAACAGAATTTTAGGATTCCCTAGAACATTTTGACATCCAACCAAGTGTTACACTTCCAACAACTGAATTCCACATTTTTACTACATTTAAATTAAATCATAGGAAGGTAGGGTCATGGTAGATGATCAAGAACAGATGAAATTGGGAGGCACTGGCTGCTGTGGAACCCAGGGAAGCCATGCCTGGAAGGCACTTGTAAGGTTTCTATAAACTTCTACAATGTCCAGACTGAAGTTGCTCATTTGTGGAGTCTACCAGAGACTGACCACTATTTGAGGGCACCTTTTTTTTTTTATAGTCCTGTCCTCTAGTGCTGTTGATGTGAGCAACCTACTCCCATTCTGATTCATGCAAGGAATTTTCTACCACATGATGACCAACAAGTGTCTGATGATGGAACTTGTGAACTGACAGTCTCATGTGCAGAGCATACTGACTGCCATGGCTGGGTACAAGTGACAAAGATTACCTACATGGAGTCTGTATACTCTCTCAGCTTGGAGAACTTTGTCCAGAGGGGCTGTTGTCAGAAGTCAGAGAAACAAGCAAAGAAACAAACAAACCCCCTCCCCCAGCAGGTATCAAAGGATATCATTTTGCACCAGGCCTTGCTTAAACTGCCCTAGTTTCAGATCGACCTCATCTTACCTTTAATCAGCTGTGCTATGACAACAGGTCTCCTGGCCTTAAAAACCTGTTCTGACCACCCTTGAGCCTGGGAAACTTTGAAAAACTAGTGATGAGATTAATACTTCAGGAACCCAGCATCTTTGCTTCCCAGATGCTATGCTGTTGCAAGTGGGATTGCTTCAAGTTTCTCTCCATTTAGTTTGATGTTGGCTACCGGTTTGCTGTATATTGCTTTTGCTATGTTTAGATATGGGCCTTGAATTCCTGATCTTTCCAAGACTTTTAGCATGAAAGGATGCTGAATTTTGTCAAATGCTTTTTCAGCATCTAATGAAACGATCATGTGTTTTTTTTCTTTGAGATTGTTTATGTAATGGATTACATTCGTGGATTTCGGTATATTGAACCATCTCTGCATCCCTGGGATGAAGTCTACTTGATTGTGGTGCATGATCGTTTTAATGTGTTCTTGGATTCGGTTGGCAAGAATTTTATTGAGTATTTTTGCTTTGATATTCTTTTTTTTATTTTATTTTATTTTATTTTTTTAATTTACATTCCAAATCACTTCCCCTTTCCCGTTTCCTCCCTCCCCGAAAGTCCCATAAGCCCCCTTCCCTCCCTCTTTTCTCCATTCAACCCCCTCTCGTTACTCTGTCCTGGCATTCCCCTACATCCAGTCTTTCCAGGACCAGGGGTCTCTCCTTCCATCTTTTTAGAAATCTATTGATATGCGGATTGTGTCTAGGGTATTCCGAGATTCTGGGTCAATATCCCCTTATCAGTGACTGCATACCATGTGTGTTCTTTTGTGATTGGGTTACCTCACTAAGGATGATATTTTCAAGTTCTGACCATTTGCCTAGGAATTTCGTGAATTCATTGTTTTTAATTGCAGAGTAGTATTCCATTGTGTAAATATACCACATCTTCTGAATCTATTCCTCCGTTGAGGGACATCTGGGTTCTTTCCAGCTTCTGGATATTATAAATAAGGCTGCTATGAATATAGTGGAGCATGTGTCCTTATTGCATGCAGGTAAAGTCTCTGGGTATATGCCCAGGAGTGGTATAGCCGGATCCTCCGGGAGTGTCATGCCCAGTTTTCTGAGGAACCGCCAGACTGCTTTCCAGAGTGGTTGTACCAGCCTGCAATTCCACCAGCAGTGGAGGAGTGTTCTTTCTCCACATCCTCGCCAACAACTGCTGTCTCCTGTGTTTTTGATCTTAGCCATCCTGACTGGTGTGAGATGGAATCTCAGGGTTGTTTTGATTTGCATTTCCCTAATGACTAAGGATGATGAACATCTCTTTAGGTGCTTCTCAGCCATTAGATATTCTTCAGGTGAGAACTCTTTGTGGAGCTCTGTACCCCATTTTTTAATAGGGTTACTTGCCTCTCTGGAGTTTATCTTCTTGAGTTCTTTGTATATCTTGGATATTAGCCCTCTGTCGGATGTAAGGTTGGTAAAGATCATTTCCCAGTTAGTTGGTTGCCGCTTTGTCTTTTTGACAGTGTCTTTTGCCTTGCAAAAACTTTGTAATTTAATGAGGTCCCATTTGTCTATTCTTGATCTTAGAGCATAAGCTATTGGAGTTCTGTTCAGGAAATTCTCCCCTGTGCCCATATGTTCAAGGTTCTTCCCTAGTTTCCCTTCTATTAGTTTCAGTGTGTCTGGTTTTATGTGGAGATCTTTGATCCACTTAGAATTGAGCTTAGTGCAAGGAGATAAGGATGGGTCAATTTGCATTCTTCTGCATGTTGACCTCCAGCTGAGCCAGCACCATTTGTTGAAAAGGCTATCTTTTTTCCACTGGATGGTTTTAGCTCCTTTGTCAAAGATCAAGTGACCATAGGAGTGTGGATTCATTTCTGGGTCTTCAATTCTGTTCCATTGATCTACATATCTGTTACTGTACCAATACCGTGCAGTTTTTAACACTATTGCTCTGTAGTACAGCTTGAGGTCCGGGATACTGATTCCCCCAGAGGTTCTTTTACTCTTGAGAATAGTTTTAGCTATTCTGGGTTTTCTGTTATTCCAGATGAATTTTTGAATTGCTCTTTCTAACTCTATGAAGAATTGAGTTGGGATTTTGATGGGGAGTGCATTGAATCTGTGTATTACTTTTGGTAAGATGCTCATTTTTACTATATTAATCCTGCCAATCCATGAGCATGGCAGATTTTTCCATCTTCTGAGGTCTTCTTCAATTTCTTTCTTCAGAGACTTGAAGTTCTTGTCATACAGATCTTTGAGGAAATTCAAAAAATCATCAGATCCTACTACAAAAACCTGTATTCAACACAACTAGAAAATCTTGAGGAAATGAACAATTTCCTTGACAGATACCAAGTACCAAAATTAAATCAGGATCAAATAGACCATCTAAACCGTCCTATAACCCCTGAAGAAATAGAAGTTGTCATTGGAAGTCTTCCAACCAAAAAAAGCACAGGTCCAGATGGTTTTAGTGCAGAATTCTATCAGACCTTCAAAGAAGACCTAACACCAATACTCTTCAAACTGTTCTACCAAATAGAAACAGAAGGAACACTACCCAACTCGTTCTATGAAGCCACAATTACACTAATACCAAAAGCACACAAAGATCCGACAAAGAAAGAGAATCTCAGGCCAATCTCTCTTATGAATATCGATGCAAAAATACTCAATAAAATTCTTGCCAACCGAATCCAAGAACACATCAAAACGATCATTCACCACGATCAAGTAGGCTTCGTCCCAGGGATGCAGGGATGGTTCAATATAAGGAAATCCATCAATGTAATCCACTACATAAACAATCTCAAAGAAAAAAACCACATGGTCATCTCATTAGATGCTGAGAAAGCATTTGACAAAATTCAGCATCCTTTCATGCTAAAGGTCTTGGAAAGATCAGGAATTCAAGGCCCATATTTAAACATAGTAAAAGCAATTTACAGCAAACCAGTAGCCAGCATCAATCTAAATGGAGAGAAACTTGAAGCAATCCCACTAAAATCAGGGACTAGACAAGGCTGCCCTCTCTCTCCATATCTTTTCAATATAGTACTTGAAGTTCTAGCTAGAGCAATTAGACAACAAAAAGAGGTCAAAGGGATACAAATTGGAAAGGAAGAAGTCAAACTATCACTATTTGCAGACGATATGATAGTATACTTAAGCGACCCAAAGAACTCCACCAAAGAACTCCTACAGCTGATAAACGACTTCAGCAAAGTGGCCAGATATAAAATCAACTCAAGCAAGTCAGAAGCCTTCCTATACTCAAAGGATAAGCAGGCTGAGAAAGAAGTAAGAGAAATAATACCCTTCACGATAGCCACAAACCATATTAAGTATCTTGGCGTGACTCTAACCAAACAAGTGAAAGATCTGTATGACAAGAGCTTTGATATTCTTAAGAGAGATTGGCCTGAGATTCTCTTTATTTGTCGGATCTTTGTGTGCTTTTGGTATTAGCGTAATTGTGGCTTCATAGAATGAGTTGGGTAGTGTTCCTTCTGTTTCTATTTTGTGGAACAGTTTGAAGAGTATTGGTGTTAGGTCTTCTTTGAAGGTCTGATAGAATTCTGCACTAAAACCATCTGGACCTGTGCTTTTTTTGGTTGGAAGACTTCCAATGACCACTTCTATTTCTTCAGGGGTTATAGGATGGTTTAGATGGTCTATTTGATCCTGATTCAATTTTGGTATTTGGTATCTGTCAAGGAAATTGTCCATTTCCTCGAGATTTTCTAGTTGTGTTGAATACAGGTTTTTGTAGTAGGATCTGATGATTTTTTGAATTTCCTCAGTTTCTGTTGTTATCTCTCCCTTTTTGTTTCTGATTTTGTTAATTTGGATACTGTCTCTGTGCCCTCTGGCTAGTCTGGCTAAGGGCTTATCTATCTTGTTGACTTTCTCAAAGAACCAACTCTAGTTTTGTTGATTCTTTGTATGGTTTTATTTGTTTCTACTTGATTGATTTCAACCCTGAGTTTGATGATTTCCTGCCTTCTACTCCTCTTGGGTAAATTAGCTTCTTTTTGTTACAGGGCTTTCAGGTATGCCATTAAGCTGCTAGTGTATGCTCTCTCCAGTTTCTTTTTGGAGGCACTCAGGGCTATGAGTTTTCCTCTTAGCACTGCTTTCATTGGGTCCCATCCCTCTCTCTCTCCATATCTTTTCAATATAGTACTTGAAGTTCTAGCTAGAGCAATTAGACAACAAAAGGAGGTCAAAGGGATACAAATTGGAAAGGAAGAAGTCAAATAATCACTATTTACAGATGATATGATAGTATACTTAAGTGACCCAAAAAACTCCATCAGCTGATAAACAACTTCAACAAAGTGGCCAGATATAAAATCACCTCAAGCAAATTAGTAGCCTTCCTGTACTCAAAGGATAAGCAGGCTGAGAAAGAAATTAGGGAAATGACACCCTTCACAATAGCCACAAAGAATGTAAAGTATCTTGGTTTGACTCTAACCAAACAAGTGAAAGATTTATATGACAAGAACTTCAAGTCTCTGAAGAAGGAAATCGAAGAAGACCTCAGAAGATGGAAAAATCTTCCATGCTCATGGATTGGCAGGATTAATATAGTAAAAATGGCCATCTTGGCAAAAGCAGTATACAGATTCAGTGCAATCCCCATCAAAATCCCAACTCAATTCTTCATAGAGTTAGAAAGAGCAATTCAAAAATTCATCTGGAATAACACAAAACCCAGGACAGCTAAAACTATGCTCAACAGTAAAAGAACTTCTGGGGGAATCAGTATCCCGGACCTCAAGCAGTACTACAGAGCAATAGTGTTAAAAACTTCATGGTATTGGTACAGTGACAGGCATGTGGATCAGTGGAATAGAATTGAAGAACTAGAAATTAATCCACATTCCTATGGTCACTTGATCTTTGACAAAGGAGCTAAAACCATCCAGTGGAAAAAAGATAGGCTTTTCAACAAATGGTGCTGGTTCAACTGGAGGTCAGCATGCAGAAGAATGCAAATTGATCCATTCTTATCTCCTTGTACTAAACTCAACTCTAAGTGGATCAAGGACCTCCACATTAAACTAGACACACTGAAACTAATAGAAAAGAAACTGGGGAAGAGCTTTGAGCACATGGGCACAGGGGAAAATTTCCTGAACAGAACACCAGTAGCTTATGCTCTAAGATCAAGAATTGACAAAGGGGACCTCAATAAATTACAAAAATTTCTGTAAGGCAAAGGACACTGTCAATAGGACAAAATGCCAACCAACAAATTGGGAAAAGATCTTTACCAACCCTATATCCGACAGAGGGCTAATATCCAAGATATACAAAGAACTCAAGAAGTTAGACTCCAGAGAGTCAAGTAACCCTATTAAAAATGGGGTACAGAGCTAAACAAAGAATTTTCACCTGAGGAATTTCGAATGGCTGAGAAGCACCTAAAGAAATGTTCAACATCCTTAGTCATTAGGGAAATGCAAATCAAAACAACCCTGAGATTTCACCTCACACCAGTCAGAATGGCAAGATCAAAAACACAGGAGACAGCAGGTGTTGGCGAGGATGTGGAGAAAGAGGAACACTCCTCCACTGCTGGTGGAATTGCAGGCTGGTACAACCACTCTGGAAAGCAGTCTGATGTTTCCTCAGAAAACTGGGCATGACACTCCCGGAGGATCCTGCTATACCACTCCTGGACATATACCCAGAGGCGTCTCCTGCATGCAATAAGGACACATGCTCCACTATGTTCATAGCAACCTTATTTATAATAGCCAGAAGTTGGAAAGAACCCAGATGTCCCTCAACGGAGGAATGGATTCAGAAGATGTAGTATATTTACACAATGGAATACTACTCTGCAATTAAAAACAATGAATTCATGAAATTCTTAGGCAAATGGTCAGAACTGGAAAATATCATCCTAAGTGAGGTAACCCAATCACAAAAGAACACACATGATATGCACTCCCTGATAAGTGGATATTTGCCCAGAAGCTCAGAATACCCAAGACACAATTCACATATCAATTAATTCCCAAGAAGAAGGAAGGAGAGGCCCCTTGTCCTGGAAAGACTTGATGCAGCTGTGCAGGGGAATACCAGGACAGAGAAGTGGGAGGGGGTTGACTGGGGAACAAGGTGAGGGAAGAAGGTTTATGGGATCTTCGGGGAGGTGGGAACCGGGAAAGAGGAAATCATTTGGAATGTAAATAAAGAATATAGAAAATAGAAAAAAAAAAGTCCCTCTTCTGAAGAAAGCAACTTACTTGCTTTATAATTAACATAAAGAATAACAATTTAGTAGATAATATTATCTATTATGTCCTGGTCAATTTCAATAGTTTCCATAGGGAAAAAAAGAGATTAAATAGAAAAAGGGACACAAAGGTAGAACTACGCATGACTTTCAGAATTAGGTTGCCACAAGATAAGGAAGAATCATTCATTAGGAAAGTAGTTAGACAAATCAATACAAAACAAACCAAGCGCCTAATGTCAAACCTCTAAATTTTTGTTTTGTATTCTTTCCAATTTTTGATAGAGTGTCTATGTTTTGATGTAGGAAATCAATAGTAATGTATCAATATTTACTAATCTAATTTAGTTGTTTATTAACAGGTCAATTATTTACATTCCAACATTAAAGTAAATACATACATCCTCAAAGGAATATGTACAACTATGTAATACAACCACTAAAGATCTTTTAGGATTTTGCGATGACTTCTTTCTATACCTACATACTATTTAATAAACATGTTTACTATCTTGTCTAATATAATTAGTACACTTGGTTAGATTCAAAAGGGCTGTTATTTTTGTTCTAAACTGTTAGATATAGCAGACCTGTGGCTCAGAATATGTATATACCTCTATTCTCTCTGAGCAATAGAAGAAAGAACAAATCCATGTGTATATGGTGTATTTATGTCATTTTGCTTTTATCCACTCATCAGTTGAACAGCAGAGCATCTGTTTCCGAGCTGTTGTGAACAGAGTGGCAATAAACTGACTGAGAAGTATCTGTAATAGGATGTTGAATTCTTTGATTGTATACTAAGACGTGGAATCATTGGGTCATACTGTAGATGCACTTTTAGCTTTTCCTAAGCTTACCCCCACTGTTTCACAGAGTGCCTGCACTAGTCTGCAGTCCTGTCAAGAGAGAATGAGAGTCCCGTTTCCACATATTCCCACCCACACTTCCTCTTAGTTATCTCTTTAAACTTAGCCATCTTCACTGGGCTGAGATGAAATCTCAAAGGAGCTTTGATTTGAATTACCCTACCTGCTGAGTTTGTTGAATACTTTTAAAGCTATTTCTTCATCATTTAAAGTTGTATGTTTATTTATTGAGGTGAGGCATGTCCTCTTTATATAGACTGGATGTCCTAGAATTTACTATGTAGACCTGAATAGCATTGGATTCACTAAGATCTGTATGTCTGTATGCCTCTGTCTCTTAATTAAAGGCATGGACAACCACTTGTATATACATATACATAAACATCTCTCTCTCTCTCTCTATATATATATATGTATATATATATGTATATATATATATACATATATATATGTATATATATATATATATACATATATATATGTTTAGACAACTCTGTTCAGGTATGTAGTCCAGTTTTTAACAAGGTCATTTGCCTTCTTGATTCTTTGTTTTTAGACTTTTCTATATTCTATATTATATATATATATATATATATACCACTCCTGGGCATATACCCATAGAATATATAGAATATAGAAATATATATAGAATATATATATATTCTATATATATTCTGCATATTAATCTGTGATTGGGTTTAGAGTGGGCTGAGATTCTCTCTCAATCTATGGGCTCCCTCTTCACTCACTTGTTTTCTGTGATGTACAAAAGCCTTTTAGGTTCATGAGATCTCATTTGTCAACTGTTGTTCTTCATTCCTGAGCCAACTGAGTCCTAATCAGGAAGTCTTTTTCTACACCTGTATCTTGTAGATTACTACATATGTTTTCTTCTAGTGGTTTCAACATTTCAGGCTTCACATAGATGTCTTTGGTACACCAGTTTTCCCAGCACCACTTTTTGAAGGTGCCATCTCTCTTCTAGAATATATTATAGACATCTCTATTAATACTAGATGACTGTAACTGTATTCTGTTTTATTCCATTTATTTTAATATCTGACTGTTTTGCTCCATTTATTTCCATGTCTGCTTTTGTGCCAGTATCATGTTGATTTTTTACTCTTTTAATAGTGTAGCCTTTCAATAGATGCCCCAACAAAGGGAAATCAAGTGGGGGGAGGGGGAGTGGGTTGGGTGGAGGGTCATATACTTGGAAGCAGGGAGTGGGAGGAGGGGTTGGGGGTTTTCAGGGAGGGGGAAAACCGGGAAAGGTTTTAGCATTTAAAATGTAAATAGAAAGAAAATTTTAAAAAATTTAAAAAGTGCATATATAAGTAGAAGAAATAGCTCCAAATGATTGTATGTTTCTAGATTGTGGGATAATAAAATATTCTCATTCTCAAAAAAAAATAGTGTAGCCTTATATGGTAATTTCTCCAACATTGTTCTTTAAGTTCATTTGGCAACCTAAGATCACTAGTGATTCTGTATAAATTTTAGGGTTTTTTTAGAATGTTGTGGGTATTTTGATTAGGATTGTGTTGAATCTGTAAG
Source organism: Tokudaia tokunoshimensis (assembly GCA_036184795.1). Lineage (NCBI taxonomy): Eukaryota > Metazoa > Chordata > Mammalia > Rodentia > Muridae > Tokudaia > Tokudaia tokunoshimensis. The sequence goes on from BTHU01000014.1 coordinate 21,561,838, forward strand.
TTGCCTTTTCTTTTATTTATTTATTTATTTATTTATTTATTTATTTATTTATTTTTGGTTTTTCGAGACAGGGTTTCTCTGCATGGTCCTGGCTGTCCTGGAACCCGCTCTGTAGACCAGGCTGGCCTCGAACTCAGAAATCAGCCTCCCTCTGCCTCCCAAATGCTAGGATTACAGGCGTGCGCCACCACCGCCCGGCTTAAGTTTCCTTTTATAAGATGGTCATTTCTACAATATTAATTTTACCAATCCAGGGAATCAGAGGTCAGAGGCCTTTTCTTTATATAGTGTCTTCCTAAATATCTTTCTCTAGGGATTTAAAGATTTCCTTATAAAGATATTTCAACAACAATGAGATATATTTCAAGGTTTTAATTTCCTTTGATTCTTTTGTGAATGTTTCCATGTTCACTTCCTCAACATGCTTGCTCTGGTTTATAGAAATCTACTGATGTTTTGAGGTTAATTTTGTATCCCGCAACTTGGCTGAAATTGTAGATAATATCTAGTTTTTGTTGGAAATAAGTGATATCATATTTATAAGATTATATCAGTTTCTAATCTGAATACATTTGACTTCTTTTCTGAATTATATCAATTTAATTTCATCTTTGGTGTTATTTGTCTAGCCAGTGATTCTAGTACTGCAATGGAAATGTGTGGCTATAGGGGTGAGCCCTGACTCCTTCCAGATTTCAGTGGAATTGCTTCAAAACTTTCTTCACATAGCATGATGTTGAGTGTAAGCTTGTCAAATGTAGTTCTTGAATTATTTTCACCTGGTTTGCCATTTATCATTTATACTGAATGAATTAAAGGGCAGAATATGGCTACTTACTGGAAGCATTGGGGCGATTTCTCTGAGGTGGAAGGTAATGGCAATTACTTGACATGAAAAATGCAGCCTGAAAGATTAATATACTACACAATTTAAAGAAAAGCAGAGAGATGAGTTTCTATTAAAAAGTCATTTGAAAATAGTTAATCCCTTTTAGAACTAGTCATTCCATTCTAAATATATGGAAAATGTACATGTATCTGCTTTTTTATATTTTGAGAAAATTACATTCTGGTATTGACACACAATAATGTTTGAAACACACAGTAATGTTTGAAAACAAAACATAATGAAATGCAAATTGTAATCAGTTATGGTTGAGAAAAGAAATATTATATTATGATAGATGATAATAAATAAATATTTCATTTTAAAGTTTCATTTCTTAACACCTGGACCTTATTTAAGCCAAAGGGAGGTAAGATCTGGTTTGGAAGTGACATTTCAAATGATATTATTTGGCGAAGTGAAACTATGCAAGGAGATGAGAAAATATTTCTAGCAGAAGGAGGATCATGTTCAAACAATCTGGAATTGAAAAGTATTTTGTGCTATTAGACAATGGAGAGAAGCTGCATGAGGGAGCAGTAGAACAAGAAATTTTATAATTGAGAAGGAAGAAGAATGAATTGGCAAGGTTATTAGCATATCTAGTCTACAAGCCATAAAGGAGGCTTTAGGTCATTAGTCCATCTTTAATGTAAAGGTACTGAATACATTGAAAGTAAAGGTGCTGGAAACATATAGTATTACCTAGTTTGAGTTCTAAGATTTATTCTTAAATATGCTCTGTGAAAAATCAGTGTGAAGGGAATAAGAAATATAGTTTTCCTTTAAAACCTTTGCCTTAACTAAGTTCAGTGAGATTGCTAAGGAAGATGAAGATAATGTCAATGGTTTTAAAGTAAAACGAAATTGATCTATGTTTTGGATTTAGTATTACAAGGAAAAGATGTTAGTGAATAAGTGAGAAAACTAAAGTCAACATGAAGAAATAGGAGGGATTTAAATCTAAAATTGAGAAGCTATTAAAAAATTAAAAAGGAACGATAAAATGTTCTCTTTGGATAATGCTTAGATTGAGTTATATGAAACATTGAATAAAATGTTAAGAACAAGGTTGAATGTACAGATCTGTATCTAGGTAATTAATTTTGTTTTGAAGACACATTTGCTTAAAGGGGGCTCTCACTGAAAAAGAAAGAGAAGAAACACCAGGGCAGAGTCTTCCCATCACACATGTGATAAAGTGCTTGAGAAACTCGTGAATGTGGCTGGATAGCAAAATGAAGTGCAGGAGAAAATGGCTGCAGAGAGCACCAGGGGAGATTTACTTTGAGGAGGAAATAGTAGGTTTCTCTGATAAAGCTGTAGACAGAGTACATGAGAAGCAAGGTTGTCTACATGCAAGTGATGTGGTCAAAAGCCATGTTACCTTCAACACACCACCAACCTAGCTTTAGGCATCTCCAAACAATTTGAGATTTTTAAAATTTAATTTTTTTAAGCCTATGACCTTTTCTCTACTTGCTTTCTTAAATATAGATTGGGCAGTCAATATTCAAACAGCCAAATCTTGGTTGGATTCTTGTTCTGTGTCTTATTTCTGTTAACTTAGTTACAAATAAAGGTGTAGTTTATTCCAAGTGGTTCAAATGAAGAGGGTTTGAATGAGTCTTTTTCCTTGAAGGGAATATATGTAGGAGGTATAACAAGAGGTCAGCAACATTGAGAAACAGGTTTTGCTCATAGGCATCAGTGACAAGAAGAGAACATTGCTGGAGCCCAGATAGCTAGCACTAAGACAGGCTGACTGCTTGCTGTTTACTGTGGGGTATTAATCTATTGGCACAGGAATTGCAATTAAGTGGGGGGAAAAACAGAGGAAAGAACTATTCTACTCATCTTTTGCCTATGCATCTAATTGAGACTGGACCTAAAAATTTAATACATTGATGATTTGTATTTAAGAGTCTAAGAAATTATAATTGAGAGTAATACAAAATGGTAGAAGACAGATTTGAGAGATCTCTGCCTTCTGGTCCAATATATAACAACTGAAGAAATCATCGTTCATCTGAAGTATAACACCAAACTAGCAGAAAGGGAACAATTCTTGCATCTGTCAGAGAACTGAGAATAAAGTAAAACTGTTGCTCCAAACTGGAGAGATAAGAGGACATAGTTATCAGAATTTAGCAGAATAGCTATCCATGAGAGGAAATTCTCATACAAAAATCTGTGATATTTAAGAAAACCTAATTGGCAACTGACATTTGGGTCACTGCAGGTGCAATAGGTCAAATCTAGAGTTAGAAGCCCAGGGGAGCATGGACAAGAAAACTTAGAATTTCTGCATCCATGAAGCTATATCCAGTTATCAAAAGATATATGAAAGAAAGATACTCCACATTTGCTTCAGGAAGTCAGGGAAAGTAGCCATTTGAAATATCTATAAAGATTCTCTTCTTAAAAGATGGAAATGCAAGTTAGGACTACTTTGAGATGTCATCTTACCCAATCAGAATGTCTCAGACCATAAAACAAAACGAAACAAAAATACCCAAACAAAGTAAAACATAAACAATGATAACAAATGCAGAAGTGAATGTGGGAAAGGGGAAACACTCACTGTTGGTGGGAGTGTAGACTGGTCCAGTGTCAGTGTGAAGGGCTGACTGAGTATAATCTAAAGGGAGTAGGCCAGTAAGCAATGTTCCTCCATGGTTTCTGCTTAGGTCCCTGCCTCTAGGCTCCTAATTTGAGTTCCTGCCCTGATGTCTCTCAGTGAAGCACTGTTTCCTGGGAATATAAATTGAAATAAACTCTTTCTTTTCAAAAAAAGAAAAAAAAGAAAATAGAAATTTCACCTTCAAAAGAAATTACTGGGTTGTAGCTGATTGGACAAGGGATAAAACTTTTAAGTCCTGCCTTCCTCTAGTATTTCTGTCACATGTAAATTAGAAGAGATTGGAAACCTATCTGTATTCATAGACCTGGAATATAATGAAATGAAAAGGACCCACCATAGGCTCGAGAGTGCTTCCCTGACCTCCACCCCTTCCCACAAAACACCATCTATGAAGTAACTAGTCTTCATCATATCTATTATTCAGTGAGAAATTGCAAGAGGTATTAAAAGACACCTATTAAAGATAGAACAAGTCCTCTATCAGATGTAGGATTAGTAAAGATCTTTTCCCAGCCTCTTGGTTGCCGTTTTGTCCTATTGACAGTGTTCTTTGCCTTACAGAGGCTTTGCAATTTTGTGAGGTCCCATTTGTCAATTCTAGATCTAGAACTTTTCCCCTGTGCCCATGGGCTCGAGGGTCTTCCCTGCTTTCTTTTCTGTTAGTTTCAGTGTACCTGGTTTTATGTGGAGGTCCTTGATTCACTTGGACTTCAGCTTTGTACAAGGGGATAAGAATGGATCGATTTGCATTCTTCTACATGCTAATTGCCAGTTGAACCAGCACTATTTATTGAAAATGCTGTCTTTTTTCCACTGGACAGTTTTAGCCCCTTTGTCAAAGATCAAGTGATCATAGCTATGTGGATTCATTTCTGGGTCTTCAATTCTATTCTATTGATCTACTTGACTGTCACTATACCAATACCATGCAGTTTTTATCATAAGGGAGGAGAGGCCTTGCTCCTGAGAAGGATTGATGCCCCATTATAAGGGAATACCAGGACAGGGAAGCGGAGTAGGTGGGTTAGTGAGGAGGGGGAGGGGAGATGGGATATGGTATTTTCGGAGGTGAAACCAAGAAAGGGGATAACATTTGAAATGTAAATAAAGAAAATATCCAGTAAAAAAAAAAAGAACAAGTGTCAGACCAGACTCAGATATGCTAATAATATTCTAATAATCACACTAGGAAAATTTAAAAAAACATGATTGATAGGCTAAAAGCTCCAATATTCAAAACAGGGCACATGCAAGAATAAAGTAACTAACATAAGCAGAGGTAGAAATTCTAGGAATGAGTTGAAAGAAGTGTTAGGGATAAAAAACACTGCAACAGATTATGTGCCTGTGATTACTCATTAGTAGTTTGACCATAGTTGGGTAAAGAACCTTTCAACTTGAGGTTGTTAACAGAAATTTCCAAAATTGAAAGCAAAGAATAAGAGACTAACATAGAAGAACAGGATGCCTAATACCTAAAGAATAGCTATGTATGTGGAACATACACTGAAATACCAGAAGAAAAGAGACAGGTACAGACATAATACTTTTTTAAAGAATTTGGGAACAAGGAATGGACATATTAAGAATAAATAGAATACTTAATCATTTAATTTTCTTTCTTGGTAGTAGAAAACTACTGAACTAACATTAGTTTTTTGTGATTCATAAAATTTATGATCAGAAAAACATCCTGCAAACTTATTTGTTGTATTTCATGATAGTAAAGAAATGGAAGGAAAAGGAAATCAAATGGATCTGATTCAATAGTGAAAAACTCAACATCATATCTTCTGCCACATATCCTCAATTCATTAGAAAATTATAAATTCTTGTGATCACAATATTGGCAAATTATCTTGCATATATCATACTACTGAACATTATGGCAAAGTTTGCTCTAGATAAACATAAGCTATAGAATAAGTTGAAGAAAAATAGAATTATAAGAAACATTTATATGAACTAGAGTCATAATTTGTGGTTAGTAAATTCTGGGTCAGAAGTACATTTACCTTCCTGGATGCTAGGCAAAAGACCGACACCCTTTTTATTTATCACACTTCACTGTGAACTGGGCCCAAATTTACCAAACATATTTGTTTATTTTTAAATAAGGAATATGACTCCTCTGGGAGTTATAAAATCAAATAAGGTCTCCAGGCTACATTCTAAATGGGAGACAATTTAATCTAAATTGAAAAAACTCAACAGGCATATTAAAGTTGATTATTGTGAATATTTTGTCTACATCTATTAATAGATTATAACATCAATAGTTACTCTTGAACTAGAAAAATACTGTCTTTTTTCTAACTACTAATATTTATTCTCTTCACTGATCATTGGAAGAAGTGTATTTTTTGCGTTTTCTGGTGTATTTTATCAATATATTGGTTTTACTCCATACTTTCTGTGCCAAGGGATTTGAACAATACATTTGCAAGATTTTTTTTTTTGATTTTGTTTTGTTTTGTTTTTGTTTATTTGTTTTCCTAGGTTATATTTGTCTCATTGATTGGCTTTAGGATAATGCCAGTGCTCTTTGCTTAATTATTTAGACATTTCTCTACAGTGAATACCTCGTCTGAAGCACCGTCTTATTCTATGCATGCCTATATTATTATATAAAATTAAAGTGAGTGCTAGACATCTCAAAATGGAGAAAAGTGAATATATTAGAAAATTTATCATTCACTTTACTATGAAGTTGACTTGTAATAATATTTCACAGCCGTGTTTGTGATTGTTAATTCAATTTTTTATTTACAGTGGGGTTATTGATGGCTTGCATTTATCTAACTAAATTATGTTTTTTAATATTTATGACCATATTTATTTTTTTCTGACCTACTTAAAATAATACTCTCATTATAGAAAGATACAGACATTAAGATAAGGCATAAATCAAATGTAGCATTCCACATATTCTCCTTTTGTAGATTTAACATTTAGCTAAATGGAGTTTTAATAATACATTAGTAACACACGGAATGTTTGAGATAAATTGTTATGAGCGAGCTCTATTATTAGCATATTTCTTTGGTATCTGTGACAGTAATGGTGGTGCTGGTTTCTAATTCTTTAAGCATATTTGTTTATGCCATTAGATTCCTGCTCTTCTCTTGAGTAGCTTGACTCTCACAAACATTATACTGACTATGTTACAAATTGCACTCTGTAGTTTGGCTTGAGACTGAAATGACATATATATATATATAATTTCTGTTAGGATATATATATATATAATTTCTGTTAGGATATTAATTGCCTGGGTTTGGCAAAATAAACCATGGTTCTAAGGTTCAATTCATATCTATATAGAACATTAATGCGTCCACTAATTACACTAGGGGTTTGGGCACCAGCTCCTGATGGAAAGATTTTACAACTCTACGCTAACTCAAACGGAGAGACAAGGGCAGAGACAATCAGGGTCACAAGATCAACATCTCTATACTTAGTAACATGAGATAGAACAATTTCAGCTCCAGTCACTTACACTTCTTTCTACGGTTGTGTGTGTGCGTGTGTGTGTGTGTCTGTGTGTCCATGTCTGTGTGTCTCTGTGTATATGGCTGTCTCTTTTGTCTATGTGTTTGTCAGTGCTTTTCTTTTTGTCTGTCTTCCTGTGGAAACTGTCTGTTTATTCCATAGACTATAATTTGGAGCATTTGTCTGGTTTTAGTTTACAAGTTTTCTCAAAGTTATTAAATACAGTGCCATTTTATAATGGGCTATTATTTACTCTTAAAGAAACAAATCAAGAAATATACTTCTTTCTTAAATTCAAAGGTATTTTTCAATTTCTCACCTATATCATAAATAGACCTCAATAATTTATAATTAGGAAATTAATATTTTAAGGAAGAAATGAGAAGTATCTCTCATTAAAAGGGAGTTGAACGCCGGGCGGTGGTGGCGCACGCCTTTAATCCCAGCACTTGGGAGGCAGAGGCAGGAGGATTTCTGAGTTCGAGGCCAGCCTGGTCTACAAAGTGAGTTCCAGGACAGCCAGGGCTACACAGAGAAACCCTGTCTCGAAAAACCAAAAAAACAAAAAAAAGGGAGTTGAAATATAAAACACTGGCAATTAGTATGAATTAAAGAAAATGGAAAATAGATGACTTGGGTAGAAAGGTAGAAATGATGGGAGAGAAAAATCAACAAATTCAGCACTCATTTGAAAATGTCATAATGAAATATAATAAATTGAATGCTAAATTTTCATACATTATATATATATTAATTTCAATGCTAATTATTTGTTAAAATAATCAAATTAACAAAATTTAAAGGAGTAAATAGTTATGAAGTTTAAATTTCACATCACTTTGTTGTTTTAAGAGAGAATCTCACTGTGTAGTGCTGACTTAACTAGAACTTGTCATATAGACCAGATGAGACTGAGACTCACAGAGATTGGCCAACCTTGGTCTCCCAAGTGCTGGGATTAAGGAAGCAACACCATGCCCTAACTTATTAACTGGTTTTGACATTTTTTGATACATGTGTGGATACATTGAGGCATTTGTTATTTTCTGTTTTATTCCCCGACCCATTACAAATAAATTTATTTAATTTTCATGATTGACTATGATGGACTGTAGATATCATGCAAGCAGGAACTATTCTTTCATACTTTTCAGTGTTCAATAAGGAAAATGGTGCCGCTAAGAACACACCAAAAAGGTACTGAAGCCATACTTTGGGTTTTCAAGTCTCAGATACCAGGTGTAAGCAGTCATTCTGACAGTGTACACATGGTGGGGAGTCCCCATCCTTCTTCTCAGTTGGAAGCTGATATTACTTAGCAAGGTGGTTTAGGGAGCCATTAGCTTAAAAAAGATCACCAATCTAAAGAAGTAGAGAGAGATTATCTGAGATAGTTTATAATGGAATCATTTGGTGCATTAAAACTTAAGTGACAGCATTAGGTAGAAGACATGTGAAAGAGAATATATACTAACTATCAGCAGCTGATTTATCCAAAAGACAAAAATATCCTATATCTATATATTTGGATATATCATCACACACACATATACATACATACATACACACACATGTGTGTGTACACAGTGATTTGATATTTTTTCTATATATTCATTTTTAGTTTTTCCAATGGAAGAAACAGATGTGTAAGATATCTGTCATGGTTTGAATATGCTTGGCCCAGGGAGTGGCACTATTTGGAAGTGTGACCTTGTTGGAGTAGGTGTGTCACTGTAGGCATGGGCTTTAAGATCCTCATCCTAACTGCCTGGAAGTCAGTATTCTGCTAGCAGCCTTCAGATGAAGAAATAAAACTCTCAGCTCTGTCTGCACCAAGCTTGCCTGGAGGCTGTCATGATCCTACCTTGATGATACTGGACTGAACATCTCTACCAGTAAGCCAGTCCCAACTGAATATTGTCCTCTTAAGACTTGCCTTGGTCATGGTATCTGTTCACAGCAGTAAAACCCTAACAAGACAATATCCTTCTCCCCTTCTCATACATGAACATTGTGGAGGATTTGTGCTATTTCTCAATTCTGCATTCCACCTCAAATCAACACCGTGTTTTGAGTAAGGCCTTTGGAAACTATTTTAGTACCAGTTAGTGAGCAGAAAGTCCCTTAATGATAACTTCTGCACATTGCTATTATATTAGAAAATGAAATGTGGAAACAAATCAGGGGATACACATGGCACAGTGAATTCTTTACCTCAGTGAGCTGCACTGAAGTCACAGTTGCACTAGTATTCCATTCCAGGAAGAGGTGAGTCAGCTGTGAGATACCAAGAATGAGAGCATAGACAGAACATTTAAGTGGATTATATCTTAATTTTTTAGTATCAAGTCAAAGTGGCATTGATAGATCAGGGAAATGATTTTTGAAAATCTGCACATTTTCAGAAGCAACGAAGTCTGTATGTTTCCTTTTCTCTTGTCCTGCTCCAAGCAAGTGGTTTTTTGTTTTGATTTTTTTGCTTTCTTTTGTTTTTTTACAGGTGAAAGTTTGTTTATTTATTTATTTATTTATTAATAATGGCCCTCTTCTATGGAAAAGTTACTTTATAACAATTGTGTTCATATGACAGGAAAGAATATGGCATGCTTAAAAATACTTTGAAATTACCATTTTCTTAACAGATTTGCTGTGTATCCTCATTTCATTTTTAGGTTTTCCTTTTTCCTTTAAAAATAATACAGTGTCTCTATTCATTTCATCTACAGTCTGGGATTCTGTTCTGCAATCGTGGATATTTAGATGGTTGTGTAAGATTCAGGTCAAGTGGATGAGAAAAGAAGGGAGATTTCCTCCATTGGACTATTTGAGAAAAAGTAACAAGATTATGACATTTCTTGCCTTGCCTTCCCTTTTAAAGTGATAGAGCAGTGTGAAAACTGACACTGTGAAAATCTGTTGTCTATTTTATACGTTTGTGTATATGGGAGATTGCTCACCACCGTGGGTGTTGTTATTGTGTTTGCCTGTAAAGCAGATAACTATTTAAGTTAAATGATACTTCCAGTTTTATCTTGTGTGCCACATTTACTTTCCTTGTTCAATGACCTATCATGTTATTAGCAATAAGAACGAAGATTATGTAATTTCAGTCATGATAAGCAGAAAGAAGAAATGAAAATTCTTAAAAGACCACATTTGGCCAGAAATATCTCAGTGATTCACAAACACTCTCAGTCTTGTTCAATGAACCTTGCCAGGTGTCCTGAATCTAAGTGTGTGGTATGGTGCAGGCATGGTGCATGTATAAAAAAAAATCTTCTCAAAGGACAGACAGATTTTTAAAATGTTGGGGGGTTGGTGATGTCATTTATATCTTTTAAATAAAATTTGAGATGTTGTTAATATAGTTTTAAGATATGTTTTGAAATACTAACACTCATAAAATTACACATAAAATCATCTTATGTGTTCAGACTCTTAAAATTCAAGTACAGACCCAAAAAGGTTTTCCTTGTTTATTAGATATTTCCCACGAACTCACTGGGATAGATCTTTGATAATTTTTGTTGTAAATACAATCCCCAGAATGAATTAATATGTTTAACTTGCACCACCCTAAGCCCAACACTTTAGAATCATGAAACCAATTGCTTACTTGAAATTTCCACTTCCTTTCTCCCTAAGATTTGTAACCAAATATAGTACAACAACAGTAAGACCATAAGACTAGAAAAATCTTTGTGAGTTAGGGATGGTCAACATTTCTTAGGCGCTACATGCAGATTCCTGACAGTAAAATCCATGATTTTTTTTTAAATAAAAAAAAAAAATCTTTGAAAGAGACTGATAAGAAATTAAAAACACAAGCTATGTAGTTGCAGGAAATATTTAAAAGTTATGTATCTGAGAAACAATTTTTAAGGTGGCAATCAAGCCAATAAAATATAGACCAAGAGTAATAGATAATGAAAAAATAATTAATAAATAAAGGAAAATATGATGATAGAAATGGCAATGAAAAAAACTTGTTTGTATCATGAGTCATAAGAAAAAACACAAATTTAAAGCACTGTGATACACTATCCCACATTTACTAGACAGGATAACATTAAAAAGACGTCAAATGCTGGCAAAGATGTGGGAAATAGGAAATCTTTACTACTGTCAGGGATGTAAAATGGTGCAGTTACCATGGAAAAGAGCTTGGCATCTTATCAATGTTAAAAATTCATGTGCTGTGTCTTCAAGATGTATCATTCTTAAAGATAGCCGCCAGATAAATGAAGGCATTTGTCCACAAGCATGTGCATAAATGCTAGATCTTCATTTATAATGACTCAAATCTGGAGAAACAAAAATACCTATTAATATGGAAACAACTACATCCTTTATTTAATATAGAATGCTGCTCTAAATAAAGATAAGTTGTTGACACCTTCACCATGCGGATAAATCTTAAAATAGTGCAGAATGAGACAAAAACTATACCATAGAGTTTTCATATTGTACTTGTTCATTTATATAAAATTCATTAAAATGAAAGTTAATTTATGATAGCTTGGGGTAGGCTACTAGGTGACTGGAATAGAATTTGGATAAAGAATGGTATGAGGAAGGAATACGAACAGGCATGTGTGTGTTTCAGTGATGAAAGGTAATTCGTTATTTTATGAGGATGGGGAACAAGTCTATACCTCTATCAAGCTACACTCTATAGCGGAATATGACAACTATCTGTGTTTTATGAGTATACAAATAGACATTATACAAGAGTAAACAAACAAATATCAATATTTGAATCTATCATCTATCTATCTATCTATCTATCTATCTATCTATCTATCTATCTATCTATCATCTATCTATCTATCTATCTATCTATCTATCTATCATCTATCTATCTATCTATCTATCTATCTATCTATCATCTATCTATCTATCTATCTATCTATCTATCTATCTATCTATCTATCATCTATCTATCTATCTATCTATCTATCTATCTATCTATCTATCATCTATCTATCTATCATCTATCTATCTATCTATCTATCATCTATCTATCTATCTATCTATCTATCTATTATCTATCTATCTATCTATCTATCTATCTATCTATCTATCTATCATCTATCTATCTATCTATCTATCTATCTATCTATCTATCTATCTATCATCTATCTATCTATCTATCTATCTATCTATCTATCTATCTATCATCTATCTATCTATCATCTATCTATCTATCTATCTATCATCTATCTATCTATCTATCTATCTATCTATCTATCTATCTATCATCTATCTATCTATCTATCTATCTATCTATCTATCTATCTATCATCTATCTACCATCTATCTATCTATCTATCTATCTATCTATCTATCTATCTATCATCTATCTATCTATCTACTATCTATCTATCTATCTATCTATCTATCTATCTATCTATCATCTATCTATCTATCTACTATCTATCTATCTATCTATCTATCTATCTATCTATCTATCTATCATCTATCTATCTATCTATCTATCTATCATCTATCTATCTATCTATCTATCTATCTATCTATCTATCATCTATCTATCTATCTATCTATCTATCTATCTATCTATCTATCTATCATCTATCTATCTATCATCTATCTATCTATCTATCTATCATCTATCTATCTATCTATCTATCTATCTATCTATCTATCATCTATCTATCTATCTATCTATCTATCTATCTATCTATCTATCATCTATCTACCATCTATCTATCTATCTATCTATCTATCTATCTATCTATCTATCTATCATCTATCTATCTATCTACTATCTATCTATCTATCTATCTATCTATCTATCTATCTATCTATCATCTATCTATCTATCTACTATCTATCTATCTATCTATCTATCTATCTATCTATCATCTATCTATCTATCTATCTATCTATCATCTATCTATCTATCTATCTATCTATCTATCTATCTATCTATCTATCTATCTATCTACCTATCATCTATCTATCTATTTATCAAGACAGGGCTTCTCTGGGGAATCCTGGTTGTCCTGGAAGAGGCTGTCCTAAACCAGGCTGGCCTGCCAACTTAGAGGTCCACCTGCCTCTCTGCCTCTGCCACCACTGTCCAGTTTGGTATTCAAATTTAAATAATTTTATTTTGTTCTGTCAGTCAAATGCAAAGCAAAATATTATTTTGGATTATAAACATGGCAACAAATAGCATTCTAATAAACTTTAATGTTTGTAACATTTGGGTTTTTTTAAAATAATTTTCTCTTATATATTGTATCTTGACTGCAGTTACCCCTCCCTCTCCACCCCCAGTCTCTCCCCACATCTCCCCTTTTCTCCAGATCCACCCACTTTACCTCTCCTCAGAAAAGACCATCTTCCGGGCAATGTAGAAATAGAATCTGTTAGGGTGGTTCTAAGGAAGAGTATTAGTAAGGAGTCTGAATCAGCCATTTGACTGTTTTCTGTAACCAGGTAAGTCCTCACAGGAGGGATTAGTACACCAACCCAGCCACAAAACCTCCTGGCTACAGTTTGTTATACCTGCAGGATGTTCTAGGACCAGAGCCTACTATCATCATCAACATCAGAGATATCAGAAAGACTTCATCCAGCAACTGATGAGAGCAGATGTAGAATCCCACGGCCAAATATTACGTGGAGCTCAGGGAGATATGAGGAGGAGGGGAGGGATTAGAGCAGCCAGTCAACCAAGTCAAGGAACCACAAAATGGCCCTTAGTAACATTTAGGTTTAAGAAACGTTTTTGGTTTTTGTTTTTTTCATAAAAAGCAAGCATATTTTAAGCAAATTTTTGTTCCCTTAACTATGAGATTGTTTTTTAACAAAACCAATGAACTTATAGCAGAAACATACAGGCACTACACACTCCACTCCACACACACACACACACACACACACACACACACACACACACACACAGAGAGAGAGAGAGAGAGAGAGAGAGAGAGAGAGAGAGAGAGAGACAGAGACAGAGACAGAGACAGAGACAGAGACAGACAGAGGCAGAGAGACAGAGTCAGAGAGACAGAGTCAGAGAGACAGAGAGATACAGACACACAGAGACACACAGAGAGAGTGAGAGAGACTCAGGAGATGTGTGTATGTGTGGTGTATGTGTGTGTGTGTGTGTGTGTGTGTGTGTGTGTGTGTGTGCTGCATCTCCCAGGTAATGTCTGTCACAACAACTATGTGTCTAAAATATGATTTGGATGGTGGAAGAGGTGAAATTAAGGTGAAGAATATTGATGAAATGATAAAAAACGATGTTAGAGACAGCTTTGCAAAACTGTGACAAGATATTTTAAGGAGGAAAGACATTTTGGTTATAGTTTCTGTGGTTTTCATTCACATTATGGCAGGAAGCACATGATAAAATAATGTATGTATGTATGCATAAATAAATAAATAAATACATACATACATACACACAGAGTGTGTGGAGTATGTGTGTGTGTGTGTGTGTGTGTGTGTGTGTGTGCCTGTGTGCACATTTTACCATTTGAGGTACAATGCTTACTTTTAACTAAACACACCATGACTAGTGACTCCAATATATGTGTGACCTGAGGATGGTCATTAGGTTCTTCTGTCTCAGTGTTAGTCCAGGTTTAAAGGAGATAGCACGGTTATATATTACTATGAGGACAAATGTGATAATGGGTTGCCCTTAGCCACCCTTCTAAGTAAGGTGAATGTACAGAAGAGTTTATCGGCTGATAACTAATTTTTACTGTGTCTATATCATGACTACAGGTTTGGGTAATTTAATCTAAGGGAGGATAGCTGTTGTCCTTGAGATAAAATGAACATGCTTACATTTGAATATATTTAAATTGTTCTACATATTATTTTATGAAAATATGGCAGCAGTAACTGAACTAAGAGATGTTTTTATGCCATGAGAGGGAGATCATGTCATTAAAATGATCATGAATTATATTAATAGTAATTTAATGTTATAGAAAAGTTACTTGAAGAAAGTAAACTTAGTATTGGCCTCAAAAGATTTTTATTGATTTTATGGTTAATAGCAATAAAATATAGATAATTGATTTACAAAATGTATCCCTGTAAACTCTACACCATACCCTGAGTTATATTACTTTTCACCAAGGATTGAGTATAATGTTTATTTACAATAATGATATTTTTTGTTATGATTTGGATGTGAGGTACCTTACCTTCAAATCTTTTGGTCTTAACAGGCAGGTCATTGAAAGGAAATTACTATATAAGGAAATCAGCTTCATTATGGAGTGATCACTTGGGGGAGGAAGTGCCTGTGCCCATTCATATTTTTGCATGGTGTATCTTGTATCCACCATCTCTCCTCTACATTTTACTGCCTTCCTCTTCTGCTCCTCGTTTTTCTCTCCCATCTCCTTTCTTCTCTCCCATTTGTCTCCCTCTCTCTCCCATGTTTCGAAGGCATGAAATGACTAGTATTATTTTATCATGTGCTTCCTGCCATCATGTTTAACTGAAACACTGAAATTGTAACCAAAACAAAGTCTTTCCTCTCTTAAAATGTTTTTGCCTCTTAGATTACAACTCCTGGTAATTATCCTGTTGTTTCTCTTTATGTCCCATATATTAAGAAGTAGCCCTCCGAGATAGAAGGCTTTAACCTCAGAGGAAGCTGCCTCACAACACTATTTTCCTCTTACTCTGGATCTTCTTTCCTTGTTCTTAAATTCTAATTTGTGTGTGTGCACACTTGTGCATCTGTTGCATGCATGTGTATGTATTTGCACTTCTCTTCATGCATGAGTACCTGAATGTTTCCAGGTTGGGTCTTTCCCACAGCCCCCTCCCCCCTCTTTTTTTTTTTAAAGAAAGTCTTCTTGGACCTCAGGCCTTTAGCTCACCTTCGATGATCATTATCATGTGCTTTTTAACATATCTGTTGAATACAGATTTGGAGGGAGCAGACATTTACTTCTAAGTATTTTTACTCTGTTTTACACTGTCCTATTTGTACAGTGTATTAGAAGTCCTTTCAATCTGACACTTAATCTCTGGAGGTTCCATCTAGCATGAATTTTGTGAGGCTATAGAAAAGAGTTTATTATCATCTGAAAATTATTAAGACACAGGTTATTGCATAAGAGAAGGCTTTTGTAGTTGGAATGGAAATAAAAAGAAGCACCAAGGTATACTCTCTAGGGCAAAGATCTGTGAGTTTTCATGAGCATAAAGAATGCAAACCTGGTGAGTTGGGAAGTCATTAGGATACAAGCATGGGCAGGGAAGTATTACATATTTAATTTCAATTTTATTTTAAGGGATGATGCAGGCATATTATTTTTATTTAATTGTGTTTTATTAAAATACTTTTACGTGTATTTTACTTTAAGATATCTTTTCACTTTATTTTCTTTATTGATTGATTGATTGATTCAGAATATAGTTACATAGTTCAGGTTGGTCTCAAATGTACTATGTCATCAGTAGTCTTGAAATCCTGATCCTCCTGCCTCTGCCTTGGGATGCAGATATTTTTCACTCTGATTAGTTGTAGTCCATGTTTGTTACCCACCACTGACTTTAGAAACTGGTCACTGGTCACAGACAGGCCATTCCTAAACTATGTAGACAGAAGTGCAAGCTATTGATTAATAGTAAGCCAAAGAATAACATGACTTATACTTACTGTAGGTGATACTCTTTAGAAAAATTTCTATGTGATTGCAATAAGTTCATGACATGTTAACTGTATGTAAGGATAGGAATTCTTATGGACAATGAAAAAATCGTAGTATTTAGGTAGTGAGACTTTTCAAAACAATCTATTTCCGTTTCTTTTCTTCTTACCTAAAATATGTTTCCATTTTCAACTCCAGTCTTCTGATGACAGAGCGCAGACTTAATCAGTTTAACATCAGGTGTTTTATAGCTTGCAGGACTGAGAAACTAATGTGTCCTGCAGAGCGTTTATTTATTTATTTATTTATTTATTTATTTATTTATTTATTTTTTCCTTATCCATTCTTTAGTTGAGGGACATCTGGGTTGTTTCCAGTTTCTGGGTATTAAAAATAAGGCTGCTATGAGCATAGGTGATTAAGTGTCCTTGCAGAATATTAGAACACCTTTGGTATATGCCCAGGAGTATTATAGCCAGTTCTTTTTATTTTATTTTATTTTATTTTCTAAGTTTTTTTTATTTACATTCAAAATCATTTCCCCTTTCCCGTTTCCTCCCTCCCCGAAGGTCCCATGAGCCCCCTTCCCTCCCTCTTTTCCCCATTCAACCCCCTCTCGCTTCTCTGTCTGGGCATTCCCCTACATCCAGTCTTTCCAGGACCAGGGGTCTCTCCTTCCATCTTCTTGGAAATCTATTGATATGCGGATTGTGTCTAGGGTATTCCGAGATTCTGGGTTAATATCCCCTTATCAGTGACTGCATACCATGTGTGTTCTTTTGTGATTGGGTTACCTCACTAAGGATGATATTTTCAAGTTCTGACCATTTGCCTAGGAATTTCGTGAATTCATTGTTTTTAATTGCAGAGTAGTATTCCATTGTGTAGATATACCACATCTTCTGAATCCATTCCTCCGTTGAGGGACATCTGGGTTCTTTCCAGCTTCTGGCTATTATAAATAAGGCTGCTATGAACATAGTGGAGCATGTGTCCTTATTGCATGCAGGTAAAGCCTCTGGGCATATGCCCAGGAGTGGTATAGCCGGATCCTCCAGGAGTGTCATGCCCAGTTTTCGGAGGAACCGCCAGACTGCTTTCCAGAGTGGTTGTACCAGCTTG
This sequence comes from Tokudaia tokunoshimensis, assembly GCA_036184795.1. Classification (NCBI taxonomy): domain Eukaryota; kingdom Metazoa; phylum Chordata; class Mammalia; order Rodentia; family Muridae; genus Tokudaia; species Tokudaia tokunoshimensis. The sequence goes on from BTHU01000014.1 coordinate 21,579,644, forward strand.
CAATTCCACCAGCAGTGGAGGAGTGTTCCTCTTTCTCCACATCCTCGCCAACAACTGCTGTCTCCTGTGTTTTGGATCTTAGCCATCCTGACTGGTGTGAGATGGAATCTCAGGGTTGTTTTGATTTGCATTTCCCTAATGACTAAGGATGATGAACATCTCTTTAGGTGCTTCTCAGCCATTAGATATTCTTCAGGTGAGAACTCTTTGTTTAGTTCTGTACCCCATTTTTTAATAGGGTTCCTTGCCTCTCTGGAGTTTAACTTCTTGAGTTCTTTGTATATATTGGATATTAGCCCTCTGTCAGATGTAGGGTTGGTAAAGATCTTTTCCCAGTTAGTTGGTTGCCGCTTTGTCTTTTTGACAGTGTCTTTTGCCTTGCAAAAACTTTGTAATTTATTGAGGTCCCGTTTGTCAATTCTTGATCTTAGAGCATAAGCTATTGGAGTTCTATTCAAGAAATTCTCCCCTGTGCCCATATGTTCGAGGTTCTTCCCTAGTTTCCTTTCTATAAGTTTCAGTGTGTCTGGTTTTATGTGGAGGTCCTTGATCCACTTGGAATTGAGCTTAGTGCAAGGAGATAAGAATGGGTCAATTTGCATTCTTCTGCATGTTGACCTCCAGTTGAGCCAGCATCATTTGTTGAAAAGGCTATCTTTTTTCCACTGGACGGTTTTAGCTCCTTTGTCAAAGATCAATTGACCATAGGAGTGTGGATTCATTTCTGGGTCTTCAATTCTGTTCCATTGATCTACATGCCTGTCACTGTACCAATACCATGCGGTTTTTAACACTATTGCTCTGTAGTACAGCTTGAGGTCCAGGATACTGATTCCCCCAGAGGTTCTTTTACTCTTGAGAATAGTTTTAGCTATCCTGGGTTTTCTGTTATTCCAGATGAATTTTTGAATTGCTCTTTCTAACTCTATGCAGAATTTTTATATGTGTATAAGCTGTGCACATCATTGTTACAGTGGTTGTAGAATCTTTTTGTGTGTTCAAAGAAGATTGTGGGATGAAAACACAGAATGATCTTTATCAAAAGATCTCTCTAATAAAAAGTATCTGATATTGGAAAAAAAACCTAACTCTTGTGGATTCAGAAGTTGTGTGAATTAAAGAAAGTCCCATTAGTGTGTGCAATTTTCCATGTTGGCTGCCATTTTCTGCCCTGCATCACTGACTAGGTGTGCCCCTAAGGACAATTTTAATGTGTGGCATCTGGGTGGACACCTGGAAACTGTGGCACTTTGAACTAAGGTGTCATTAATGCTTAGAAAAAAATTGACATTAATGTTGATTATCCTCTTTAACTCGTTTCCACCACAAGCGCTCAGTCATCCTGCAACCAGATTACTGAGCATTACATATGTTTCTCTGCCACTTAGGTCTGAAATTAAAATGCTGTTGCAGGTGACACTAGAATTTAAAACTGAGTTCTCTGTTACCCGGTTGAAGAGACTTTCAGTGTTTTTCAAAACTTATGAATATATTGATCTCATTAATTATTATTTGAAATGCCTTAGAATTACCATGTAAAAAGATTAAATAGAACATAGTTGATATTACACGAAGCTTTTGAAAAGATCTTTTTTAGATAAACTCTAAACTTCTTAAGGTTAAGTCTATTGTTTTATTTATTGTTCCTCAAGTATGTTTTAATTGAAATAGAATTACATCTCTCTCTCTCTCTTACACACACACACACACACACACACACACACACACACACACACACAGTGTTTTCACCCAATTCTATGATACTTGCTCATGAACTTGGACAGCAAAATGATCATTAATTTGACTATTAATTTAAACTGCCTCTCCCAAACACAGAAATTAGCCATTAATATTTTTTTTTAGTTTGGTTTATTATTCTATAGTTTGTATTAATAGCAATTGGCCACCTAGAACCCGTTTTGGTCAAGCATTAAAGACATTCATTTGACATTGTTTTAACTAGCTAAAGGAGATTGAATAAGTAATTTGTCTCCTCTTGAATGGATGGAAATATATTACTCTTTCTGATAGTACTTTGTATATTTAGCCATTGAAATAAACACCATTTTAATTTCATTTGAGGAACCAAATCAGAATGTTTGAATTGTAATGACAATTAAATTTCAAGTCTCATTGCTAAGTCTACCTTAAGTTCAGTGAATTTGAAACATCCATATAGTTGTATGTGTGTGATGTACAACACATGTGTACATGCTGTTGGTATATATGCACATGTGTAGTCATGGAAGGTCAATGTCTTCCTTTATTTATGAGACAAGTTTCTCTCTGAACCTGGAACTCACTACTTAGTCTGGGATGCGCTAGAAAATCTCTGGGATCCTTCTGTCTCTCCATCCCCAGTCCTATGATGATGTGTACAGCTCTGATGATGTGTACACAGCTCTGATGTTGAGTACACCTTTGATAATATGTGCAGCAATGATGATCTGTGTGCCTATGGTGATGCATTAGCCTATGATGATGTGTGCACCTCTGATGATATATGCACCTGATGATGTGTGCAGCTCTGATGATGTGCACAGCTATGGTGATGTGTGTACCTATGATGGAGTATGCAGCTCTGATGATGTGCGCAGCTCTGATGATATGTGCAGCTCTGATAATATGTGCACCTATGAGGATGTGTGCAGCTCTGATGATATGTGCATATATGATGATGTGTGCAGCAATGGTGATGTGCACACATCTATCATGATATTGTGTGCAGGCTATACTTGATATTTTAAGTGGAAGCTGATAGTACGAACACATGTGTTCATGTTTACATTGCAAGCACTTTACTGGGGGAGCCAGCTCCTAAGTCCCAGTCTTCATATTTGTAGAACTGATCACTTAATGCCAAGGGAAAATGCTAAGCAGATATGTACAAACTCCATAATAAGTATCTTTTTTGGAAACTATTCTTTAAACTTTTCTTGACATTAGAGCTATCAGTTTTCCAAGTCATTTTTTTTTATTTTATTTTTAAAGCTTCCTGATTTCAATTCTGCTAGCTCTGACTTCTTGGCTCTTTTATGTTAAAAAAAAAATCTCACCATTTTTACAAGAACACGTTAGATTTTAAATATAAGAACATATGGGATGCCCTTCCAGAGAGTTGTTCTCCATGAACTGAGTGGCCATAAACCCAGTAGTCTTTAGAAACACAATCAATTTACACTAATACATGATAGTAGCTAAATTCGAAACTTGCTGTGGAGAAGAAGAAAAAGTCAAGACTTGCCTGGATTTTCAGTGGCAGGGAACATAAAACACACAGGATAGGATCTCTCTAGGAAAGCTCAGAGTCAGCCTACTTTGTCAAAATTCAGAATAAATGCTTTGGTGAAAGATCAAGGATTCTTTCAGTAGAGGAAAATAGTTTTATGTTAGTAACTATTTCCATAGACCTCTAAACCAGAGGCAAATGCTCCAACATCTGATGGCATGTAAATCAGCTTTATGGAGATAACATCATTGTGCATTCAAATACCTGCCTCTTGATGTTTGCAGGACAGGCAGGCTGACTTTACTGTGCACAACGCCTGATGATACAAGTTGACCTCATGAGAAATGATCCTAGATAGCAGTGGGAAATTTATGATTGTTCAAAAAACTGTGAGGTTCCACCCAATATATTAAACTTGCATATATTTGATAATAGAGATAAATAGATAAAAAAATACTTAAACTAATGCTTGTTCAGCACATCTTAATTTAAATATCAGATGGATAGAACATGAAGGTGTTTTGTTTATTTATAAAAATTATATCCAGAATAGCATGGTGTCAACTTGATGGAATTAGATCATCTGAGAGACACACTTGTCTGGACATGTTTGGTAGAACATTTGCAGAGACATTTGATCGAGGAGGGAGAGGTACCCTTTATGTGGTTGACCAATTCCTAGTCTGGAGTCCTGGGCTGGATACAGAGGAAGGGTTAAAGGAGAGAGCCATCAAGCACCAGCATGCATCTCGGATGAAGAGACAGCTCACATTCCTGCCATCATCTCTTCCTTTCCTAGGTGAGTTTCTTCTGGAAACCATGACCCACAACCTCTTCTCAACTCACTGTCTGATATTTTGTCCCAGCAAGGAGTAAGTAACTAATATATTTAAGCCAAGCCTGTTTTTTTAGGTAGAGTAGGCAAGTCTTAATGGCTTTGCTAAATTTATTCTTGTTCCTAAGCTTGGACCACTCACTTTATCATGTACATTTTTAGTGTCATGAAATATATTTCTCTACTGTGGAGCTCTTTTCCCCCAGCTTCCCATGTTCTTCCAGTATTACTTCATTGCTAGAAATATTCACTGACTGGGCATGCAGGTTTGCTTCTTGCAATGGTGTTTGCACTCCACAGCTAGCGTTTTCATCTATATCTCCATTTGCAGGCAGTTCAAATCCCTCCATTCTTTGCACAGCGTGCTGAAGAGTGTCATATTGCAGTCATTTTACTTCCTGCCACGAAGCTCAGATGAGCTCAACTGAAAATTCATGCCATATTTCTTCTTAAACTCAGCTGAAGAAATATCATGTTCTTGGACAGTAGCATAAACAACTTGCCTGATAAAGCCTTAAGGCTTATATAACTCCATCGTCTAGTGGCAGGATAATTAAATTGTGACTTGGGAATGAAATGCGTATATTTGTATTTTCACTCAAGTATGCAAGAAAATTCCATGGAGGATTATCTACCAGTAGTAACCAGTTAATGGATAAATTATTTTACAGAAAATATAGCTCTAGTACTGAGAGGTAAGAAGACAACATAGCTACATGTTTTGTTGTCTGTGTGCAAGTAACATCATTTCAAAATACCAGTAGATTATCAGGGAAAGAATGAAGTTTGCCCCTTGTTTGTCTGTCTTTTATACAATGGCTTATGAACTGAAAAGTCAGAACAGTGTCTGTATTCTTTGAACACTTCTATCTTCCAGTCACTCACAGTCAATACGCCCAGGAAGCAGACATTTAAGTCATGTGTTAAGGGCACTGGTGTTATGTAACTAAAATGTGATGACCGGAATACGGTGTAAAATGTGAACTGATTTACTAAGTCTAACAAGCTGCTCTCAGCCATCTATCCTTAACATATTTCTTTCTGAGAATATATCCATCTGTTCTTTAATAACTAGATAAACAAGCTTTAGCATGTGACATCATTTGACTTAGATGGACTTCAAAGTACAAGTTATTTTATGTTAGTTACCTACAATTACTCATAAGGAACAGCAAAGGTAGGATGCCGCATTTTATTTTATTATCATGTTAGCTTTTTGGTGACTTCATGCATGTATATAGTGCATTCTCCTTACACTCTCCTTACATCTTTTCTTATCTCCTACCCTATCAATCTTTGCTATTTCCTACCTAGCCCTTCCCTACTTTTGATATTGTTTTGTGACTCATTTATTTTAACATAGGCTACATGGACGACCATTGGATTGTCGTGATTCACTTGATTCTGGTGAGTTGCTATGGGTAACACAACTGAAGGAAATGATTCCTACTTCACATGAATCTATTTGTATGCGATAGCTCTCTTGTATCCACCCCTATCTGATGATGGGCCTATTCTTACATAGACTTAGCACTGTCATTAGCAGCTTATTTGAGTCCATGACTGCAATGGCTGTCAATTACCCAGAAATGTGAAAAAAAGCACAGAGGGAAATTTCCATTTTCCCTCAATATGATCACCAAGTACATTGGTGACTACATTTTTAGTAGTTATAGTTATACAGTCTATAATTAGCAGGCACTAATAGCCAAGGCTTAGCATAGTTGGTATAGATTTCCACAGAAGGAAACATGTTTGTGATTTTACATATATATTAAATAATATATATGTAATATAAATTTATATTATTATATATATAAATGAATATAATATAAATATATAATAATAAAAATATTACATATAATATAATAATATAAATATAAATAAATATAGTATAAATATATATAAATAAATAAATAATATTATATATATATATAATATATATATATATAACCACAGGAAACTTGTGGAGATCTTCTTTGTGAATCAGGGGTTGAGTAGTTAATGTATAATCCACAAAACAAATGAGGTTCTAGTCTCAAAACCCCTTAACAGACATGTCAAAAAATAATTTAAGCCAGGCAGTGGTGGCGCACGCCTTTAATCCTAGCACTTGGGAGGCAGAGGCAGGCGGATTTCTGAGTTCGAGGCCAGCCTGGTCTACAGAGCGGGTTCCAGGACGGCCAGGGCTACACAGAGAAACCCTGTCTTGAAAAACCAAAAAAAAAAAAAAATTTAAGTATATACAGTTCACTGAGTTTTAAAATACAGAATGCACAGCATGCATGTATATCATTCTTAAGCAGGGCCATACTATTCTTAACCAAATTGTTCCAGTTTTCATCCCAGTCCTTGCTGCCAAGTTAAGCACTCCTAGAGTTTTGAGTTTTGGCAGGAAAATGCATCTAATGTTTTCCAGCAACCTAGAAGGTAAGCTACCTTAGCACTCATTTTTAAGACAGTTATAATGAATGCATAGTATGCATATATTCAATTTGGAAACATTCATAGTAATACCCTCATATAAATATCCAGATTTAATTAAGATATATTGAATGTTTACATTAGTTTTAGGATGCCATAGTTTCCTCTGCTTTATCAGCAAACAGCATGATGTTCAGAAAGTTCAGTGATTTGACTAAGTGAATGTGGCTATTTAATTCTGTACCTAAAATTTTGTCTTGTATATTTTGACCCATATCACATTGGGTTAGAAGTGTCTCTCTATAAGGATGCTTTACAATTGTGATGTAATGCTGCAATGTTTTAAGATATCATATAAGACAAAAACCATTCTAAAATTTTATCTGAGATATCTTATTTGGTCTTTGTAAGAACACTGTGTGTTATTATGCTGTTATTATCAGTAGAACACAGATTTGAAATAGAGATAAAATTTGTCTAGCCATTCCAACCAAGTCAAAAATGAGAAGTAGTTCAGTTGATACTGACCCAGAGTTCACTACTGTGTTTACTTCATGTCAACTCTCTTAATATTTTCTCTCCACATGGAAAGTGATGAAGATGGAGATACTTGGTTGAAATTTTCTTCTGGAAAAAATATATAAATTATATTTATATATTAAATTCTTTGGGTAGATGTTTTAATTTGTGTGTGATGAATCACATTACATTTTGTATCTTTTCCATGTAAAGATATTTGATACAAATTATACTTGAAATTCTTTATTTACTAATTTAGTGTAATGTTTAAGAAAACATTGAACACTATTAGGAATATAACTTAGCAAGCAAAGTGCTTGGTGTATAAGCCAAGGACCTGAGCTTAAGTATCCAGACACTTTCTAATGACTGAACACTGGTAATCCCAGTGCTCCTAAGGGGAGAAGAGGCAGACTCAGGAAAAATCCTGGAAGCTCATGAGTCAGCAAGGTTGACATAGATAACAGACAATGAGAGCCTGTCTTAATGAAGGTGGATTACGTAAGACCATAGTGGTATAATGGCAGCAAGATACAAAGTAATCAAGTTGGAACTGAGCTGGAAATCTCCTTCATTATGACTAGTTTTCATAGTGGTAAAAAGTACTTTGTAGACTATGGACAGAGAAAAAGCATCAAAAATTACCCAGCTATGAACCTTGCTAACTAAATCCTACCCTATGAGGCAGGACGAGCCCACTGGTGTAATAGTGGCGTATCTGCTGTGGACACAACCAACTATTCTCTGCTTGGATTTTAGGCTCACTCTAATTGAAGGAAGTTCTTGCTTGGTACTGTAAGCATGGTGAAAAGCTTGTGGGTATGGAGATTGTAGAACCAACATTGTGTGTGTGTGTGTGTGTGTGTGTGTGTGTGTGTGTATGTGTGTGTGTGTGTGTTTTGAGGGATTATTCCTGATCTTCAGCTAAATTTGTAGAGGAATTTTAATCCAGAAACATGGCTGTTGTAGCAAGGGAGCACACCAAAAGACCTTCTAGGTTTATGTGATCCAGCTGGAATGCAGACACACGTTGAATTACAGTATGATCTGGCTAGAATACAGATGCACATTTAGTACACATTTTTAATTACTAACAATGAAGTTAAAGTTAGTTTGTAGAAGGAAGCAGTCATGTTTAAAAGTTACATCTAATTGAGCGATAGATAAAGTGACAAATCAGAGAAAGATGTGACAGAACGAATCGGGGATAGGGTATACCCAACTCTCACAAGGACAGGAAAGAAAGGCTACTTAAGAACAGCACAGAGTGAGTCAAGAGTGGATGGTAGTTCAGTGAGTGCAGTTTAGGTTGAGTTCAGGCAGTCCAGTGGAGTTCAGTTGAGTTTAGTTCAGTACAGTGCTGGGCAGTTGAGTTGAATGCAGTTGAAGTCAGTTGTTCTATTCACTTTGTACAACTCAGGTCAGCAGAAGCAGCTGAAACCAGAGAATAAGGAGCCAGAGAATAAGCTTGAGTTAGTTTGAGGTCAAGCAGAATGATACAGTGAGAAGCCAAGAAAAGCCAGTTTGAATCAGTCAGCTTGGAGAGGATTTTGAGCCAGAACAGCTGAGTTAGTTGAGTGAGCTAGCCAGAGAGCAGAAAGACCTAGAAAGGATGAGCTTATTCAGCAGTGCATTTCCAAAATAACAATTGCATCAGGTGAATAAAAGTTACTTTTAGATAAGTTGATACAGTATCAGCATCAAACTACCTTCAAAATATTTATGTGTATATTTATAAAGCTCTGCAGACACGGCTTCTTTTTTGATTAATCATTTTATTCGCTTACATTTTAAATGATATCCCCCCCTTCCTAGTTTCCGCTGTATATGGAGTCCTGACTCTCTCTATGTGTACTCTGGTTGGTGATTTAGTCTCTGGGAGCTCTGGGTGGTCCATTTATTTGATATTGTTCTTCCTATGGGGGTTGCAAGCCCCTTAAACTCCTTCAGTCCTTCCCCTAGCTCTTCTATTGGGGTCCCCAGGCTCAGTCTGATGGTCGATAGAAAGTATCTGCATCTGTATTAGTCCAGTGCTGGTAGAACTTCTTCGGGAACAGCCATACCAGGCTCCTGTCGGCAAATGCGTCTTGGCATCAGCAATAGTGTAGGGGTTTGGTGTCTGTAGACAGGATGGATTCCTAGGTTGGGCAGTCTCTGGATGGCCTTTCCTTTAATCTCTGTTCCATTTTTTTTTTTGTTCCTGTCTTTTCTTTGGACAGGAACATTTGTGGATTAAAAATATTGAGATGCATGGGTGGCCCCATCCTTCTACGGGGGCCATGCCTATCTACTGGAGGTGGACTCTACAGGTTGTATCTCCCTTTGTTGGGTATTTTGGCTAAAACCATCACCATTGGCTCCTGGGAGCCTTTAGCTTCCCTGGAGTCTGGGACTTCCTATTGGCTACCCCCAGCTTCCCATCCCCCTCTGCTACATGTTTCTATTCAATTTTCTGATCCTCTGGACTGCTCTCCTGCCCTTTTCAATGCCTTTTCCTTCCCCACCTTTTTCCCTCTGCCTCCTCTCTCAGTCTCAGGTTGTTCCCTCCCTCTAACTCCTGTGATTACTTTGTTCCTTGTTCTCTATAGGATTGAAGCATCTAAACTTTGGTCTCCTATTTTCTTAAGCTGCATATGGTTTGTGGGTTGTATCTTGTGTATTCCAGACACAGCTACTTACTAAGAATTTTTATTGAATATTATAACATTTGGTTGGAAGGTTGTATGTCTCTGTCAGTTCTTAAGAGTAACAAGGGGTTCTTTGTTCTGTTCTTTTGGGGAAGAAGCCACATATTCTCTTTGTAGCTTTGCTGCTGTGCCAACATCAGTCCCAGGTTTCTAATGAGCCGTGCTAGTAATTAGTATTCTTTTTCTCTCACACTTTCTCACACACTGTTTATGGTTTCCCTCTTATTTCTACAGAGATGCTGGTATCATATAGTCTTGAGTGTGTTGGCATCTTGCCTTTCCTACTGTAATCTGTGATTTGTGGAAATAATTGCTCAGTAGTTTTTTTCTTTTGTTTTTTAATAGTAACTTTAGCTTGCTTTTGCTTTTTCTTTGATATGGGGTCTCATGTTGCCTAAATAAACCTTCTATTCTAACTAGATGATCCTGGTTTTGTTTGCTTTTAATCTAAATTATTTTTTTTCTGTGGAAATATAGAAAGATTAAAAAACTACAGCATTACTTCTACCCACTTCCTAAAATCCTTTATTTTCATATGATCATTCAATATACGCCATTAATATAGAATCTCAGCCAATAATTTTAATAATCAGTGATCCCAATGATATATGATTATGTAAAAATGTTCTAAAAGAACAAATTAAAAGTTATTTAACCTGACTTGTCTTTTCTAGGTAAGGATGTCTGTTTCCCTGATTTTTTTCTTGAAATAATTTGATATATTTTTTAATCTATAAAACACAATTTATTCCAAGTCCAAACATAGAATTACTTATTAAAACCAAACCAAAACACAGAATGCATAATTTCTACTGAATTAACATTTAGCCTTCTGCATACTGAATATAATACATGCAAAAACCCCCCAAAGAAAGGACATTTTGGCTGCAACAAGAAACTGATATATACTGGTATTTACTGCACATTCTATTGAAGCCTGGGAGACTTAGTAGAAAATTATTATCTTTACCAAATCTTGGCTGAAGAACTACCCTGTAGACCAAAGGGTTTTGGGAGATAATTGAGATGGTTTTCTGTGAAATATTTTTGAAAAATCGATTGTTGAATTGCATGTTCTCTGTTGCAAACTGATGTATATGAATCATTTGAGTCTAAAGTTCTATAATTGGCATTGGTGATATGAGCTTTCCTTCATAATAAACTGTGAGGTTTTTTCCTCTTTCTAGTAATACAGTAATATAGTGATACAGTTTTCAGCATCCTCTTTTTCTTGCTAGAAAATAATTTTATTGGAAAAACTCCTATATCTAGACTGATTGAAAGTTCAGGTTTCCTTTTAAACAAGTTTGAAGTGGCTTAAAGGGAAATTTTAATAAGATGATGGATGTATAATAAAGAATAAAAAGAAAAACAGCATACTTGCCACGAATATTTTTCCACTGAGAAGTTTCTTGTAAGAAGCAGACTACAGGCTATTCACAATACTAGTACATCAGTGGGAACAGTTCTAGATAATGGCACTGGTAATGATAACCCTTAAAAGTCTATGCTATGATTCAAATAGGAGATGGAGGAAATACAAATATATGATTGCTTTAAAACCATGAATAGTTTTATAGTATAGGTGAATTACATAAGGATACTTTTATACCCTATTCATCAAAGGAAATATTGTGTAGAATAATGAGTGATAAAATAATAATAAAAAAAACCAAACTTGAGTGAAAATCCAAAAAATCACATAGGATTTATCTATAAAGTTCTTTTGGATTTATTCCTGTAGTTTAGTACTGATATTTAGAACGGTGACCAGAGATTGGTGGCTACTGCTAGAAGTCAGAAAGACATTTGTTCATAGGATGAGATATAATCTGTTTAACACCACAGCTGTCACCTTGGACACTATAATAGATTCTGCACTTCAGGTTTCTAGAAAGGCTAACAACTTATAGCATAGTGCTAGGCTGGTGTGGACAAACATACTGATGAAATCTAAGAGTGTTCTATTGTCATGTCAATGTGGATGATCCAACCATAATTTATGTCTTGACAGAAACATATGACTTAGCATATCTGATGTGTATTCTGTGCTCAGGAAGAGGTATGTAATGATCTGTAAGACTGTGGGAACCCATATTTCTCAAATGAATGACAGTGAGGAGTAATCTTTATCATGGAGTCAATATTTTGTACACTTTAGAACACAGAATTGAGAAAGAAGATTAGTTGTCATCATGAGATATGTCTTGACTTCAGAAAAAAATACAAAGAATTTCCTTATAGAAGTCGAGTTTAGTTTTTTGGAAACAAATAAGAATGTTTAAGCTTCACTGGAATAAGCTAGATAATGATGTGATGACTTTCATCTGAAACATGACGCATAGTTAGAGGCCTCTTCTACTCTTGGGACACAGACATAGATCCAACAGAGAGCATCCTTCCTTTCTCTGGCCTGCTTCCTTTTCCCTTCTAAAGCAGAGGAGTCATCAGAAGGGAGGAGCACCCATGGGGCAGGTGAACCTTAAACAGATGCAATAGTAGAAGAAATGGCAATTGCTTTTTCCTCCAGTGATTGGCACAAAGAACACTCAAGATATCACAAAGAAGTGAGTGATATCGGTTCAGCTCAAGAAAATTAGCAATTCTTTTTGAGACCTTCCTGGAGGAGCTACATAATCATAGAAAGTTAATCTTAGGAGTGGGATTATTTTTTATAGATGCTTTCCTTGCTTATGTATGGGCAACACAAAAGTAATGTGATAGCAATATGCCTTGCTTTTATTTTAAGACTGCAGCTTTTTATAGTTAATTAAGATGATATGTAGCAACACTGACCAAGCTTGTTATTTTCCTGATACATATGTGGCATGATTTCAGCCAGAGTTCCTGTTATTAGTATCTGATCTCATACCATATGCCTTATTTTAGGACTTTCATCCTTTAAGAATTTACAAAGGACATGAAAATCTGGTTGTTACCCGACTTTTACTCTCAAAGAGTTGACAAGCAAGACTCATTACTCAATAGAATAATTTAGTATCAACTATATGCCAGACAGCAGGGCAGGAATCTGGACTCACTTAGCTATGAAACTGTTCTTTTTCTCATGGCACACAGAGTGGAGGAAAGACAGGTAAACAAATCATTGCCATGGATAGTGATGAATGCTATAATAAAGGTATGAACAGATGCCAGAAATATAGGGGAAGGACTGACTACCAGCTCCTAGGTAAAAAGCTAAGCTACCCAGTAGCTGGCACTTGACGTTTAGCAATACTTCAGAAAGCTGAAAAGGAAGAAGGCAAGCCAAATTCAAGGGCTCCATCTAGGCAAAGATGTACCATGCTTGACTGAACAGAGTTGACTTCTGAAAATCCTAATGCTGCTAAGGATCTTGAATGTTGTTCAAAATGAAATAGATATCTTTAGAGAAGATTGCAACTGAGATAACACACACACACACACACACACACACACACACACACACACACACACATATATATATATAATGAAGAATGTATGGCAGTCTGCAATGTGCTCTCTATAGGAGATGCTACAGTTAGAGTCAAAGTACTAAATGGTTTGGAAAGCAAAATGTGTGAGAGTGAGATGACAATAAAAAGTTTAAGAGACTTACATAAAGGAAAGTGTCTCCTGACAGAGCAAGAAATGAGCAGGACAATATTTTCAAGTTTGCTTTGGTCACTCGTACTCTCAGGCCAAGACCAGGATCTTTCTGCATGCTAACAGAAGCTTATAATTTTATTATCAAAACATGTTTCTTAGGTACTGCTTTCTTTTTATATAGTCAATCTATACATAGAAGTAAATGAGTTAGGGGAAGGACTAAAGGAGCTGAAGGGTATTGCAACTCCATAGGAAAAGCAACAGTGTCAACCAACCTGGACCCCTCAGAGCTCCCAGAGTCTAAGCCACCAAGCACAGCATACACAGGCTCTTCTGTGGCCTCCGCTACATTATGCGGCAGAGGACTACCTTGTCTGACCTCGGTGGGAAAGGATAAGCTTAATTCTGTAGAAAATCAATGCCCAAGGGTGAGGTGGGAGTGGATGGGTGGGTGATGAAGCACCCTGTCAGAAGCAAAGGGGAGAGGGCATGGGGTGACAACTCCCGGAGGAGGGACCAAAAAAGAGGGCAACATTTGGAATGTAAATAAGGAAAATAATTAATTAAAAAATGAACTAGCCATGCAGCTATCAAAATATTAGATGGTGTTTTGGTAAGGGAATAATTTTCATTTTTAAGCCTTTCTAGTGGCCAAAAGTATTAGACAATGAGTGAAGGGGATTAGGTGTACAACAGCTGTGATGTTGGACTCCTCTTGGGTAAAATTAATGTTTAAGAATTGAGATCAAGGGGAGACAGTAGAGAAGTAGATGTAGAAAGAGGGCAAAGAATGGGAGATGGTGAAAGAGTTGAAAAATGAAATGTTGACACTGCCTTGTAGAAGTGGATGGATATCTAAGAAGTAAAAGCTAAATGTATTGTTCTGAAGAAGTGTTTAATATGGAGGATAAAAGGATGTAGCACACAGGAATGTAAACTGTGAAATATCAGGGATGGGGTGGGGTAGGGAGATAGACTGAATACCCTGGGAAACATTTGGAGATATAAAAGCCATTCAGATACAAAAAATAGGTGTAATGGTTGTTGTTTTAGAAACTTAGAGTGGATTGGAGAAGTTGAAATTAAAAGGAGTAATTATTCTCAAGTACAGGAGAAAAATAAACAGTTTATAGGTACTGGCTAAAACCTAAACCAGTTCTAGAGATCCAATCATAGTTGAGTCTAATCATTGAGGATCGTGGAGAGTTGTTATTTGGTAGATTTCACATTTTTGAAATTCTGGAGACAATGACACTACATGAAGTAAACCAGAGTGGGAAATGATAAGAATAGACCTGCCATTTTGGGGAAGTTTCTATAAATTTGGAATAGCAAAAGAATGAAATCATGAACTTTTTAATTATAGATTCAGATAAGAAATATTAAGATGATTTAATACCAGCTGTCCCTAAACACATACATTTAAATTTTGTAAATTTATAAATTTACATTTTCTTCTATAAAGCATGGTATCAAGTAAGAAAAAAATTAAGTCATTACAACCAATGGCCTGGGGCTAAACATTATTAAGGTACACAGGATGGATTTACAATTCACCAACCTAGAATATCACTGAAATTCAGAGCATGTAAGTTCATTATTCTGGAAGTGCATATCAATGACAATAGGTGGAGAATCAGAAAAGGGTTCTATTCTGTATAGTGTCTAGCATGCTTACATGCTAGTACCAAGTACCTTTTTGGTACTTGGTAGTCTTATTTATCTGACTGTATACTCAATTCCTCAGTTAGTTGCCTAGGGAATCAGTCCCCAGTGACAGTTAATTGGCTAGAGATCAAGCCTCAGTGATGTTTCCCTAGCTTGAGGACTGTCGCCAGGCTATGAAAGCCTAAGCTTTTCTGTGCATCAGAATTCAGAGAGCCATTTGATCTGGGTTTAGCAATAAGGTCATGCAAATACAGCAGCTTTGCAGTGGAATTCTATTACCACTGACTGAGAAAGCACAAAAATTTTTCAAGTCAGAAAGAAACACACAGAAAGAACAGAGGTGAACTCAGGGAAATACTGCCTGAGACCCTGGTGCCTTTGCTGTTTCTGATTCACAAACCTTTTGAAGTCAGGCTGTGTTCCTTCCATTCATTTGATTTTGTGAGCTGTACCTGCATCTTATATTAAATTTTCCTTTTATGCTTGAGCTAGTCTGAGTTGGATTTCCTGGAATCCCAAAGGGTCTTATGAAAGACTAGATCAAAGGACAAGAGGTCCTCACTGGTGAAAGAGAAGATTTATTACTAATGGGTGTTCTGGAGAGGTAAAATGATAGGAAGGTTTATGAGAAAATTGTTATAATGATGGCACAAGATTAAATCTTTTTCCATTTTGAAAGTTTCAGAACCTAATTAAGCAGCTATGGGTGGTGACAAGTCAGCACAACACAGTAGAGGTTTGCTGCTGTTGAGCAGAGAGATCAAGTTATAGACATTAAAGATCATGGGTAACTCACACACTACAGCATCCTCATAGATTGAAAAATCGACAAACAGTTACAATAAAAGAATGGGTATGAGTTTATTGATAAAACTTCATAGAATGTAGACATATGGTCTAAATATATAACCCTAGGATACAATGAAAGATAGTATGACAGAAGATATGATGGCAGTGGAAAGACTGATCCAGATGACATGAGACAGCAGACAAAATAAGTTAAAGGCTATCTGAGAGGGGTAACCCTCAGATGTAGGAAAATCCTCAAGGAAAGAGTCTTGATTTTCAGTCTGTCCATCAGCCACCCAGCTACAAGAAGTAGGTAATATTTTGAGAGTAAATAATACTTAGATTATCTGGATATAATTTATTTGATGCCAGAAAATCCTAAAGTAATTCAAACCACAAGAATTCGCTAAAGACCACTAGCAGAATGTCTAGGCAGTGTGTGTGTGTGTCTTTATGTATGTCTGCCTATCACATCTATCATCATTATCGTGTACATATTTATATATTATCTATCTATGTCAATAGAGAGGCATAGAAGACAGAAGAGATGGTCTGCTCACGTCTATTTATCAGAATGCTTTCATCCACATTATTTCTTTTCTTTTTTTTTATTTTCTAAGTTTTTTTTATTTACATTCAAAATCATTTCCCCTTTCCCATTTCCTCCCTCCCCAAAAGGCCCATAAGCCCCCTTCCCTCCCTCTTTTCCCCATTCAACCCCCTCTTGCTTCTCTGTCTTGGCATTCCCCTACATCCAGTCTTTCCAGGACCAGGGGTCTCTCCTTCCATCTTCTTGGAAATCTATTGATATGCGAATTGTGCCTAGGGTATTCCGAGATTCTGGGTTAATATCCCCTTATCAGTGACTGCATACCATGTGTGTTCTTTTGTGATTGGGTTACCTCACTAAGGATGATATTTTCAAGTTCTGACCATTTGCCTAGGAATTTCGTGAATTCATTGTTTTTAATTGCAGAGTAGTATTCCATTGTGTAGATATACCACATCTTCTGAATCCATTCCTCCGTTGAGGGACAACTGGGTTCTTTCCAGCTTCTGGCTATTATAAATAAGGCTGCTATGAACATAGTGGAGCATGTGTCCTTATTGTATGCAGGTAAAACCTCTGGGTATATGCCCAGGAGTGGTATAGCCGGATCCTCCAGGAGTGTCATGCCCAGTTTTCTGAGGAACCGCCAGATTGCTTTCCAGAGTGGTTGTACCAGCTTGCAATTCCACCAGCAGTGGAGGAGTGTTCCTCTTTCTCCACATCCTCGCCAACAACTGCTGTCTCCTGTGTTTTGGATCTTAGCCATCCTGACTGGTGTGAGATGGAATCTCAGGGTTGTTTTGATTTGCATTTCCCTAATGACTAAGGATGATGAACATCTCTTTAGGTGCTTCTCAGCCATTAGATATTCTTCAGGTGAGAACTCTTTGTTTAGCTCTGTACCCCATTTTTTAATAGGGTTACCTGCCTCTCTGGAGTTTAACTTCTTGAGTTCTTTGTATATATTGGATATTAGCCCTCTGTCGGATGTAGGGTTGGTAAAGATCATTTCCCAGTTAGTTGGTTGTCGCTTTGTCTTTTTGACAGTGTCTTTTGCCTTGCAGAAATTTTGTAATTTAATGAGGTCCCATTTGTCAATTCTTGATCTTAGAGCATAAGCTATTGGAGTTCTATTCAAGAAATTCTCCCCTGTGCCCATATGTTCAAGGTTCTTCCCTAGTTTCCCTTCTATTAGTTTCAGTGTGTCTGGTTTTATGTGGAGGTCCTTGATCCACTTGGAATTGAGCTTAGTGCAAGGAGATAAGAATGGGTCAATTTGCATTCTTCTGCATGTTGACCTCCAGTTGAGCCAGCACCATTTGTTGAAAAGGCTATCTTTTTTCCACTGGATGGTTTTAGCTCCTTTGTCAAAGATCAAGTGACCATAGGAGTGTGGATTCATTTCTGGGTCTTCAATTCTGTTCCATTGATCTACATGCCTGTCACTGTACCAATACCATGCGGTTTTTAACACTATTGCTCTGTAGTACAGCTTGAGGTCCGGGACACTGATTCCCCCAGAGGTTCTTTTACTCTTCAGAATACTTTTAGCTATCCTGGGTTTTCTGTTATTCCAGATGAATTTTTGAATTGCTCTTTCTAACTCTATGAAGAATTGAGTTGGGATTTTGATGGAGATTGCATTGAATCTGTATATTGCTTTTGGCAAGATGGTCATTTTTGCTATATTAATCCTGCCAATCCATGAGCATGGCAGATTTTTCCATCTTCTGAGGTCTTCTTCAATTTCTTTCTTCAGAGACTTGAAGTTCTTGTCATACAGATCTTTCACTTGTTTGGTTAGAGTCACAGCAAGATACTTTATATGGTTTGTGGCTATCGTGAAGGGTATCATTTCTCTAATTTCTTTCTCAGCATGCTTACCCTTTGAGTATAGGAAGGCTATTTACTGACTTGCTTGAGCTGATTTTATATCCGGCCACTTTGCTGAAGTTGTTTATCAGCTGTAGGAGTTCTCTGGTGGAGTTCTTTGGGTCGCTTAAGTATACTATCATATCTTCTGCAAATAGTGATAGTTTGACTTCTTCCTTTCCAATTTGTATCCCTTTGACCTCTTTTTGTTGTCTAATTTCTCTAGCTAGAACTTCAAGTACTATATTGAAAAGATATGGAGAGAGAGAGGACAGCCATGTCTAGTCCCTGATTTTAGTGGGATTGCTTCAAGTTTCTCTCCATTTAGATTGATGTTGGCTACCGGTTTGCTGTAAATTACTTTTACTATGTTTAGATATGGGCCTCCAATTCCTGATCTTTCCAAGACCTTTAGCATGAAAGGATGCTGAATTTTGTCAAATGCTTTCTCAGCATCTAATGAGATGACCATGTGGTTTTTTTCTTTGAGATTGTTTATACAGTGTATTACATTGATGGATTTCCTTATATTGAACCATCCCTGCATCCCTGGGATGAAGCCTACTTGATCGTGGTGAATGATTGTTTTGATGTGTTCTTGGATTCGGTTGGCAAGAATTTTATTGAGTACTTTTGCATCGATATTCATAAGAGAGATTGGCCTGAGATTCTCTTTCTTTGTCGGATCTTTGTGTGCTTTTGGTATTAGTGTAATTGTGGCTTCATAGAATGAATTGGGTAGTGTTCCTTCTGTTTCTATTTTGTGGAAAGATTGAAGAATATTGGTGTTAGGTCTTCTTTGAAGGTCTGATAGAATTCTGCACTAAAATCATCTGGACCTGTGCTTTTATTGGTTGGAAGACTTCCAATGACAACTTCTATTTCTTCAGGGGTTATAGGACGGTTTAGATAGTCTATTTGATCCTGATTTAATATTGGTATTTGGTATCTCTCAAGGAAATTGTCCATTTCCTCGAGATTTTCTAGTTGTGTTGAATACAGGCTTTTGTAGTAGGATCTGATGATTTATTGAATTTCCTCAGTTTCTGTTGTTATCTCTCCCTTTTCGTTTCTGATTTTATTAATTTGGATACTATCTCTGTATCCTTTGGTTAGTCTGGCTAAGGGCTTATCTATCTTGTTGATTTTCTCAAAGAACCAACTCCTAGTTTTGTTGATTCTTTGTATGGTTTTATTTGTTTCTACTTGATTGATTTCAGCCCTGAGTTTGATGATTTCCTGCCTTCTACTCCTCTTTGGTGTATTTGCTTCTTTTTGTTCCAGGGCTTTCAGGTGTGACATTAAGCTGTTAGTGTATGCTGTCTCCCGTTACTTTTTGGTGGCACTCAGGTCTATGAATTTTCCTCTTAGCACTGCTTTCATTGTGTCCCATTAATTAGGGTATGTTGTGCCTTCATTTTCATTAAATTTCAAAAAGTCTTTGATTTCTTTCTTTATTTCCACATTGACCAAGTTATCATTGAGTAGAGCATTGTTCAGCTTCCATGTGTATGTGTGTTTTCTGTTGTTTTTGTTGCCATTGAAGACCACCCTTATTCCATAGTGATCTGATAGGAGGCATGGGATTGGTTCTATCTTCTTATATCTGTTGAGGTCTGATTTGTGACCAATTATATGGTTAATTTTGGAGAAGGTACCATGAGGTGCTGAGAAGAAGGTGTATTCTTTTGCTCTAGGATGAAATGTTCTATATATATATCTGTTAGTTCCATTTGGTCCAAGGCTTCAATTAGATTCACTGTGTCCCTGTTTAGTTTCTGTTTTCCTGAACGATCCATTTCAGAGAGCAGGGTGTTGAAGTCACCCACTATTCTTGTGTGAGGTTCGATGTGTGCTTTGAGTTTTAGTAAAGTTTCTTTTACGAATGAGGGTGCCCTTGCATTTGGAGCATAGATATTCAGAATTGAGAGTTCTTCTTGGTGGATTTTTCCCTTGATCAGTATGTAGTGTCCTTCTGTGTCTTTTTTGATGACTTTAGGTTGAAAGTCAATTTTATCTGATATTAGGATGGCTACTCCAGCTCGTTTCTTGGGGCCATTTGCTTGTAAAATTGTTTTCCAGCCTTTTACTCTGAGGTAGTGTTTGTCTTTGACACTGAGGTGCGTTTCCTGCATGCAGCAAAATGCTGGGTCCTGTTTACATATCGAGTCTGATAGTCTATGTCTTTTTATTGGGGAATTGAGACCATTGATATTAAGAGAGATTAAGGCATAGTGATTATTGCCACCTGCCATTCTTGATGCTATCTTTATGTTTGAGTGTTTATCTACTTTTGGGTTTGAAGCAAGAAGGTTACTATCTCATTTTTTCCAGGGTGTTGTTTCTCTCCCTGTATTGTCGGTTTCCACCTATTATCCTTTGCAGGACTGGATTTGTGGAAAGATATTGTGTAAATTTGGTTTTATCATGGAATATCTTGGTCTCTCCATCTATGGTGATTGAGAGTTTTGCTGGGTATAATAGTCTAGGCTGGCATTTGTGCTCTCTTAGTGTCTGCATGAGATCTGCCCAGGATCTTCTGGCTTTCATAGTCTCTGGTGAGAAGTCTGATGTGATTCGGATAGATCTTCCTTTGTATGTTACTTGGCCCTTTTCTCTTACTGCTTTTAATATTCTTTCTTTGTTTAGTACATTTGGAGTTTTGATTATTATGTGATGGGAGGTATTTCTGTTCTGGTCCAGTCTGTTTGGAGTTCTGTAGGCTTCTTGTACGTTCATCGGCATCTCTCTCTTTAGGTTAGGGAAGTTTTCCTCCATAATTTTGTTGAAGATGTTTACTGGCCCTTCAAGTTGCAAATCTTCACTCTCATCTATACCTATAATCCTTAGGTTTGGTCTTCTCATTGTGTCCTGGATTTCCTGGATGTTTTGGGTTACACGTTTTTTGCATTTTGCATTTTCTTTGACTGTTGAGTCGATGCTTTCTATGGTATCTTCAGCACCTGAGATTCTTTCTTCCATCTCTTGTATTCTATTGTTTATGTTTGCATCTATGACTCCTGATTTCTTCCCAAGGTTTTCTATCTCCAAAGTTGTCTCCCTTTGTGATTTCTTAGTTGTTTCTCCTTCCTTTTTTAGATCCTGGATGCATTTGCTGAGATTCTTCACTTGTTTGTTTGTATTTTCCTGTATTTCTTTAAAGTATTTTTGCATTACCTCTTTCAGGATTTCTGCCTGTTGACCCAATTTCTCCTGTATTTCTCTAAGCGATTTTTGTGTTTCCTCCTCATGGGATTCCATCTGTTGATCCATTGTCTCCTGCATTTCTTTAAGCAGTTCTCGTGTTTCCTTTGTAAGGGCATCTATCCCTTGATTCATTTCTTTAAGCAATTTTTGTGTTGCCTCCTTATGGGCATCCGTCTGTTGACCCATATTCTTCTGCATTTCTTTATGCAATTTTCGTGATTCCTTTGAAAGGGCATCTACCCGTTTTTTTCATTTCTTTAAGCGATTTTTTGTGTTGTCTCCTTGTGGGCCTCCATCTTTTGATCCATGTTCTCCTGCATTTCTCTAAGCGATTTTTGTGTTTCCTTTGTAAGGGCTTCTAACAGTTGATTCATGGTCTCCTGTAATTCTTTATTAGATTTATTTGTGTCCTTCTTGTGATCCTCTAATAGCATCATGAGAAGTGATTTTAAATCCAGATCTTGTCTTTCGGGTGTGGTGGGGTATCCAGGACTTGCTGCTGTTGGAGAGTTGGGTTTGGATGGTCCCACATTACTTTGATTACTGTTAGTAACATTCCTACGTTTGCCTTTTGCCATCTGGATACCTCTGGTGTTAGTTGGTCCTGCTGCCACTGGCTGTTGGTTGGACCTCCTGTGAGCCTGCAAAGCTATTTCTGCCCCCCCTGGGTTACCAGGATTCCCCTGGCACCGATTTCTGGGGCCTGCCTGCTCCTGAGTGACTTTGGAGCCCTAATGTGCTTTGCCCCAAGTGATCTTATATTGGGGAGGCCTTGCACATCTAAAGGCTCAGCCTAGTGGATTCCTGGATCAGAGGTCGCCAAAGGGAGGCTGGTAGGCTCCTGCCCTTTGCAGGAGTGTGTGATCTCTCCCGGGGGAGGGGGAAGGGGGGCATCCCTCTGCAAGGCAGAAATCCCACAGCAGAGCTGGCGCACTGGTTACTGCAGATCTGCCCAGCTCTTGGGAGCAGAGTACACACAAGCTGCCTGAGACCCAAGCGATATTATGCCTGACTGTCTCAGAGCCTGGTGGTCCCAACTACCTGGCCACTGGAGCAAAGATGGCCGAGTGCACTCTGCACTCTCTCTGAGGCGCAAGTCACCCTGCAGAGGGTATGGCCCACAGCAGAGCTGGCGCCCAGACGACCACAGTGCTGTCTCGTTCTTGGGAGCAGATGGGAGCCCCAACAGGCCGTGTCCCAAGCGATGTTATATTGGGGAGAACCTGGGTACGTGTCTCCTCAGTGCAGTCTACCAGAACAGAGGTCGCCAAAGGCCACATTATTTCTACAATAGGGCTCTTGCTGTTGGCACTAAGTGTACTGGTCTCAAACTTGGAAGTAGTCCTACCTGGAAGCTGAATGCTAAATATCAGTTAAACTGTTCACATACAGTGTATTGTATAAGAAGTAGTAAAAACACCTTCAATGTCTCTGTAATTATTTATTAATTTCAGCAGTTGCTTTGTGATGGTGGTTTTGAATTAAGTTTACCAAAGACAATAGGACA
This sequence comes from Tokudaia tokunoshimensis, assembly GCA_036184795.1. Classification (NCBI taxonomy): domain Eukaryota; kingdom Metazoa; phylum Chordata; class Mammalia; order Rodentia; family Muridae; genus Tokudaia; species Tokudaia tokunoshimensis. The sequence continues at coordinate 21,602,519 of BTHU01000014.1, forward strand.
AAGAGAATAACAACTTCAAAGTAGTGACACAGATTTAAAATGTTTATATTACCTTAAATATTTTTCTATTTTTCTGCTTCTGCTGAATTTCTCAGTCAATTTGTGAAAGGTGTATCGTCTTTGCTATATGTAATTGATATAATTCAATTTTAGATTTTTAGGGGTCATTTATGTGACTGTATACTATGCATATTATTGGAGCCATAGTATTCTTTTTGAATTTCATACTCATGCAGTTTCTATGACCATGCTCAAAACACATAGTAAGTATGCAACAAAAGAGTATTGCTTATGGGACTAAACCAATGGTATTAATTAATATTAAGGAAAGGCTTCCAGACCTAAAATAAATGTGGAAGAGGATGGGTGTCTACTAATGGTTAGTCATGCTTCTGCACCAGCTTTACTTTTTAGCACACTCATTAGTCAATTCTTTGAGAAGGTAAAAATTCAAGTAAATCTGATATTGACCGAACATTATTCCTTTGTTACCTAACCATCAAGTAGCACATATGCAGGCATCAGTGAATACATTTCAGGAAAGAGAAGCTCTTAGACTGTCTTTCCAATTTTTGTCTTGAATGAACATAGTACGTTGGTAATTAATTACTACTATCCTATGGCTTACATTTGAATGGTTTAGAAACTGTCACTCAAAAGAAATACCAATGAATAATAGGAAGAGCCATTTCAATCAGTAACATTCAAATCACTGTAATGAATACCATTAGATTTCATTGCATGATACACTTGTAGCAGAACTCAAAGTATCATCATTAATATTTTTAATTTAAGGATAAGAGATGAATTTTAAGGAGAACACATGAATTTATTTTACTTTCCCAGATTACACAGCGAGTATATGACATGCATAGAGGTATCCTTTAGGTTTCCTGATTTCCTAATTTTATAGCTTTGGAGTGTTGGAGTGCATTTGGTCTTCTTCTCTGAAGGGTTAATGGAGTTTGTAGCTGGAGGTAGTGAAGTAGCAGTAGCAATGACTAGACCTCAGGCATCAGTAGGAATACTGGTAGTCAACACTGCTCTACATATAAGGGATAGTTACAAATGTTTGGCATGCCTTAGAAGAGCAAGAATAAGATGGGAGCACTAGGAACAATCTTCTACCACATTGGCTTTGTTTAGTTATAGATCGGTTTTGTTCAATTACAATGTCATTTGTAAGTATCTTACCAAATGGAGATTCAATGTGTATTTTCTCCTTTTTTTTTTCACGATTTTTTTTTATTCACATTACATCCCAATTGCAGCCTCCCCCCACTCCAGTATCCTCCCAGTCCCTCCAAGAATTACCTCCTCTCCTTCTGAATTCCACTTAAATACCACCCCACTATGGGATATCTAGTCCCAGCAAGACTAAACACCTCCTCTCCCACTGAGGCCCAACCAGGCAGTCCCGGTAAAGGAATGGGATCCAATGACAGACACTTTTAATAGTATACCACTAGGTGGAGACATGCCTTTGTCTGCCTTCTTAAAAGGTAGTTCACTGCTTTTTGTCTTCCCCTCACCCACCCTCCACCAACCCCTTTGACATAAGGTCTAATGTAGGCCAGACTGATATTGACCTTGCTATGTAACTGAGGCTGGCTGTGAACTCCTGAACCTTTTGCTTCTGCCTTTGTAGCCATTCATATACAAGTACAACCTGCTCAATGTACTTAATGGTACTTGTATGTGTATATTTTCAGGACAGATCATTTTGTATCAGAAAACCAATTGGTGTGTTCTTCCTTGAGGAGGACTCTATCTCAGGCAAGATACTTAAACTACTTGTACTCTGGCAAAGAAGAATAAATAAAGTTCCCTCCCTTGAAAGGCTAGTCCACTTAGTCCTTATGCAACCATTAGAGGTTAGACAGGAGTTATAAGGAGAATTGGAGACATAGAGATGTCTTGGATTCAAGTTAAAGTAGTAGAGAGGAAGAGTGCATATATGGGATGGCTCACTAGGGAGAAATACTAGACTCATTTTTTGCAGCCTGCTCCTCAGTGACTCTGCCCCACAGGGCCTCTGATCTCTTTAGTGGGAGCTTCAGCCCTCAGGACACCATTTCTGATTTACAAGAGTCACTCCCTATGAGCCACCAAGCTACACAGAAGTTCAGAAGGTGCCGAGAGGGAAATCCAGCCCAGAATTTGTCTTATCGATCTTTTTTTTTCTTATCAGATCAAAAAGAGACAAGGTGGGAATGGAGAAGACACATGGAAATTCACATTTTAGTGAATTAGCAAGCTGTATGGTTTGTTCTAGAAAGATATGATGTTAGTTTTATAACAAAGTTTAAACCATTTGAGCAAAGGAGTCAAAGGGAACATTTAAAGGCATTGGAGCTTCAACTTACAGGGGCACCAAGATAAAATTACTCTCAAAATATTTATTCCAATCCTTCATAGGCAAGATAAGATTAACTGGGAAAAATGGAGAAAGAATTCACCAAGGTTACAGAATGGTAGAGTCCTGTATGGTCAAGTCAGGAAGAGCAAGTTGCCCCATAGGCTTGTCTTCCTCAACGTATCTATGAGGAAGACAACATACAGGAAACTCTGGTCTCTGTGACTATTCATACAGGGCCCTCCTTTCCATATGGTTGCACTACAAAAGGAAATTTCTGAGCACACACTGGAATGAAAGATAAAGGTAACTGGGAAGATGTTCCCATTCATGTTCCTTTTGTCTCACAGAAGGTTGACAGGTGCCCCTAGTCTGCATCAGTTTGACCTAGAATTTAAAGTAGTAGATGGCCTTTCCTTCATTCTCTGCTCCTCTCTTTGTTGCTGTATTTCCTTTATATGGGAGTAATTCTAGGTTAAAATTTTGAAAAGGGTGGTTGGCCCCATCCCTCAACCAGGGGCAGTGCCTAACCTCTGGATATGCTCTCTACAGGTTCTCTCTTCCCTATGTTGGGTATTTCAGCTAATGTCATCCCCATTGGATCCTGGGAGTCTTTTGCTTTACTGGCGTCTGGGACTTTACACCTGGGGATCCATCCCATATGCAGCCACCAAACCCAACACTATTGCTGATGTCAAAAAGTGCTTGTTGACAGGAGCCTTTGCTGACAACTTACTGATATAGCTGTCTCCTGAGAGGCTCGTTCAGAGCCTTACCGATGATTGTAGCAACCATTGGACTGAGCAGGGGAACCCCAATGGAGAAGTTAGGGGAAGGACTGAAGAAGCTGAAGGTGTTTGCAACACCATAGGAAGAACAAAAATGTCAACCAATCAGACCCCCCCCCCACATCTCCCAAAGACTAAACCATCAATCAAAGAGTACACATGGAGGGACTCATGGCTCCAGCTGCATATGTAGCAGAAGATGGCCCTGTCTAGCATGAAAGGGTGGGGAGGACCTTGATCTTGTGAAGGCTTGATGCCCCAGAGTAGGGGAATGCTAGGGCAGTGGGTGGGGGAGCACCCTTGTGGAGGCAGGGGATAGGGTGGTGGAATGGGGGTTTTCAGAGAGGAAATGGGAAGGGGAATAACATTTAAAATGTAAATAAACAAAATAACCAATAAAGATTAAAAAAAATAAAGAAGATGCTGGATACTTTTGCACTTGAATCTGTCCTAAACTTAGAGGATGAAAGGGTAACCTCTAAAGGGAAATACCAATCAAGAATATTTTATTATCCCAAAACTTGACTGGTTTTTAGGAGGGAGCATACTCATTAGGGTTTGCAGGGTGTATATCTTCACTTGCAGGAACATGCAAAGTGATTTGTGTAAAAGCTTTCAAGGTGTTGATTACCTGAAGTGTAGATTTCAGTTTAGACACTGGTAAAAGAAGATTCTTATGTCAGCACCACCTTCTCGATCATGATCATGCCTTGTATACATGTTTACATGTGTAAAGTGTAAAGATACGAGAGGATGAGCCTTCAAAATCAAATATTATGCTATAGAAATAATGCTTTCTGTCTCCTGCGAGTCTCTATTCCCATACAAACATAAGAAGAAAAAAAATGACAACATATATTTTTCTACCACGAATAGTGGCTATTTGAAAGAGATTTGACTATTATAAATAAGGCTGCTATGAACATAGTGGAGCATATGTCCTTGTTATATGTTGGAGCATGTTTTAAGTATATGCCCAGGAGTGGTATAGCTGGGTCCTCAGGTAATACTGTGTCCAATATTCTGAGGAACTGCCAGACTGCTTTGCAGAGTGGCTGTACCAGCTTGCAATCCCACCAACAATGGAGGAGTGTTCCTCTGTCTCCACATCCTTGTCAGCATTTGCTGTCACCTGAGTTTTTGATCTTAGCCATTCTGACTGCTGTGAGGTGGAATCTCAGGGTTATTTTGATTTGTATTTCCTGATGACTAAGTGTCTTAGTCAGGGTTTTTATTCCTGCACAAACATTATGATCAAGAAGCAAGTTGGGGAGGAAAGGGTTTATTGAGCTTACATTTCCACACTGCTGTTCATCACTAAAGGGAGTCAGGACTGGAACTCAAGCAGGTCAGGAAGCAGGAGCTGATGCAGAGGCCATGCGGGGATGTTACTTACTGGCTTGCTCAGCCTGCTCTCTTATAGAACCCAAGACTACCAGCCCAGAGATGGCACAACCCACAATGGCCCCTTCCCCCTTGATCACTAATTGAGAAAATGCGCCACAGCTGGATTTCATGGAGGCACTTCCCCGACTGAAGCTCCTTTCTCTGTGATAATTCCAGCCTGTGTCAAGTTGACACACAAAACCAGCCAGTACACTATGGATGTTGAATATTTCTTTAGGTGCTTCTTGGCCATTCATTATTCCTCAGCTGAGAATTCTTTGTTTAGGTCTGTACCCCCATTTTTAATAGTGTTATTAGGTTCTCTGGAGTCTAACTTCTTAAATTCTTTGTAAATATTGGATATTAGTCCTCTATCTAATGTAGGGTTGCTTTTTTGTTCTATTGACAGTGTCCTTCGCCCTACAGGTCCCATTTGTCTATTGTTGATTTTAGAGCATAAGCCATTGGTGTTCTGTTCAGGAAATTTTGCCTTGCGCCTGTGTGTTCGAGGCTCTTCCCCACTTTCTCTTCCATTAATTTCAGTGTATTTGGTTTTATGTGGAGGTCCTTGATCCACTTGGAAATGAGATGAAAAGAACCCAGATGTCCTTCAACAGAAGAATAGATACAGAAAATGTGATACAATTACACAATGGAATACTACTCAGCTATTAAAAACAATGAGTTCATTAAATTCTTAGGCAAATGGATGGAACTAGAAAATATCATCCTGAATGAGGTAACCCAGTCACAAAAGAACACACACAGTATGCACTCACTGATAAGTATATATTAGCTCAAAATCTTGGAATAGGCAAGATACAATTCACAAACCATTTGAAGCTCAAGAAGAAAGTCTAACGTATGGATGCTTCTGTCCTTAGAAGGGGGAACAAAATACTCACAGGAGGAAATACAGAGATGAAGTGTAGAGCAGAAACTGAAGGAAAGGCCATCCAGAAACTTCCCCACCTGGGGATTCACCCCATATACAGTCATCAAATCCAGACACTATTGTGGATGCCAAGAAGTGCTTGCTGGCATGAGCCTGATACAGCTGTCTCCTGAGAGGCTCTGCCAGAACCTGACTAATATGGAGACGGATGCTTGCAGCCAACCATTGGACTGAACACTGGGTTCCCAGTGGAGGAGTTAGATAAAGACCTGAAGGAGTTGAAGGGATTTGTAACCTCATAGGAAGAATAACAATATCAACCAACCAGACCCCCAGAGGTCCCAGGGACTAAATCACCAACCAAAGAGTACATGTGGAGGCCTTGTCAGGTATCAATGGGAGGAAAAGCCCTTGGTCCTGTGAAGACTTGATGTTCCAGTGTAGTGGGATGTGAGGGGAGGGATGCGGAAGTGTGTGGGTGGGTGGGGCAATGCTCTTAGAAGCAGGGGGAGGGGGATGGGAGAGGAGGTTTCTGGGAATGGGGAACCAGGTAAGGGGATGACATTTGAAATGTAAATAAAGAAAATATCCAATAAAAAAAAGAAAGAAAGATTTGAAGGGCTTCTGCTTTTAATACTTTTTTGTTTTTTTGTTTTTGAGACAGGGTTTCTCTGTATAGCCCTGGCTGTACTGGAACTCACTCTGTAGACCAGGCTGGCCTTGAACTCAGAAATCTGCTTGCCTCTGCCTCCCAAGTGCTTGGATTAAAGGCGTGCGCCACCACTGCCCGGCTTGCTTTTAATACTTAAGGTTACTGAAGGCACTTTTACTGCTCAACATTGAAAATCAGAGTGATGATGAGTTACAGCTGCCTCACATTTCTAAAGGATTCCTGCTCATGTTCCCTGGTTCAAATGGATACATGCTTGTTAGAGTGGGGAGGTGTCTGAGTGCCGTGGGACAGTGCATCTTTAAATAGTTATCAAGAAAGGCATGTGCTAAGTTAGTGAACACTTACTTACAGAAACTTCTAGAAAAGCCACACAAAGACAATTTGAGAGTTTCGTAAAGTGTGAAAAATGAGATCTCAAAATCACAGAAGTGTTACACATATCTGTTGAAAACTCTTTGCTGTTTCTATAATTTCTAGTATTCCATCTGCTCTCAAGCCATGACATCATTTCAGAACCAACATATGCCCCTCACTCCCACATTACCTCTCCTCAATTCTCTGCCATTTCATGAAGTCTCTGATAATATGTCTCTCAATTATAAATTGCCTCTTCAAGAAGTTGACCTCCATGTAAGCAAGAACAGTTAGGTAGAGAGAAGAAAGACATTCTGAGAGGTCTGGAGATACTGCATGCGGATCACATTTTAGAGGGAAATTAACTTGCTTCTGACATTCATAGTCATAGATACTAAAATCACTTTGAATATTAACTACAAGTAATCGTCATATATAGTTAGAAATAAGTTTAAACTGTAATCAAATACTCACTAAATAAGTTATCTTAAAAAATTAATTTCATGCGATAATGTTTCAACTAAAAATATAACACAAATTGCATTGATTTATGGCATTCTAACAAATGTAAAAGTATTATAAATATATTAAATATAGTTATATGAAAATATTTCAAAACTTAGTGTTTCTAGTAATGCTATTGTGAATCAATAAAATAATAAACTAAATGAAAAATAGATATAATAGTATCTTTCTTTCTGTAATTATAAATGGAAGAAATTACAGTTGGTAGTTCTTTGGAAGCACACAATTACTTTGTCTGCTTTTTAAGAACCATTGTGCCCAACCATTCTGCAATTATGGTTTGACAAATATATGGTTTTATGATAATTTTTAGCATTTACTTTATAAAAATATAGTATATATTGGAAATGTACAACTTCTGGTAGCATTAATTCAATTCAAATTTTAACTTATATTCTTTCTTCCTTCTATCTTTGTGCAATGGTGGTTGTAATGATTCATCAACATTTAATCCACTTTTATGTTTTTATTGTTCATGATTGTGAGATTTTTTAATGAGATCTTTATAAAATATAGATTTTATCCTTTATATTGTTTCAACTATGAATTATTATTTTTTTCCTGGCTAAATTTCTAGGAGAACATCATTGAAGTAAGTGGAATGAACCTGTATTGACCTGTAGTATATAACTTTAGAGGTATTTAGAATATATTTTCCACCTTTTCTGTTTCTGAGCACATGTTGCTTATTTTTGGTACGTCTAGCTATTAGGATTTAAGCAAATGAATGTTGCATGAGGTAAAGATGCATCTATCTTATGTATGAACATTTCTTTGCTGGGTTCATCTACTGTTTGTATTTCCATATTTATGAATTGTCTGTTCTCATATTCTGTCTATAATAGAATGAAATATACTGCTGTAGGGACAACATTTGCTTAGAAGACCTGGGTGTCATTTAATACATCCTGGCTGTGTGCCTTGAACAAATATCTTGGTTTCATTGATTCTCTTATTTTATTTGTAAGATAGAACTAATATTAACATTAAAGGGCTACATTGAAGGTTATAAGCATAGCTAACAGATTCTCAGAATGTGCTGAGTCATTTCTGATAGAAATAAATCCTCATTTCAATTTCATGACTACTGTGAGAACTATAATGAAGATTAATAAAAAAGATGGTCTGTATACACTACGAATGTAATTGTTAGTATTTGTATATATGTGCCTGTGTGATTGGCTTTTCTGTGGTTCTTTTGCATATTCACATAGTTGACAAATATGCAACATGGAAAGCAGTCTGGCGGTTCCTCAGAAAACTGGGCATGACACTCCCGGAGGATCCGGCTATACCACTCCTGGGCATATACCCAGAGGCTTTACCTGCATGCAATAAGGACACATGCTCCACTATGTTCATAGCAGCCTTATTTATAATAGCCAGTAGCTGGAAAGAACCCAGATGTCCCTCAACGGAGGAATGGATTCAGAAGATGTGGTATATCTACACAATGGAATACTACTCTGCAATTAAAAACAATGAATTCACGAAATTCCTAGGCAAATGGGTGGAACTGGAAAATATCATCCTTAGTGAGGTAACCCAATCACAAAAGAACACACATGGTATGCAGTCACTGATAAGGGGATATTGACCCAGAATCTCGGAATACCCTAGACACAATCCGCATATCAATAGATTTCTAAGAAGATGGAAGGAGAGACCCCTGGTCCTGGAAAGACTGGATGTAGGGGAACGCCAGGACAGAGTAAGGAGAGGGCGTTGAATGGAGAAAAGAGGGAGGGAAGGGGGCTTATGGGACTTTCGGGGAGGGAGGAAACGGGAAAGGGGAAGTGATTTGGAATGTAAATTAAAAAAATAAAATAAAATAAATAATAAAAAAAAAGAAATAAAAAGAATAAGATAAAGACATTTTGTTTTTCTAGAATTGACAGTCATGTAATGTGTTAACGCCCCCTAATAAAGACAGCCTTCCATAGTTCAATTTACAAAGTTTAAATGACATAACTTGCTAATTTCCCCACATTGGTCAATATTAGCAGTCTGATGAATTTCTCAGCATTGCTGTACACCAAGGCCACAAAAGGAGATGTCTTAGGAAAATTCAAGCAACAGTTTCATCGGATTTACAGAATGTCCTCTTTAACACAGCTTGTTAACTGTAATCAGTTGGAAGCTTAAAAATACGGGAGTTAAAATGACAGGCACTAATTAATTTTCCAATTAGTTAAGGACTGATTCAGCATGTCACTCTTAAACCGTGCTGCCATTTGAAGCACCCATCATTTATATTGACAGAAGTCGCTCTGTGTTTAACATTCCCATTAGGTCAGCAGCCTCACCCTTTCTCTGTCAGTCATCATAGCTAAGACCTAGTCTGTCCAAGGGAAGCTGTAAATGGTTGGTCAATGATCATGCATATATCCCTCTTTGAAAGGCAGGCAGTGGATATTATCAGCAATTTTGATCAAGCTCTAATTACCAAGGATTTTAAAAAGAGTAGCTTTCAAATATTCATGGAGCATTCTGGAGCAGAACACCTTTTAAGAGGAAAGATATTTACCTTTGGAAGTTTGGTTTTCAGAAGAAAGCTCAAATATTTGGAACAACATTTTTCTCTTGATAAATGGGTTATAAATAGGTTTTCTATTTTGGAGGATTATTATTTGAAGGCATATAATATGTGTAATTATTCTATTCAGTACCTCTTAGTATATGCTAGACACTCAACATAAATTCTGAATAAATAACAAATTATTAGTCATTTCTTTATATACAAAGCAAAAAGAATTAAAGAAAACTGTATGGTTATTGCTTACTATGGCAGCCTGTGCTATGGAGTACTGACCATATATAAACTTCTATCAGAATTAAAGGGGACAGCTTAATTTTTCTCTCATTTTCAGATTTAATAAAATATTAGTTAAACATCATACACATTACTTTAAGTATTGTTTTTATTTAAAAAAATTAAAATTTGCAGATTCTAATTTTATTTTGAAAAAAATGAAAAGTTCAAAGCCTGCATATCATACCTCTAAGATTAATGTCCCATATTACATCTATTTTGGGGAACCAAATGATAATGTTGCAATACTGCAGCATTGACTTTTAATTAACAGATGCATAAATGCCTAATCTCAGATATGTTACTGTTGACTCTTCAACATCATGAGATGTGAACATCCATGTTGCGACTTCTGTGGGCACCAGCCATGTACAGGCTACACATGCATGCACTCAGCCAAAATGATATGTATATATTCAAACAAATTAATTTAACTCACAAAGCATTGAGAGGTTTACACATATATTAGCAGATTAGTTTAAGAATAAAATCTAGAATAAGAGAAACATATGATATACATACGTGTTAAATATTCTCCAATTTAACTTCTCCCAAATGAAGTTTTTTTTATTACTGTGACATGTTAGATAATGCATAGGTTTTAAAGATGTAGATGTTATTTTGGTAATTTTAAGCATAAAACATGGAAGCATATTTCCAAATATAGCAGGTAATTTTTATCACAGTACATTTCAGTGTATTAATGGTAATTAATTATTAAACATTCAAAAAGCTTAAAAAGACTCAGATAAAAAGGTCAGTGTGTTGTTCTAGAATATATTATGACATCCAAAAATAACATAATTGATATAGACCATGGAAATAGGTAGGTTATATCTCTTCACCTCTCCCTCCTCTCCTCCAAATCCAGACCCCAATCTCATAGCATTTCTCTAGAACATTATGTGCTGAAGACTCCCCTGCCTTTCTGCTCCCATCTCCAGTGACTCAGATATTCTCTTCCAATTTTCCTCTCCTCCTGTCCCTTTGTCTTCCACCGTAACTCCAGAAGGTATTTCATGGGAACCTGAGAGCCAAGCCTTCCACAAAAGCAAGTTTCAGCAAAGATTCAGATCTCCATTTTTTCCCTCCTTCTCTCAAAATCAGTACACCAAACCCATTCTTAGCGCTAAAGTAGGCTACCTGCTGTGGCCTCTCCTCACTCTCTGACCCCATTTCCAGGGCCTAAATATATCATGTGTAACACTATGATTTCCTCTCTTCTGTTGACACCCTGACATCAGCCCATCCCCATTCTTAAATGTAAGCTCTAAAGACCTATAATATTGTGTACCCAGAAATCCCAGTGGCCAGACCTAGCAGAATCGAGAAGTATTTTCTATCAGGCAGTCCACAACCACCACACTCTCCTAAAAGTCAGAGAGGGAAATAGAAAGCAATGTAAAAATCGAAACAAAAACAAACAAATCCAAAACTAAAACAAAAACAGAACAAAATAAAAAGAAAAACAAAAACAAAAACCACCTGTCTTAGTCAGGGTTTCTATTCCTGCACAAACATCATGACCAAGAAGCAAGTTGGAGAGGAAAGTGTTTATTCAGCTTCCACTTCCACATTGCTGTTTATCATCAAAGAAAGTCAGGACTGGAACTCAGGAAGCAGGAGCTGATTCAGAGGCCATGGAGGGATGTTACTTACTGGCTTGCTTCCCCTGGCTAGCTCAGTTTTCTTTCTTATAGAACCCAGGACTACCAGCTCAGGGATGGCACCACCCACAGTGGTCCCTCCCCCCTTAATCACTAACTGAGAAAATGCCTTACAGCTGGATCTCATGGAGGCTTTTACTTAAGGGAGGGTCCTTTCTCTGTGATAACTCGAGCTTGTGTCAAGTTGACACACAAAGCCAGCCAGTACACCGCCTAACAAGAACAAGTCAAGATATCATCATCTAAAATTACAATTACTCCAAAACCTGATGCCAGCATAAAAGTCAGGACAACATGTTTCCACTAGAGCTTAGGAACCTTACTACAGTAGGCACTAAGAAGTTCGGTGTAGCTGAACCTTAAAAGAGCCTTTATAAATATGATAGAGGTACTTAAAGAAGAAATAAAGAAACCCTTTAAATATGTGAAACACCAACGTATAGTGGAAGGAAATGAATAAAACAGTTCAAGACCTGAATGTGGAAGAAGAATCAATACAGAAACCCAAACTAAAAGAAATATGGGAATAGAACATGTAGGAAGTCAACAGACACCTCAGAGGCAAGCCTCATCAGCAGAATCCAAGAGAAGAAAGTGAGAATCTCAGGTGCTAATGACAAAATAGAACATATGAATACTTCAGTTGTAGAAAATGTTAAATCTAAAATACTCTAGGTACAAAAATCTGAAAAAAATTAGACACTACGAAAAGGCAAAATCTACCAATGATAGAAACAGGGAAATAAAAGAAACATGGGTCCAGGGCTCAGAAAATTTTCACCAAAATTATAAGAAAATTTCCCTAACCTAAAGAAGGAGGTGCCTATGAAGGTACAAGAAATATTTAGAACACCATCAAGACTGGACTAAAAAAGAAATTCCACTAGGCACATAATGCTCAGAACACGAAATGTATAGAACAAAGGAGTACTAAAAGCCACAAGGGAACAAAAGACACAAGTAACATATGAAGGCAGACCAATCAGGATAAACATCTGGGCTGAAATAGAATTAAATGGAGAGAGAGAAAGTAGAGGGGGTTTAAGAAGTGAATATTGGGAGGACAGCTAAAATTAAGGACCATTTGAGAGATCATATAGAAACCAAATACAGTAGAAGCTTCTTAAATCATATACATCTATGAAGCAATGTAAATAACAGGGAAGAAAGAACCCCAAGTGGACATTTCTCATCACTGAAATGAAGCTTCAATACTGGGTGTCCTTTTATAGTACAATTTTGCATCTAGAATGGCTGTGGGTGAGGCCTTTACAAAGTCTTCTGGACATAGAGGAGAAATTTAACCTCTATCCAGAATATGGGGAAATGGAGCAATAAAACAAAAGCAATGGTAGATTCAGAATTTTTTTCTATTTAATATAATCTTAATACATAATCTTAATATAGAATCTTATAATATAATATAAGGCTTTAATATTCCTTAAACTTACGAGCAAAAAGTTGGAAACTACCTTGCTGGTGTTGGGCACAAACAGAATCTGGATTTTTCTCGACATTTCAAATACTGTCTGAGAAAACCACAGATTTTTATTTTGTCATTCTCCATTCCTTAGAATGTAAAGAAAAGAGTGGTTAATATATATGTTTTCCAGAGAAAAGAAAGTATCTACTAGCCAGCTAAGCACAATGGGTATAATAAAATCTGGAATTAGTGTGGTTTTCATCTGATACTGTACTGAAGAAAGGCTAGTGACGCATTTAATGAGTGGCCTCCAGCAATTCATTAAGCATGCTTCAACCTCCATTTTACTCTTTTCTAATCTAAAAGATTAAGAGGCATCTACTTCCCAGCAGTGTTGTGCTTAATTTCGTTTGATTCAGAAGCCTTTGGGCTTTTTCCACGATCAGCTGTGTTTGGCTTCAGAAAGTTTTGAACTGTCATTAGTGATGCAGAAGTGATGTCACAGAGTATCTTCTTTGTTAAAAATGCTGATTCCTGTAACTTCAATTTTCATGCTGTAATAGGCACGCTGAATATCTCTGGCATTGGAGATGTGTATCATTTGTATTGTGATATAGACTAGCCTGTGTAAGTCTCATGACTAATGTGGTTTTCTTCATTTGATTGAATTGCTATTCAGGGACAATGAAGGAGACATCAGCTCTTCAATTTCCCTTTGTCAAAGCCCTTGGGCATTACATGTGAAGAATAAATTCTCAAACACACTTGACCAGATATAGAGAATACGAGATGTGTTTGCTATTTTTGAACATAATTTTCATATAAGTTCAATATAATGGTTGAAGATGAGATGCTGTATATAATCAATATCTTCAAACAATGGAATATAAGCACAGTGTGGTTTAGATATGATTAGAGAAAATGAAAAGAGAAAGAGATAGGCACACTGATTTTAATTAGCAACAATCTGCAAAAAGAAAAAAAATCCCATAATAGTTTATATATTCATCTATTTCACAAACTGGAAATGTACTTTAAAGTAGATTATGTATAGATTATAATATTTTCCCAGAATTGTTTCATATTGTGAACTAATCCCTCCCTTAATCATATGTGGAGTCTACAACCCACAATGTGATAATGGGACCAGGAGCTGGGATCATTGACAGGTAATGGGAAGAGATTATCAGACTGCTCCCCCTAAATAGGATTAGTGACCTTGTAAGAGTAGACACCGAGCAACTAGTCCTGACTCTCTCCCAGTTCCTACAGGGCACAAGACCCATGGACCCAATGAAATGATAGGCAAGCAAGAAGTAAAAAAAATCAAACCTAACTTGACATCTAATTTAGAACTTCAAGTCTATAGCAAATAACTTTCTTATGGAAACTCAATTTCTATTGTAAGCATATTAGTTGTTTCGAGCCTAAACTTACAAAATAATTTTGTGAAATACCTTTGTGACTGATGCTATACTGAGGGATAAGGCATGTTTTGATAGGTATTATTAAGGTTCGAATTTTCCTATATTTACAACATTCCTTCATTGCTCACATTTGGTTGCTTAAGCTTAGCTCTTTTTCACTGCGATTTGATTTTATGACTGCAGTACATTATCTGGTACCCTGTTGGTAAAATAAATTTCAGTCACCTCTGTTACAGTACTCTCATTTTGATATATTATTTGAAAAGACCATTATTACATATTAACAGTTTCTTCTTGGTAAATTCCTAAAATTAACTTACGTGTAAGAATAAGGCAGAGAAGGATTCTGCTATGTAGAAACTGCAAAAGGAAGGTTTCCCCAGAGAGATTCATATTTCTTGAGGCATATGTACATGGTAACACACATAGACATTATTGTTGATGGATGATTTTGAACCTTTTCAAAACTACCTTTAAATTCATTTGATTTGCTTTTTGAACTTCTACAGTCCCTGATAATTTTGTTTGTTTGTTTTAGATACTTCTTTGTAACATTATTCTTAGACTATTTCTGCTTGTTTATTTTTATGGTAATATGTCTATACTGACTATCAAGAATAGTAAAAATATTTGTCTTTGGTCTGATTTATAACTACTTTATAAAGGATCTTTTTCATGAAATTTATATCAAACCAGATACAAAATTGTAAATGATCTGAACTTTATATTTGTCTTGGACAAAAACATGCTAATAATCATGAGATTTCCTCAGCAGATATCTCCAGATAACAATTCTACTATCTAAGCTTTGTAAATACAGATAGCTAGTGCATTTATATAGTGATATTATAATGAAATGAGGATCATTGTGCTGTAAGTGATAGAGAGTCTTTATTTTCTGTATAGGATGAGACAAATGTGCCTGAAGGATTTTGACCTAGTTGACACCCAGTAGATGAGCACTTACATAATAATGAATGAGTGAAAAATATTCAATGAGTCATGTGCAGAACAAGCATAAATACTATGGGCATCTTTCTCTGCATTGATCTAGTAATATGTTTTCATATCTGTCTCTTACTTCTTTGTGTGTTTTCTTTTCTCATGGTTTGGATTAGGACTCTTCTAAAAATATATGACATTCTAACTGTTCAACAATATTAAACATTCAAATGAACGAACTATATAAGGCCAGAGTCAGTTCTTTTCAAAACATTCCTCATTGCTTTGTATGATCACCAGAAAACGGATGTTCTTTTGCTGATCTGGAGTTTATAGGTGCTCACGGTAGCACCTAAAGCCATAGAAACATCAGTTTGGCCACGGATGCTGACTAATGGTTTGTTAAAACTTTGCAGTGAAGAAAAACTTTGCTAATATGATGTCTCCAAAAGGGACATACAAATGCTGACTCCCCTTGTTTTAATTTTAATTGGTCAGTTGTGTCCTATAAAATTTGGCATGAGAAATAATTTGCATTTCCACATTGCTCTGGATATAAGATTCTTAATCAAGCAAAATCTAAAGTGCTCATGTATGATTGAGTGTATCTCTCCTGTTTAGGACAATGATGTTCTCTCCATTGAAAGGTGTGTTTGATATGCTCTTTGGTAAACATGAACCAAAATGACCCCCTTGTCAATCAGACTGAGAAATTTACTGCTTTTCAAATAGTAAAGGGAGCGACAGGATTATCTGGGTCACAGGGAGCTTGAGCAGAGAAGAAAGGAGCCATCTGCTGTTTCTTGATATCTGATAAAAAAGATTTCTACTAGAAAAAGTAGAAATAACTAGGACCCAGTGTTTAAATATAGTCATCCTGTGATAAGATCTGGGAGAGGCCAGAGGCAAAGTTAGTAAGTAGACATTCTTACAAGGATATTAACTGGAAATGCTTGCAGTAGTATTAAAAGCCTTATGGGAAGAAAAAAAGAGTAATTAGTATTGAAAGCCTACTATAGCACTCAGTACTCTTTGGGATACACTAAATGACTAAGTACATTATAATATTTTCCTTTCAATACCCACAACTGTGATGGTCTTTAGAAGTGTAGACAAATGTATGTGAACAATGTAAGAGTAAGAACAAGAATGAGAAGTTATTGAATAGTTTTGAAAGAGTTAGTCAAAAATAATTCTTAAATTATGACCTACATTTGAACTGGTGTTGTGTTAAGATGCATTTCACAGGTGGATGAATACTGTTGGAGATCTTGAGATCAAGACAATAGCTTAACTTCCTTAGGATTATCTGGTTCTGAGATGAATAGTACTTAGACTTCACCTCTAGTTAAGGGTTTAGAGTCCAGAAGAGCATTTGGAGTTCACTGGGCCAGACTGGAGTAAAGCAGTTTCTTTGGTCTTTTGTTGGTGTCCTATCTGGGGTAAATAGACATTTTATTTTTTCACATCTCCTCAGGAAAAGTCATACAGCACATAAATGTGTAGAATACAGTTTTGGAGAACACACAGAAACAATATTTATTTTATTTTATTTTTTATTAGATATATTCTTTATTTACATTTCACATGTTGTCCCCTTTCCTGGTTCCCCCCTCCCCCAAAAATCCCATAAGCTATCTCCCCTTCCCCAGTCAATCCTCCCCCGCTTCCCTGTCCTGGTATTCTTCTACACTATGGCCTCAAGTCTTTCCAGGACCAAGGGCCTCTCCTCCCTTTGGTGTCTAACAAGACCATCTTCTGCTGCCTATGTGTCCGGAGCCATGGGTAATTCCATGTGTATTCTTTGGTTGATGGTTTTGTCCCTGGGAGCTCTGGGAGTACTGGGTGACTCGTTCCTCCTGTGGTGCTGCAAACCCCTTCAACCCCTTGGGTCCTTTCTCTAGCTCCCCCATTGAGGACCCTGTGCTCAGCTCAATGACTGGCTGAGAGTGTCCCCCTCTGTATTTGTCATGCACTAGGAAAGCCTCCCAGGTGATATCTATATCTGACTCTGGTCAGCCATCACTTGTGGGCATCCACAATAGTGTCTGGGTTTTTTAACTGTATACAGGATGGATCCCTGGGTGGGGTAGTCTCTGGATGGTCTTTCCCTCAGACTCTGCTCCACCTTTTGTCTCTGTATCTCCTTCTATGGGTATTTTCTGTGTTAAAGGAAAATTATCTGTACTGAGTAAAGTGCAAAGTCAGAAAGAGAAGTAAAAATGCTGTTGTATTTGCTCACATTGTGCACAGTGTGGTCAATGCGGTGACTAGACCCGTAAATGGGAAATTTAGAACAGTGTGGAGCGTAAGTGTCAAAAGTGAATTTAAAAAAAAATCCTGTAAGTGTTAGTGGTGGGAGTACGTATTCTATTCTACACATTTATGTGCTCAGGCTTTTCCTGAGGAGATGTGAAAAAAAATGTCTGTTTACCCCAGATAGGAGACCAAGGAAAGACCAAAGAAATTGCTTCAATCTAGTCTAGCTCAGTGAACCAGTTAGTTTTTCTGGGTTATGTACAGAGGCAAAAGAGGCTCAAATGCAGCTGTATCACTCCAAAAATCTCCCTAATATGGGTAACATTACAGAAAACTGCATCCTTAAGGACCCTATAGGACTTGCAGGCAACATGCCAAGCAGAGTGTTCTCTCCTTAGTAATTGCATGTTGCTTTTAGAATACTTGGCAAGGATCTTGTAATTTTGCAGCTTACTAAGCCTTCTAAATTGTTATTATTTTTAACTTCCTGAACCCTATGGGCCTTTCCACCTTCTTCTTGGAAGGAACATTGCAATTTAGAGGGAATGACTACACAAAAACATCTGTACTAAGAGTCTTCTGTTTACTTTGGTGGAACTGACATGGCTATCTGGGGCTCTGAAAACAGGTGCCATATATATAAAATGATCCAAGGCCTGTGTTATATTATTCCTGTATAAGTCAACAGGATTTTTTTTCAGTTTACTTGCAATTTTTTAGAAGCATTCTGCATTTCAGAATATGAAATGCAAAGACAAACTGTATATCCTTATGCCTTTTTTACTTATTTGAGTGTCCCAATTACTAGGACCACTGCTGATCAAATATGATTTCTATTATACTTTGCCTTTTCTTGCTGAGACCAAAATCTCTGTTATTTAGTTACTTCTTCCTGGTCCTATACTATCCATGAAGAAATTTCATTGGCCTCTTTTACATGCTTAACAAACTTTAAAATAGTGTCTCCCATACATCTCTGATATAACACATGCTAACAAACATGTTCTGCTTTACTCACTTTTCTCTCTACATGTTCTGACTAGTATTAAATAAGAAGTTACTGAAAATGAAAATAGGAAATGAGAAGTGACAAAATCAAGTATTTTCTTCCTGAAAGTGACATATAGGCAGTGATGAATATAAGAGATAAAATTTTTATTTAAAGCAGACACACATGTTACATCATATATATGCATAAAATTACTGTTTATACTAAATAAAGACATGTAACTTATCCCTGATTTAAAAAAATAACCTGTTCTTGAAGTATAATTATTTAGATGGAATTAATTCTAGTCTTCCTTTGTTCAGCTATAAACTACGAAAATACATTTTCAGTCATTAAGTACTAGAATACACATATTTTTATTGTATTGGAAGAAAGAATGCAAATCTCAAGTAGCCTTTCATGTTACTAAGCTATTTATGTTACCAGAGCTATTTAGCTGGCCAGTGCCGGCCTATATTTAAATAAACATACACGGAGTGCCTTTCTGAAGCTGAACCACCCAACTCTTTCATTTTTTTTCTCATTCTCAACTACCCTGTGGACCTCAGCAGGACTCCAGAACCAAGGGCCACACTGGTACTGCCATCCATGTGGAATTCTTTTTCCAATGATATTTGATTGGCTGATACTTAGAGCATATAAGTAAATCTTTTAAATATAACCTACCATTACTACGATTACAGAAAAATGAGGGTCCTGAGGACAGAGCTGTGTGTGTGTTGGACATCAAAGAGAACATTTGGTGATATTCTCTAAAGTCAGAAATGTTCATTTTGCTTCTTTGTGATGTGTTTCTTTTGTTAAATAAAAACTTTGGTATCTTTCACATTCATGACCTCTTATTTTCATTATTTGTTTTTACATGAATATATTATATGTTTATGCATTTATAATCCTACATATACTTTGCTCAGTCTGGTACTCACATGTGTTTTAAAGGGCTGAATATTTGGTGCTGGATAACTCCTTAGTGTGTCCTTCCCTGGGGAAGACTATTTCTCTAATTCTCAGCATTCCTTTTTGTCTATATTTCTTTATATAGGTTAAGGCCTCAGGGTCTTTTCCCCATTCATGTTAGTATACCTGTTGTTGTTCTTGTCCAGTTCCTGTTTAGACAGTTGTGTTGCTGAGACTTTATAGCATCTTACAACACTAGGAGGTGGTTTCAGAGCCAAATCTCTGATTCAATGGCTTGTACAATCTTTCTGTACCCCTGCCTCCCACAACGTTTCCTGATTCTTATGTGCAGGAGTTGTTTTGTAGATGTATTCACTGGTACTTGGCTCTACAAGTCTGCAATTGCGGTCTTCTGTGATAGTCTCCATCTGTGGCAAAGAGAAATTTTCTTGACGAAGGGTGAGACCTATACTTATCTGTAGGTATAAGCATATGTATTTAGAATTTAGTTAGAGATTCTGCTTGTCATGCTTGTGAGCTCTTCGCCAAGACTCACGGTTTCATTAGCACTGGATAAATATCTTGGTTTCTAGTCCTAAGCATATTTTCCTTTACTTTGAGGGTTTACTCAGTTTGATTAAAAATCCATTGGTTGTAAAGTAGGTATCCATGCTATTACTGCATGTGTTCATCATTGTTCTCATTCATAGGAACCATTGCTGTATAGAAGTATTAGTAGCTTTGCTCCTTTGAAACATTACATGGCATGTTCTGGCACCATGAAATCTAGTCTTCATCTGAGAGGCATTAAGTTAATTGCTATCTTAGGGTCATCTGGGCCCTATATTTGAAGGGCATGGTGTCTTATACAACAGAAGTTTATCATCCATCTATAGGGGATAACGAAGGGCAATATCAATATTTTATGATATTTTATGAGTCTGTTGGACAAATTCAAAAGAAGGTCTTCTCCTCACAGCACTCACTAGGTCAGATAGAGATTCTGCAGCAACACCCCACTTCCTGTTCAGCATCGTCCTTTCGAGCCTGGCTTGCATCAGTGTCTGAGTACCCCAAGGGAAGAAGTGAGGTACACAGAACAAGAGGAAGGTGTTACAGGTGGGTTTGGAAGAGGTTGGGTGGAGAGAAAGAGAGAGAATATGATGAAAATATAATGTGGCATACATGTATAAATCTCTCAAAGAATAAAAATATTATACAATAATACTCTGGAAATTGTCTTAGAAACAGAAATAGAAATAGATAGATAGATAGATAGATAGATAGATAGATAGATAGATAGAACAAGATACAAGATTAATGTGGGCAAGGTGTTGTAAACCTGTAATTTCTGCAATGCTGATTCAGGAATATCAGAATTTTCTGTTATGTAGTTCAACACTATCATATCCTGGAAGAGTTAAACAAGTTTAAATTAATGTACCATGAAGTCTTACAGAAAATTTAAATCATGGAGTATCATCAGTTTCAGGATGTGGAAAACAAGTTCTAGAAGTATAACATTTAAATTTCACAAATTAATAGCTTTGTCTTGTTTTAAGTACTTTATAAAATGAGCTATTATGTCTAATAAAGAATTAGATTTTGGAAGAAATTTGAAATAGGAAAAAGATTAACTCATGACAGCCTGACGTCATGAATTTATTAAAAAGTAAAAACCCAGAATATATTTCAAGACTCCAAATTAAAAAATTCAAATACACGTATATTTGGAGAATATAAAATCAAATCTGAAACAGCTGAAGATGGAAAGATATATCAGAATATCTATCCCTGAAAGTATATAATCCACCTAAAAGTTGGATATAAACCTACTTATAGCACAAGTTAATGTTTTAATGCTAAGCTTTTCACCAGAGATAAGCTGTTAGTTGAATTAAATTGATTTAGTAGAAGTGAAGGGAACATCTGGTTACATTGTTTCCTGCTTTCCTAGTGAATATACTAGTCACTAATTATCAAGTACACCATCCATTGTCTAATTTACATAGGAAAGCTAAAATTTTCTACAATATAATTTTCTCCTTTGTCTTCTATTTTGGGCAGAGAAATATGAAATGTAGTTTTATGATAATATATTCCACCCCTTTACTACTAAAATGACTATACCTACAGTCTTTAGAACAAATATACATAATAATATAGAACTGATATAATCAGATATTAGATATGGTACTTATATTCTGGCTGTTGTACATTTTGCATATATAAACTGACTTATTCTTCACAGCAAACCTGAGCTGGGTTATCAAGGGTGCTAAAAGCCAAGGAATATATTCATGTAGGAATGAAAGAGAGCAAAGAGGCTTGCAGAAGGTTAGTCATAGAGACAGGCATAATATCGCTTGGGTCTCAGGCAGCTTGTGTGTACCCTGCTCCCAAGAGCTGGGCAGATCTGCAGTAACCAGCACGCCAGTTCTGCTGTGGGACTTCTGCCTTGCAGAGGGACACCCCCCGCGTGCACTGGGCGGGAGCCTACCAGCTTCTCTTTGGCGACCTCTGTTCCTGGATCGACTGCACTGAGGAAACAGGTACCCAGGTCCCTCCCAATATAACATCGCTTGGGACACAGCCTGTTGGGCTTCCATCTGCGCCCAAGAGCGGGACAACGCTGCAGTCCTCTGGGCACCAGCTCTGCTGTGGGCCATCTCCCCTGCAGAGTGATCTGCCCCGAGAGAGTTCAGAGTGCACTCCGCCATCTTTGCTCCAGTATCAGGGCAGTTGGGACCTCCAGGCTCAGAGACAGTCAGGCATAATATGGCTTGGGTCTCAGGCAGTTTATGTGTACTCTGCTCCCAAGAGCTGGGCAGGTCTGCAGTAACCAACATGCCAGCTCTGCTGTGGGACTTCTGCCCTGCAGAGGGAACCCCCTCCCCCCCCCTGGGAGAGATCACACACCCCTGCACAGGGCGGGAGCCTACCAGCCTCCCTTTGGCGACCTCTGCTCCGGGAATCCACTACGCTGAGCCTGTGGATGTGCAGGGACTCCCCAATATAACATCACTTGGGGCAAGACACATTAGGTCTCCAAAGTCACTCAGGAGCAGGGCAGGCCCAAGAAATCGGTGCCAGGGGAATCCCGGTATTGGGGGGGTGGTGGTCAGAAATAGCTTTGCAGGCTCACAGGAGGTCCAACCAACAGCCAGAGACAGGAGGACCAACTAACACCAGAGGTAAGCAGATGGCAAAAGGCAAACATAGGAACGTTACTAACAGAAATCAAAGTAATATGGCACCATCCGAACCCAACTCTCCAACAGCAGCAAGTCCTGGACACCCCACCACACCCGAAAGACAAGATCTGGATTTAAAATCACTTCTCATGATGCTATTAGAGGATTTCAAGAAGGACACAAATAAATCTAATAAAGATTTACAGGAGATCATGAATCAACGGTTAGAAGCCCTTATAAAGAAACACAAAAATCACTTAGAGAAATGCAGGAGAAGATGAATCAACAGATGGAGGGCCACAAGGAGGCAACACAAAAATCGCGTAAAGAAATGAATCAACGGGTAGATGCACTTTCAAAGGAATCACAAAAATCGGATAAATGATACCCCTCATGATAGCCACAAACCATATAAAGTATCTTGGTTTGACTCTAACCAAACAAGTGAAAGATATGCATGACAAGAACTTCAAATCTCTGAAGAAAGAAATTGAAGAAGACCTCAGAAGATGGAAATATTTGCCATGCTCATGGATTGGCAGGATTAAATGTAGTAAAAATGACCATCTTGCCAAAAGCAGTATACAGAATCAATGCAATCCCCATCAAAATCCCAACTCAATTCTTCATAGAGTTAGAAAGAGCAATTCAAAAATTCATCTGGAATAACAGAAAACCCAGGATAGCTAAAACTATTCTCAAGAGTAAAAGAACTTCTGGGGGAATCAGTATCCCGGACCTCAAGTTGTACTACAGAGCAATAGTGTTAAAAACTGCATGGTATTGCTATAGTGACAGGCATGTAGATCAATGGAAGAGACTTGAAGACCCAGAAATGAATCCATACTCCTATGGTCAATTGATCTTTGACAAAGGAGCTAAAACCATCCAGTGGAAAAAAGATAACCTTTTCAACAAATGGTGCTGGCTCAACTGGAAGTCATCATGCAGAAGAATGCAAATTGACCCATTCTTTTCTCCTTGCACTAAGCTCAATTCCAAGTGGATCAAGGAACTCCACATAAAATCAGATGCACTGAAACTAATAGAAAGGAAACTAGGGAAGAACCTTGTACATATGGGCACAGGGGAGAATTTCCTGAATAGAACTCCAATAGCTTAATGCTCTAAGATCAAGAATTGACAAATGGGACCTCATTAAATTACAGAGTTTTTGCAAGGCAAAAGACACTGTCAAAAAGACAAAGTGGCAACCAACTAACTGGGAAATGATCTTTACCAACCCTACATCCGACAGAGGGCTAATATCCAATATGTACAAAGAACTCAAGAAGTTAAACTCCAGAGAGGCAAGTAACCCTATTAAAAAATGGGGTACAGAGCTAAACAAAGAGTTCTCACCTGAAGAATATCTAATGGCTGAGAAGCACCTAAAGAGATGTTCATCATCCTTAGTCATTAGGGAAATGCAAATCAAAACAACCCTGAGATTCCATCTCACACCAATCAGAATGGCTAAACCCAGAAGACTGCAGTTGTTGGGAAGGATGTGGAGAAAGAGGAACACTCCTCCACTGCTGGTGGGATTGCAAGCTGGTACAACCACTCTGGAAAGCAGTCTGGCGGTTCCTCAGAAAACTGGACATGACACTCCTGGAGGATCCGGCCATACCACTCCTGGGCATATACCCAGAGGCTTTCCCTGCATGCAATAAGGAGACATGCTCCACTATGTTCATAGCAGCCTTATTTATAATAGCCAGAAATTGGAAAGAACCCAGATGTCCCTCAACGGAGGAATGGATTCAGAAGATGTGGTATATTTACACAATGGAATACTACTCTGCAATTAAAAACAATGAATTCACGAAATTCCTAGGCAAATGGTCAGAACTTGAAAATATCATCCTTAGTGAGGTAACCCAATCACAAAAGATCACACATGGTATGCAGTCACTGATAAGGGGATATTGACCCAGAATCTCAGAATACCCTAGACACAATCAGCATATCAATAGATTTCTAAAAAGATGGAAGGAGAGACCCCTGGTCCTGGAAAGACTGGATGTAGGGGAACGCCAGGACAGAGAAGCGAGAGGGTTTGAATGCGGGAAAGAAGGAGGGA
Organism: Tokudaia tokunoshimensis; assembly: GCA_036184795.1. Lineage (NCBI taxonomy): Eukaryota > Metazoa > Chordata > Mammalia > Rodentia > Muridae > Tokudaia > Tokudaia tokunoshimensis. Next base: position 21,627,212 of record BTHU01000014.1, read on the forward strand.
AGGGGGCTTATTAGATTTCGGGGAGGGAGGAAACGGGAAAAGGGAAATGATTTTGAATGTAAATAAAAACACTTAGAAATTAAAATAAAATTTAAAAAAGAAGAAGAAGAGAAGAAGAAGAAGAAGAAGAAGAAGAAAAGAAGAAGAAGAAGAAAAAGAAGAAGAAGAAGAAGAAGAAGAAGAAGAAGAAGAAGAAGAAGAAGAAGAAGAAGAAGAAGAAGAAGAAGAAGAAGAAGAAGAAGAAGAAGTTTAGTCATAGGGATAGTTACGCTCTGGCCTCAGACCAACTATGTGTTTACCCAGCTTGAGTAAGGCTCTCATATCATCCCTTCATCAGAGAACTTAAAAGACACATTTACAATTACAGATTTGTTTGGCAGAACACATGTTAAAGGAAGATGGTATTTAGACTGATGCTGAAATAGCAGCTATGTTGATAGAGAAATCAGCACCATTGTACAGAAACTGCCTGTGTTTCACCTGGACAGTAAGACAGGTTTCTCTGGGTCAGCACACAGATGCCAATGTAGCTGTGATAATAGAGGGCAGGCTTCATGTGAAGCTGGCACTGAACCTGGCATTGTTGTAAGCACTATTCACACAGCACTGGTTTTGAAGTCCTGAATGATACACAATTGAGAGGTTTTTAGAGAGCAGCTGAGTTTATAAACTTTGGCTGGGTCACAGTTCCTAAAACTCCAAGGGACCATTATGTGAAACTGCAGAAGAGAAGCCTCATTTTCAATGGAGAAACCAGTGTATATATTGGAGATGTCAGGTTCATGGGTGCATGCCAAGAAGAGCAGCAGGTGTGGAGTGGAGCCAGCCTAACACAAGAGAGAAGCTGTGCACACAGGAGGTGACAGAATAAGAGTGGTAGAGCACCTTAGCATTTGGAGTTTAGCTGATTAAACCATGATCCTGACACTATAGGTGTTTCCATGCTCACCCCTGGTTAAATTGGTGTGATTACCTTTTCCCTTTTGCAATAGTAATGCTTACTCTGTGCTATTATATATTGGATACATATAACTTGCTTTTTCAGTTTATAGTCACAGTTTTAAAAGACTTTGAATACTTAAAACGTTAGAATTTTTAATGACTATGGGAACTTTTAGAGATGAGATGTATTTTACATTAGTTGATAAATACAAGACTTGTGGTAACAAGGGAAGAGAAATCACTGCTCAGTCATGTATCTGTGTATCAGGTTGATAAAAGATTTGAGTTGTGATGGTTAGTTTTAATTGTCAATTTGAAACAATCTAGAATCATCATGAAGGGAGTTCCAATGTAGGACTGGATAAGTTAGACTGGGCTATGATGGCTTTTTTTTTTTTAATTTAATTTTATTTTATTTTTTTAATTACATTCCAAATCACTTCCCCTTTCCCGTTTCCTCCCTCCCCGAAAGTCCCATAAGCCCCCTTCCCTCCCTCTTTTCTCCGTTCAACCCCCTCTCATTACTCTGTCCTGGCGTTCCCCTACATCCAGTCTTTCCAGGACCAGGGGTCTCTCCTTCCATCTTTTTAGAAATCTATTGATATGCTGATTGTGTCTAGGGTATTCTGAGATTCTGGGTCAATATCCCCTTATCAGTGACTTCATACCATGTGTGATGTGTTGTTGGCGAGGATGTGGAGAAAGAGGAACACTCCTCCACTGCTGGTGGAACTGCAGGCTGGTACAACCACTCTGGAAAGCAGTCTGGCGGCTCCTCAGAAAACTGGGCATGACACTTCCGGAGGATCCGGCTATACCACTCCTGGGCATATACCCAGAGACTTTACCTGCATGCAATAAGGACACATGCTCCACTATATTCATAGCAGCCTTATTTATAATAGCCAGAAGCTGGAAAGAACCCAGATGTCCCTCAACGGAGGAATGGATTCAGAAGATGTGGTATATTTACACAATGGAATACTACTCTGCAATTAAAAACAATGAATTCACGAAATTCCTAGGCAAATGGTCAGAACTTGAAAATATCATCCTTAGTGAGGTAACCCAATCACAAAAGATCACACATGGTATGAAGTCACTGATAAGGGGATATTGATGGCTTCTTTTAATTGGGTTAATTGAGAAGGAATGAGACACCCTGAATGGGAGCCACCTTTTCATGGGTTGGGACTTGGACTGAATAAATAGAATACTGGGTGGAGCAAAAGCAAGCATGAATGGATTAGAATGCATCTCTCTCTACTTTTTGCTTTAAATGACATGACGAGTTTCAAATTCTTGCTGCCTTGCTTCTCTGTTGTGGATGGACTATAATCTGGAATTGTGAGCTAAGACGAACCCTTTCTACACTAAGATTTATAATATGGGTAATTTATCACACAGAAAAAGAACTGTGGCACAAGTCTTCCTGGATAATCACAGGATAAATACTGAATGCTTGATACATTGGCTAAAGTAGTAATTAAGCTCATGTTGAATGATATCAACTTCCTAAGAAATGTCATTTTCTAGGAGTTGTTCAGACAATCCTAGGAACATTTAAGAGAACTGGCCTTTATGTTTGAAGAGATTCTACAAGGTGTTAATAAACATTTGTAAGATTTTAAAAAATATCTTTGGGAGCTTTATTTCTTTAGTTTTTTTTAACTGACACTTGAAAAGATATTTTTAAAAGCAAAAGAATCATTACATGTATATTTCAACAGTAGTTTTATTTTGGGGGGTGTAGCACAACCAGTGAGCCAATTCATCCTTGGCTTTATTTTCCTAAATTTGTGATGGAAGCTACAGGAAGATTTCTAATTATATTTTGTGCTTTTTAAACGTTTTGGCAGCTGATATATTTGTATGTCACCCTTGAGCAGGTACCATGATAAGCATTATATTAACCCAGTTTTAGTATCATGTACTGCAGAATTGAATGGTATTTTGCTTATTAATAAGAAAATTATCCATTTATCCATTCTAATAAGTCGTTAGCCAACATTTTTAGTTATCTTTTCTTTTCCCTGACAGAATTATGGTTCACTGAATGGATTTTTACATACAGTGTATGATATCATTAGAGGAATAAAGCTACGGAGCTCAGGTGATTTGACGAAAAAAAGCAGCTATCACATTTACAGAATACTTGTTGAATTTTTTTTTTGGAAGCAAGACTTTAAAGTGACTTTGCTCAAGTGGACCTCTGAGCTTCTTTCTCAATTACTTCAGAAATATAATGATGATAAGCAGTGGCCACACAAGTACATGACAACTCACATCTCAGTTTAATGTACATATTTAATTACTCAAAAACATCTAAAAATGAAATGTACCTTGCTATAGATATGTTAACTGACTGTAGTGGTTAATTGTAAGTTCTATATTGTAAGAAGTAGCTGTTGTGTTGTAAGTGATCAAAATGCTCATATCTTTAAGTGATTCGGTGCTGAAAACAGAAATAATTGGGTCAACACCAAGCAGGCAAATCTCAGTGCATATCTAGATAAACTTAATCATCACCTTTTACTGTGTACTTATAAGCACTGCTAATTGCCTCTCAGTGAAGGTCCACAGGCAAGGCTTCGCAAAATGAATCACATTTTGCTTATTCTACAGATTTCCTTGTCATCCTATCAACATTATTTGGGTATAAAAACTGTGAATAACAATAATTTTTTAATTATTTATTGGTAAAGTGTCCTTGTATAATTTACACAAAATTGTTTTTGTTTCAGCATTCTATAGATAAAGAAAATACAATAAAATGAATACAGTTTAAATGAATATTTTCTTATTCCTCAGGGTATTTTGTTGAATTTTTAAAAATTCAGAATAAGGCAAATTGGGACACTTAAAATCTCAGCTTAGAAGTATGTTTGTTTTTGTTTTTGTTTTTTTTTTGTTTTATTTTTATACATTAGAACAAAGTAATCCTGAGATGAGAATTGTCATTGCCACACATGGGCCTTTTCACCATAAGAAACTTATTATTGATACATATTAGTAAATCTTTTATTTTAACCTTTAAGACCTATACTTTGATGTGTTCTGACATTAGGAGTCCATTGTTAGTGACTATTCCCTAATTTTGCTTTTATTTTTAATGATTTAATTGTCCAATGTTCTCTAACTTTCACCACATTTGGTAGTTTCACTACCATCGTTCTATATCTGTAAATATGGCCACTGATCTAACTGTTGGTCAAGATCCTCCCATTTCTTTAATAATGCTATCTTTCTTCACCTTCAGACTCTCCTGCTTCTTTCATTACAAACTACTACTAAATGTTCTTCCTCTTTTGTGCTATAGTTGATTTTTTTTTCTTTTCTGATCTCCCAATCTTCACTTGTATTATCCTCGCATTTTACCTAGACTTTCTTGTCCTCCAACTTGAATAAAAATCTGTTTGCTTCACTAATTCCTAAGAACCTTCAGTAGCATTTGTTTGTAGCTAAATTAGTTTTCTCTTATAGAATTCTGCTTTAGAGTAGAGTCTTATGTTAAGAAGGTTCTAAAATCATGTTCAGTTCCAGTGTTTTGGGGTTGGGTGGTACACTGGTTATTTTATTCTTCATTGAGACCATCTATGTGGTAGAAATGACTACAAGAAGGAAGTGTACATAATGGTTCATGATTATATCGAGTTTAGCCCAATGTTGTGAGAGGTGTGTGGTGGACCAAAGAAGCTTAAATCCTGGCAGTCAGGAAATAGAGAGAGCTTGAATACAGGAAGGAGCCAAGGAAAAATATAGTGTTTGAGGACACATCCTAAGTGACTTATGTCCTTCACCTTATCTCTACCTCCTGTCTCTCATTATTTCTCAATAATGCTAGCCTATGAATCCCTAAAAACACTAATTCTTTCAAGATGTCAGAGCCCTTATCATTTCCCTGTCTCTAGAAATGCCACAATTCTACAGATGTGCAGTAATTTGTACTTTGCATATATGTGTACATACTCAATGTATATGCAGGTTTGTGTGTGTGTGTGTGTGTGTGTGTGCGTGTGTGTGTGCACAAGCAGAAATGTGTAGGTATGTATGTTGAAGTCAGGAGATCACTTAAGATGTTCCTCAGATCTTATCCATCTTTTAGCCATGTTATATTTTTTTTACTTGTTGGTTTGTTTGTTTACTTGTTTGCTTTCCTTTAGTGCCTGGTCCTTCATTGACACAGTGAGAACCAGGGATCCACCTGTTTCTGTTGACCTAGCATTGGAATTTCAAGCACATGGCACAATATCCAGCTTATTTTACTTTAGTTAAGCAATTAAATTAATTAGTTTGTGAGGATTGATTCACTTCAGATATTTGTAAATACAAGGCAAAGGCTTCATATATGTAGACTGAGAGATTGCTCTGGTTCCTGCTATACATTTCTTAATCAAAGTCAGTTGACAATAATATCAAATCTTACATATAGTATACTTTTTCTTCTATTCCTCACCTAAATTCGATTCTCTTGACTTTTTAAAAACACTTTTATTTTTCCTTCAAGCCAAAACATGTCATTCTACCCATTTCCTCCTTCATGAGGTAGTAAATTTCTTTTTCTCTTTTTGATGTGATTTCATTTTTTTTCATCTACTAATACCATTTCATTTCTTCTGTATGAGAATGGCTTCTAATTTGTGGATCTAGAATTAACCTAACTCCCTATTGACTTGGCGAGCTGCATTAAATATGTAAAAGGTAATATTAACTATTTCTTAGAGACAATCTAGCCAACTGAATTCATGTTCACCAGTATTCGTATCTCACCAGTCCATTTTAAATTCATGACACTTTTATCTCTAGATATAAAGAACTGACTTGTCAATATTACCGCTAACATTTCTCTGTGTCTACCACATGAGAGATTGCTGGGGGTTGATGTGATGATGCTTTATACTCAAATGTTAAATACCGACCTCCAAGATCTGGTTGCAGTTTGATGAGCATCATCTCACATAGACCAAATGATGTTTTATAAACTTAGCTCTCCAATCTTCTCCAACTGGTTAAATGAAAGTGGCTACTACCAATTACTAGGGAGAGAGGTAGGTAGGCAGGGTTACTGTTACCAGGATGGGGGTCAGAGGTAGTGACCTTGAGTCAGAGAAAAATAGGAAAAGGAGAAGAGGAGAAAGAAGATGGAGAGAGGAGGAGGCCACCATAAGAGGAGATAATGAGCATATGTATAGTCAGGAGAGGTGCGTCCAGAGGACAGGCTGATGAACCAAAAAGGCAGCCCAGGTGAGAATCAAATAGCAAGTAACTTGTGGGGTGCAGCTGGAAATTAGTCTAGTTCATAGAAAAATAGATTGGGGATTATTGCCAAGTAATTGTGCTAAGCTCATTAAAGTACATCACTAGAACTTGCTCTCCATTATTGAGGGGTTAGCCTGGGTTATATTAAGAAGTAATAGAGTTAAATCAATACATAATACAACAACAAGAGACAACACAGAATGTGACCCCTTTGTTCTCTCTGAGAAAATTTCATGGAGCAGCACTCTAGTGAATGTTTATACAAACATATTGCTTGTGTCTTCCTATTTTCTACTCAGATTGTTTTTGACAAGGACCATGGTATCCCAAATAATTATACTCTCATATATATATATATATATATATATATATATATATATGTTTACTATTGTACTTTTAGGACTTATTTCAATTATTTTATTATACCTAAGTATGCAGAAATCTCATTTCTTCTCAGTGTATACTTTCCAGTATCATTTGTCTATATTTCCCTGTTATTTTCGGTCAAATTGAACTGTTTTTAAATATCCCTTTACAAGGAATATGAAATCTAATCTCCTATGCCAATTCAAATTGATTTTTTAGCTTATTTGAATTTCTTTGGTATATAGGGCTACTGTTAATGAAGTAGCCATTTTTATATAACTGGAAATATTCATTTTCCCTCATATAACATTAATCTGAGGTTGATGAGTTTATTTCTCATTGATTTTTCATGTTTTCCATATCACCCAAAAGAGCATCTTTCAAATTTGGAATAAATTAACAATTATTTTCCATTTATACTGACAAGTTTTACATGGGCACACAAATTTCATAAAACAAAACATCCAGCCAATTTAATTAAAATGGGCAGTTTGGTTTAAAAGTTGTACACTAATATTTTGGAATTATGTCAAAAAAAGCAACTGAGTAATTACTGGACTGATTTCATTCTTAACATGGGCTTCACTGCCATTGACACAGAATAGGTGAGACTAAGTAAGGGTATTATCTGTCATATTAGTGGTTTGTGATGCTACGATGTTTATATGTACCATGGTGGCTTCAAGAAACAGGCCACTTTTATTGAATCACATCTAATACAGTTTGAAAATACACCAAAGCCCACATTCTAAAAGCATCTTGGAAGCAAGCTTGAATTTTCCTGCCAACATTCTGCTATCCCGTTTGTTATCAACATCTGTCCTTGTCTATCTTGTTAATATATTTGAAACGGATCAGGATGCAGCTCTGATGACAGCACTGAAATTGACTAATTAGAAATCATTTTTACTAAAATACAAATATTTTTATGTATCTACAGTGGCATTTTGTGTGGTAGGTATTTGGGAAGTATACTATTAATTTTTTTTCAATAAAATGATTTTTAAATTAACTTTTGTTTCCACCAATTATTATTTGTGTGACTCTGGTCCAGCTGATCACTTTCTTATGTTTTCTCCATGTATAAAATAAAGAACATTATTTTAAATTAGCTTGTTTAAATTGAAAAAAAATATATGGAAAAACATTAAAATTGAAGATTATCATGGAAAATTATATTCAATTTTATCAGAAATATTTTCCATGTAAATCTTCAATTTTATCAGAAAATGTTTATAATTCTACTTTCAATCGACTTAGGAATATTTTAATTCCTATCAATTTATCTATATAAATTTCTTCAATTTTATCAGAGATATTTTCCATGTAAATCTTCAATTTTATCAGAAAATGTTTTTACTTCTACTTTCAATCAGTTTAGGAATATTTTTATGCCTACTATCTTATCTGTATAATTTTTCATGAAATAGTCAGTTTTAACGTGTTTTTCTATATATTTCTTGAGTTTTATCAGGAATATTTTCCTTGTAGATTTTCAATTTTATCAGAAAATGTTTATAATTCCAATTTCAATCAACTTAGGAATATTTTTATGCCTACCATGTTATCTGTATAATTTTTCCATGAAATAGTCAATCTTAACGTGTTTTTCTATATATTTCTTCAATTTTATCAGAGATATTTTCCATGCATATTTATACAATGGAATACTACTCAGCAATTAAAAACAATGAATTTATGAAATTCTTAGGCAAATGGGGAACAGGGGGAGGGAAGAGGACTTATGGGACTTTTGGGGGCGGGGGAACTGGGAAAAGGGAAATCATTTGGAATGTAAATGAAGAATATAGAAAAAAATAAAATAATAATAATAATAATAATAATAATAAAAAGAAAAAAATTAGCTTGTTTAGTTTTGTGTAGGTAAACCTTATCAAATGGTTCTCAGAATAGCATATATAGATATCACTAAATAGAATTTGTATTATATTAGTTACATTGATTATATTAATTAATTATATTAATAATAGCTCTCATTTTTTGTTTATACCACACTGATACTTTCAATACTTGCCTGCTATTAAAATGAACATTTATTTTTTATTTTTATTCATGATACTAATAGTGATTTATTTATTTATTTATTTATTTATTTATTTATTTATTCTTTAATCTTATTTTACAGTACAGATTTTATCTCCCTCCCGGGCCACCGTCCAACTGTTCTGCATCCCACACCTCCTAACTACCTCCACCCCATCTCCATGTGGATGTCCCCACCTCACCCACATCCTGCCAGATCTCCCTACACCCTGGGGCCCCAAGTTAGGTGCATCTTCCCTCATTAAGTCCAGACTAGGCAGTCCTCTGCTGTAAATGTTTTTTTGGGGGGTGTCTCATATCAGCTGGTATATGGTGCCTGGTTGGTGGCTCAGTAACTGAGAGATCTTGGGGGTTCAGGTTAGTTGAGACTACTGATCTTCCTGTGGGGTCACTCTCTTCCTCAGCTTCTTCCAGGTTTCCCCTAATTCAACCACAGGGGTCCCCGGTTCTGTCTATTGGTTGGGTGTAAATATCTGCATGTGAGTCTTTCAGATGCTTGTTGGACCTTTTGGTGGGCAGTCATGATAGGCTCCTTTTTGTAAGCACACCATATTATCAGTAATAGTGTCAGGCCTTTGGGCCTCCCCTTGAGATGGATCCCAATTTGGGACTGTCATTGAGCCTTCTTTCCCTGAGGCTTGTCTCCATTTTTGACTCTACAGTTCTTTCAGACAGGAACAATCCTGGGTCAGAGTTTTTGACTGTGGGATGGCAATCCCATACCTCTACATGATGCCCTGTCTTTCTACTAGAGGTAGACTCTACAAGTCTCTCTTCCCACTGTAGAGCATTTCATCTAAGGTTGCTCACTTTGCATCCTGTGAGTCTCTCACCTCCCAGGTCTCTGGTACATTCTAGAGGGTCCTCCAACTCCTACCTCCCAAGGTCCCAGTTAACTGCAACTGTCAACCAGATTAGGGGTTTTGCCTTTAAAAATTCCCCTAATGGTCCCTCCCTTTGAATCCTGAGATTCTCTCACCTCCTAGGTCTCTGGTACTTTCTAGAGGGACTCCCCATCTCCTACCTACCAAGCTTGCATATTCCCATCCATTCTGTTGTCCCTCAGAGCTTTTCTCTGTCTCCTCCCCCCCCATACCTGATCATGTTTCTCTTCCTCCCTCCATCACCCCTCTCCCACCCATATCCCTCCCTCTGCCTCCTGTGATTGTTTTCTTCTCCATCCCAAATGGGATTGAATCATCCTCCACTTGTATCTTTCTGCCTATTAACCTTCTTGAGTTCTGTATATTGTATCCTCGGTATTCTGTATTTTTGGCTAATATTTACTTATTAGTGAGTACATTCCAGGCATGTGCTTTTGGGCCTGAGTTACCTCACTCAGGATGGTATTTTCTAGTTCCATCTATTTGTCTGAAAAACTCATGATGTCCTCATTCATAATAGCTAAATAGTATTTCATTGTGTAAAGCAACCACATTTTCTGCATCCATTCTTATGTTGTGGGACATCTGGGTTGTTTCCAGCTTCTAACTATCACAGATAAGGCCACTACGAACATAGTGGAATGCATGCTCCTGTGGTATTGTGGGGCTTCTTTTGCGTATATGCCCAAGAGTGGTATAGTTGAGTCTTCAGGTAGATCTATTTCCAAAATTTTGAGGGATGTCCAGATTGATTTCTACAGAGGTTGTACCAGTTTGCAATCCCACAAGCAATAGAAATGCCTAAAAGTGGGGAGAGGGAACTTGTAGGGTCCACCTCCAGTAGAAAGACAGGGTGCATCAAAAGACAGTCAAAAATTCTTACCCAGAATTGTTCCTGTCTAAAAGAACTGCAAGGACAAAAATGGAGAAGAGACTGAGGGAAACGTGTTTCAGTGACCAGCCCAACTTGGAATCTAGCTCAAGGGGAGGCTCCAAGGCCTGACACTATTATTGATGGTATGATGTCCATACAGACAGGAGCCTAGCATGGCTGTCCTCTGAGAGGCCCAACAAGTAGACAAGTGAGACAGAGGTAGATATTTACACCTGACCATTAGACTGAACTCAGGGACCCCTGTGGTTGAATTAGGGAATGGCTGGAAGAAGCTGAGAAGGCTGGTGATCCAATAAGATGATCAGGAGTCTCAACAATCTCAGACCCCTGAGATCTCTCAGACACTGGACCACCACCCAGGCAGCATACACAAGCTAGTCTGAGGCCCCAGACACATACAGTAGAGCACTGCCTGGTCCCACCTCAGTGGGAGAAGATGCTCCTAACTCACATTCCTAACTTTCACAGGACCTGAGGCCCCAGGGAGTCATGAGGCCTGGAGGTTGAGGGTGGCTGGGGAATATCATCTTGGACACATGGAGTAAGAGGAATGTGATGAGGAATTGTGGATGGGTAGACTGAGAGGCAGGCAAAAACTAGACTGTACAAAAATAAAAGTAATAAAACACAAAAATAAGAAACCAAAAAAACTCTCTGAAGATAGAAGTTAGGGCTTCTTTTTGAGAACTGGTTTTCTCTAATCAATTTCTGGTCATCTTAATAAAGACCCTCATATTTGGACTCTGGTTTTCTCTAGTGACACTTGGAATTTTTGCCTCACAATAGCTCTGAGAAATTCACAAGTGTAAAAGGAACATAGCACTTAGTTTTTGGAAAATAAACTTAAAATTTAACATAGTACTTTCAGTTTTTATGATTTTCCTCCACTTATGATAATTCAAGGTTATTTCATGGGATCTTCTACCTCATGATAGTTTAAATTATTAATTTGTAAATTATAAAAACTAAACATTATGAATTAAATTATGTTATTCTCATGTTTATATTTCATTGTTCCATGCCAATATTCACTCCTTTTCATACTTCTCTCATCATCTCTTACTCATGATGTCTTTGAGCATAAATGACACTCCTTTCTTTCCCTCCAGTATGTGATGCAAGAGTGTTTGTTCCTATGTGACAAGCACAGTATCTGAAGGTGTAGATGTGTTGCTCACATACAAGAAGAGCCATCTTTTCTCAAATGGAAGTGAGGACTACTAAGCTCGCTGGAGGAGACTGGGTTTGTTAATGCTTTCCTTGTTTTCCTCTCATTGTCTAGTATGACCGAGAGATTTCATTTCCACTTGCAAAGATGGGTGCAGAAATGGATATTTAACTCCTCTGCTTTCCAAACTAGAAGCTTATAGGTTTAAAATAAGTAAAAAGGAATAGCTTGCTTTTCTTTCTAGGAATCAAACAAGGAACTGACATAGTGATTGATGTGTAAACAAAGACACCTAAGAAAGACGTTCAAATTTCAAGATGAAGGTATAGTGTATTTGACAAAATAAGGAGAGATTTATAAAAGGCAGGAAGTATTTCCATACTTTGAAATTATCATTTCACAGTAAAAATATCATTTGTATAGGTTACAGTTCTCCTATAGGAATAAATTTATAGCAAGAATAGTTCTATCTCAAGACCCTGGGCATATACCCAAAAGATGTTCCACTATCCCACAAAGACACTTGCTCAACTATGTTCATTTCTGCTTTATTTATAATATCCAGAAACTGGAAACAACTTAAATATCATTCAAATGAATAATGGATAAAGAAAATGTGGTACATTTACCCAGTGGAATACTATTTAGCTATGAAAAACAAATACATCTATTGAGAATATCATTCAGAGTGAGGCAACCCACTGCCCAAAGGACATACATGGTATGTATTCACTTATAACTGGATATTAGCCATAAAATACCAAATGCACATGCTGCACTCCATTGATGCAAAGAGGGTGGACAGGCAGGAGGGCACATGGGGAATGGAATGATAGTGGAAGGCAGATGGAGGGAGGAAACAGAGTAGGAATAGGAGAGGGTCTCGGGAGGAGAGTTGGTGTTTGGGGGTCAGGTGTGGGGAAGGACAGAAGGGATGGCCAAGAGAATGAATAGAAATCTTCTACCACCAGGGGGGTGGTGAGCAGGTAAGGGGTAACACCAAGAAGAGCCAGAAACCAGAGTTAGGGGAGGTGCCCTTAGCTGTGACTCACAGCATTGGGAATACGGAGCCTGGGTAGGCTACCTCCTATGATTGGGCAGGAATCCTGGTGGTGTGATAGAGACACCAACCCACCTGCAAAACTTTTGACCCAAAATTTATCTTGTCTACAAGAAATGCAGGGGTTGGGGATAGAGCAGAGACTTAGGGAATGGACAACAAATAACTGGCCAAACTTGCAATCCATCCTATTTTCAAGCACCAATCTCTGACATTGTTAATGGTACTCTGTTAAGCTTGCACACAAGAATCTAGCATAGCTCTGAGAGGCCACACCCACCAACATACTCAGACAGAGGCATACACCCACAGCCAAACAGCAGGTGGAGTTTGATAACTTTTATGGAAGAATAGAAGGAAGATTTGCAAAATCAACTAATCTGAACCCTTGGTGCTCTCAGAGACTTAACCATCAGTCAAGGAATATATACATGTTGGACCTAGTCCTCCCTGAATATATGTAACTTCTTGGTCTTCATATGGGTCCCAAACAACTGGAGCAGGGGCTATCTGAAAAGCTGTTGCCTGTACGTGAGATCTGTTTTTCTAGCTGGGCTGCCTTGTCTGGCCTCAGTGGGAGAGAAAGTGTCTAGCCTTGCAGAGACTTGATGTGGCAGAGTAGGGGAATATACAGGGGGCCTCCCAACTGCTCAGAGGAGAAGGTGAGGGGTGATGGGGGAATGATTGTTGGAGGCAGTGACTGGGAGGAGGACAGTGATTGGGATGTAAAATAAATAAGTAAAGAAAAAAGTAAATAATAATAATAAACAAATAGTTATTGCAGATGTAATAGATTTTCTCATAAAACGAGTTTCTTTTTTCTTTTTGAGACAAGGTGCATAGCCCTGGCTATCCTAAAACTCATGATGTTGCCCAGGTTAACCTCAATCTTACTAATATCTTTCTATTTCTTTTGGACGAGAATTTTGATGATTGAACTTCCATCATAAAAACTTGAAATGTGTCTGCTAGAGATAGTATAGAAGAAATTCTTATATTAGTGCTAGGAAAAATACTCTAAATCTAATTGTTTTTTTGACATACTTAGAACATGATTCTAACATCCCCAATATTTTCCCTACTTGTTTCAATGTCACTTGTAGACTCTGGAAATAATTTTTAATCTGTAAAGTTTACATTAGGCAAAATTCAAAATGACTATTGGCAGGCCTTTTCATTTGACTAGCAAAGGAATGGATTGTAATATTTATTAATTTAATCAACTAAGAATTTAATAAACCATGATTTGCATAAAATCATCTTGTAAAGAAACAGATTTGCACATAGGTAAGGTGACACAGTAGAAATATCCTTTCCTTTGCAATGCTTATGTTATGATTTGGATACTGGATGCACTTCAAACTTACACTATTACTTTCATAACTCATGAAATTCAGTTTGCAATAACAATCATCTTCTCAAATTGGCCATTACCAAAGTTAATGACCTGTTTATTAGGACATCAACCTTGGCTTTGCCTCAGTCTCTTAATTAACACATCTGTCATTTACTAGTGGTGGCTAAGAATTTCCATGGAAAGGACAGCTCCAATAATGATGGTGACATTAAGGTACCATGTCGGTATATTTGGATGGATCATCAAATTTGTACTGGCCTAGCACAAATAGGAGACTGTAAAAGTGTAAGTGGTTTTGGCAACCCAAAATGGTGAAATCTAAACAGCAATCAGAATGACATTAGCCTCCTTTGTGGAACATTTGCAGTGGAAAATATTTATTATCACATAAAGAGAGTAATCCAACAGACAAGTAGCTGTACCTTTACATGCAGACATCTATTCCTCTACAGTAGTAAACAAGCCCGCCCAACATATAAACTCAAGATACACAAATATTTGGCTGTCTGTCTATTCATTTAGCCATTTAACAAATACCACCCTTTTAAATCTATATAGATGATATTAGTGTGTTATTAGCATGTTGATTATTCCAGTTGGACATCTGTAAAAAAGCACAGACATTGAATCATTAATATTTCTAAGACAAAGAAATGGTTACATTTACTTTTTCTAAAGTAAGGACTAAAAGAGTTGAAGGGGTTTGCAACCACATAGGAAGAACTACAATATCAATAAATCAGACCCCCCCCCCCAGAATTCCCAGGGACTAAACCACCAACCAAGGAGCACACATGGAGGGACCATGGCTCTAGCCGCATATGTAACAAAGGATGGCCTTGTTTGGCATCAATGGGAGAAAAGGCCCTCAGACTGTAAAGGCTCGATGCCCCAGTATAGGGAAACGCTATGGTGGGGAGGCCGGGGTGGGTGGGTGGTGAGCACCCTCATAGAAGTAGGGGGAGGAGGAATGGTACAGGGGGTTTCAGGGGAAAGATCAGGAAAGGGAAGAACATTTGAAATGTAAATAAAGAAAATACACACACACACACAAAGATGCTGATAGATACTAATTCGATTGTATTTGTTTGAATATTAGGCAAATTATAACTGACATAAAATAAAATAATAAACAACAAAGCAGAAGTTGTTATAGTTTTTATTTTGTTTTGGTAGGGTTATATCCTTACACAAAGAATTATAGGCAATAATTTTCATTTTTGAATATGCCAATAAATGAATAATAAATAATCAAAATTATGTAAATGCCTAATATAATATTGATATCAAGAGACAAATGTTTAGTTTTAGCTAAATTTCCTGTTTCAGACAATCATGAAGAAAACACAGAGTTGGGGTTGGAAAGATGGCTCAGCGGTTAAGAGCACTGACTGCTCTTGCAGAGGTCCTGAGTTCAATTCCCAGCAACCACATGGTGGTTCATAACCATCTGTAATGTGATCTATTGCCTTCTTCTGGTTTGTCTGAAGATAGTGACGGTGTACTCACATACAAAAAATAAATTAATCTTTATAAAAAAGAAGACACAGAGATTTTGTGGCTTGTCATGTCATTTCAGGGACAAGTACATTTCTTCATTCTTCAGGATGCATTTTTTCATTATCATGGAAAGTCTGGAAGATGAGGTGGTTTTGCCAGTCTGTGTGTACTTCATGAACTGCTGATCCCTTGGTTATTGTGAAGATTAGTTTATGAGATTATCTTATTTGTCCACAAAAAGAAGAAAAGTTTAAGAAGGGGACTGTGAAACAGAAATTACTCCAGCCCATCTGTTCAAGGTGTGAGCCGGACCTTTCTTTCTAACCTCAATTTCTTATACATCCTTCACTCAAGCAATCTTCTGACAGCTCCAAGAAATGCTGGTCACAGGACTGTATCCAAAGGCTTCACTATTTTAATATTTACGATGCTACTCTCTACTTCATTAAGCTCTCCATTCAAATGTCAACTCTTCTGGGCTTTTCATCACAGAATTAATTACTATAGAATATTAACATAGTTTTTTCCCATTTAGTTTATTGTCTTTTTGTCAGCTGAGGATATAGGTTCCTTAAAGCAAGGCTTTTGACTCCTAGGCCTTGCAATATCTCCTCAGTACCTCAAATAAACTTTAATACAGAGATTATTACACACAAAGATTCAAAAATATTTGAACATAAGTCCTTATGGGGCTATAAGATCTTTGAAGAGAACATGAATATATTGCAGTCAAAGCCAAATATTAATTTTATAAAACTTGTAATAATATATTTTATGAAAAAAATCTATTTTCAATATTAAACTAGCATCTGTATGGCCGTCACCAAAACCAATTTTTTATAGCGAGAACTTTTTAAAGTAAAATAGGACCTATTTTCTTCTAATAGTACCTATGGAACAACTATTTTGTTTTCAAAATGAAATCATTGATAAGTTTAAGTGGAATATGTGATGTCTAAACCATTTCATTGACAAATACTTATGACACTGAATCTTTCTTCCTCTTGGGAATACCTCTAGCAAATACGAACAAAGGATGATGATTAAAATTACATAGATTCAAGACAAACCATGAAAACAAACAAGCTAACAAAGAATCTTAAAGATCTCATAAAATTAGGGTGATCCTTCCAAGTTCTTTCTTTTACTTTTATTTTGAGACATCTGTAATTTTACAGAACAATATTATCCTAGTATGAGTTGTTGAATATGTTTGGAGAAGTCCATTGGGCTCAAAGTTCTAAATCAAAGCCTCATTCGGAACTTGTAATGATTATCCAGTTTCAAATAATCAAAGGATTGTTTGGCCTTTGAAGTTTTTTCACTTAGTAAAACTATATACTCTGCTTTCTCATGGGAGACCCTGTTGTATGTACGGATAGTCCAATGCAATGCTTAGTACTCCTTTGTGACAGTAAAGTGTCCTTGTAACACTAAACTATAGGACAATCTATTTTTTCATACCATTTTATTTTTGAGAATGATAGGCACTGATCTTTAGGTATGGTGAAGCTCCCATTTCCAATAAGGTTTGATTTTAAAGAGAAGTTGCACTTTTAATAAATGAGAGAACACAGCAGACATTGATTGTTGCCTTGACCTCATTATGTTGATAAGGGCATTTCTGAATATTGTCTAAGTTAAGGTAATAAACACCCCAGGTAGAAGGTTAATGACACATTTAGCATCAGTGGGGTGCCAGACAGTTTTTCAGAGAAAAACCAGTTCAAGCTGGTAAACCTTCTGTCCTTTCCTTGTAGAACAAAAACTCATCATGTTTCTACAAACGGAATATAATTCAATGAACCAAACAGCATGCTGAGAATTCAGCAATTGGCTGACTACAATGTTTTTGCCAAAGAATAACAAACTTAAAATGTTGTCAACTCATTTTGAGGCATCAATTTTCTATAATCTTTGAACCTCCTGCTATGATTCCACTAAGCTACATCTCACTGCTGGCTAACACCAAAGACAGCATCATGACACATTTATGAACTGAGTCATCTCCCACATTCATCCTGCTAATGAGCAAAACTATTCATCATTTTTAAGCCTGATTATCAGTCCTTTATTAATGAAAGCAGCAAATACTAATTCCTTTAAGCTTCTTTCTTACAAAATCATCCTTTGTGACTAACAGCGTCTACAGGCTAAAAATACATTAAATATTCAAAATTGGCAAGAGTTAATAAAAATTTCTCAGTGATTCTATTAAATTTCTAATCCTGACATCAGGAAATACAGCCCAATTACTAATCAGAATTTTCATAGTTAAAAATCACATTAATAATCATTAGCTTTCTTATGCATAGGTTTTTAATTAATTAGTCAAAATACCATAAAGTATTCACTGAAAGTGACAAATTACAAATTGAAATTAAATGCTTTGGCATCATGACAGAGAGGACAAGTATAGTGGGCCCAAGATCTATTTAATAGAGGAGTCAAAGACAGTGACCCTAGGCCCTTCACTTTCCCTTGTTCCTAAGAACTACAGGTCAAAAATACAAAATACAGGGTGAACATGTACTTTTACTGAGAATGTAGAGAATCCCTTTTCTTGTCTCTACTCTTTCAACAATATATCACAAGTCTTATGTATACAGCCATCCACATTATAGTAGGCACCATAAGTAGTCTCTATTGGGTTTTATACTATTCATATAGATTAAATCAGAAATATGTGTAATTTTTCTTGAGGCACTTGAGCATCCATAGATTTTGTTATTTGTAGGTGTTGAGTCCTCAAAGCAACTCTCCATGAGGTCAGAGGCAACGTATACACTTTCAAAGGGAAGACCTCAACGTCTCATCAGTCAGGTCTAGTTAATATTGTCAATAAAGAGAAAGGACAAAGGGTAAGAACGGCGGGAGTTAGGAAATGTACAAGGGAGAAAGCATGCCCTGCCTTGTAATTTAGATGTTCAGTTCAGTAGTGGTGATACCTAGGTGATATTTAGCTGACATTAATGTTTGGATTTCTGTAACAGCAGAGTATGGTGAACTTAATGCTTTATATTGCTTTTGAGTGCTGGGGAGCTCTTTATACTAGAGGGTAGTTTGATAGAAAGGTTTGTGAAGAAATCTATAAAGTTTGAGTATCAAAAATAATTCTGGTTCTTAGCATGCATTCTGTAAAGTCACTGTTTGATTCTTAAGTATACTACTGAGACAATGTAAAGGAAATCTTCAGAATTATTGTGAATAACATAGAAGGTATTCTTGAAGAAACTTAGGAACATCTTGAATGACAAATCCAAATCTGAGAACATGGCTGTGATTAAACTAGAGTAAGGAGAGTATTTTGGGAGTTTCAGAGTATAAAAGTTAAACTGAATCAGTTTTTGGTGGGAGCATATGGATGCATAAGACATTGTACTTAAAATATGAACAACCTAATTAATTTGTTACAAGAGCTATTAGCAATATTAGAGTCTTAAAAAGAGAATTTTTTGTTGGTAATTACAAATTGAAGAGTTGGGTAATAAGTACTGTTTAATGTCATTTATACTTCCAGTATTTGAATCATATCTTATTTGTGACAATGCCATTTTTGTGAGCATCCATCATAATACCCAGTATTCTGGACATATTAATTTACATGTACATTTTTTATTACAGAAGGAAATTTTCACCAGGACTAATAAACTTAAATGAAAGTATCTTGATTAATAAGATGGGCTAAACTTAATAATCATCTTTACATCACATCTTTTTAGTTATTGTAGGGATGATCTTTTGTGTACCAGGTGGAAGAGTCATTTTTCAATAAAAATCTGATGGCCAATAAGGTGAGTCAGGATTAGCATGTGTGACATGTGGCAGAGAGGGTCATAGAGATAAAGCAGGAAGATTCACCAGCTGGAGTTGGAGGAAGTTGGATATATGAAACTGAAGATAGTTAACTAGCCACTTTGTAGATATAGAATAGTATAAACTTGTTAAATAAATTACAAGCTAATGGTAATGAGCCTAGCTTGTGGCACAAGCATTTATTAATAAATAGGAAGCCTCCAAGTCATTACTCAGGAACTAGGGCACGGGGGGAAAAGCTCATGGTTACAAGTTATAATCAGAAAGATGAGGAGAAATGATGGAAGAAATATTATCAATCACTGGAAAGGTTTTAGAATTGATTATGGAGAAAAATCTGGGTGACTCCCAGTGTTACACCTTTCCATTCTCCAATTCAATAAGGACCAATTATAAATCCTGAGTAGTGTCATGACATCTTTACTGAAAGACCAGAGCTCAGGAAAGAGAGTGACATTTAGAATGTAGAAAAGTGAGCAAATGACTTCACCTTAGAGGCTAAGAAAGAGTTCATAGCTTTCCTAGCACCTGAATTTAGTCCAATGAGTTCCAGGTCAGACAACAAACTTACACATTTAAACACACTAAATGTTGAGATATATGTATCTATAATATTAGCACTAAGGAAATAGAGACAAAAATAATGAGTTCAAGGCCATCTTAGTCTAAAAAGCAAGATTTTGTCTCAATTCAAATGCACAAGAAAAAAATTTCTTCATTGTGGCTATGGCAATGACAGAAAGCTAACATTATTTCTTATAACAAGGAACATACAGTGATCCTCTACCTTCAAATGTTTGTACTCAGTTAATTTTTCCAGACTTTAACTATGCTCATGCTCGAACATGTGAGTGTTTTAAGGTGCATGGTTCAGGGACTAAAAATGTCTAAGTCCTAGAATCTTAAGTTGTCTATCAATTATCTGCCTAATAGAAATGTAGATGTACATAGAAGGTAATAAAGGGGAATCTGAATAGAAAGCTTGAATAACTATTGAACTATTTTTACCCATATTTTTTTTCTGAGAAGAAAACATTTTTTTTTAAAAAAGAGATTTTTGTAATTTTCTCATTTAAATGGATATGTTCAGTAACCAAAAAACCACACTTCTGGCTGCTAGGGTAGTTTAGTGGGAACAAGCACCTACTACCATCACTAAGGACCTTAGTCTGATCTATTGCAAAAAGAGAACCAACTCTTCTAAGTTGTCCTCTAACCTCTGCATGAACTCCATGGAAGTTATTCTCAACTTTGAGAAGAAGCTATGACAGTGAAAACAAACTCCTTAAATGAGATCGCTAACTCAAAAAGTTATATAGTCATGTAAAGACTTACAAATAGTTTTGTATGTTTCTGTTCTAAACTTCACGTCAGACTTTACTGAGGGATAAGGTTATGTTGGAAGACCTCCGATCAAAACCTTGCTTCAAGGAGTTTATGTTCTCTGCTGACCAAGAGTCAGTAGGTGCAAGAAACAACAAAACCTGTAAGATAATACTATACAGTAATTAATTCTGTGGTGAAAACTCTACAAGTGTTGATATTTGAATAAAAGGCTTAGTGAAGCAGAGAGGAGTATTATAAATATCAGGTTGTGGTGCCTCTGGATATAGAAATATTTCTAGCATTTTTCTTCTCTTCTAGCTTCCAGAAGGCTGCTAGGACATATGAAAGTGTAATAAAATAGGGTCAGAAAGAAAGAAGGGAATCAAGCCCTGTGTGGGTGGGCTGTATCAACTTCTGTTTTAGGACACCATTTTAATGTTTCTCAGCTAACAGTATGATATTATGAACTAGTTTTCTTCCCAAGCTCCAAGAAAGAACCTGGGATTCCCTTCAATCTCTGTGGCACTCACCCAAGTAAACACACACACACACACACACACACACACACACACACGTACACAAACACACATATTCACATATGTACACACACATACACACACAAATGGAAGGAAAGTGTAAAGGAAAATAAAATGTCAAAACAAATAATTTACTCTTATTATGATGGTTATTTTAATCGAAAATCAAGTTAATTAGAAATATTAGAGAATTATTTACATACTACCTCTATTCTATTTTATGTATCACGCACAATGAAGATGAACACAGAGAAGGTTTATAGTGAGTTAATATCTGTTTTTGTGACAAGCTTTACACTGCACATGAAATATCTTGATTATTTTCTGAAGGGAAGTTGCAATGTTTTCTATGTTGCTGTAATTCTGTAAAACATCATAATGCAAAAATAAGGTTTTAGGTGGTCATAATTCTGAAAATGCTTTTTCTTAAAACTCTACCATGCTTATAAAAAGAAAGGAAAGCAAATATTTCTTAGAGTGACTCCCAGCACATGGTCACAAGGTTCTAAAACAATCAATCTCTCTCTCTCTCTCTCTCTCTCTCTCTCTCTCTCTCTCTCACACACACACACACACACACACATACACACTATTTCCCTCCCTCCCTTCTTTCTTTCCATCTTCTTTCTTTCTTTCCTTTTTTTTTTTTTGCTTTCTTCTCCCTAAAACAAATGGTGGAAAGCCCCACATTTAGAAGGTAGTTCTTGGAACAAGAAGCTGTCAGTATATGTGATATAGTATATCTTGTGGCTGGAAACCCAGTCAGCTTTCAATTGTGCCTTTCATATTCTTTAGTTCCAGCAAAATATCACATGAGTAAGGCCACCAAGTTCAACGCTTGGGCACATCCAGTTATGGATCCAGTTATGGGCTCAAATCATCTAGTTTAGTGTTGTGAAACTAGTGGCTGCTTAATGCACACTGAGTTACAAAAACAAGTGAATTGTAAAAAAAAATGTAAAAGAAATTGAGAATTATTACAGGAATCTATAAATGCCCCTGTGTGTGCCTTGATGTGATTGGTTTTCATTTTACCAGTTTTAATTTATCATGTTGTTGTGCTTACGTGGAAACACTAATTGTCTACAATACTGCTTGTGTTTTCTGCTGACTTAAATATAACCGTTTATAAAGTGAGGTAGTGTTCTTATACTACAATGTCTCTCATCTCAGAAATCTATTTACTAATCTGGTCCTCTATCTATACTTTTGTAGTATAAATATAATTATCAGTGGCAGAGGAAATTTGGGCTTAATATTCAGGGAAGACTAAATAATCTTTCCTTTTATCTTCAGGTTTACCTTCTTTCTTCCTTTCTTCCTTCTTCCTTACTCACTCCTTTCCTTTGAGTTGATTATAAACACTAACAAAGTTCTTACAGTTTAATTGATTTTTCAGAAATAACTTGAAGTACAACCAATCACTTCAAAGATTCTCATGTTTTAACCTATGTTTATCTATTTCTTGAATCACTTGGGTCTTGATTTATGCATATCAGTAGATAACAAATCCAAAATAAAACCTTGCTCTTAAAAAAGATATAATTACTAAAACAATGCAGAGTTAGAATATAATTCTTTCCTCCCAATGCCAAGAACCATTCCTGAAATCTCTTGTGTGTTTTTGAAGCAGATTTATTTTTTTATCTCCTATCATAATGACTATTCCATGATGCAATATCTTTAAAAATGTCTTAAAATATCCACCAAAAGAACAGAATAAATTATAAACTTATAATTACCTTATAAAATTATAGATGTATTAAGCATTTGAATTATTTCTTTAGTTTTAGATTACTATACAACCACTTATGATTAAATTAATTATAAAAAGTTTAAGTTTCCCTTTAAAATTTTATCCTCATGTGAAATGCTGATGATTAGAGGTCTGAAAATGTTTTTCCTTTTTGCAATATACTTGAGTTTTTTAAATTCCACCTCAACAAGTTTAGCTTTTGTGATTATATAATAAGATTTGTTTTGTATAGTTGTTCATAAATGTCATAGTTAGAGTTTTACTGCTGAGAACAGACAATGTGACCAAGGCAACTCTTATGAGGACACCATTTAATTGGGGCTGTCTTATAGGTTCATAGGTTCAGTCCATATCATTAAGGCCAGAACATGGCAGCATCCAGGAAGGTATTTTGCAGGATGAGCTGAGAGTTCTAAGAACATATTCATCTGAAGACTACTAGCAACATACTGATTTCCAGGCAGCTAGGATGAGGGTCTTAAGCTCACACCCACAGTGACACACCTACTCCAACAAGGCCGCACCTCTAAATAGTGCCACTCCCTGAATCAACCATATACTAACCATCACAATAAGTAAAAGTTCTTTAAAGAGAAGGTAATCCCTCATATATCATTGTAAAGATAAAAATCACTAAGTATTTTACTTCAATGGAAAGGAGGGATCATGAAGGAATTGGGAAAATTGTGGCTATCGTGAAGGGTATCATTTCCCTTATTTCTTTCTCAGCCTGCTTATCCTTTGAGTATAGGAAGGCTACTGATTTGCTTGAGTTGATTTTATATATGGACACTTTGCTGAAGATGTTTATCAGCCGTAGGAGTTCTCTGGTGGAGTTCTTTGGATCACTTAAGTATACTATCATATCATCTGCAAATAGTGATAGTTTGACTTCTTCCTTTCCAATTTGTATCCCTTTGACCTCCTTTTGTTGTCTAATTGCTCTAGTTAGAACTTCAAGTACTATATTGAAAAGATATGGAGAGAGAGGGCAGCCTTGTCTAGTCCCTGATTTTAGTGGAATTGCTTCAAGTTTCTCTCCATTTAGTTTGATGTTGGCTACTGGTTTGCTGTAAATTGCTTCCAAAATGCAGTTTGTGACAAAGACTGAAATGTAAAGCCAAACATCTGAATAAGCTGATGTGAAGGTATAATTTTCTTTCAGGTCATTTTAAGGGGATTATTTCAAAAGTTTCAGGATTTGGAATGTGACAGTAATGACATCAGACTCCTAAACAGAATTCTTAATAATAATGAAGTTTCCATAATTAACAACAGCTTTTCCATAACTCTTTGTGTATCACCTATTTATTGTCATAACAAAAGGTAGTAAGGAATCCCAAGAAGGACCACAAATACATTCATAGAAAATAAGTAAAAAGTTTTAATAATTTTTATCACTGCTCTCTAAATTTCATATAGAGTTAGTCTCCATCCATCTGATACTTTGAAAACCAGAGTGTTCCTTTAACTTTATTAAAAGTGATACTAAAGATTAATGATGTAAACAGGCATTAAATAAAAATAATCACTAATAGTCAATTTATCTGTTATATTATTTGATTTACATGCATCAAATGAACATTCTGTATCTAAAACAATGTGCAATTTTGGAAATACTTGCTCAATGTTACAATATTTTCGTAAAAATGCAAAGCTAAAATTAGAATTATTCTGTTATATTGTTAAGGAAATCCATAGTGTAATTTCAGTGGTTTCATGGGAGTCATATATCTTTATTGTTATTCATTTATTAAATCAAGAGAAATAAAATTTGAATATCTGTTTCATTAATGTACCCTATAAGTGAATAATGAAGGTTTGATAACATAAAAGTTTTGGTGGACTTTAGTAAAAGCAAGTCCAACACTGTACTCATTATTTCTGCAGTTGTTAAATCCCCACAGAGGAGTCGAAAACAGCTTCTCACCAAATGTTTGCTGTTCAAAAGCAAGTGAGTGAGATTATTAAGTGAAATGAAGAAAGCCATCTGTATTATCCAACATATACAGCAAAACAATTCTGTTAAAATAAGTGTGTGGGGTACAGGGTTAGCACGAGATGGAGAGAAGGAAGGATGAAGAGAGGAGCGATTGAGAGAGACTGAACTAAGATCTCCTTACTAAAGGTAAGGTGGTCTGTGGTTCATTGTAGCAAAAGTATTTATTGATTTCTGTTCTGCAATAGCAGTAGCTACTTTCTAGTTTGTATCTACTGAAGATAGGAAGTGCATATCCTTGAGACAGGTATAAGAAAGGAGCCTATTGCCCCTGTCCAGGGTGATGACCTTCCAAGGGAATGCTTCAGGTAGAATGTTGGAACATTATTTAAGCCATCCAGTTGACAGTAAATTTTGTAAATGCTCTATGTGACTACTGCAACGAATATCCAAATCTTTTGATAAATGTTAAACTTGGTTGATAAATAGGATGAGTCCATGCCTTAGAATTAACTCCATGGATAGAGATGCCCACTAACCAAAAGGATCAATTTGGGGTTTTGCTTGATTAGGTAATCAACTCTCACCATGATTGATGCATCATAGATAAATCAGAAATGTATTGAATAATACATGAAGATGTATTTGCAAAGGTGATTACTTTGATTTATAAATAGATGTTTTACCATAAGTATATTATATATTTATTTTCTAATTTTTTTAATGTAGCTGTTGCAATTCTTGAATTACCTGTGTGTATCTTAGTTCCTGGTTAGGAACAGATGTTTAAAACAAAAACAAAAACAAAAAAACCTGCTGCAGGTAAATTTACTTGGAAATGCTTGAGTTATTGGAATATTGACTATAGTAGCATGCCTGCTACTTCACACAATTCTATAAATAATTCTAAAAATCAAGGCTTATTGTTCAATTATGAAAAATAATTATTCATATTGAACTCTAATCTTGTTCCTTCACCCTATATGGGGGACATGCAATTAAGAATGTTGCCTGTTGATTCCTGTGATTATGTGGTTCTGTTAGTTCTTTCTTTTTTTTTAGTAGCAGGGATGACAACATTTACTATTAATTTGTAAATGTGAATAATATCTTATCTCCTTTGATGATTTAGTATTGTTTTTATGATCCCTTTGATATGTTTGTGGTATTTTGATTTTTTTTATATCAGCTATACAAAGGTATTTTAATTCAAATATATATTACATTTAAATATATTCTTTTCACTCTCCAGTATTCTTCCTTTTCTCACCCAGTCCTGATTGTACTAGTTCCCTTTGTTCATACAGACATAGACAAACATTTTCAGAACAAGACTCTCATTGTTCAGGAAATAACAACAAACAACTCAGTAACAAGACTTCATGAAGTTAAAAGTTTATGTACAACAAAGAAAACAGTTGACTGAAGATAATACCTACAGGATGGGAGAAAAATCTATGCTAGTTATACGTCTAACAGGAGGTCAATATTTAGACCATAAAACAACAAAAACTGGGGGCTGGAGAGATGGATCAGCATTTTAGAGCAGTGACTGCTCTTCCAGAGGTCCTGAGTTCAATTCCCAACAACCACATGGTGACTCACAACCATATGTAATGTGATCCGATGCCCTCTTCTGGTGTGTCTAAAGACAACTACAATGTACTCGTGCACCTAAAATAAATAAATAAATATTTGAAAAGAAAAAGAAAAAATAACAAAAGATGAAGAAATCAAATGACATAATCAACAAGTAGATTAATTAAATGAATAGATAATTCTGAAAAGCAGTAGTACAAACGGCCAATAAATATATGAATATTCAACCTCAGTAGCCATCAGAGAAGTTCACATGACAACTTCTCTGAGATCCAATCTCATTCAAATCATAATGACAGTAATAAAAAATAATAACAAATATCACCAAGGATGCCTATCAAATAGGACATTTAGACACTGCTAGTTAGAATGTCAACTGGTACAGGTTCTATGAAAATCAATATGGAGTTTCTAAAAATAAATAGACAAGCTATATGACCTAGTTGTTCTTCTTCTCAATATTTGCCCCAGAGATTCCATGTCAATGTATCAATTTTCTATCAAGGTTTATCAGAGCAGTATTCACAAAAGCTTTTATGGGACCAGCCTAGGCATCCAACAGCAGATGAATGACTAAGGAAAAATTGGTTTATGTATACAATGGACTTTTCTCAGTTATAAAAATCCCAGGACCATTGTCATTTGTAGCAAAATTGGTGTAATTAGAGATATTCATATGAAATGAATTTACTCTCAGAAGGACAAATATTATTTATAAGTGCTAGATGTTAGATCATAATAAGATATAAGTGCTGATGATTTGGTAATACAAGCAAAATGTTCCTGTTACTTGAAAATAGAGAAACAATTTGAGTTAATAGACTCAAGGTAAATAGATAGTCTTGAATAGTAACCATTCTAATATTCAATCTCTGGGGTGTCTCCATAAACAGTGAGTATCATTCCATGATATTCTGGTGCATTCCTCATCAGATAAATAGTGTTTGATATTTCAGAATAAGGGATTTATTCAATGAAGATCTCAAATATAAATTTCTGCTTTTATTGTCAAAATGGTTTTAAGAAGGCAGTTAAAGAGATAGCTCAGTTTTGAAGAGTGTTTTGTTGAGAACAAGGATTCAGTTCTCAGTACCTCCATTGTGTAACTCAGAACTGCTCACAGTTCCAGTTCCAGGTCATTTGATAACTTTTTGGCCTCTGCAGACACTCAAACTCATGTGCACATACCCCTAAGTAGATGCACGGATAAACACAAAGTCTAAAATAAAATACTGTTTAAAAGATTATAAGGTTTACTTTTTCTGAGTTTTGTAGAAAGAATTATATGTATAAACTAGGAGTTACTTCATCTTCATTAAAAATAGAACTCTATGGGCACAGGGGAGAATTTCCTGAACAGAACTCAAATAGCTTATGCTCTAAGATCAAGAATTGACAAGTGGGACCTCATAAAATTACAAAGTTTCTGTAAGGTAAAGGACACTGTCAAAAGGACAAAGCGGCAACCAACAAACTGGGAAAGGATCTTTACCAACCCTACATCCGACAGAGGGCTAATATCCAATATATACA
This sequence comes from Tokudaia tokunoshimensis, assembly GCA_036184795.1. NCBI lineage: Eukaryota > Metazoa > Chordata > Mammalia > Rodentia > Muridae > Tokudaia > Tokudaia tokunoshimensis. The sequence goes on from BTHU01000014.1 coordinate 21,655,212, forward strand.
AAGAACTCAAGAAGTTAGACTCCAGAGAGCCAAATAACCTTATTAAAAATGGGGTAGAGAATCTGTGTATTACTTTTGGTAAGATGCTCATTTTTACTATATTAATCCTGCCAATCCATGAGCATGGCAGGTTTTTCCATCTTCCGAGGTCTTCTTCAATTTCTTTCTTCAGAGACTTGAAGTTCTTGTCATACAGATCTTTCACTTGTTTGGTTAGCGTCACGCCAAGATACTTAATATGGTTTGTGGCTATCGTAAAGGGTATTATTTCTCTTACTTCTTTCTCAGCCTGCTTATCCTTTGAGTATAGGAAGGCTTCTGACTTGCTTGAGTTGATTTTATATCCGGCCACTTTGCTGAAGTCGTTTATCAGCTGTAGGAGTTCTCTGGTGGAGTTCTTTGGGTCGCTTATGTATACTATCATATCGTCTGCAAATAGTGATAGTTTGACTTCTTCCTTTCCAATTTGTATCCCTTTGACCTCTTTTTCTTGTCTAATTGCTCTAGCTAGAACTTCAAGTACTATATTGAAAAGATATGGAGAGAGAGGGCAGCCTTGTCTAGTCCCTGATTTTAGTGGGATTGCTTCAAGTTTCTCTCCGTTTAGATTGATGCTGGCTACTGGTTTGCTGTAAATTGCTTTTACTATGTTTAGATATGGGCCTTGAATTCCTGATCTTTCCAAGACCTTTAGCATGAAAGGATGCTGAATTTTGTCAAATGCTTTCTCAGCATCTAATGAGTAATACACAGATTCAATGCAATCCCCATCAAAATCCCAACTCAATTCTTCATAGAGTTAGAAAGAGCAATTCAAAAATTCATCTGGAATAACAGAAAACCCAGAATAGCTAAAACTATTCTCAAGAGTAAAAGAACCTCTGGGGGAATCAGTATCCCGGACCTCAAGCTGTACTACAGAGCAATAGTGTTAAAAACTGCATGGTATTGGTACAGTAACAGACATGTAGATCAATGGAACAGAATTGAAGACCCAGAAATGAATCCACACTCCTATGGTCACTTGATCTTTGACAAAGGAGCTAAAACCATCCAGTGGAAAAAAGATAGCCTTTTCAACAAATGGTGCTGGCTCAGCTGGAGGTCAACATGCAGAAGAATGCAAATTGACCCATCCTTATCTCCTTGCACTAAGCTCAATTCTAAGTGGATCAAAGATCTCCACATAAAACCAGACACACTGAAACTAATAGAAGGGAAACTAGGGAAGAACCTTGAACATATGGGCACAGGGGAGAATTTCCTGAACAGAACTCCAATAGCTTATACTCTAAGATCAAGAATAGACAAATGGGACCTCATTAAATTACAAAGTTTTTGCAAGGCAAAAGACACTGTCAAAAAGACAAAGCGGCAACCAACTAACTGGGAAATGATCTTTACCAACCTTACATCCGACAGAGGGCTAATATCCAAGATATACAAAGAACTCAAGAAGTTAAACTCCAGAGAGGCAAGTAACCCTATTAAAAAATGGGGGTACAGAGCTAAACAAAGAGTTCTCACCTGAAGAATATCTAATGGCTGAGAAGCACCTAAAGAGATGTTCATCATCCTTAGTCATTAGGGAAATGCAAATCAAAACAACCCTGAGATTCCATCTCACACCAGTCAGGATGGCTAAGATCAAAAACACAGGAGACAGCAGTTGTTGGCGAGGATGTGGAGAAAGAGGAACACTCCTCCACTGCTGGTGGAATTGCAGGCTGGTACAACCACTCTGGAAAGCAGTCTGGCGGCTCCTCAGAAAACTGGGCATGACACTTCCGGAGGATCCGGCTATACCACTCCTGGGCATATACCCAGAGACTTTACCTGCATGCAATAAGGACACATGCTCCACTATATTCATAGCAGCCTTATTTATAATAGCCAGAAGCTGGAAAGAACCCAGATGTCCCTCAACGGAGGAATGGATTCAGAAGATGTGGTATATTTACACAATGGAATACTACTCTGCAATTAAAAACAATGAATTCACGAAATTCCTAGGCAAATGGTCAGAACTTGAAAATATCATCCTTAGTGAGGTAACCCAATCACAAAAGATCACACATGGTATGAAGTCACTGATAAGGGGATATTGACCCAGAATCTCAGAATACCCTAGACACAATCAGCATATCAATAGATTTCTAAAAAGATGGAAGGAGAGACCCCTGGTCCTGGAAAGACTGGATGTAGGGGAACGCCAGGACAGAGTAATGAGAGGGGGTTGAACGGAGAAAAGAGGGAGGGAAGGGGGCTTATGGGACTTTCGGGGAGGGAGGAAACGGGAAAGGGGAAGTGATTTGGAATGTAAATTAAAAAAATAAAATAAAATAAAATTAAAAAAAAAAAATATCTGAAAAAAAAAAAAAATGGGGTAGAGAGCTAAACAAAGAGTTCTCACCTGAAGAATATCTAATGACTGAGAAGCACCTAAAGAAATGTTCAACATCCTTAGTCATTAGGGAAATGCAAATCAAAACAACCCTGAGATTCCATCTCACACCAGTCAGAATGGTTAAGATCAAAAACCCAGGAGACAGCAGTTGTTGACGAGGATGTGGAGAAAGAGGAACACTCCTCCACTGCTGGTGGATTGCAAGCTGGGACAGCATTCTGTCGGTTCCTCAGAAAACTGGGCATGACACTCCCGGAGGATCCTGCTATACCACTCCTGGGCATATACCCAGAGGCTTCCCCTGCATGCAATAAGGACACATGCTCCACTATATTCATAGCAGCCTTATTTATAATAGCCAGAAGCTGGAAAGAACCCAGATGTCCCTCAACAGAGGAATGGATTCAGAAGATGTGGTATATTTACACAATGGAATACTACTCTGCAATTAAAAACAATGAATTCACGAAATTCCTAGGCAAATGGTCAGAACTTGAAAATATCATCCTTAGTGAGGTAACCTAATCACAAAAGAACACACATGGTATGCAGGCACTGATGAGGAGCTATTAACCCAGAATTTGGGAATCCCCTAGACACAATTTGCATATCAACAGATTTCCAAGAAGATGGAAGGAGAGACCCTTGGTCCTGGAAAGACTGGATGTAGGGGAATGCCAGGACAGAGAAGGCAGGTGGGGTTGAATGGGGAACAGAGGGAGGGAAGGGGGCTTATGAGACTTTCGGGGAGGGAGGAAATGGGAAAGGGGAAATCATTTGGAATGTGAATAAAAAATTTAGAAAATAAAAAAATTAATAGAACTCTATTGCTTTTTTTCCTGCCAGGTCACATGTAATATCAGTTAATTTTTTTATTCTCTGTTTTTGTGAGTTCATGTGTAAATATGCACAAATGTCTGGATTCTTGTGAAGATTAGAGGTCACAGCATGTATTTTCCCTCAGGAACCAGTAACCTTAGTTTTGAAGAAAAGGTTCCTTTCAGGTATCTGGGGCTTAGTGATTATGCTTGACTAAATGGCCAGTGAGACTTAGGGATCCCCTTGTGATTACAAGATGAGATCACTGCTCCTGGAATTTTTATTAACCTGGAAGTTAGAGATAGAATTTAGGTCCTCAGAATTATATGGTATGAAAAGTGTGGTGTATGAATAGCAATGTTCCTCATAGGCTCATATATTTGAATGTATAATTATCAAAGAGTGGCACTATTTGATAAAGATTAGGAAACATGGCCTTGTTAGAGTAGATATGGCATTGTTGAAGAAAGTGTGCAACCAGGAGTGGGTTTTGAGGTTTTAAAAGCCCACATAGGCTGAGGGTCTTACTCTGTCCCTTGGTAGATCAGATTGGAACTCTCTGCTTCTGCTCCAGTCCCGTGCATGCGCCATGTTCCCTGCCTTGATGATAAAAAACTAAGCCTCTGAATTGTAAGCAAGCTCACAATTAAACGATTTATTTTTTAAGATTTGCCTTGGTCATGTTGTCGGTGTACAGAAATCTATCAGTGACAAATACAGCTAGCCTTTATTGTCTGAGTTATTTGCTTAGGCAATTAACTGATTTCCCTATCTCTGCAACTAATATAAACGTGTACTGAAGAGATGAGTTCTATTCATTACATTACATTTACCATTTATGGGAACACTCTGGTTGAGGAAGCCAGTTTGAATTCCAGTCATCTTGTTTTCATCAATTTCAAAATGTCTACTCTAGAACAGACTAACTAATGGTTGTATTTGGTTGGTACTGGCTGCCTAGTTACAGAGACTTGTGAAATTTCATCTCTGGGTTTTGTTTTTTTTTTTCAGAATGCTCGGCTATTTTCTAAATGTGTAAATCTACTTGCCACTTAATTTAATGGTACAAGATTTGAGCACAAATATACTTTGCACCATTACCAGAAGGATACTCAAGAGAGGCTTATTCAGCCAGTGCAGCGAAGGCTGTTAGGTATTTTATTGTGAGCTAAATTGCCTGAATTCTTTTCCCTAAGGTTAATAGAAGGAGGAAAGAAGTGCTATGAGATATGAGAATGACCAGACACAGTCACATTTGCCTACATGACCAATCAGTAAAATTAGAGTCCTTTTGAGGGGTGCCTTGGTAGTCTGATTTTATTCTTCACATACATTTATACATGAAAATGCATGAGCAAGAAACACCTAGACAGAGAAGCAGCCTCCTTTGATAGGTACTTTAAAAATTTAAATGCATAGAATTTTAGACCTTTAAGAATTAGGCTTCACACAAAATGCAACAGTGGGGGATTTTGAAGATCAGTGGCAAGGTGAACAGAGAAAAACCCAAGAGGCCTAAACATCGCATGAAGAACTATAGACAACTGGGGAAAGCAGGTATTGGGCAAGGTTGTCTTTCCCAGGGAAGAGCACACTAATTGGTTATCCAGTGCCAAAGTGTCAGCACTAAAATCGTATACATGTAACATTATACAGACTAAATGGCTTATACTTAGGATTTATATATATATATATATATATATATGTATATATATATATATTATATACATGTAAATCTGCATAATATATCTATATACATTCAATAACAATTAATGATAAAAGAGGCCATAAAATTGAAAGAGACCAGAGGCAGCTATATGAGAAGGTTTGTGAAGCAGAAAGGAAATTGGGAAAGGTTATAATTATATTATAATCTCAAAATAAAATATAAATATTAAAACAGAACAGTCCAAAACAACAATGGAGGTCATTGGCCACTACTCACCATAAGCTCAGTGGTGTAGTTAGAACCAGAATCTACATATCTTGTGCATACTTTTGTTTTTATCTTTAATTTTTTTCACTAGTCCCATAAAAATAAGCATTTTTTTGCTTATTTTTGATATTTTTCACACTCAAACATTTATCATAGCCAGACTGATACTCTCTTTAGGAGCCCGTACATACAGGAAACATTACATTTTTGATTTGCTATTTTGATTTGAATTTCTAACCATGAACACAAATGTTTAAAACACCTAGTGAAAACTGAGCTTCAAAGCACACTCATTTATCTCATATATAATGAGAAGATTCTACTGTGGGGAAAGATGCGAGGCTCTGGTCTGTTAGTCAACAAAGCTGTGCTAACCCAGTGGCTAAGGCACGCTAACCTTACACATACACATGTAACAAAAACATCATCAGAAGAATGTCTATAGTACAAGCTACTTTTTTCAGTTATAAAATCTCTATTAATTCAAAATGTTTTTTATATCCTTTGCTTTTATTATTTTTAATTAATGTCTGTAGTATGAGCAGAATAATATATTTTATCGTTGTCAGTCTTAATATAATGATTTTGTCTATGAGTGTGAATTAGACATGTATTTGGTTCATTAGTAGCTCAGGCCTAATGGCCAGAATCTAAATTATGTTGCTGCTGAGTTGAATTATTGTGAACAACATCGTGCCAAATGTCGATTGATTATTCTAGGGCAGTGAATATATTTAAAAAGAGAAATTTGCAGTTGGATAGCAGGTCTTTTTAGTCTTTGGTTAATGTAGATGAATTTTTTTAAAAATACTAATATGTAAATATTAGTATCTTCAGATTAACAGAAAGGTGTAGCTTGGATACATTATGTTGTTTAAATTTTCAAAAAGAATTACATGGAGTAACTGAAATTTTATGTGAATAGGCCAACACTAATTTTTTTTTTCTTCTGATGAGATCTGACCCATCACTGACTATGTCCCCTGTCAAAAATAAATAAGTAAATCTAACCAACTATTGTTTATTACTTTTAGTTATTTTATTCATTTTGTGGATATTTTTAGTAACTTGTAATAAAAATTCATACCTTTAGAAAACATTATTTTCTTTTGAATCACACATACAAAGTATAACATTTTTCTAAGAGTTGGAGTGTATTATGAATTATTAAGTTAAAGATTAATCTTCTAAATATCTTAGTATTTGTATTTAACATCTAACTGAATACTGCTGGATTTATAATGATCATAGTATTCTTTGTACATACTATCTGAAGACTATTAAAAACAACACCATTTTTAAAATATACACACATTTATTCACACAGTCTATCATCTAGTATATCCATTCTTTCCTCTGTCTCTCTGTCCAGCACAGATTTCACCTAGTCAATTTTCTCTTACCTATTTATGTTTTCCAATCTTTGCTGAATACTAAACTAGTTAGAATTCTTTAGCATTTACTGACATTATATTTTAAAAGAATTGGCAAAGATTTTAAACCCTGCTATAGATTTTGCCTTTGAAGTTGCTTGGCTTCTAGACAATAGTATTATAATATGGAAACCTTCAGACTCTGAGAACAAAAGGAATTTATGAGGCATTCTATGTTTCTTGTTGCCAGTATGGAGGCATTCCAATACATAGTTTAGTTTCTGTAGTTATTACATGAGTATTTAGGTAAAATTGATTGAGGAAGTCATCCTTAACAAAATGTTATAGGTTTATTTAGTTTTTATCCAGTGGAAGATCTTTCTAACTTGTTATATCTTCTTCATTTTCTTTCTTCAATGACTTGAAGTTCTTGTAATACAAGTCTTTATTTCAAAATAAATCAGTGTGGATTAATAGGTGCACTGTTAGAAAGTGACACATGAGCAGAGAGTTATGGGCCAGTTATGAAAGACTGCACCTGACTATGAATTATGATATTCCTTCTTCCAATTTTATCTCTCTATATTTGACTCTTATGCCTTTTTTAGTTATGCATAAAGATTTGTTGACTTTGCTTTTGTTTGCAACCATTTTATTGGATTTCTAGCTTCAATTGCCCATGAGTCTATTTTAATCTTTTATTTTTTTCATATTTGGGTTCTTTGAGTATAGAATTACATTATTTATTTGATGCCAATTTAATTTATATCTTCCATTATTTTCACAGTTGACAAAGTTGTGTCTCAATTTTCATTTTTTTTGTTTTAACTTAATACCTTCTTTGACTCATTGACTGAGCATCCTGTTTTTATTTTAAGTTATGTAAATTTTCTAGATTTATATTATTTTATTATTCCAGCTATACTACTGTTGTTAGAAGATATATTTCTTATTATTTCAGCATTGTTCAGTTGGTTAACCCTTGTTTTGTAACTTAGCATTTATCCTATACACTGCTTATATAAACTTGAAACTAGCATGTATTCTGACGGTATTGTATTTAAAGTTCTGACTATGTTCATTAGGGTCAATTGGTCTATTGTAGGATTGGCTATTTCCTAACCAAGTGATGTACCCATGAACTAGATTTTGTACCATTGCATTTGCTCACATCAAAGAAATGGGGTGAATGTGGGAAGAATACCTGTAGAAATTTATGTTTTTCTAAGACCATATCTTATGTTGGCAGTGAATAAAAGAATGCTTATCTACCAGCACTGGACCAACACAGATGTAGATACTCAAAGGCCAACTATCAGACTGAGCCTGTGGACCCCAGTGGAAGAGCTAGGGGAAGGATTGAAGGAGCTGAAGGGGATTGCAACCCCATAATAAGGACAATATCAAGTAACTGGATCACCCAGAGCTCCCAGAGACTAAACCACCAACCAAAGAGTATACATGGAGGGACCTATGGCTCCAGCCACAGATGAAGGCGAGGTTGGCCTTATCTGACATCAATGGGAGAAGAGGCCCTTGGTCATGTGGAGGCTCGATGCCCCATTGTAGGGGAATGCTAGAGGGGTGAGGTGGGAATGGGTGAATGGGTGGAGGAGTACTCCCATAGAGGCAAAGGGGAGGGGGAAGAGGGGTAATGGGATTGGAGAATTGGTGGAGGGGTAGCAGGGAAGGAGATATCATTTAAAATGCAAACAAATAGAATGAGTAATAAAAATCTTAGAAAATGCTTATGTTTTATATTTCTTAAAATTTGACATACCTTTATGGTGTTACTGTGTATGTATTATCTGGCCATTAACAGTTCATTTTTAAAGTGTCATGAAATTTTTAAGAATTGCATTTATCCTTTTAAAAATGTTTTAAGGATTTTTGAACAAATCTTATTAAATATGGTCTTTCAAGGATTTTTCTGACTCTAATAGTTTAATATGTACTTAAAAAACATTGAATATTTGAGGAGTACTACATAGACTAGCACAATGCTCTCAACAAGAATGGAAAGAAGCATAAGATGAATGTTCACAGATATGTATGTAATTACACTTATAGACATGCTTGCAAATATAATGTGTCTATTTTAAGCATGCATGTATTATATAGTTTACAGTGAGATGTAATGTTTTCTACTTTTGAGACACATGACTGAACCAGAGAGCATTGTTTCCATTTATGCTGTATTCACATGGTAAGGCAAAAATGATAAAATGCAAACATGATATAAAATATTTACTGTAGCTAGAATAAAGAAAAAAAGAATAAGTCAAGTTGGAAGGTTTGGTCACCCTTCTTAAGAGTTCTCAGAGTACACCTTTTTTTGGCTTTTGGAGGGATGAAAAAAATGTGACATCTCTTACTCACTGTAAGTATTATAGCTGACATTTCTGTATGAGAGAAAAATAGCTAAGAAAAAATTACATCATTTTGTTATTAAAAGTTTCAAGTAACATGGCTTTCTAAAATGACCAATAGAAACAGAGAAAGTTGCTTGATTTGTGATTACACTCAAGCTGGGTTGTGGCACACATCTGCCAGTACTCATGAGGGAGAGTCGGGAATGGCTTTGAACTCCAGGACAGTCTGGTCAACAGAGAGAGTTCTAGGACAGCCAGTGCTACAGTGAAATCCTGTCTCAAACAGATAAACCAAGCCCACCAAATGTAAAAACACAAAAGAAGATTAAATTCAAGGAGCAACGGATAGTTGTGTGGCAAAATGGTTGGATAAAGTTTATAATTTATACTTTCGCTGATGGTATATATGCCTAATGAAGTTTGTGTCGTTTTCAACCTAAGAGTTGTGATCCTTTTCTGGTTCACATATCAGATATCTAACATTGTGCATTGTAACAGTAGCAAAATTGCAGTTATGAAGTAACACCAAAATTGTTTTATGATTGGGGTTCACCACAACAGGAGGACCTGCATTAAAGGGTCGCAATATTAGGAGGATTTAAAACCGCTGGTGAATACTTGTTCCTGGACTGTATGAGTACTTTTTATTCTCCTAAAGTGTGGAGCAGGATCACTACAAAACGTGGATCTAAGCAATGTGGGTTCGAGCATCTGTGACATACTTTTGGGTTTGGGTCTTGAGACTCAGGTTAGGGAATCAGAAGGGTAGGAAAATCAAATGGAGGAAAAGGTGAGGAACTGCTTCCTGGGCTGTCTTGAAGCCCTGCTGTGGCTTCAAGCATGGTCAGGACCTTATTTCAGGCAACCATATTGGTTCTGTACTCTCTGAGTTTCATATTCAAGAAAGAAAGAGCCTGAGAAAATCAGTCTGTCCTTTTGTCATTGATTAGTACCATAGAGGGATTGTTTAGTTATCACTTAAAATCAAAGAGACTTTGGTAAGCATAAGTCAAAATTTTAAAGGGGTATGAGGCCTTAAATATCAATAAAAATGTCAGCAACTTTTATTGTTCTGCTATTCCTTTCTGAGGAATACGGTCAGATTTTCTTGAATAATTTAAATTGCAGGGAGTATAATTGCACATCTGAATTATTTCCAAGTAAATAGACCAATACAAATATTGTTTGTCAGACCCCTGTTCATTCCTTGTAAACCACACAGCCAATTGATTAAAGGCTACATTAAAAATCTACCAGCACCACCTGGATATATCAAAAGACTGTACAGATGAGAGAAAATGAGTTTCACCTGTAAAATGAGTGAAGATTAGCTTTTGATCTGCCCTCACTTCCAATCCCATTGAACACAACCAAAAGATGTGTGCTAGTAATGAACGTGAATGAGGAACCCTGACCTGGAAGAACAGAGACAGATGAGACAGATGAGACTGGCATGGAGACAGCAGGCTGGGTGTTTTGGACAATGAATGCTATGGGCATGGTTTCTAAACCTAGTGTTATGGAATCTTCCTAACAATTGAAATTAAGGTACTTACTACACCTAAAAGAACTTCTTTACCATGCAAAGCTATAATTACAAAATATGTTAAATACATGTATTCTTGACAATTTCAAATTTCCATTTATGAGCAAACACACTGTGTCCCCTATATAATTCATTCTCTCTCTCTCTCTCTCTCTCTCTCTCTCTCTCTCTCTCTCTCTCTCTCTCTCTCTTTCTCTCAAAATTTTTCTTTCTTTTTCTCAAAAGAGTTACACATTTCTGTTTGTTCTGTGAGAAGCAGTTAACACATTTCTATTTGTTCTGTGAGAAGAAGAAGGTACATTTTTGTGGTTATATAGTTTCCCTGTGATAAAATCATTTGTAGAAAATAAAATGTCCATGCAATCATTGATTGATTCAATGGCTCCTATGGTCACCTTCTCCATAGAGAAGAAACCACAGGGCATGATGGGAACAAGTCAGCACTGGACCTCTTCATCTAGTTTCCTTCAATTTGACATGAGATGACACGTATTTTTAAATTATAGTATAATTACATCATTTCCCCTTCCTTCTTCCTTCTTCTCCCTCCATATCAAACCATACTATATATATCTTCAAACTCATGACCATTTTTTATTAATTATTAACACACACACACACACACACACACACACAGAGAGAGAGAGAGAGAGAGAGAGAGAGAGAGAGAGAGAGAGAGAGAGAATCCTAAATACATCAATGCAGCCTGCTTAGTTTATATAATGTTAACAGCAAATTTGTTTTCAGAGATGTCCATTTGGTATTGGAGAGCCTACTGATGTGCTGTTTCCTGGGGATGAGAGGCAAATAGAAAGGTGAAATATAGGGCATTTTTAAAAAACTTCTATTTATCTTGAGCTTATGTATTTGAAATCTTTTAACATGATAAATTTATTTACTCATGATATATAGAAGCAGGCAAATGCAGACCATTGTATAAGTCTCTCTATTTACATTAATGTGGTATATCTCCACTAGAAATGTGCTTTGGGCCATCATTTCTCAAACATTTGCTGTAGAGAATCTATAGAAAAGCAAGATCTGTCAATTGCTGATATTTATGATCAACTTTAAAGAAGCATCATGCCAATGTGAAGAAGAGTTTCCCTATGCCACAGGAATGACTTACACCTGTTATTATCTAAAGTCAAATGGCTTCTAGAATATTATGCTGATTGAGCGTTACCACTGGAGACAACACAGAGACAAATGCCGACATCAAACATTTAAGTGCTGTCAGATACACTAAAGATCCTTGATACATATTGGTATATGAGCTCACATATATTTACTGCCCCTTAACTTGCTGAGAGTCCTGTCACAAGATTAGCTTAAAATGTGAAATTGAAAAAAATATAGACATTTAAAATGCATATCAGCAAGATGCAGAAAGAGAGAGAGAAGGAGAGCGGAGGAGGATAACAAAGAAAAACAAAATACATTTGAAAATGCCTCAATAAAACCTATTACTCTGTAAGATAACTTTAAAAAAACCTCTAATACTATAGATAGTTAAAATTCTATAATAATTAGCATCCTGAAGTTCAAAAAGATACAGAAATATATTTTTGGAATCCAAACCAATATCAAATTACTGTGACCAATTATACTTAGAATTTATTATTTTTTAAGGGAATGTGATGAAATTATGTGCATATTAATGGGGAAATTGTAAATTAAACAGCTCATCAAGCTATCCAAATATACAAGAGGAAAATTATAAAAGAATAAAATAATACACACACACATATATATGTACATACATACACGCACATACACACATATATATATACATACACACACACACACACACACACACACACACGAACACACACACACTTCACCTAAATTTGCCTTAAAAATTATATTGAAACAACTGAAAATTTCTTATGCAGTCCACAGGCTAAAGAGATGAATTAGCATTGCTTGGCTTGAAATGCAACAGCATAATTCAGGAGAATTGGGCTTTTAGAAGTGACATAAATCAATGAACGTACTTACTAAGGATTATCTATGGGCAGGAAACAATCAATGAGTTTGGTGGAATTGTTTTTTGAAAGCACAGCACCTTTCTTAATTTATGCTATAATATCAGTGTATTTGATAAAAGAGATTTTAGAGAATACATTTTGCTCTCATCTTTTTGCTTTAGCTGCAATATGAGAAAATAGCAAACTAATTCCATTTCTAGACCTAAAATGTATAAGATGCAGAAAGACTTCAATATAAGTCTTTGTTAAATCTTCTCTTCTTTCTTTTAAGTCTCTTCTTGTTAGATGATTTTTTTTTAACAGAAAATTGATTTTGGCTGACCTTGTTGTAGAGTTAGGCCACTAAAAGTGGGTTCCTGGGGGGCTACAGGATTCCCACAGAGCAAAGGAGGATTAAGAAAAATATCTCCTACCAGGAAAAACACTGCAATATCAGTGTGTCCTATTTGACACCTTGATATTTGACAGTCATTTCTGACTTCTAGAGTTTTCTTCTATTCTCATGTTTAATCACCATCTGCTCCCCCCCAAATTCCTTTAACTCACATCTGTATATATCTGTGTGTTTTTGTGTTCAGAAACATATAGAATAATAGTTCACTCAATCCTCAGATTACCCTCCAACATTTACAAGGAAATTCAGCTTCATTTATTTAAACCATTGTGAAAAAGCAACAATGGCCGTATTGTAATTTTTCTTAGTCTTAACTGCCACCATTACATATCATTGCTCAAAAGATTACTTCAGAATATACTTGGCCAAAAACTTATTTTGAAAATCAAGAACTGAGAAGGACTATATCTGAAATTTCATTTCTGTTCCTAATATCATCATCTGGGTAAAAGAATTACAGGGATGGAAATGGAGAGGAGCCTGAGGAAAAGAAGGCCCAAAGTGGGATCCAACTCAATGGGAGGTCCTAAGACCTGACACTGTTACTGAGGCTATGGAGCACTCACAAACAGGGACCTAGCCTGACCACACTCCAGAAGACCCAACAAGCAGCTGAAAGAGTCAGATGCAGATATTTGCACCCAACCAATGGACAGAAGCAGCTTACCCCTGTTGTTGAACTAGGGAAGGCTGAAGGAAGCTGAGGAGAAGGGCCACCCTGTAGGAAGACCAGCAGTATCAGTTAATCTGAACCCCTGAGATCTCTCAAACACTGGACCATCAAACAGGCAGCATATATCAGCTGATATGAGGCCCCCAACATACATACAACAGAGGACTGCCAGGGCTGTGTTCATTCAGAGGTTATGCACTTAACCCTCAAGAAACTGGGTGCCCCCGGGAGTTTAAAGGTCAGGTGGGGTGGGGGATGGGGACAACCATGTGGAGACAGTGGGGTGGGGAGGAGGTATAGGATGAGTAACAATTGGAGGGTGTGCAGGGTGGGAATAAAATATGGAGTATAAAAAATATAAATTAATTTTAAAAAATATTTACTTGGAATTTTAAGATGGTTTAATTAAAGTATTTCTATAATTGTTCATGAACACACTGTGTTCCCACTTAAACTTTTATGTTCTAGGATAAGTAATATGATGTACTTTGTTATCAAAATTTTCCTTATTTTAAGAAGGAATTATCTCTGTATTTAAGTTTGAGGCCTTGGCTCTGACAGTATCTGAAATATTTTCAAAATGTCAGAAAGCTCAAAGTAATTTTCATAATCTATTCTGAGTTTCCTTTTCCTTTACATTCTCATTTTCTTATGAGTGAGTTTTTCAAAGGCTATGTGATGTGTGATATTGCAATAGATTGAATGCAGAAGCAAATTTGAGAATCCAGCTGTCTTCTATTAAGCCAAATACCAAAGAAACTCTATGAGCATAAAACAAAATCACTTCTCTTACTAATTTCTATTTGCTTTGGAAGAAATACACAGTTTTGTTTCATTAAAGTATGTTATTTATACCAACACATATTGGATTTGTTTTATTTATATTATTTTTATGGATTTCTATATAAATATTTCATTTAATATGCAGTTTTAATAGCTGGCTAAATATTCATAAACACTAACACATATTGGATTCATTTGTTTATGTTTTTATATGGCTTTCTAAATAAATATATCCATTCCTATACAGTTTTTGAGGAGAACAGGATAAATCCCAGCAAATCTATGGACTTTTGAACCTTCAGTAGCTAAGTGCATAGGGCTCCTTAGACTAGAATTCTGTCACCTTCTTAGACTTATTTTTCTTTCCTTTTCATTTAAAGTGCCAGTTTGAGTTTACTTCACTTTCTGTTTTTGGAGTCACTTAATATTTGTCCATGTTTTAAAAGACTGCCTCTTAGTAGTCTACATATTCAAGAAATATTAGATGACCAGCTGTTTTCGCAGAACTTAAAAATAACTTTATCTTTTTTAGGGAAAATAGTTTTAATAAAAAGTCAGTGATATTGTAAAATTCAACTATGGCAAGTGACTGAGGAAAATGATACATTTTCTTTCTTACTGTGATATTTTGATGTGATCTTAGAGAAAAAGAATGAGAAAGCATCTCCTGGGAAATTATATTAGAAATGAAATGTGAAGTATGCATCAGTGTTCATGTTAGGGTGACTGGAAAGAATATCATAGATTGGGAAGATGGCATATGGGAAGTTCCTTTGAAAGAAGACTGCATGGAAGAGGGGGATGGGCATTCAGGATGAATGAAAGCAATAATAGCAGGTGGTTTATCATCAGTACAAGAGACACAAGTGAAATTACAAGCAATGACCAAGCTATAGAAGTCTAGATGCACATGGTAAAGTGTCTTGCTTTGTATTTTGGAAGTGGCATGGTGTATCATAGATGTATTATGGAGGGAAAGGATAACCAGAACTCCTTGTTATAATGTTATGATTTAATTAGTATGCACATAAGTGAGCTCAGCTGTGCAATGATGCCATTTAATTATGACAGCTTTCAAGAAATGGAAAAATTTAAGGACGGAATTACTGTACCTCATTGATGGATAATGTATAAATATGTACTAAAAGCATATGTGTCATTCATGCATCTAAGACATATTTAAAAAATTAAGAAATGGTTGCACTCAGAATTTTTCTGCTGACAGGATTGTTAGACAGTAGGACTTAGTTTGAGGGAAAAGGGTTACTGAGGCCTTCAAAGAGCATATCTTTCCTTGTTCTTTTCCTTTCTGGCTAAGTGTATTAAGTTGGGGAGCTGGGAAAACTCTGGAAGCATTTGAGGATGGAGAAACTGATCAGATTATTTTGTTTAAAATGGATTTTTTCATATATAAGAAGAGTAGAACTCTACAGGATAGTTTATATGTTTACATACAAGTGCTACATTATGGTTTCGTTCTTGATATGACCATTACGTAACATGATACGATGGTACTTCTGTTTTTCAATGGTTCATGGTTATGTCTTCAGTCATTGAGGAATTCTCATTCTTTACTGAATGCTTTAAAATATTTTAGGCATGCTATCTGTTAGAAAGTAATAGTTTCCTATAAGGTAAAAGAGCAAGAATGTTTCTGATTATATGCTATTTATTTGTTTTAAGGAATGTTTTTTCTTTATTATTTTTTATTTTTTACTAACTGTCCTTTTATTATTTTTTTAATTTGGTATCTTTTTTATTTACATTTCAAGTGTTATCCCCTTTCCTGGTTTTCCCTCTGCAATCCCCCTATCTCGCCTTACCCTGATTCTATGAGGGTGCTCTCCCATCTACCTACCCACACCTGCCTCACCAACCTAGCACTCCTCTACACTGGTGCATCAAGCCTTCACAGGACCAAGGACCTCCCCTCCCATTGATGCCAGATAAGGCCCCTTCAGCTCCTTTAGTCTTTTCCCTAACTCCTCCATTGGGGTCCCTGTGCTTAGTCAGATAGATGGTTGGCTGCCAGCCTCTGCATCTGTATTGGTCAGGATCTGGCAGAACTTATCAGGAGACAGTTGTATCAGGCTCTTGTCAGCAAGCACTTCTTGGCATCCATAATAGTGTCTGGGTTTGGTGGCTGTACATGGGATGGATTCCCAGGCAGTCTCTGGATGACCTTTCCTTCAGTCTCTGGTCCAATATTTGTTCTTGTATTTCCTCTAGACAGAAGCAATTCTGGGTTAAAAATTTGAATCTGGGTGGTTGACCCCATTCCTCAACTGGAGGGGGGCAAGCAAAACCTTAGGATATGATATCAACAGATTTCAGCTAATGTCTTCCCCATGGGTTTCCTGGGAGGCTCTTGCTTTCCTGGCATTGGGACCTTCTGGTTACTACCACCAGTTCTCCATCCCCCATTGATGCTCTATTCAATTCCTGATCCTCTGTACATCTCCTCCATTTCCTCCAATACCTGATTCTTCCCCTCTTTTCCCTCCCCCTCTTCTCTTCCTCCCAAGTCCCTCCCACCCTCTACTTCTCTTGATTATTTTGCTCCCCCTTCTAAGTAGGACTGAAGCATCCACTCTTTGGTCTTCCTTCCTTTTGAGCTTCATGTGGTCCATGAGTTGTATTGTGGGTATTCCACACCCTTTGCCTAATATCTACTTCTCAGTGAGTACATATCATATATGAATTTTGGGACTGAGTTACCTCACTCAGGATGATACTTTCTAGTTCCATCCATTTGCATAAGAATTTCAAGAAGTCTTTTTTTTTAATAGCTGAGTAGTACTCCATTGTGTAAATGTACCATATTTTCTGTATCCATTCCTCTGTTGAGGGACATCTGGGTTCTTTCCAGCTTCTGACTATTATAAATATGGCTGCTATGAACATAGTGGAGCATGTGTCATTAGTACATGTTAGAGCATCTCCTAGGTATATGCCCAGGAGTGGTACAGCTGGGCTCTCTGTGGTGGGAGAACTGGGTTCTGATAATACCAAGGAGCCCTGGTTTCTGTTGTTCATATTCTTGCCCTTGCCTCTCACCATCTGGTTATCTCTGGTGTTAGCTGGTCTAGCTGTCTCTGACTGTGGCATGTCCTTCCTGCAAGCCAGTGTGTCCTTACACCTGGGAGACCAGTTCTCTCTGGAAGAAATTTGGGTATGGAGAGCTGTGGTATAGGGTCAGCTCAGGAATAGATGGAAACCGGAAGCCAGGAGCTGGCTCAGCTGGAGGTCAACATGCAGAAGAATGCAAATTGACCCATCCTTATCTCCTTGCACTAAGCTCAATTCTAAGTGGATCAAAGATCTCCACATAAAACCAGACACACTGAAACTAATAGAAGGGAAACTAGGGAAGAACCTTGAACATATGGGCACAGGGGAGAATTTCCTGAACAGAACTCCAATAGCTTATGCTCTAAGATCAAGAATAGACAAATGGTTTTCTCAAAGAACCAACTCCTCGTTTTGTTGATTCTTTGTATGGTTTTATTTGTTTCTACTTGATTGATTTCAGCCCTGAGTTTGATGATTTCCTGCCTTCTACTCCTCTTTGGTGTATTTGCTTCTTTATGTTCCAGGGCTTTCAGGTGTGCCATTAAGCTGTTAGTGTATGCTGTCTCCCGTTTCTTTTTGGCGGCACTCAGGGCTATGAATTTTCCTCTTAGCACTGCTTTCATTGTGTCCCATAAGTTAGGGTATGTTGTGCCTTCATTTTCATTAACTTTCAAAAAGTCTTTGATTTCTTTCTTTATTTCCACCTTGACCAAGTTATCATTGAGTAGAGCATTGTTCAGCCTCCATGTGTACGTGGGTTTTCTTTTGTTTTTGTTGCCATTGAAGACCACCCTTATTCCATAGTGATCTGATAGGAGGCATGGGATTATTTCTATCTTCTTGTATCTGTTGAGGTCTGATTTGTGACCAATTATATGGTCAATTTTGGAGAAGGTACCATGAGGAGCTGAGAAGAAGGTGTATTCTTTAGCTCTAGGATGAAATGTTCTATATATATCAGTTAGTTCCATTTGGTAGAAAATCAACAAGATAGATAAGCCCTTAGCCAGACTAACCAGAGGGCACAGAGATAGTATCCAAATTAATAAAATCAGAAACGAAAAGGGAGAGATAACAACAGAAACTGAGGAAATTCAAAAATTCATCAGATCCTACTACAAAAACCTGTATTCAACACAACTAGATAATCTTGAGGAAATGGACAATTTCCTTGACAGATACCAAGTACCAAAATTAAATCAGGATCAAATAGACCATCTAAACCGTCCTATAACCCCTGAAGAAATAGAAGTTGTCATTGGAAGTCTTCCAACCAAAAAAAGCACAGGTCCAGATGGTTTTAGTGCAGAATTCTATCAGACCTTCAAAGAAGACCTAACACCAATACTCTTCAAACTGTTCCACAAAATAGAAACAGAAGGAACACTACCCAACTCGTTCTATGAAGCCACAATTACACTAATACCAAAAGCACACAAAGATCCGACAAAGAAAGGGAATCTCAGGCCAATCTCTCTTATGAATATCGATGCAAAAATACTCAATAAAATTCTTGCCAACCGAATCCAAGAACACATCAAAACGATCATTCACCACGATCAAGTAGGCTTCATCCCAGGGATGCAGGGATGGTTCTATATAAGGAAATCCATCAATGTAATCCACTACATAAACAATCTCAAAGAAAAAAACCACATGGTCATCTCATTAGATGCTGAGAAAGCATTTGACAAAATTCAGCATCCTTTCATGCTAAAGGTCTTGGAAAGATCAGGAATTCAAGGCCCATATCTAAACATAGTAAAAGCAATTTACAGCAAACCAGTAGCCAGCATCAATCTAAACGGAGAGAAACTTGAAGCAATCCCACTAAAATCAGGGACTAGACAAGGCTGCCCTCTCTCTCCATATCTTTTCAATATAGTACTTGAAGTTCTAGCTAGAGCAATTAGACAACAAAAAGAGGTCAAAGGGATACAAATTGGAAAGGAAGAAGTCAAACTATCACTATTTGCAGACGATATGATAGTATACATAAGCGACCCAAAGAACTCCACCAGAGAACTCCTACAGCTGATAAACGACTTCAGCAAAGTGGCCAGATATAAAATCAACTCAAGCAAGTCAGAAGCCTTCCTATACCCAAAGGATAAGCAGGCTGAGAAAGAAGTAAGAGAAATAATACCCTTTACGATAGCCACAAACCATATTAAGTATCTTGGCGTGACGCTAACCAAACAAGTGAAAGATCTGTATGACAAGAACTTCAAGTCTCTGAAGAAAGAAATTGAAGAAGACCTCGGAAGATGGAAAAATCTGCCATGCTCATGGATTGGCAGGATTAATATAGTAAAAATGAGCATCTTACCAAAAGTAATACACAGATTCAATGCAATCCCCATCAAAATCCCAACTCAATTCTTCATAGAGTTAGAAAGAGCAATTCAAAAATTCATCTGGAATAACAGAAAACCCAGAATAGCTAAAACTATTCTCAAGAGTAAAAGAACCTCTGGGGGAATCAGTATCCCGGACCTCAAGCTGTACTACAGAGCAATAGTGTTAAAAACTGCATGGTATTGGTACAGTAACAGACATGTAGATCAATGGAACAGAATTGAAGACCCAGAAATGAATCCACACTCCTATGGTCACTTGATCTTTGACAAAGGAGCTAAAACCATCCAGTGGAAAAAAGATAGCCTTTTCAACAAATGGTGCTGGCTCAGCTGGAGGTCAACATGCAGAAGAATGCAAATTGACCCATCCTTATCTCCTTGCACTAAGCTCAATTCTAAGTGGATCAAAGATCTCCACATAAAACCAGACACACTGAAACTAATAGAAGGGAAACTAGGGAAGAACCTTGAACATATGGGCACAGGGGAGAATTTCTTGAATAGAACTCCAATAGCTTATGCTCTAAGATCAAGAATTGACAAATGGGACCTCATTAAATTACAAAATTTCTGCAAGGCAAAAGACACTGTCAAAAAGACAAAGTGGCAACCAACTAACTGGGAAATGATCTTTACCAACCCTACATCCGACAGAGGGCTAATATCCAAGATATACAAAGAACTCAAGAAGTTAAACTCCAGAGAGGCAAGTAACCCTATTAAAAAATGGGGTACAGAGCTACACAAAGAGTTCTCACCTGAAGAATATCTAATGGCTGAGAAGCACCTAAAGAGATGTTCATCATCCTTAGTCATTAGGGAAATGCAAATCAAAACAACCCTGAGATTCCATCTCACACCAGTCAGGATGTCTAAGATCAAAAACACAGGAGACAGCAGTTGTTGGCGAGGATGTGGAGAAAGAGGAACACTCCTCCACTGCTGGTGGAATTGCAGGCTGGTACAACCACTCTGGAAAGCAGTCTGGCGGCTCCTCAGAAAACTGGGCATGACACTTCCGGAGGATCCGGCTATACCACTCCTGGGCATATACCCAGAGACTTTACCTGCATGCAATAAGGACACATGCTCCACTATATTCATAGCAGCCTTATTTATAATAGCCAGAAGCTGGAAAGAACCCAGATGTCCCTCAACGGAGGAATGGATTCAGAAGATGTGGTATATTTACACAATGGAATACTACTCTGCAATTAAAAACAATGAATTCACGAAATTCCTAGGCAAATGGTCAGAACTTGAAAATATCATCCTTAGTGAGGTAACCCAATCACAAAAGATCACACATGGTATGCAGTCACTGATAAGGGGATATTGACCCAGAATCTCAGAATACCCTAGACACAATCAGCATATCAATAGATTTCTAAAAAGATGGAAGGAGAGACCCCTGGTCCTGGAAAGACTGGATGTAGGGGAACGCCAGGACAGAGTAATGAGAGGGGGTTGAACGGAGAAAAGAGGGAGGGAAGGGGGCTTATGGGACTTTCGGGGAGGGAGGAAACGGGAAAGGGGAAGTGATCTGGAATGTAAATTAAAAAAATAAAAAAAAAAAAAAAGAAACCCTAAAAAAAAAAAAAAGAATAGACAAATGGGACCTCATTAAATTACAAAGATTTTGCAAGGCAAAAGACACTGTCAAAAAGACAAAGCGGCAACCAACTAACTGGGAAATGATCTTTACCAACCTTACATCCGACAGAGGGCTAATATCCAAGATATACAAAGAACTCAAGAAGTTAAACTCCAGAGAGGCAAGTAACCCTATTAAAAAATGGGGTACAGAGCTAAACAAAGAGTTCTCACCTGAAGAATATCTAATGGCTGAGAAGCACCTAAAGAGATGTTCATCATCCTTAGTCATTAGGGAAATGCAAATCAAAACAACCCTGAGATTCCATCTCACACCAGTCAGGATGGCTAAGATCCAAAACACAGGAGACAGCAGTTGTTGGCGAGTATGTGGAGAAAGAGGAACACTCCTCCACTGCTGGTGGAATTGCAGGCTGGTACAACCACTCTGGAAAGCAGTCTGGCGGTTCCTCAGAAATCTGGGCATGACACTCCTGGAGGATCCGGCTATACCACTCCTGGGCATATACCCAGAGACTTTACCTGCATGCAATAAGGACACATGCTCCACTATGTTCATAGCAGCCTTATTTATAATAGCCAGAAGCTGGAAAGAACCCAGATGTCCCTCAATGGAGGAATGGATTCAGAAGATGTGGTATATCTACACAATGGAATACTACTCTGCAATTAAAAACAATGAATTCACGAAATTCCTAGGCAAATGGTCAGATCTTGAAAATATCATCCTTAGTGAGGTAACCCAATCACAAAAGAACACACATGGTATGCAGTCACTGATAAGGGGATAGTGACCCAGAATCTCGGAATACCCTAGACACAATCCGCATATCAATAGATTTCTAAGAAGATGGAAGGAGAAACCCCTGGTCCTGGAAAGACTGGATGTAGGGGAACGCCAGGACAGAGTAACGAGAGGGGGTTGAATGGAGAAAATAGGGAGGGAAGGGGGCTTATGGGACTTTCGGGGAGGGAGGAAACGGGAAAGGGGTAGTGATTTGGAATGTAAATTAAAAAAATAAATAAAAAAAATCACACGTGCTCTGTTAGACATAGAAGATCCAGTAAGAGCATTTATTTTAATTTCCATCAATTTTATATAAAACAGTGAATTTATAGTCTTCTATGTCTTCAGATAGCTATGCTAACTTGAACAATTACCAGAAGCCTTTTTTTTCTGTCATTATTTGTAGTTGTAAATGGATGGAAGCAAAAACATTGTCACAAATAGTAGGCCACAATTGTTGACTGTCTTTTCCTTTGCAATAAATGAAGCAAGGCATTATTTTTAGGGGACGATAAAAGCACCTGCAAAGGCCATTTAGAACTGAACTCCTCTGCATGAAGGCCACTCACCCCAAGCCTATCAATCATATATGACTATCAGCCTATTGTTGTCAGCTGTAATTTCTCTAGCAAAGGGTAAGGCAATGCAGCTATCTCCTGCTTTGATGAAACTTTTATGAAGGAAAATTTATACTAGTTGTATCTGATGCTCAGTTGGGAGCTGATTAAATGACTTATATTTTTTCCTAGTCAGAAAACTAGTCAGATTTAAAACTCTGACAATTCCCCTTCAGAGTGCCCATCCTTGTCTTCAGGTCATTGCTGAGCAAAATTCTCAATGTGGTTCAAGGACAAAATAGTGGATTGTAACTTTCTCCACAAAAGGCATTAGTTATGTGGTTGGATGAGTATTTTTAGGAGCAATGTTTCTGAACACTGCCTTTTCTTTCATATACATCCCTGGCAAATAAGGCATCAATTTAGAGTTGTTTTGGAGCTTCAAGAGACAAGACAAATACTGGATTTACTTAAATATTTTCCAGAAGACTTTAGTTGTCAATTGCAAGATACACATGACTTCAGATTAGGATCAAGGACCTCCACATAAAACCAGATACTCTGAAACTAATATAAGAGAAAGTGGGGAAGAGTCTCAAACACATGGGCACAGGGGAAAATTTCCTGATCCAAACACCAATGGTTTATGCTCTAAGATCAACAATCGACAAATGGAACCTCATAAAATTGGAAAGAGTCTGTAAGGCAAAGGACACTGTCAATAGAACAAAATGGCAAACAACAGATTGGGAAAAGATCTTTACCAATTCTGCATCTGATAGAGGGCTAATATCTAATATATACAAAGAACTCAAGAAGTTACACTCCAGAGAACCAAATAATCCTATTAAAAATGTGGTACAGAGCTAAACAAATACTTCTCAATTGAGGAATATCAAATGGTCTAGAAGCACCTAAAGAAATATTCAGTTTCCTTAGTCATTAGGGAAATGCAAATCAAAAGAACTCTGAGATTCTACTTTACACCAATCAGGATAGCTATGATCAGTGACAGCAGATGTTGGTAAAGATGTGGAGAAGGAAGAACACTCCTCCATTGTTGGTGCGATTGCAAGCTGGTATAACCACTCTGGAAATCAGTCTGGAGGTTCCTCAGAAAATTGAACATAGTACTACCTGAGAACCCAGGATATACCACTCTTGGGTATATACCCAAAAGATTCTCCAACACATAAGAAGGACACATGCTCCACTATGTTCATAGCAGCCTTATTTATAATAGCTGGAAATTTATAATAGAAGCTGGAAAGAACCCAGATGTCCCCCAACAGAGGAATGGATAAAGAAAATGTGATACATTTACACAATGGAATACTACTCAGCTATTAAAAAAATGACTTTTTGAAATTCTTATGCAAATGGATGGAACTAGAAAGTATCATCCTGAGTGAGGTAACTCAGTCACAAAAGAACACATATGCTATGCACTTACTGATAAGTGTATATTAGCACGAAATCTCGGAATACACAAGACACAATTTATAGACCACATGAAGCTAAAGGAGGAAGACCAAAGTATGGATGCTTTAGTCTTTCTTTATTATTATCATTTTTATTTTCTATATTCTTTATTTATGTTCCAAATGATTTCCCCTTTCCCGGTTACCCTCCTGCCCGAAAGTCCCATAAGCCCTCTTCCCTCCCCCGTCCCCCATTTATTTACCTAAGAATTTCATGAATTCATTGTTTTTAATTGTTAGTAGTATTCCATTGTGTAAATATACATGGAAAATATCTCTGATAAAATTGAAGAAATATATAGAAAAACATGTTAAGATTGACTATTTCATGGAAAAATTATACAGATAAAATGGTAGGCATAAAAATATTCCTAAGTTGATTGAAAGTGGAATTATAAACATTTTCTGATAAAATTGAAAATCTACAAGGAAAATATTTCTGATAAAACTCAAGAAATATATAGAAAAACACATTAAAACTTACTATTTCATGAAAAATTATACAGATAAGATGGTGAGACATCTCTGGAGATAGAAAATCTTGGAAAGAATTCAGGAGTCATAGATACAAGCATCAACAACAGAATACAAGAGATAGAAGAAAGAATCTCAGGGGCTTAAGATACCATAGAAAACATTGGCTGAACAGTTAAAGAAAATGCAAAA
Organism: Tokudaia tokunoshimensis; assembly: GCA_036184795.1. NCBI lineage: Eukaryota > Metazoa > Chordata > Mammalia > Rodentia > Muridae > Tokudaia > Tokudaia tokunoshimensis. The sequence continues at coordinate 21,680,043 of BTHU01000014.1, forward strand.
TGCAAAAAGCTCCTGAGCCAAAACATCCAGAAAATCCAGGACACAATGAGTAGACCAAACCTAAGGATTATAGGTATAGAAGAGAGTGAAGATTTCCAACTTAAAGGGCCAGTAAATATCTTCAACAAAATTATAGAAGAAAACTTCCCTAACCTAAAGAAAGAGATGTTCATGAATATACAAGAAGCCTATAGAACTCCAAATAGACTGGACCAGACCAGAAAGTCCTCCCAGCACATAATAATCAAAACACCAAATGCACTAAACAAAGAAAGAATATTAAAAGCAGTAAGAGAAAAATGTCAAGTAACCTATAAAGGTAGGTCTATCAGAATTACACCAGACTTCTCACCTGAGACGATGAAAGTCAGAAGATCCTGGGCAGATCTCATACAGACACTAAGAGAGCACAAATGCCAGCCCAAACTGCTATACCCAGCAAAACTCTCAATTACCATAGATGGAGAAACCAAGATATTCCATGATAAAACCAAATTTACACAATATCTTCCACAAATCCAGCCCTACAAAGGATAATAGATAGAAAACGCCAACATGAGGAGGGAAATTACACCCTAGAAAAAGCAGGAAAGTAATCTATTCCAACAAACTCAAAAGAAAGTAACCACACAAACATAAAAAGAACATCAAAGATAACAGGAAGCAACAATCACTATTCCTTAATATCTTATAACGTCAATAGACCCAACAAAAAACATAGTCTAACAGAGATGTTTTTCATGTGGATCTTCGATTTTTATCAGAAAATATTTGTGACTCCTCTTTCAGTTTAGTAATGCTTTTTGGGTCTACCATTTTGACTGTATTATTTTCCATGATAATCTTTAATTTTAACATTTTTTTTCTGTGTATTTCTTCGATTTTGTTGGAGGTGTTTTTCATGTAGATCTTCGGTTTCGTCGGGGGGGGGGCGGGGTATGTTTGTAGTTCCACTTTCAATCAATTTAGGAGTGTTTTTGTGCCTACCATTTTGTCGGTATAATTGTCCATGATAATCTTCAATTTTAACATTTTTCTTCAATTTTGTCAGAAGTATTTTCCATGTGGATCTTCAGTTTTATCAGACAATGTCCATAATTTTGCTTCAGTCTTTCTTAAAAGGGGGAAGAAAGTACTCACAGGAGGAAATACTGAGACAAAGTGTAGAGCAGAGACTGAAGGAAAGGCCATCCAGAGTGTGCCCCACCTAGGGATCCATCCCATAAACAGATCCCAAACCCAGACTCTGTTGTAGGTGCCAAGAAATGCTTGCTGACAGGAGCCTGATACAGCTGTCTTCTGAGAGGCTCTGCCAGAGCCTGAGAAAAACAGAGGCAGATGCTGGCAGCAGGGGGACCCCAATAGAGGACTTAGGGAAAGAGCTTGCAACCCCATCGGAAGATCAACAATATCAAACAACCAAACCTCCCAGAGCTCCCAGTGACTAAATCATCAGCCAAAGAGTACCCATGGCTCCAGCTGCATATGTAGCAGAGGACGGCCTTGTCTGGCGTCAATGGGAGGAGAGGTCCTTGTTCCTGTGAAGGCTCCCTGCCCTAGTGTAGGGGAATTCCAGGGTGAGTGGGGGAACACCCTCAGAAGCAGGGGGAATGGGATAGGGGGATTCTGGTGGGGAAACTGGGAAAGAGGATAATATTTAAAATGCAAATATATAAAATATCCAGTAAAAGAAAAAAGGATATTAAACATGTCAATAACTGCCTTCAAGACGGGGCAATAACTGAAAATAAGAGCGATGCATGTCTGACACTGAGGAAGGGCTGGGAATACCGAGCATGGTAGGGAGAGTCTGTGTCTGCTAGGGTGCTAGGAACTGAGTCTAGGCAGATGGGCCTGGGGAAACCTTTCAATGCTGCCTGTTTCCCATCCTAATATGTATCAACATTATTTTAGTAAATTATTTAAGTACAATTAGAAATGTACATTAAATGGGAATTTACTCTTTACAAAATAACATCAATTAGGATATTTGAGGAAATAAGTTGTAAAAAGATGCCAGGTTTGCAAACTAACTTGTCTGAATATTTTCTTCATCAAGTGGTCAATCTAGGAAACTGACTCTTAAAAAAATATGTCCTTATATGTGGAAATATCTTCTCTTTTTACTTTTAAAAAATATTTCTTTCTTTATTCACTTTACATCCATATCTCAGCCCCATTCCCTCTTCTCTACCCAGTCACACTTTTACTAATACCTCCACCTATTGCCCCCTTCCCTTCTCATGAGATAAGGTGGGGGGGCTCATTTAGGTGGGAACCTTGGGGCATCTAGTTGCAGCAGGACTGGGTACATTTTCACCAGCTGAGGCCCAATCAGGCCATCCAAGTAGGAAAAAGGGGATTTAAAGGCAGGGAAGAGAGACCTAGATAGACCCTGCAACTACTTGTTAGGAGACCCATATGAAAACCAAGCTGTACATTTGCTATAAATGTGTAGAGGGTCTAGGTACAGCTCCTGCATACTCTCTGGTTGGTGGCTTAGACTGTGAGCCCCCATGGTTCCAGGTTTGTTGACTACGAGGATCTCCTATGGAAATTTTTTTTTTTGCAGATACATCTTCTTTTTTATTATTAGATATATTCTTTATTTACATTTCAAATGTTGTCCCCTTTCCTGATTCCCTCCTCCCCAGAAAGTCTCATAACCCATCTCTACTCCCCCTGTTCCCCAATCAACCCCCTTCCGCTTCCCTGTCCTGGTATTCCCCTACACTGCAGCATCAGACATCCAGCATTCCCAGGACCAGGGGCCTCTCCTCCCTTTGATGTCCAACAAGGCCATTCTCTGCTGCCTATACATCTGGAGTCGTGGGTAACTCCATGTGTATTCTTTGGTTGATGGTTTTGTCCCTGGGAGCTCTGGGAGTCCTGGGTGGCTCATATTGTTGTTCCTCCTATGGCACTGCAAACCCCTTCAGCAACTTTGGGTCCTTTCTCTAGCTCCTTCATTTGGGACCCTGTGCTCAGCTCAATGGCTGGCTGAGAGTGGCCCCTTCTGTATTTGTCATGCACTAGCAGGGACTCCCAGGTGACAGCTATATCCAGCTCTGGTCAGCAAGCACTTGTGGGCATCGATAATAGTGTCTGGGTTTTTTTGTTTGTTTGTTTTTTGTTTTTTTTTTTATTTTTTTAATTTACATTCCAAATCACTTCCCCTTTCCCGTTTCCTCCCTCCCCGAAAGTCCCATAAGCCCCCTTCCCTCCCTCTTTTCTCCATTCAACCCCCTCTCGTTACTCTGTCCTGGCGTTCCCCTACATCCAGTCTTTCCAGGACCAGGGATCTCTCCTTCCATCTTTTTAGAAATCTATTGATATGCGGATTGTGTCTAGGGTATTCCGAGATTCTGGGTCACTATCCCCTTATCAGTGACTGCATACCATGTGTGTTCTTTTGTGATTGGGTTACCTCACTAAGGATGATATTTTCAAGTTCTGACCATTTGCCTAGGAATTTCGTGAATTCATTGTTTTTAATTGCAGAGTAGTATTCCATTGTGTAGATATACCACATCTTCTGAATCCATTCCTCCATTGAGGGACATCTGGGTTCTTTCCAGCTTCTGGCTATTATAAATAAGGCTGCTATGAACATAGTGGAGCATGTGTCCTTATTGCATGCAGGTCAGGAATTCAAGGCCCATATCTAAACATAGTAGAAGCAATTTACAGCAAACCGGTAGCCAGCATCAATCTAAATGGAGAGAAACTTGAAGCAATCCCACTAAAATCAGGGACTAGACAAGGCTGCCCTCTCTCTCCATATCTTTTCAATATAGTCCTTGAAGTTCTAGCTAGAGCAATTAGACAACAAAAAGAGGTCAAAGGGATACAAATTGGAAAGGAAGAAGTCAAACTATCACTATTTGCAGACGATATGATAGTATACATAAGCGACCCAAAGAACTCCACCAGAGAACTCCTACAGCTGATAAACGACTTCAGCAAAGTGGCCGGATATAAAATCAACTCAAGCAAGTCAGAAGCCTTCCTATACTCAAAGGATAAGCAGGCTGAGAAAGAAGTAAGAGAAATGATACCCTTCACGATAGCCACAAACCATATTAAGTATCTTGGCGTGACTCTAACCAAACAAGTGAAAGATCTGTATGACAAGAACTTCAAGTCTCTGAAGAAAGAAATTGAAGAAGACCTCAGAAGATGGAAAAATCTGCCATGCTCATGGATTGGCAGGATTAATATAGTAAAAATGAGCATCTTACCAAAAGTAATACACAGATTCAATGCAATCCCCATCAAAATCCTATGGAAATTTTAATACAACTCTATCATTTCTCCTTCCCTTTCTTTTTTTCCAACCTCCTCCCAAGTATCCCTTCTGTTCTCTTTTAAATTCAGGGTCTCCCTTTAGCATTTTTTTAATTATAGTTAGACATCCTAAACATATAAATATAACCTACTCAGTCAGTACAATGTTGTTTTTCTGTGTATTTTCAAAGCCAACCCATTGTATTGGGTAACCAATTGCTCTTCTTGACCATCAGGAAGACTGTATCTTTCACTCTCAGCATTCGTTGATTTCCAGTACTTCTTACTTCTTTTTATAGGCTTGAGGCTGTTACTGTTCTTCTTTTTCTGGTCAGGTTTAGGGAGGCATGCTGGTGACTTTATGGGTATCACTTCTGACATCTCTAGGGGAAACAATCTCACAGAAACTCCTATTTTCTCTGATTTTTATAATATATGTTCCAACTCTTCAGCAAAAATTTGAGTATTAGCTGCAAGAATTATTTTGTAGATGTATTGTTTAGGACTGGACCCCAAAACTCTGCCTTTTGATCAGTTGTAGTTTCCTGCAATGGTCTCTATCTGTTGCAAAGAGAAATTACATTGAATGGGAATGAGGACTACTTTGATCTGTGGGTAGAAGGAAAATAATTTATAGCATGGTTAGGGATTTGCTGGTTTAGCGATGACTGAAGATTCTCATCCACTATCCATGACTCCACTAGCCCTGGGTAATTTGCTAGGTTTCCAGTACCAGCCATCAATTCTCTCTTGTTGAGTGTCTTTTAATATCAATGAAAGAGCAGGTGGTTCACAAGGTGTGAGTACCCTTAGAACTGTCCTGACTATTGTTATGGTTGTTCATAGACATCATAGCTGGGCAGGAATTTTGCTTGCTCCCCTCCCTTGGAAATTTGCATCATACCCTCAGGTACCAGGAAAACTAGTTCTCATGGTGGAACCAATCAGATCAGATTTAGCTGCGGTCATTTTGGTCTTGCTTGAGTGTGTATGACATCTTCAGAAACAGAGACTTAAAATTTTCTTCTAGATACCAATCAAGAGCAAGAAAAATAGTCTATATAATATTTTTTACTATTAAATAAATTTATTTACTTGCATAATTGCCCCTGTGTTAGAATTACACTTTTAATATAGATACCATTTTTACTCACATACAGGACAATAACCAAAAAAGATCTTCAACAGCGTTTCCTATATGCAGCAAAATGTTGGATCCTATTTACATGTCCAGTCTTTTAGTCTATGTCTTTTTATTGGAGAATTGATATTAAGAAATATTAAGGAAATATGATTATAGTTTCCTATTTTTTTTTGTTATTAGAGGTGGAGTTATGTTTATGTGGCTCTCTTCTTTTCTGTTTGTCAAAAGAAGATTATTTTCTTGCTTTTCCTAGGATGTAGTTTCCCTCCTTTTGTTGGTGTTTTCTATTCATTATACTTTGTAGGACTGGATTTGTGGAAAGATATTGTTTAAATTTGTTTTTGTCATGGATTACCTTGGTTTCTCCATCTATAGTAATTGAGAGATTTGCTGGGTATAGTAGCCTAGGTTGGCATTTGTGTTCCCTTAGGGTCTGTATGAGATCTGCCCATAGTTTCTGGGGAGAAGTCTGGTGTAATTCTGATGGGTTTGCCTTTATATGGTACTTGATCTTTTCCCCTTACTGCTTTTAATATTCTTTCTTTGGTTAGTGCATTTTGTGTTTTGATTATTGTTTGACAGGAGGAATTTCTTTTCTGGTCCAATCTATTTGGAGTTCTGTAGGTTTCTTGTATGTTCATGGGCATCTCTTTCTTTAGGTTAGGGAAGTTGTTATAATTTTGTTGAAGACGTTTACTGACCCTTTAAGTTGGAAATCTTCGCTCTCTTCTATACCTATAATCCATAGGTTTGGTCTTCTCATTGTGTCCTGGATTTCCTGGATGTTTTGGGTTATGAGATTTTTGCATTTTGCATTTTCTTTGACTGTTGTTTCAGTGTTTTTTATGATATCTTTTGCACCTGAGATTCTCTCTTCTATCTCTTGTATTCTGCTGTTGATGCTTGCTTCTCTGACTCCTAACTTCTTTCCAAGGTTTTCTCTCTCGAGTTGTTTCCCTTTGTGATTTCTTTATTGTTTCTACTTCTATTTTTAGATCCTGGGTGACTTTGTTCAATTCCTTCCCCTGTTCGGTTGTGTTTTCCTGTAATTCTTTAAGAAAGTTATTTATATCCTTCTTGAAGTTCTCTATCAGCATCATGAGCTGTGATTTTAAATCCAAATTTTCCTTTCCTGTGTGTTGGGTTATCCAGGACTTGCTGTTATGTTCGAATGATGCCATGTCACCTTGGTTTCTGTTGGTAATGTTCTTGTGTTTGCCTTTTGCCATCTGGTTATCTCTGGTGTTAGTTGTTCCCATTGTCTCTGGCTGGAACTTATCTCTCCTATGGGCCTACAAGCTTGTCTCAGCAACACTGGGAGTCCATTTCTCCCCTAGCACAGAGGGTTGTAGCTCAGCCCAGCTCCTGGGTGCATGAGCTGCCACTCCTATGCTCCCTGCACTCCTGGCCATACTGGTCTTAGACAGTCAATGGAGAGAAAATGGAGGTCTCACCTCCAAACCCGGAGCCAAAGTGCTCCCTGGAGAATAGATCTCCCCTAGCAGGACCTGTGGACAGAGCTTGACCTTTCTTATTATTCTACATTTTTCAATGAGATCTGGACATGTTGACTTTTTCTGAGATCTCTGTCTGATAAGGTCATGGCAGTTTTGTTCAGAACAGAGGATATGTGTGTTAGTTTGGGCCAAGATGTCCAACATGACTTAAGTGAAATGAAGTCAGGTATGGATATAGGGGACCAAGATTGTTCTCAGGAACTGTATCCTGGTACAAGCTTGGATGTTTGTGGTAGATCTGGGTTTGGAGTAATAGGATCATATGTACTCACACAGCTAGTCTGTGGAGAAGGATATAAAATGTCTGACTTGGGGAAGAGGTTGGAATGAGGTGTGGGAAAATCCTGTGTGTTCTAGGCAGATAGGATGGGTCTTGGTGGAAGCCTGCAGTTCCAGTGTAGGTGATGCCTAGATACCAGTTGTGGAACCTGGGCTAAATCTTGGGGTTTGTGGAATGTGCAAAGAGCAGGCTTATCTTTTGAGCAATATGGAGTATTTGACTTGGTAGAGAGGTTGGAGGAACATCTCTGTCTTCTTTATATTGTTACCATATTATTTTCATCTATCATTCATTACAGCCAGGGTTTGTGCACTACTGTAATACATCTCTCTCTTTAATTATAGACTTAAACCTACAGTAGAGGTTAGAGTGTAGGGGACCCTCCATAAATGTTCACTTTTAGAATGTAGGAACAAACTAATAAAACAAGCCATAATGACTTTTTATTATCAGTGATCATATATTTCCTCAGAGATACAAAACTCATTATGAATGTAGCATGAAAGCCAGTGAATAAAGAGAACAATTCTACCAAGTGATGTAATATCACATAAATATGTGTTTTATCTATTGTATTTGAACTCTTACAGATATGTAACAGTGTAGATGGCTATATTTGAAATGTCAGGAATATTTGATAAGACTTTCAAACTATTAATGTATTCAGTAATTTAGTGATGGTAATATATTAAAATTTGTGCATATGTTAATACAGAGCCCACAGGAAAATGAAAAACAAGTTTTCAAATAAAAAAGGGATTTGGTATTTCATCACTCATAATAGTCTCTTCAGTTACTCTGCTGGTCTCGGTGAGTATAACCTCATTCTTCATGATCATTAGGAATATTTCACAAAATAAGTATTTACTTATATGACAACTACTGAGAAAATATTAGGAAGGATTTTACTCTGTGTCTTCATAACATTTTATCTTCTTTGTGGATTAGGGTACAATGTCAACCAAAGCAGTCATCAAAATTAGTTCTGAGATATTTAAGATAGACTCTCTGCATGTCTTTCCTGCTTTTCTCAGGCAGATCAGGGAGCTGAGGACTTTGATTTCATAGTGGTTTTCATTGTTTATGTGCTTGTTTTTCTCAGTTAACTGGAAAGATAATTTTATACATTGTTTATCAACCAATAAACAACTCCTCCTCTTTCACCCTGTATCCTCATAAGCATTAAATTAATACTGGTAGTCTGGCAACCATATTAGCTAATCACTGCAAAATTTATACCTGGTGCCATTTGCACTGTTATTGTCACATCTCTGTCATCCATGGGAAAAGAGAGAAAATTAATTACAGGTAATTGTTCTCTAAAATGATTGTGTAATTGAGCAGAAACAGATAGACTCCCCCCCAAAAAATTCTATGGCAGCTTTGTTCATCTATGATTTAATTCACACATGGTAAGATAAAGTAATCTACACTTATATGTTCATATATTTAAGGTTAGAACAGATATATATCATAGAAATAAAATGATAAATTGGCCCATAAGAACACAGCTTCTTCCAGATGTACTGGGCATGTCAGCATTCAAGGTACTATTATGGTGATTTGAATGAGATTTTTCTCCATAGCCTCATGTACTTGAACACTTACTTGATCCTAAATTGGAAGCAATGTTTGTGGAGGACTCTCTGGTACAAACTTGCTAGAGGTAACTTTGAGACTTTGAGGTTCAAAACCATGTGCCTTTCCTATTGCACATCTCTGTTTGTATGCCTGTCTGTTGGTCTGTCTCTCTGACATGTACTTATGATTCCACATTGAACATCACACATGTTACCATCATTGCTCTCATAACTCCTCTCTGCTGTTTGCCACCTCTACCCTGCCACTATGGACTCTTAACACTCTGCAGCTATAAATCAAAAGAAGCTCTTCTATAAGCTGCCTTGGGTGCAATGTTTTTATCATAACAACACAACTAACTGCTACAACAGTTAACTATAAGCTGAAAGATATGTGGAGTCCTTAGAAATGAGAATCATAGGGGAGTCGTCTGTATTCTCAGCATGCCATGTTTGTTATTCTGCATACTGTTGTCATTTTAAGGGTTCAATCAATGTATATAGGTGAATTGAAATAGCTTAAATTGACCCACCAACCTTAAAGGTGATAAGGAACTAATGATCCCAACATTTATCTATATCTGTATCCATATTTACACAGTCATACACATACACATATGAGTGCATATATATTGTATATATATATGTGTGTGTATATACACACATGTATTTGTATGTATGAATATATATTGCTTCCTTTTTCATAGTATGTTGTACAGAAAGTTTGAATAAATAATACAGTATATACTTTTTTCATTTGAATGTATACATCTTTGCTTTTCTTTGATAATATGTATGCCCAAATCATGATTATGTTCAATTTCATGGTAGAAATAATTTGACTTTGAATTCTGACTTTGTATATAATAATAAAAGTTATTCATAAGAAGTTGAATGAGAATTTTGCTCCTTCTTCCTTTCCCATTTCAAGTGCTTTGCTAGTCCACCACCCAATTCAAAGAAGCACAGTTGGTGCATGAGTCCCATGGTTTCAATGGTTATTATGACCATGAAGACAGCGTTTGAACTATGGAGAAAGTTTGATGTCAGAGTATTCATGCACCAGTTTTCAAAACACTGCTAATGATGCTATTTTCATATTTTCCACAAGACCTCAATGACTTTTAAAACATGAATTTTTACCCATTGGGAAGACATTGATTAAATTACTGTACACTTAAATCTGCTTATGACATATTACAAGTATATATGAGGGGCACAGTAAAGAAACTTCCAATAGGACTGCTCTGCTGGGGAAAGGGTTTTATTTTGGGTGAGACAGAGAAAATAGCCTGAGGCATTGGGAAGAGTCCAGAGCAGAGAAAAAGGGAAGTAGCCTGGATGTAGCAAGGCTATCTGTGTGAAAGAGAAAAGAATACAGTATCAGGAAGTAGAAAGTGGTGAGCTAGGAATAAGGAACATGGGATGGACAAATCATTTGGATTATAAGGTGGAGCAGTAACTGGGGGAGGGAAACTTTTTGTGAGTGGAAACTCCTTTTCACAAGTCCTGGAGGAATTTCTAATCAGCATAAATTCCGGATCTGTTTTGAGCTTATTTCTAGACACATGGAGAGTCTGAGACCTAAAAATGAGTACTTCTGGGACTATTTTTATTCCTTTTGGTTTTTCAAGACAGGATTTCTTTTTGTTGCTCTGGCTGTCCTGGAACTTGCTCTGTAGAGCAGCCTTGCCTCAAACTCACAGAGGTCTTCCTGGCTTTGCCTCCCCAGCATTGGAATTAAAGTCATGTGCCACCACCATCAGCCTCTTGGGACATGAAATTCCTAGGCAAATGGTCAGAACTAGAAAATATCATCCTTAGTGAGGTAACCCAATCACAAAAGAACACACATGGTATGCAGTCACTGATAAGGGGATATTAACCCAGAAACTCGGAATACCCAAGACACAATTCACATATCAATAGATTTCCAAGAAGATGGAAAGAGAGACCCCTGGTCCTGGAAAGACTGGATGTAGGGGAATGCCAGGACAGAGAAGGGAGAGGGTGTTGAATGGGGAACAGAGGGAGGGAAGAGGGTTTATGGGACTTTCGGGGAGGGAGGAACCAGGAAAGGGGAAATCATTTGGAATGTAAATAAAAAAAACTTAGAAAATAAAAAATGAGAAAAAAAAGAAATTGTATTAACTAGTGTTATAAAAAATCAGATGGAATACAGGAAGGGTATAGTTAAATAAAATCTGATTTCGGTGTTTATACAGGCGCTGCTCTTTCACGTTTGAGATGTTTGTGGTCCAACTTCAAATCAGCTGTGGATGAGATTTTACTTAGCATTGCATTTGGATTTGCTTGTTTTATTATTCTCGGTTTAATTTTAGTTATTTTTGATGTGCATAGGTACTTCATTAATGAAAACTGACACAATAGGTTAATTCAAAATTGAATAACTTAAGAACTTAGTAGAACTACTTTGGGAATAAATATCCAAATGATGAAGCAGAGAAAAGCTATTTAGTTATGAGTTAATTTAACTCAAAAGCTAAAAATGGCCATTTTGGTATGTTTTATGATGTGATATCCTATTTTTTTAAAGATAGATAAAACAAGTATATCTGTATCATATTAGTCTTATTACCATTGTTATTAGACTTAATTGTGATCTCTTACCTATTATATTTGTATGTTATTCTAATTAAATTTATCCCTTATTGAGCCTCCTATGAAAAAATCTTGCCATGTCTTCCTAATGTGAAATGTTAAATTGAATGTGAGCCAAAGTTTTGAGTTACTATGATTGTCTATGCAATATTTACCTTTGTGAATTAAATATTTAGGAGTTCATGAAAGTAATAATATGAAGGATTCTTACTTAAAGAGGCTTTCTTTAGACTCAGGCACAAATCATCCAGTAACTAGGATGGTAAAGCGGTGTATATAATAACATATTCTTGGGAATGTGTATTTATGTGCACAGTCTGGAATAGGTCTCAGAGGCTTACCTTGGAAGGATCTTCTGCTGACATGTATGAAAATAGGTGAGCCTGCCAGTGTGATACTCATTCACAAGGAAGGTATTTGCTGATGTATCTTTTCTCCTTTATCAACAAATGGAATAAAGGAAGCTTGACAAGTGAGAAGGAACAAGAAGGAAGGAAAGAGTGAAGAGTAGTGGATAAAGAAGAACAATGAAAAAATAAACACTAAAGAGAAAAAGACAAGAGATATGTCAATTTCTAGCAGAGTTTTTATCTCTCAAAATTTAAAATGTTCACCAAAAAGATTATAGTATATTAATTCATATATGGGTGCTTATTAAATTACTAGATAATTCACAGGAACTTTAACTATTTTTAATTTTCTGCTGACCACCAGATTGATTTCAAGAGTAGTTGTACCAGTTTGCAGTTCAGCCGAGTGGCAGGATATAAATTTAACTCAAACAAATCAGTAAACTTACATTACAAAAATGATAAACAGTCTGAGAAAGAAGCTAGGGAAATAACACCCCTCATATACCCACAAATAACACAAAATGTCTTGGTATAACTTTTACCAAGCAAGTGAAAGATATGTATGACAAGAACTTCAAATCCTTGAAAAAATGAAGTTGAAGAAGACCTCAGAAGATGGAAAGATCCCCCATACTCATAGATTGGTAGGACTGACACAGTGAAAATAGCCATCTTACCAAAAAAAGGTACAAATTCAATGCAATCCTCGTCAAAATTCCAACACAATTCTTCACAGACATGGAAAGCACAATTCTCAACTTTATTGGAAAATCAAAAAATCCAGGATAGCCAAAACAATTCTCAACAATAAAAGAACTTCCAGGGGTATCACCATCCCTCATCTCAAGCTGTACTACAAAACAATAGTGATAAAAAGGACATAGTATTGGTACATAAGCAGACAGGAAGAACAATGGAATAGAATCAAAGACCCTGAAATAAACCTACACACCTATGGGAACTTAACCTTTGACAAAGAAGTCAAAACCATATAACGTTAAAAAGAAAGTATCTTCAATAAATGGTGCTGGTCTAACTGGTGGTCTGTATATCAGAATGAAAATGGATCCATATTTGTCACCATGCACAGAGCTCAAGTTCAAGTGGATCAAAGAACTTGATATAAAACCAGGTACAGTGAATCTAATAGAAGAGAAAGTGGGAAAGAGCCTCAATCTCACTGGCGCAGGGGGAGATTTCTGGAACAGAATACCAATGGCCCAGGCTCTGAGATCAATAATTGATAAATGGGACCTCATGAAACTGAAAAGCTTTTATAAGGCAAAGGACACTGTCAATAGGAAAAATCAGCAACTTACAGATTGGGAAAATTTTTCATTAACCCTATATCTGACAGAGGGCTAATATCCAAAATATATAATGAATTCAAGAAGTTAACTTCCAGAACAGCCAAATAATCCAATTAAAAAATAGAGTCTCGAGCTAAACAGAGAATTGACAACAGAAAAATCTCTAATGGTTGAAGAGCACTTAAAGAAATGTTCAAATTCCTTAGTCATCAGGAAACACAAATCAAAATGACCCTGAGATTTTACCTCACACCAGTCAGAATGGCTATGCTAATAAGCTCAAGTGATAGCAGTCAAGTGACACTCCTCTATATTTACTATTAAATGTAGACAAAAGCTAAGTGAGGATTTTATGGGGGGAAGGGGAGAGAGTGGTAACAGGGATTGTCTTTTCTTCAAAAGACTGCAATTAAGCCTTCTGACATGAAGAAAACTTAGATTCTGAAAATTAACTTCCAAATATCTTCATCATTATTAGTGAGAATCTATGAAATGAATGTGAGTGTACCATGTTAAAGTCTAGGGCATAGTAATAAAACAGGTTAGAAGAAATTACTTATTGTATAAAAGTATCATATGTTTGAATGTCCTCTCTTCCAAAATACAAAACATAAACATAAAAAAGCCAGACTTCAATAAGTTGTAAAATAAAGTTTCTTTGAGGAGGTGTGTGGGGGGGAACCATTAATTTTGTTTATACCTGATTATGTAGCACAACTAAAGTCTTCAAGTTCATGTCACGGAGAAGTCATATTAATAGTATACGAAAAAATGAGCACTGGATGTTGAACTAATTGGAGGCTGCTTAGAAATTGGCTATGGCAAGCCCGGTGTCTGTCTCACAGAGAGGCCGAGCAGCAGCATAACAGGCTTCTTATTCCCTTTGGATTGCTATAAACGGAATCAATGTGTACTAATGACCACAGCAATAAATTTGGTCATACTTCATAGGGCAACGTTCTGCACTTACCCGGTTGTTGGTTTGACATAGAGTAATAGGGTTTATCCTTTTTAAGTTGTAAATTACTGGGAAAAATGCTGAGACTAACAGGAAAATGCATTTGGGGGTGTTTTTAAGCTTAGAAAATATTGGTAATACTTTCACTAAGCATGCTATTAAAATAAATAAATAGTATTTATTGCTTGGATTCTAGCTTCAACTGGGTGAAAAGCAACAGGAAAGGGGAAATAAGACATACATATTTATCAAGTGTACAAGGCTCATGTTTACTTAATTCAGTTCTAAGGACTTGTTTATACCAGAGAGCAACAAAGAAAAGAGAGTTTTATCTTTCACTTCTGAAGTTCATTGCAAGTTAAGATTGTATCAGAGATGGTTGTGATTGCAGCAGTTCTTGTGCTGAAAAAGTACGAGTCATGAAAGCTGTCCTATGACATGACATTGTTGCCAATTATATATTTGCTACTATTTTGAAAACTTTTCCTTTGGTTTTAAATGTAACCAATTTTTCTAGGGAAAAGTTGAGAATTAACATACCACAATAAAATAATACATGTTTACATTTAAGTGAAAACATGTCTATATATACATAAATATTTATATGTATACTCAACTTAATAAAATATGTCATGTAGAATATATAAACTTAATGAGGGCAAGCATCTCTTAAGAAATTCCAGTAAATAAGGTATTTTCAGACTAAATCTCATGTTATTAAAACATCTGTCCGACCTACATGAGAGGAAAGTCATGTTTCTGTGTGGTAACTAGGTGAGCTGGTATTTGTGAATTGCAAATTCTGCAGTCTTTCCAACCCAACCACATCCATCTAACTATAGAATGTTGTGTTTCTATGCATTGTCTGTGTCTGTGTGTTGGTAAAGCAATGTGTTACTCTTTTATAATTTAAAACCATTACTTTCCTTGGATGCATGCCTAATGTGGGTATTAAAGAAAGAGTGAATAGCTAATAGAAAACAGTAAGACAATTTAATTTAGGAATAAAATGGTCTATACTATTTCACCTTCCTCTTGAACAATTTTCATTTCGATAGCTGTTTCTGTCACAAATGCAACTTCTTTACTTTCTGACTTCTGTTGTATGATATACCTATGGTTTTCAAAATTATTGTGTACTTTTGTAGGAAACAGGGATATATGTGTGTGTGTGTATTATATATATAATTGAATGTCACAACCCCACAACACAAATGTATGGGAAAACTCAAAGCATTATACTTCTTGAACACTTGCTGAATTGAAAATTAAAAAAAAAAAAACACCTCAAACAAATTTGTTTGGGTCTTGCCTTTGCAATAACTTGCAGTTAAAAAATCCAAAATAATTTCAATTATAAGGAAGGGGACATGAGAAGTTTGTAGGACTTTTTTTTTCACCATTTTGCAGTTTCTTTCAAATTTGGCCAGGTATGTTTAAAGTATTTGTTCCATAGTAGTCTTTATTTAATCAAATTTTGTTAATACCAAATAGAACACCAAAGATATGTACTTTGTTAGGCATGGCTTATGCACAATAATTCTATGAGGGGAATAAATCTATGTTCTTTCTGATTTCAGAAAAAGCCTGTTTTTAAATTTTGTCATTCAGATGAAATTCAAAACAGACTATATGTCGTTATTAGGCACTATCAAGTCTGTTAATAGCCAAGCATCTGGTGATCTGGTGATGTAGGGATTCTCAGTTAACTGGGCAGAACAACTACTTTTTCCTTTTCCAATTCATTGATTAGATAAAAAAGAATTATTTCATCATTCTAGTACTGTGCCTCTGAAACAGTGTTTTGCACTCAACTGTGTTGATCCTTATTCATTAGTACAGAGTCATTTGAGGTTGAAATCACAGGTGGAGAGGTGTGTGCATGTGGAATTAAATCCTGATGGATAGTCTCTCTGTAATGGGAAAATGGGGGAATGGCAGCATTACCAATTGAATTGGAAATGCAGATACTGAATCATTAAATGTCTTACAATGAACAGTGTCTGATCTGTCTAATTTTAGGAAATTCTTTTATGAATATTGACCTTCATTCCTGTTCCTTGAGAACATTTCAGCAAACAATATGTCTCATCTAGCAAAAAATTAATATTTTTGTCTAAACCTCTGAAGCAATTCAAATTTATTAACTAATCTGTTTAAATACAATCACTAAATATGCTCCCAATCTTCTCAGAATAAATATATGTAAAGTAGAACATGGATGCAGAGATGTATGCAAAGGATGCTGTTTTGTAGATCAAACATGAATTTATTAATATATAAGGTTAAATCTTTCTCTCCAATTATCCCAAGCTATCAAGGTTTACATATTTACCCATGGATTATGTTAGGGCAGCACTATCTCTTTCTGCTATCACTTGCACAATTAAGGCCCTAGAAATTCTTCAAGAAATTAGTTTTACTTGTTGTCTACATTAACTTTCCATATTAGTCACCATACACATACCTCAATCACAACTTTAATATAAAATGATTCACAGAGTAGTTCCCTTACTCTAACCCACTCTAAAAGACCCATCAGAATGCCAAGGAAAGAATAATTAGAACTGCCAGGGTTTCGCTTCCTACTTATATAATATTGGGAGATTCAATTAAACTATTTCTGTGGAATATTCTTTCTGTAAAGCTAAGATAATAATATGTATTATACATACTTGTAAAAATATAAAGAATCTATAAAATATGTATCACAATGTAACTATGATACACTGAACAAATTAAAGACACCAAGTTATTATTTAACATCAAAGACAGTTACCACCTGATAAATTACAAGTGGCTTTCAGTGGTCAGCAGAGTTCTGCAGATTGGAAATCTCTGCTGACTTAACCATTTTCAATATCGAGGCTAAAATATGTAATGCCACCTCAACTTGATTATAGTGTTATATGGGTCCTACTTATTTGACACTCTGGTAAATGGCATTTCTATTTCAAATGGTGGAGACTGTCAGAGAACAAAGCCAAATCTATGCCCACAGCAACTCACAGCAATGAATTAATGGTATGTCTATAGTACTAGCACAAAGTCTATTTAAATCGGATAGATGGCTGCTTTTCCTGAAGCCCATCTGCAGCAGTCTATAAAGGAATGTAATTCAGCTGAAGAACATAAATCTCCCTGTGCTGAGTCCCTGTGTTCAAGTCAGTTGGTTTCCTTGCTCGAGGCTGGCTGTTAGACAACTCAATCTATCACTGATGTTTATTCATATCTTAATGCTATCTATGTGCTTGCACTAAATCTCAAAACGAAAATGAGTTCTTGATCTCATACATTTTTGGTATAAGAAAAGTACATTACTTGAACAGGACATTTCTTCCAATGTATGAAATTTAGAGAATCATCTTACAGAGGATTTCCAAGAATCACAAGGTTGTCATAGAAAGTTCAGTCAGTAAAGACTAAAGAAATCTGATTGGTTTGCTCTGTTTTGTTTTGATTGAAAAAAATTTTATACATTATATTTTAATTGTGTTTGGTCTGCATATTATTAAAAGAACAATAAATTTCTTCCTACCAAGGTAAGACAAACTATTTTTGTAATGCGTAGAAATCCACTGATGATTCAAAGCTGAAGCTTGTAACTCCTGCTATGGGAAGAAGGTCAGGCATAGACAACAGAGTTACTGAACATTTGAAATCTTTCTGTTTCCTCTTTGGGTTCTCGCTTCTCATATCCTGTGAGGGATAGGCTTGCCAAAGAAGGTTGAAATGGGCATCATTACATGATAGGACACCCCAATTTCAAATGTAGAGAAGTTGCTTGCTGTTGTCAACCTGGTTCTAGTGAATCAAGTGTCTGTTTCTCTCTTTCTTAATAAATTCATAAGTGGCAAATGATCAATCATTTTAAAATTGAAACACTTAAAAGGTTTTTCTTTTTTTTTTTAAATTTCCAACCTTATTCTGAATATAAATCATTGGTGACTTTGAGTGTTAGAGGGGAGACAATTAATTTAGGGGGGCTAATATTAAAATCTTATTAATATAAGCATGTAAAATAAAAGTTTTGCTAGACTTATTTTCTGAAATACAGTGATTGTTACAGGTTGAATGTGAATGGTCTTACAAAGACCCATTTGATAAGAGTTGAACCCCTGGCTTGGTCTCCTGAATGGTGTTGGAGCTCTGAGATGTGTGGATTTTACTAAATTTAGCAGTCCAAAAATGGTTAAATTTTAAGATCAGGTTTACTTACATGCATTGTTTCTCTAGCATTAATTTACCAAATAATTGTCAGATTCCCCCTTGTATGATACAATGTGCACTATCATATCATGTGTAATACTTTTGTGGCTACCAGTAGGAAATTATGTCTTAGGTAGGGTTTTATTGCTCTGAATAGATGCTTTAACCACAGCAACTCTTATAAAGGAAAACATTTAATTGGGGCTAGATTACGATCTCGGAGATTTAGTCCATTATTGTCATGTCAGGAAGCATGGAGGCATGCAGGCAGACAAGGTAGAGGAGAAGTTGCTGAGCGTTCTACATCTGGATCAGCAGGCAGCAGTAAGAAAGAGATGTTGAGTCTTGAGATTCTAAAACCTGAAAGCACACCCCATGTGACACACTTTCTCAAACAAGACCACACCTTCAATAAAGCCCTCACCATCTCCTCTATTCCCTAGATCTACTGCTCCTGGATTTCCCTTAAAAAAAAAAGAGCAAGGCTTCCAGGGATATTGAACAAACATTGCATATTAAGTTACAATGAGACTACACACGCATCCTCATATCAAGACCAGAGGAAGCAACCCAGGAGGAGGCCAAGGGTCCAAAAAAACAAGCAAAAGAGTCAGAGATAGCCCTTGCTAACATTGTTAGAAGTCTCACAAGAACATCAAGCTTCACAATCATAATATATATTCAGAATGCATAGGTTAGGGCCATATAGGCTCTCTGGTAGACGGATAAGTCTCGGTGCGTTCCTATAATCCTATGAGTTGATTCTGTGGACTGTATTCTTATGGAGGCCTTGATTCTTTTGCTCCTACAATCCTTCTTCCTTCTCTTCCACAGAATTTCATAGATCTCCTCTTCAGGCTGTGTCAGGCATGAGCTCCATCTCTTGGCACAGGTCTCACATTGGTCCCATGAATTCTATCCCACCTTTATCAAAACAAATCTTGTAGGTAAGACAAATTGTTGAAGGTTCTATAGCTAGCTTGGTGTTCCAGTCTCTCCACTGGAAACCTTGCCTGGCTACAGAAGATGGCTGGTTCAGGCTACATATCCCCCATTAGTAGGAGTCTTTGCTAGATCATTCTTGCAGAATCCAAGAATTATCCATTGCACTGTTTCTGCCTTCCTCCTGAAATATCTCCCAATTCCAGTTGTCTCTCCTAGTACTCTTCCTCCAATCCCTCTCTGATGCATCCTATTCCCATCCCCATCTGTTCCCAATCCATTTGAAAAGTCTATTCTGTTATCCCTTCCCTGGGGGATATGCTGCTTTTATACAGAGTGGCAACTACACTGGTACTACAACCTCAGGAATAGCATGAGCAGATTGTGAGCTATAGAGCATCCACAAGGAGCAGAACCTAAGGGATGAGGCCACAGTAATCTCATTCTTTCATTGACTTCCTTTAAAAAAGAATTCTGGAACAGTGAGTCTCTCATGGTGAACATGTAAAAAGTATACTTTAACTTTTGTGAGAGAAGGGGAGTCTACTACAATTGACCCAAATCTTCTACAAAACAAAGACCGACACTCCAGGGAGATAGACTTCCAATAGGGCAAATCCGAACTATTTTTCAATTGCTTTCCTTTAGCCTTTGCATACAGAAGACACATACATAGAAATTTAGCTAAAAACAGATTAGGAATAGTCAATGACAGAATTGAGGGGCTGGAAAGGAAAAAGGAGCTGCAACCATGGAGGAGGAAGAGAAACACATGGGGATGTGAAATGCTTCTGGGACAGGCCTATTCAAAGGTGTTTCAATTTAGAGCTTGTAGATAGAGCATATTCTTTCTTTAGATGCCCTCCTCCCCCCCCCCCCGTCTCGTTGGCCTTCAGTATTTCTTCAGCAGTTCTAACCAAAAGAGCACAGGGACAGGCACTCTCTGAGAAAAACAGAATCCAAACGGGAAAAAAAATGACACCAGAGATATTTGAAGTTAAAAAAAAATGTCAAAAAAGGAAAGACAAAATGCTTTAACAAGAATAACTGGGTTTATGAGTTGTGGACTCTGAGACAATTCTGATGTAGCATGTAGATTTCTGCAACATGCACAATTCAGATAATAATAAAGACCTTTTCCTACTGATCCTAATTCTTTTTTTTTAATTTTTTTCTTTCTTTTTTTTATTGAAAAATGAAGTAAAAACATTTTATGATAAAATTGAAGATTTATGTGGAAAATATTTCTGATAAAATAGAAGAAATATATAGAAAAACACGTTAAAATTGACAGTTTTCATGGAAAATTAAAGAGTAAAGTGGTAGACATAAAAAACACTGCTAAATTTTTTTTTATTATTTATTTTATTTTATTTTTTTAATTTACATTCCAAATCACTTCCCCTTTCCCGTTTCCTCCCTCCCCGAAAGTCCCATAAGCCCCCTTCCCTCCCTCTTTTCTCCATTCAAACCCCTCTCCTTACTCTGTCCTGGCGTTCCCCTACATCCAGTCTTTCCAGGACCAGGGGTCTCTCCTACCATCTTTTTAGAAATCTATTGATATGCGGATTGTGTCTAGGGTATTCCGAGATTCTGGGTCAATATCCCCTTATCAGTGACTGCATACCATGTGTGTTCTTTTGTGATTGGGTTACCTCACTAAGGATGATATTAATTCTTACCAGAGTTAAGTACCTGCCAACAAGTGTACTGTGTTGTCTGTTGACAAGCTATGCTGTTTTAACCATTGGAGAACTGAGTGGTTGCAAACTTTTGTTCTTCCTTTAAATATTGTTTGCATTAGAGTATCTGCCAGCTTGTGCAAGTCTATCATGAGGTACCCACAGAGACCAGAAGAAGGTATTCATCTCTTGGAGCCAGAGTTATAGGCAGTTGTGGACCCACCATGTTAGTGTTGGAAACTGATCATGGGTCCTCTACAAGAAAGCAAGTTCACTTAGCCACCAAGAGACTCCTCAGTTCTTCTTACTTTTATTTTTAAAATCTACACCATGATGTGCTAGTGAATGCTTGCAATCGCAGGATTTGGAAGAAAACAGAGAGTGAAGTGGAATGGCAGGTCAGCTTAGGCTATAAAGGCAAATGTTTCCTCAAAAGAAACAAAAGAAAAATAATTAAAATACCATGTAGGTGCTTGGAATTTTCTAGGTAGGCAGAAACAGGGAAACTGTTGCAAATTCAATGCCTACCTTGTTGATATAGATAGTTCTGGGCCAGCCAGGGCTATGTAATGTGGCCCTGTTGCAAAAAAACAAAATTAAGAGCAAACCAAACCATACAAAATTTCTATGGAAAATGAACACTTCAAACTTCATTTCAAAAGCACTAATTTTCAGGAAGTTACCACACATGATAGTCATCTATCTCCCTATTTTTGATATCCTCATTTTGACTTGGGTAATGATTTTATTCCCACAATAAATATGCTCCCAGCTTGTCAACAGTTTGACCTACCTATAACTGTTTCTTTAATTAAGCATGCACAACGTAGTGAGAAAAATATCATTTTTCTCACTGAAACCTAATTGTCTTCAGTGTATTTCATCATATCTAATATTTTCCCTTAATAAAAAGATAAAGGAAATATCAATGGAAAAGAAACACAGCTGAAAGAGATGTAAATCATTGAATTTGAATCTAGATGACTGGAAACTCAATATGAAATTGGAAGCAAAGAGATCGATTCATAAACGTTGGCATAGACTTGATTTCCTAACTAACCCAAATTGATATATTTACAGTACTACTTAGGGAAAACCTTCAAAGGGGATGAAATTGAAAGGGCCTGGAAAATTGTAGAATCCAGAAGACCAAGACCTCTGCTGCCAGACTGTTTCTTCAGGACCTGACAGGGAAGCTGTAGCCATGAACGCTCAGCAGTATATTTATCTAAACAAGAACTGCATAATGTCCATTCCAATTAACGTGCCAGTGTCGGTGGAGTAATTTCATAAGGCATCACTCCTAACTGAACCCCATGATAATGAATCCAATCACCCAAAGCACATCTACATATGTATAACTGCTCGCAGTTACTTCGAACAGGTTATCTGGTTACCTGGAAAGAAAGCTGGGGATAGAACAGGGTGGCAAGAGGAAATTGAAGCTAAGACAAATTTCCTGTTCAAGGCTCGAAGTTTAACGGGGGTCTCCAAATATATATAGGCGGGGGTAAAACCCTTCCCCCCCATAGGGTGGAGACTCTCTCAGAACCAGCTCGCTTGCTCCGCAGGTGGCTGGAGGCAGGTGACTAGTGCCTCTCAGGAAACTGCAGGTACTTGGAGAACAATGGGCTTCCCCTTGGTCTGTGTCAAGTTCCTGCCAGGTGACATGGCACCCCAGTACGGCTCTCTACAGATATGTACCTAAGATGAGTACAAAATGGACAAAGTTAGTTGGGTGGATATTTATATCTATCATCAGTATGTCTTTCTGTGTGTCTGTATATCATCTATCTCTCATCTATTTATATATTAGCTATCATCCATATACATAAAATCTATCATCTATCATCTATCAATAATCAGTCCTCTATCTATCATCTATGTATATGTATCTATCTATCTAACATCTATTTATTATCTATCCATCTATGTATCTATGTATCTATCTATGTATCTATGTATCTATCTATGTATCTATGTATCTATCTATCTATCTATCTATCTATCTATCTATCTATCTATCTATCTATCTATCTATCTATCTATCTATCTATCTATTATCTATATCTATCCATCTATCTATGTATCTATTTATGTATCTATGTATCTATGTATCTATCTATGTATCTATCTATCTATCTATGTATCTATGTATCTATCTATCTATCTGTCTGTCTGTCTGTCTGTCTGTCTGTCTGTCTGTCTGTCTGTCTATCTATCTATATCTATCCATCTATGTATCTATCTATGTATCTATGTATCTATGTATCTATCATCTATCTATCTATCTATCTATCATATATCTATATATCTATCATCTATCTATCCATCCCCCACCCCCATCCCCCTTCTCTCTCTCTCTCTCTCTCTCTTTCTCTCTCTAAAGTTTAGTCAGAAAATGTGAGTGTATTCTATCTGCACAGTACTACTGTATTCAAATATAATATTTTATTGTAAAATCAAGTTGAAATTATGAATGATTATTTTTTCTTAGTGCCATTATTGAAGATAACCTAATAAATAAAAATAGTAAAATTTAAGTTAGAATATAGTCAGAATTAGATATAGGGCTTAAATTATTAGTTCAATTTTATATATAGGGAAGAAAGTATTCTTCAGAATATGCTGATTTTAAAGAGAACAGAACAAATATAATATTCTGGAATATCAGTTACTATAGTTAATGAAGCACAATAAAAGAATAGACATATCATAACATTTTAACATACATACATAAAGGGTAGCACGATATTTTAAAAATCTATTATCATTTTTTTGGTACAAAAGTCCCTCCCATAGCTTTTGGTAAATATAAAATTAATATTTGCACAGTGACAAGTTCACAAAATATTTATTCCTATTTGGTCTCACCTAGTCACCATAATAATCTTGAAAGACATACAGGAGAAGTTTGTCACGCATATGCATTGAGGAACTTTCTCATTGCGACGTAGGAAATGAATGTAATAAGAGTTCTAACTTCCTTCACACTGATAGGAAGTGAATGAAATGGTGCTCTAACTAATATATAATATTTAATAGATATTTGTTCTCTTTATTTTTCATTGATATCAAAAACAATCATTTGTATTGTTCTAGTCATCATCTAGTAATAGTCTGATCAACAGAAAATCTATGTAAGTCATGGAACCTTTGAGAATGAACTTCCAGAAAGTTCTGAGAAGCATGTTAAATACTTCAATAAAATAGTGTGTATTGTGCTCTCTTAAGTGTATTTATCTCTTCAACTAAAGTCTAATAACTACAACTAAAGGTTTGTTTTCAAACAAACATTTCAGATACACTTACAGGAATAGTAGATAGTTGTTTGATCCATGTCAATACAACTTTCAGGTAAACTGTAAGACTTTCCCAGAAAAAGTGGAACAGGATCAAGGGACATTGGAGTTTGATGCATCTCAAGAAGCAGACATAGCTCACCATTTTAAATAATTGTTTTGTTTTAATAAATTTAAGAGATCCTAATACAAAATACACAACACAGATATATATATAGATATAGATATATAGATATATAGGTATATAGATATTCGCATGTTTCAGGTCTGGTTATTAATGGTAGTTGCATTCAGCAAAGTGAATACTAATATTATTTTAGCAAATACTAAATGTTCTGTAAGCATACACATATCCCACCTAAACTATTGTCTTAAGCCCTACTAACCCTAGTAAATTCAATTTTCTATTTTACAGAAGGGAAAACCACGTTCAACTGTGTTATGGGATTCGATTGAGGCTGCTGTCCTAAGAGGTGCACATTCACAGTCTCTTGCTGGCCACAGAGTGGTGACTTACTCCTCCCACTGTTGCATCTGCGGGTCAATGATAATTTTGGAGGCAAAGAATCACTACACTGCATGGCAGCTTTCAACTTTGGTTGAATGCATGCACATCAAGTAATAACAATATCTTTCATCTTGAGCATGTTTGGTAATAACCTGAAAGTCCGAGAACACTGATTTTCGGTTCACAATAAAGTTGATGATTACACACACACACACACACACACACACACACACACACACTCACACACACAATTAACATACACATGAAGATAATAGCATATAGCAAAGTTGATTCATTTAAATGATCAACACTACAAGATGAAAATTTTCATGCAGATATAGTTTTAGTTGTCCCCTTCTGCATGGTTCTCCTTAATAAAAGTTCACAATTACTTTATGAAGCATGAGTAATCTATCTGATTCTATCATCCATGCTCCACAGACACATTTCTACTCTCTTCCTAATTACACTTTTAAAAAGACACTCATTTGTTAAATCTAGTACCCAGAATAATATACAAAGCACACTTACAACTCAGAATTTTAGTTATTTCTTTGCCCTCTCATTAATTTATAATATAGTGTTTGATAATCCTTATTAAGTTTTCCCATTATTTATATAAATTACCAGAATAAAAATAATTGCGAAGTACTTAGAAGCATATTAAGTGTAAGCACCAGCTTCTTACAATGATAATTTCATTTCAGTGTATGAAATATAGATCTGTTCTAAGTGTTATTAAAACCAGCAAAGAATATTTTAGGCATTTTGAATTTCTTACTACATATTACTTCTCAGAATTTTCAGAGGAAATAGGCAGATTATCATATTTATTTCATAAAATATATGGAAATATGGAAGTATCTATAGTAGATATATTTTTATATTTCCAACAATCGGCTATTATTCTTAAGCAGGATTTCTAAACTAAACCTACTTACAATTTGTATTAAAAATCACCATAAATTGGCTATATTTTATATATAAATAAAGCTGAATATGATGTATTTAAGAGCACATTTCAGGTACACCTAGAAAATAATTAGAAAGCTTTTTTTCTCCCAAACCTGATGGATTTATATTGTGCTTAGGAATGAGAATAGAATAATATTTTAAAGATTCTCATTTTGTCACAACCACAACTGATCTTTTTACCTTGAGTATTTTCATTGACTTCATTTCAAAAGCCCAAATTCATTAGCTTGTAATACAAGTTCCACTACTGAAGACATTGCATCAACTTTTATAGACACAGAATAAATGAATGGCATAAATCAGGTGGGCTATCACAGAACAAGGAAATGTCTTCTGATGGAATATTTGGATGTTATGTTTCTACATTCTTACCATTAGGGACATTGGAGGCTATGAGTGTGCTAGACTTTACAGTTCAAGAGATCATGAGGATTAATTCAAGTCAATGTTGATATCAAATACCCATTAAAAGACACTAAAGGCAGGTCGAGAAAACTGTGACTCTGAATCTGCATTATTCTACTTCAGTTAGGTCTTCTTGCACTTCTCCTGTATAGATAAGGCTTCTTCAGAGAGGTTCAGTTCAAAGTCTACTCCTTACATGGTATTATGCTTCACATAACATTATCTTCACCTATGACTTGTTCTCTTATACATTTTATATGTACAGGTATAATCTTTAAAAACTGTATTACAAATAACAATTATATTTCATTTCATTTCATTTATATTTTTTACATAATTATTGTTTATTTAGATAAATATACTATTTTTTGGTATTCATTGATTCATTGTTCTCTATACACCTGGAGCTATGGAATTAGTTTGCATTAAAGTGTTCAAGCTAACCTGTGAATGTGAAAAACTATCGGACAGTCAATCTAGTAAATGGAAGTTAAGAAAACAAAAACTCACATGAAAGACTAAAAAGTGCATAAAAGTCAGAAGAAAATGACACGACAAATTACAGTCAGACACAAAACCAGAACATCAATGTTAATGTAAAACTATGCCTTATTAGATAAAGATTTACATTTTGTTTGGCGCTTGATCCAAATTAAAGCCAATAGATATATGGAGAGAAAAAAATGTAAAAATGTTTGATAAAGTCAACTTTAAATAAAAGAAATCTGATGTAAAGATATATCAGATAAATTAGAATTTAGATGAAATATCAAATTAAGAGCACAGAAATTAACATTATGGAATTTATCTACCTAATAATATAGCTTCACATTATTTATTACAAATATTGACACACGGGAAGTTTTAAGGACATGTATTTGAACAATGCAGTGAGGAAATTATTACATGACACAATAATTACAAAACAAACTGTCAAGGACACATAGCCTTGACAGTGTTACTGAAGCAGACAATGTCACTACCGGATGAACATGTTGAAACTGTTTCTAGAATGCCCTATGAACATGTGGGAGATATAAAATAGCACTGATGATGAATAAGGAAGATTTGGATCTGAAATCAAAATTCTCAATTATAAAAAAGATATTATAAAATATATACACACTGTTTGCCTTTTTTTCTTTTTCTTTATTCTTCTTTTCTATCATACATCCCAAGCACAGTTTCTCTTCCTCTTTTCACAGTACCCCCTTCCTCTCCTCCACACCCATTGCTCTTCCCTCTCTTCAAAAAAAAGAGCAGGTATACCAGTGGTATCAAATGAACTCAGCATAACTGATACAATAAGGCTATGCATAAATCCTCATGTCAAAGACAAGGCAACTTAGTAGAAGGAACAGGGTCCCATGAACAGCCTAAAGTGTCAGAGACAACCCAACTCCCATTATTAGGAGACCAACATAAATTCCAACATAGAAAACAGCATATCTGCAGAGGATCTAGTGCAGACCCATGCAGACTCTGTTGTTGCAGGTTCAGTCTCTGTTAGCCCTCTATAAGCCCTGCTTCGGTGATTCTATAGGTTGTCTTTTCCTGGTATCTTTGATCCCTCTGACCCCTTTCTCCTTCATTTTCTCCAAGGTTCACTGAGTTTCTTCTAATGTTGACCTGTAGGTCTCTATATCTGTTCCAATCAACTGATAGACACTACTTGAATTGTCAGATCGCTCAGAGACATAGGGCACAATCAAACAGGACTAATGGAGAAGAAAAAAATCAATGGCATGATACTTAATGATATCCTGTTATACTCAGATCGGTGACTAGCTGGATAGCCATACTATATTCTTAAAATGAAATGCTACCTGATGAAAAGGACAACAATTTTTCCTTCTAAACATTGTTTATCTGTGTATCCCTGGATGTCCTAGAGTTCACTTTGTAGACCAGCTGTCCTCAAATTCAGAAATCTGCCTGCCTCTGATTTCCAAGTGCTGAGATTAAAGGTGTGAGATACCGTATTTGTCTTAGGACAATCTTTTTTTTATAGTACAAATATAAATATATCTCCATAGAATATAAAGTCTAATTGAAAAGAGTTATGGGAGGATAGTTATAAAGTTTAACTGTAGAAAGTTCAGAAACATGAAAAAACAAATAGCACAATTTTAGAGATATAATCATATGTAGTAA
This sequence comes from Tokudaia tokunoshimensis, assembly GCA_036184795.1. NCBI lineage: Eukaryota > Metazoa > Chordata > Mammalia > Rodentia > Muridae > Tokudaia > Tokudaia tokunoshimensis. The sequence continues at coordinate 21,708,271 of BTHU01000014.1, forward strand.
GAAAAATACGCTTATAGTAAATACAAAATTTAAGGAAATAGTCACAGTAGTCATAGATAATTTCAAAGAGAACTGAGAGGTGTCTGATAATTCTCATGAGTTGGTTCCTTTGTCCTTAAATACAGTCTCTAAATAATTGCACCAACTCACTAAATAGTAAGAATAACATTTTTTAAAAGTGTATTAGCAATTCCATGGCTAGGTGTTCATGCCTTATTAACAGCCATAACAATATGTCACTTACGAAGGGAATATGCAAAGATTTATCTTCTCAGTAATGTGTTAAATTGGGGCTGTGATGTGAGAGACATAGACTAATGCACTGTGTCTCTCCCCTCATTAGAACTGGGACTTCATCAGAAGATAAATTGGTCCTGTGGTCTCTCTTTAACCTCATCTAGGTAAAATGAGTTTCCCTTTACCAACTTATTGTCAGTTCACATCTCAAGCTTAGATTCATGATTAAGCCACTTTCTACCATGGATTTTAATACGGGAGTGTATTCTTAGATATTTTAAACCTATTTTTAGTAAGGGTTCTTAAACAATTTGCCCCCCCCCTTCTAGCTCCTCAGCCAAAGGAACGATGGTAAATAGCACAAGGTCATGTGAACCTGTTTAGAAGTAGTTCCTTGAGGGGATTACAATTTTCATTATCAGGAGACCAGCAAACCAGTTCAGTAGTTTCAGGATAGCAAATACAATCCAGCAGCAGTATCATGATCTAGCAGAAATAGCCAGTCCTCCTCTGCTTAATCTGCTTGAGTCCACAGGAGTGACCAGGACCAGCCAGGACACCAGGAGAAGTTCTCTGCCATGCCTTTCTCAACAAAGCAAAGATCAGTGAAGATGACGATGCAAGGCCAACTAAGAGTTGCAGTGCAAATCTAGCTATAGAAGTGTGCAGTCACTGTCCATTGAGTAGTATTTATATTTTCTCCAAACATCACTTGTCCTCCTATGGGTCTTGCCTCAGCAAAACACCACAAAAGTCTGTCTTTAGTAAACATCACATGAGTCTGTTTCACATATCAAGAAACTACCACTTTACAGCAGAGAGGATGATAACAGGAATGTGGATGCTTGGACCAAAATACTGGATGCTAATTTATTGCTTTAACATCTCAGCAACTCAGAAAGACTGTCAATTGTTCACCTTCATTTCAACATAATTATGGAGCTAGAAACTATATCCCACCTTATAAACAATCACTTCTCTTTACACTTCACTTTTGGAAAAGAATACAGAAATAAAATGTTTTTACCTTCAGAATTGCAGAAAATATACAGCATACAAAGTATCAGAAGAAAAAATAATCATTGGTATTTCAAGGTGTTTTCTTCTGATGTCTTCTATGCCATACAACTTCTACTTTTAGAATAATGTTCTGACCCAAACAGCGTCAAAGATACAATTGAAAATTAATTTCAAAGACAATGTTATTTATTTGTATAACAATCTTAGAAGGTTACGCATGCTACTTTAGCCAATAAAACCTTAAAATCCCCCCTCTCTCTTCATTCCTTTATTCTGATATGACATGATCTAGAGATACCCTTCTTAGCTGCATGTGATTTCTGTTTCTTCACCCACTCTCCCTACACCGGATTCCCATATCCCATTCAACTTCCTATCCCCTCTCCCACCAAGTTTGTTTCCTCCATCTACTTCTGATGTCTACTTTATTTCCCCTTCTGAGTAAGATTCAAACATTCTCCCTTAGGTCCTCCTTGTTATTTGGCTTCTTTGGGTCTGTGGAGTGTATTGGGGGTATACTAAAGTTTATGGCTTATCAGTGACTACTTACCATGGATTTCCTTTTGGGTCTGAATTACCTCACTCAGGATGATATTTTCTAGTTCCATCTATTTACCTGCAAGACTAATGATGTCCTTATTTTTAATGGCTAAGTAGTATCCCATTGTGTAAATAAACCAAATTTTCTTTATCCATTCTTCAGTTGACTGATATGTGGTTTGTTTCTCATTTCTGGTTATTATGAGTAAAGCTGCTATAGGGAGCCTAAGGGGGTGACTGTAGCTGAGACTTCTAGCAATGGGAGATAGGGAGCCTGAAGTTGCCACCTTCTGTAGCCAGGCAGGATTCCCAGTGAAGGGATAAGGCACAAACCTACCCATAAAATCTTTGATACCAAATGTGTCCTGTTTCCAAGATGTGTGGGGACAAAATTAGAGTAGTTATGAAGGGAATGGCAAATAACTGGCTCAAATTCAGACCCATTCCATGGGCAAGAAACAATCCTTGAAACAATAACTGTCACTCTGTTATGCTTGCAGACAGGAGCCTAGAATTACTGTCCTCTGAAAGAACCACGAGCAACAAATGGACACACAGATGCAGCCAGATATTAGAGGGAGATGTGGGAGTCTTGGAAGAGTTGGAGGAAGGTAACGGACCCAAAGGAGGTAGAAATGTCATAAGAAGACCAACAGAATCAATTAACCTGAATCCATGGGGTCCCCAGAGATTGAACCACCAAGCAAAGAGGGAGAATGGGCTGGATCTAGGTAGCTTATGGGGTCCCCCAACAACCGGAACAGAGGCTTTCTCCGAATCTGTTGCTTGTCTGTTGATCCTATTCCCATTACTGAGCCACTTTGTCTGGCCTTAGTGGGAAAGGAAGCACCTAGCCCTGCAGTGACTTGATGTGACATGGTGGGGGTAATAACTGGTGGAGGGATGGCTCCCCCTTCTCAGAGGAGAAGGGGAAGGGGGCTGAAGGGAAGGACTCTATCAGTGGAGACTGAGAGAGGGACTATGATATGGATAAATTAATTAATGAAAAAAAAAAAGGAAAGCTTCTGTTTTAACATGCTTTGAAACACCACTTCTCTCTATCCTCATCAAGGGCATTCATGTTCCTCTATACTTCCACCATGGTCTCCCAGTTCTACGCCAGTGAAGTAATGCAAAATAAATGTAGGGAACTCGAAGCATAGGAGGAAGGAAAAGTCAAAAGAAATAACAAAATAAACTGAAGGAATAAACTATTGTCTTAGGATTTAATTTCTGTGAAGTGACACCAAGACTACAGCAACTCTTACAAAGGAAAACATTTCATTGGGGCTGGCTTATTGGTTTAGAGGCTTAGTCCATTATCATCATCAAACCAGTCAAGCATGAATAGCTTTTCAGGAGAGTAGATGAAAGACTTAGAAATATCACAAGTTCTTATTTTGTCTGCCAGTCAAGGAAAGCACTCAGTGAAATGTCCACCAACACTGGATTCAGATGCTATGTCTATAATTAGATCATTAATTAAGTACATTATAAATCATTTCTCTAGGGAATCTAATATACCACTTTAACATCATGTATTTGAGTAATAATCTCTGGTATTAGAAATGCCTACATACAAAGGGGAAACACAGAATACAATTTCCTTCTGTTATGACAATATGTTTATAGGGATAAAAAGCAACATATGTTTTAATCTGTTTGATTGAATAATTTTGGCATCAATGATTAATATATGTAAATTTGTTGGTTATAAGACATCTAGTATTTTGTTTTGTTTATTAATTAGTGGAGCTGAATGATATCTTTATTTTTTTTTATTTCAATGGCAGTGTGAGAATGAATTGACCATAGTAAATGGTTACTCATTTACTTCTATTTCCCAGGATTTATTGACTATATATAAGCAATGTCTATATTATGGTTCTGCATTTGCAGGATCAAACCACTGTGAATTGGAAATGTTCACAGAAAATGATAGCTGTATGTGCTATCATACACATTCATTTAAAACTTTTGAAAAATATAGCATGATATCTATTTCTCTAGCTTTTATATTATACTAGTTTTGATAAATAATATAGGAATAATTTAAAATATACAAGAAAGTTTATGTAGATTCTATACAAATACTACAATATTATTTTTAGACTCTTGAACATATGTGTATTGAGGCATTCTTTTGTGTTCCTAGAACTAAACCTTATGGAAATGGAACAATTACATATGCTTTTAGTTGTACTGATTAGTTTAAAATATAGATATTATAAACAGTTGTTTTTCATTATGTTGACTAAAATATCTAAACAGATGATTTAAGGATAGAAAGATTTATTTTGCTTCCAGGTTTCAGAGGACTCGAACTTTAGTTACATGGCCTCATGTGCTTGTAGATCATAAAGTAATGGTAACATGAGGGGAGCAAATTATTCACTTTATACCTGATAAGGAAGCCTGGGAGTAGGAGAGGGTTACAAGATGAATCTGGGGAAATCTAAAGGACATGTTCCTATTGTCTTCATCTAATTAGTTCTCAAACAGGCCATGAAAGTAACAGTGGATATTGAAAGCCAACGATGTCTTAAAACTTTATGTATTTAACCCAATTGATATTTTTCTTTCATTTTGAAAATATTTTTTTTAATTTTTCCATTTTATTGAAAATGGATTCTTTTCCAATATCATATATTCCAATTACAGCTTACTCTCCAACTGCTTCTTCCTGTTCCTTCCCATTTTCCTTCCCATCAAGATCCATCCCGCTTTTGTCTTTCATCAGAAAAGAATAGGCTTCTAAGAGATAACAACAAAATATAATAAAACAAAGTATAATAGGATGAAACAAAACCATTACACCGAAGTTGGCCAGAGCAAACCATCAGGAAAAAACAGAACTCAACAGAAGCCACAAACATCAGAGATCCATTCATTCACAAACTTTGGAGTATAATTAAAATACTAAATTGAAAGCTATGGAAGACCTGATATAGACTAAACTGTAGGAGTAATAATCCAACTTTCAACTTGACTTAAAGTCCACTCTACAAGATGGAACCCTTACTTGACAGTACTTGGATGACAAAGAATCAGAGATTAGATACTCCATAGACCTAGGTTAAAACCACACATAAAATATTTAGCCTTTGAGAATTTCATGAAAATATATTTTGATCATCTTTTTACCCTTCTCCAAAAGTTTCTCAGAACCACCTTCTTTATCCTCACTTCCTATCCATCACACTTGGAGTTTCCCTTTTTATTTTAAAATCCATTGAGACCAATTTCTATTGTCTAAGTATTGTCAGGACTGGGGTCTCCCAAATAGCATGGGCCACATGAAAGGGTCACACAATTAAATAATATTGATTTTCTCTCTTCCAAAAGTAATCAGATGCCAATAGCTCCTCAACTAGTGGTCAGGTTTTTTTTGAACATCCCCATGCTTCTAAGAATGAAATTTCACATTCTTATAAATGCTGTCACAATGACTGTGAGTGTATAAGTACAGTTGTCCTGTTGTGTTAAGAAAACATTGTGTTTTGGAAGTAATCTTTCCCTTTTAGCTCGTACAATCTTTCTACTTGCCATGCTTGATTATACCCTTGAACCTTTGAATAAAGAGTTTAATATATATAAAGTGATGGTTTGAATGTGCTTGGCCAAAGGAGAGGCTCTATTAGTAGATTTGGCCTTGTTAGAAGAAGTATGTAGCTGTGGGGGTGAGCTTTGAGATATTCTTAGTAGGTGTCTGAAAATAGTCTGCTCCTAGCTTACTTTAGATGAAGATGGAGAACTCTCAGCTTCCTCAGCACCATGCCTGACTGGATGCTGCCATACTTTCTTTCCTAATGATAATAAACTGAATCTCAGAACCAATAGTTAAATGCTATCCTTTATTAGAGTTGCCTTGCCCATGTTTAGTCACAGCAGTAAAACCCCAACTAAAACAGAAGCTCGTACCAGGAGTGGGGTTTTGGTGTGATAGGCCTGACCATGTTTTTGTTTGGAGGGATGTAGATTTGGGGACTTGGTATTTGCAAAGGAGTGGAATGCTTTGTGTGGGGATTAAAGGACCATTCGAGTAGGAGTATTTAAGATATCAGTGCTAAGAATAATTTGAACTCTGCAAACATGGCCCGAGAAATTCCAATGGAGAAAAATGTTAGTGTGTGGACTAGAGACTGTTTTTGTGATATTTTGGTGAAGAATGTGGCTGGTTTTTTGTTTGTTTGTTTGTTTGTTTTTTTGTGATTGTCTGAAGCTAAGTTGAAGCTGCCTGAGGCTAAGTTGAAGAGATTTAGATTAATTGATTTGACAAAGGATATTTCAAAACAGCCTGGTATAAATTCTGTTATATGCATACTAAAATTCACTCTTGTGAAAGGGTTATAATGAAAAGGAGCAAACTGAGAAAGGAAAAATACAAAATGTATTTTTCATATATTTCAATTGTTCAAGTAATAAAGGGTTATCAGGAAGTAAAACAGAGCTGAATCCTAAATTCAAGGTAAAAAGCAGATTAAGAGAGTGGTGATCTCAGGGCAAGATCCCACCTAGCTAAGATTATTTTTTTGTGTGTTTGCAGTTGAACAAGGAATAGATGTGTCATGTTAGGTGTTATTGCCTGGATTTTGTTTTTTCATTTGTACTTTTCATCTGGAATGAAATACAATTCAGAAATGGAGGGCACACTTGTGATCCAAATGTTGAGTCTAGAAGATACAAGATTTTGATTATTTCTTGAGGATTAGTGGCCACGATCATCTTTGACCCAGGCATGGAGGTACACACATTTAATTACAGGAGATGAAGGCAAGAAGATCTCTGAGTTCAAGGCCAGCCTGGGAGAGAGCAAGTTCCAGGTAAAGAAAAGCTTAAGTCTAGGTGTGGTGTGGCAGTACACTCAATAATCCCAGGATTAAAGAAACGGAGCCATGCAAATCTCTGAGTTCAAGGTCATTCTACAGAGCAAGTTCCAGGATAGCCAAACTTAGGCAGTGAAGGAGCTGGAAAATGTAAAGCTGGTAATAATGTAATAGAAAAAGGATACCATCTTTCAGCTTCAGTAAGCAGCAGAACTTGGCAGCTTTGGCTATGTATTTCTGGCTTTAGAGACAAGAATAGAAGTGAATACTGGGACATTTGATGCTGGTTAGCTGGAGCTAAGAAATTAGCAGTGATTAAAGAGATCAGCTTTACTGACGTAAAATTTTCTGTGAAGTGTTTTCTGAGACCACAAAGAATCTGTTTTCCAGAGAGCCAGTTGTATCTAGTGCTGCAGCTGGATTTGGTGATGTGTAAGAATTACCCAGGTGATCACTAGTTTTGAGGGCATGAAGATGTCATGGAGAACAGCGAAGCTTGGCACTGTGAGAGGCAATGGAAAGCCACTGGTAAAGGTGTAGCCTCTATTGAAGTTGACTGCCAAGAACTAAAGGGGTCATGCATAGAAGTTGAGGCTTAGTACTGTAAAGCAAGTCCATTAGAGGCTATTGGTAAAGCCTAGTTGTAGTGAGAAACACAGGCAGGTTAAAGATGCCAGTACCATGGAATGACCACCAGAAACAACAGCTAAAGTGGTATGGAGTCAACCAGATCCTGGAGTGCTAAAGAGGGCAGATCTGGAGATATGACCCAAGCACTTTGGAGGAGCTCAGAAGATCATGTGTAGATCCCAGTCATTGGAACAAGAGACTGTAAATTGAAGTTGCCTTGGACACCTCAATATATTAAAGATGCCAAATGCTATGGTGTACCTGATAGGGAACGGTGCTCACTGGGAGTGGAACCAGTTTAAGAGAACAATGTTTGCTGCTGCTGAATGCCAGATCTGCCAACAGCAGTCAACAGGGTGAAAGGAATTAGAGATCTGAAGAGTGCTTTGACATCAGACATGGAGACATAATTTGGAGTTTGCCCAGCTGGTTTTCTGACATGCTTTGCTCTAGTATTTCCCTATCATGATATTTTAGAATGATAATATATACCTTGCATGATGCTAAACATATGTAATCTGCATTTTGATTTTGATTTCTTAAGGGATTACAGATTAGAGTTTGCATGAATCTCAAGAGACTTTGAACTTTAGACTTTAGCAATGTAAAGACTATTATAGACTGTGGGATTTTGCATTATGCTACAACTAGGTATAGTTCCCAAAAACCCATGTGTTTGAACAAGCTTATAGAGTTCAGGAAGTGGAATGTTGTGGTTTAGATATGCCTGGCTATTAGGAGGTATGGCCTTGTTGGAGGGAGTGTGTCACTGTATGGGTGAACTTTGAGACCCTCCTCCAAGATGCCTGAAATGAGTCTTCTATTTTTCTTAGGAAAACAACTTGTAGAAATCTTAGCTCCTCCAGTGCCATCCTACATGGATGCTGGCATGCTTACCACCATGAAAATAATGGACTAAACCTCAGAACCTGTAAGCTATCTCCAATTAAATGTTTTCCTTTATAAATGTTGCTTTGATCATGGTGTTTCTTTACAGCAATGGAAACCCTAACTAGGATATGTCCCATTTAGTATTGACTACTTCAGACTTCATTATTCTCAGCACATTGGCCACTTGAGAATATCTCTGTTAATTCTATTTCAAGAAGCATCTCTGAAGAGATTGAGAGATGCACTAATCTATGGATGTAGCAATAAATGATTTGGCCTAATTCTATGTCCATTTAACAAAATAATAGTATTAGATTATATCCTAGGACCAGGAACTAACTATCAACAGGCTCTGGTTCCAGTAAGTAGTGCTACTGTATAGGTTCTATATCATAGAGTGGGTCTTGGATCCAATCAGAAGTTTGGTTAGTCATACTACAGTTCTAATAGTACTATAGTCCACATGTTGTGTAGCTTGTGGAATCCATATCTGTGTAACATTAATGATTACTTTCTTCTTCTGGTAGCTTGTATATGATATTCTAACATTATGAAAGTTATGTTATGTTATCTTATCCCAGAAGGGATGATGTTTCCATCTGAGACAAGCTTGATTTCTCAATGTTCTATGACTAAAACATATTATGTTTTCAGCAATAGATTTTTAATATCTAGTTCTGAAGTAATCAAGATAATAGCCTATAGTATCTACATGACTGTGAATGTCTCTGTGACCACCAGGATTAATAGAGTGATAATCCACTTGAGGCAAGATAGAAATCATGTTCAACACAACTTAATTGGCTGGTATTGATTCAATATTATAGGGCCTGATACTGGACAGTATATTGTAAGCATAATTAAGTCCAGTACAAAACAGTTTCCTGGTATAATACTATGACCTGCGCATAAGAATGCACAGTTAATTGAAACTCTTCTCAAAGTACATATCACTTCTTCCATGAGGATGGATTCTAGAAATAGGATGCAAAATCATAAGTACTTGTGGGAAGATTTGGTGTGGTCTCAGTCATTTAGTTAGCTATTTGACACCTCAGTTTTGGTTTTAGGAACTTGGGAAATCCCCTGGCCATACAGACAGTGTTAAGGTAACATAGACTATTAAACAGATTTATTCTCAGCCTTCTGAATTGAAGCATAGCTTATATACGTTTCTTCCTGGTTTATCGTTTTTGGTTTTCCTAGCTCTTCTTTATGATCCCAAGAACCTTAGTGCTCCCAAAACATGTTTATGATTTTTATACCCTATATACTAATTTACTATTGGATCTTATGCATGCCATTGCTAATTCTGAGAGTTTAACAAATACCTAAAGGTTTCAATGTTAATATTTGTTTGTTTGTTTGTTTAGTTTGCCTGAAAGTTATTTAGGAATGTTATTAGGAAAGTTATTTGCAAAGGAATATAATATTTTGTAAGTGTCAGAATGTAACATATTTGTCATTCATTCATCACCACTAGTAATAGTTATATATATATATATATATTATATGCCTGTTCTGTTATTAATCTTATATCAAAATTTTTGATAGTGATAAATTTATTTTTAACACAGAAAAAGCATCTTATATACCACCACTTAAAATATCTTTGCTATTCCTATAATTTCTTTCTATACATTACCAAAGGTATACTAATTTTCCACTTGGAATTGTGCTAGGTTAAATCTTTAATTTAATTTGAAATTCATTTAATTTCCATCTGAAAAACATTTTAAAGATTTCAGAGAAGAGTATTTTTCAGTAAACCTGCTTGCTAGCTGACATTGCTGTGGGTACCATGGATAGAGGATGAACAGTCAATACCTGCATTCCAAGGCACAGTGATAAATGTCTTTTATTCATATGGTGATGGAAATAGAGCAGGATATATATTAGTTGCTGATGATATCAGAAAAGTAAATCATTCTATAGATTGAAGATATAAACTAAGGGACAGCAAACGTCAAAGAGGTACATTTAATGTTTCACTGGGACAAATCAATAGATTTGCTTTTGCAATAACAAGCTATTTGCTACACATTGAAAATGTATTTTAATTTTGAGAAGCTTTATAGAAATGATATTGTGAACTCTAAGATTGGACTCTTTTTATGCATGATGATATATCTTGCACATGGTGGGTATTACATGCATATATTTGAGTGCAAATTTATTATAAATGAAGAAATGCATATTTTCATGCATAGTAAACCAGTTTTCTGCTACTGTGTTATCAGTTCTGCCTATATCACTGCTTCCAAACTATTTTGTTGTTGGCTGTGTTCGGGAGGAAAAAAGCTAAATCAATAAAAAAAGAAGGGAAAGATAATCAGTCATCGAGTAGATCCACTTTATCTTTTGGATAGGAAGATAGTATCAACATGTCTGGGGATAATCTTAGTGTTCTTCATAGAATGTATTGGTAAAAGCTGAGCCCTCAATTGCCATTTTTCTGATTATAGTATGCATATTTCTATGTCATCTTGGTATCTTATATTATCTCTGCAAATATACTTTAAAATTTATCATTAAAGTTTTCATTTATTTCAAGCTTAATGTAAGTTTTTAATGATTTTCATAGATCCTCCAGCATCCTAAAGATAAAAACTCTAAGTAATTGTTTTCCATTCTTTCAGAGTTGTAATTCTTTTAATTGGCAATGCTATTTATTCAGTTATTGCTGTTTATTATTTTTCTTGAATTTTCATTAATAAAATAATTAAGTACTTATTATCATCAAAATAAATCATTTCAAATGTATTATATTTTCTGAGTCACAAATTTGCCATACTTCACTGGTAAATTAAATAAAAGTGTTTTTTTGTTCTGTTTTGTTTTGATTTGTTTTTAATCAAAGTTTCAGAGCAGACCTTCAATTGAGCACCTCCTATTAGACATCTAATTTTGAATCAATAGTTAATGGAAAATTTTCTATGGGTTAGCACCTATATTCATATTTAATTTTCTTCAAATGAAATTTGAAAAAGAAATGCTTCTTTTAGTAGAGAATACAATGAGACCTCATGTCTGGATATTCTAAATGAAACAATATTATCATTATTCTGCTAAATAAACATAAAGAACATAATAAGAAAAAGACTTAAAAAGGCATGTTGTGATACCCTTTGGTCAATATTTTGCTCAAGCCTCAGTAAGAAGCTTCTAGCCATAGATGGTCATTAACACAGGTAGCCGCAAGTGGACAATGGACACAGAGAGAGTGATGGAGTTTGAAACATTCAAGAATTAATGGGATGTCTTAATCACACTCTGCTGCCTAAAGCTCAGGGCTCTATGCATAAGAAGAGGTGAAAATTTGTGAGAAGCAAAATTGGTGGACAATGCAAAAGGAATAGTGTTCTTCATACACAACTGGGCTAATACACATGTAAACCTACAGAGACTATGACTACAAGTGCAAGACCTGTATAGATTCAAGTACACACTAGAGCTGTGTTCAAATCTGCAAAAAATTTCAACGCTTGGTAATCGGACTAGTCCAACTAGCCATTTTCTTCAGTACTACCTTCACTGAGATTACTTGTAGACTTCCATTATCTGTTTGTATTTACCTAGTAGGTAGAAATCCAAACTGATTCCTCATACATGTGCATCGGTAATTTATCAACTGAATCATCTCCTCACCCTGAAAAAGATATTTATAGCAGAATAAAATATATTCATGAGCTTTACAGTTGTTATAATAATTCCAGTCAAGAGGGTACTCAACGGAGGAATAGATTCAGAAGATGTGGTATATTTACACAATGGAATACTACTCTGCCATTAAAAACAATGAATTCACGAAATTCCTAGGCAAATGGTCAGAACTGGAAAATATCATCCTTAGTGAGGTAACCCAATCACAAAAGAACACACATGGTATGCAGTCACTGATAAGGGGCTATTAACCCAGAATCTCCGAATACCCTAGACACAATTCGCATATCAATAGATTTCTAAGAAGATGGAAGGAGAGACCCCTGGTCCTGGAAAGACTGGATGTAGGGGAATGCCAAGACAGAGAAGCGAGAGGGGGTTGAATGGGGAAAAGAGGGAGGGAAGGGGGCTTATGGGACTTTTGGGGGGTGAGGAAATGGGACAGGGGAAATGATTTTGAATGTAAATAAAAAAAAACTTAGAAAATAAAATTAAAATTAAAAAAAAGAGGGTAAATATGTCTTCTTTCTCTCCCAAAATAGGACACAAGACATAGATGTCGTGTCCATTCTACACTACACCATGTTAAGTAATATTTAGATGACTGCACAGTACAATAAAATTAGAGCTATGAAGAAAATTACAGCTTGAAGAAGCAATGAAATTACTTTTAATTTGGGGGGCTACCATAGCATGAAAGAATGTACTAAAGTTTGCAGAATTAGGGAAGTTAAGAAATACTGTATTGGGGTTTTGAAGACTTATTACTGCTCACAAAGTCATGTTTTATGTATGTGACAGTTTTTTTTCAGCTGATAAAAGATAATAGAATTAATAGGAAACAGCCTAGAGATGGTTCCATGGTTCAGATGATTTTCCAGAGAACCTGTCTTCAGAGTCCTGTATCTACATATGATGCTTCACAATTACCTCTAACTCAAGTTCTAGAGAATCTGAAGATTTTTTTCTTACCTCCATAGAACATCTGAACTCATGACCTCTATACAGACACATGCATGTATATAATATGAGAAATAAAATGAGAGTGAGAGAAGGAAGGAAATGGAGAAGGTTGCGCGTGAGAGAAATAGAGACAGAGACACAGAGAGAGACGCACAGTAAGACACAGAAAGAGACACAGACACACACACACACACACACACACACACACACACACACACAGAGAGAGAGAGAGAGTGAGTGAGAGAAGATTACTTTGAGATTTAGATGGTATTTCTTGAGTAAAGAGTGCTGAGTATGTTCTATTGTACTAAGCCAAGAAAATGTCTCTCAACTTTTGGGCAGTTAATATGGATACTAGGTGAATCAGAAAGCACTGAAGTGTATAGCTTAAAAGCTGCCAGTGGCAAAACATAAAATCAGAGTGAAATTTTTATGTTAGAACTTTTTAATCTCCAGAAGCAGAAGTATGTAATATGTTTTGTCAATTTCATTTCATATTTATCCTATGAAACTAAAATCACCTACACAATGGTGTGATTTGTAATTAGGCAAACATACATGCATTTACAGAAAGTTTTAAGAATGGAAGTTTGGAGTTTCTATCTTAGCCTAGAGTTAGTAAGAAAGTTAAGATTTCTAGTTTTATAATTTATTGACACAACTTAAATATTTAAAGTAACTAACAGAAAAATGATATCCAGGCACAACAGAGAAAGTGCTATATTACTTACTAAGACCCAGATAATTATTGTTTAGAGTAAATAAATTTTTTTCATCATTTCTTATATTAGTAAACTCAAAGCTACTTGATTTTATTCATTCTCATTTTTCCCCTTGTCTGTACTGGCGATCAAACCCAGAGGATTGTTAATTGTTGACTCCTGCTTTACCATAACACAGTATCTTCAGTTTTTTAAAAGTGATTTATGAATGATTTTCACTGAACCAAATTGAAAGGGAAGCCACCTAGATCCACTCTTTACTTTCAGGCAGACTATTTCGGAAAAGTTCCTAGTCTCTGTAGTTTCTTCTTAACACAGTTTTTGGAGAGATTTGGTTACTCAGGAATATGTTTAGTAAAGAAAGTTCTGTGATTATATGATACACTTTGTTTTTGTCATTAAAATTAGTCTGAATATCAGTTTAACTAAAAGATGGAATCCCTGTGATTACATTTTAAATTTAAGCTGATACAGTTTTTAGCATTGGTTTCTACTTCCCATTTTGATGTTCTCAAATTTTAGATGTTTCCCTTGAGGTCTGAGGTTATAAACTTGTAAACTAGAAAAAAAGATCAAAACCCCCATTAGAAAATGAAGTCTCCTCGTTTTGTTGATTCTTTGTATGGTTTTATTTGTTTCTACTTGATTGATTTCAGCCCTGAGTTTGATGATTTCCTGCCTTCTACTCCTCTTTCGAGGAGTTGGTTCTTTGAGAAAATCAACAAGATAGATAAGCCCTTAGCCAGACTAACCAGAGGGCACAGAAATAGTATCCAAATTAATAAAATCAGAAACGAAAAGGGAGAGATAACAACAGAAACTGAGGAAATTCAAAAAATCATCAGATCCTACTACAAAAACCTGTATTCAACACAACTAGAAAATCTTGAGGAAATGGACAATTTCCTTGACAAATACCAAGTACCAAAATTAAATCAGGATCAAATAGACCATCTAAACCGTCCTATAACCCCTGAAGAAATAGAAGTTGTCATTGGAAGTCTTCCAACCAAAAAAAGCACAGGTCCAGATGGTTTTAGTGCAGAATTCTATCAGACCTTCAAAGAAGACCTAACACCAATACTCTTCAAACTGTTCCACAAAATAGAAACAGAAGGAACACTACCCAACTCGTTCTATGAAGCCACAATTACACTAATACCAAAAGCACACAAAGATCCGACAAAGAAAGAGAATCTCAGGCCAATCTCTCTTATGAATATCGATGCAAAAATACTCAATAAAATTCTTGCCAACCGAATCCAAGAACACATCAAAACGATCATTCACCACGATCAAGTAGGCTTCATCCCAGGGATGCAGGGATGGTTCAATATAAGGAAATCCATCAATGTAATCCACTACATAAACAATCTCAAAGAAAAAAACCACATGGGCATCTCATTAGATGCTGAGAAAGCATTTGACAAAATTCAGCATCCTTTCATGCTAAAGGTCTTGGAAAGATCAGGAATTCAAGGCCCATATCTAAACATAGTAAAAGCAATTTACAGCAAACCAGTAGCCAGCATCAATCTAAACGGAGAGAAACTTGAAGCAATCCCACTAAAATCAGGGACTAGACAAGGCTGCCCTCTCTCTCCATATCTTTTCAATATAGTACTTGAAGTTCTAGCTAGAGCAATTAGACAACAAAAAGAGGTCAAAGGGATACAAATTGGAAAGGAAGAAGTCAAACTATCACTATTTGCAGACGATATGATAGTATACATAAGCGACCCAAAGAACTCCACCAGAGAACTCCTACAGCTGATAAACGACTTCAGCAAAGTGGCCGGATATAAAATCAACTCAAGCAAGTCAGAAGCCTTCCTATACTCAAAGGATAAGCAGGCTGAGAAAGAAGTAAGAGAAATAATACCCTTTACGATAGCCACAAACCATATTAAGTATCTTGGCG
This sequence comes from Tokudaia tokunoshimensis, assembly GCA_036184795.1. Taxonomy (NCBI): domain Eukaryota; kingdom Metazoa; phylum Chordata; class Mammalia; order Rodentia; family Muridae; genus Tokudaia; species Tokudaia tokunoshimensis. Next base: position 21,723,684 of record BTHU01000014.1, read on the forward strand.
TGACGCTAACCAAACAAGTGAAAGATCTGTATGACAAGAACTTCAAGTCTCTGAAGAAAGAAATTGAAGAAGACCTCAGAAGATGGAAAAATCTGCCATGCTCATGGATTGGCAGGATTAATATAGTAAAAATGAGCATCTTACCAAAAGTAATACACAGATTCAATGCAATCCCCATCAAAATCCCAACTCAATTCTTCATAGAGTTAGAAAGAGCAATTCAAAAATTCATCTGGAATAACAGAAAACCCAGAATAGCTAAAACTATTCTCAAGAGTAAAAGAACCTCTGGGGGAATCAGTATCCCGGACCTCAAGCTGTACTACAGAGCAATAGTGTTAAAAACTGCATGGTATTGGTACAGTAACAGACATGTAGATCAATGGAACAGAATTGAAGACCCAGAAATGAGTCCACACTCCTATGGTCACTTGATCTTTGACAAAGGAGCTAAAACCATCCAGTGGAAAAAAGATAGCCTTTTCAACAAATGGTGCTGGCTCAGCTGGAGGTCAACATGCAGAAGAATGCAAATTGACCCATCCTTATCTCCTTGCACTAAGCTCAATTCTAAGTGGATCAAAGATCTCCACATAAAACCAGACACACTGAAACTAATAGAAGGGAAACTAGGGAAGAACCTTGAACATATGGGCACAGGGGAGAATTTCCTGAACAGAACTCCAATAGCTTATACTCTAAGATCAAGAATAGACAAATGGGACCTCATTAAATTACAAAGTTTTTGCAAGGCAAAAGACACCGTCAAAAAGACAAAGCGGCAACCAACTAACTGGGAAATGATCTTTACCAACCTTACATCCGACAGAGGGCTAATATCCAAGATATACAAAGAACTCAAGAAGTTAAACTCCAGAGAGGCAAGTAACCCTATTAAAAAATGGGGTACAGAGCTCCACAAAGAGTTCTCACCTGAAGAATATCTAATGGCTGAGAAGCACCTAAAGAGATGTTCATCATCCTTAGTCATTAGGGAAATGCAAATCAAAACAACCCTGAGATTCCATCTCACACCAGTCAGGATGGCTAAGATCAAAAACACAGGAGACAGCAGTTGTTGGCGAGGATGTGGAGAAAGAGGAACACTCCTCCACTGCTGGTGGAATTGCAGGCTGGTACAACCACTCTGGAAAGCAGTCTGGCGGCTCCTCAGAAATCTGGGCATGACACTCCTGGAGGATCCGGCTATACCACTCCTGGGCATATACCCAGAGACTTTACCTGCATGCAATAAGGACACATGCTCCACTATATTCATAGCAGCCTTATTTATAATAGCCAGAAGCTGGAAAGAACCCAGATGTCCCTCAACGGAGGAATGGATTCAGAAGATGTGGTATATTTACACAATGGAATACTACTCTGCAATTAAAAACAATGAATTCACGAAATTCCTAGGCAAATGGTCAGAACTTGAAAATATCATCCTTAGTGAGGTAACCCAATCACAAAAGATCACACATGGTATGAAGTCACTGATAAGGGGATATTGACCCAGAATCTCAGAATACCCTAGACACAATCAGCATATCAATAGATTTCTAAAAAGATGGAAGGAGAGACCCCTGGTCCTGGAAAGACTGGATGTAGGGGAACGCCAGGACAGAGTAATGAGAGGGGGTTGAACAGAGAAAAGAGGGAGGGAAGGGGGCTTATGGGACTTTCGGGGAGGGAGGAAACGGGAAAGGGGAAGTGATTTGGAATGTAAATTAAAAAAATAAAATTAAATTAAATTAAAAAAAAAAAGAAAATGAAGTCTCTGATCGAAGAGGGGAAGGTTACTAATTCTATGATTTTAAAATGAAATAGATTTTTTCATATATGTTCTGGTTATTGTTTCACTTCTTCCAAGTTCTCCTAATTCAAAATGAAGTTGCTATCCATGGATTAGTATAGTACTAATTTATTTACTAATTTATTTATTTAGATTATTTACAGGTATGTTATAATACTTCAAACAAGTTGTATTAGAACTGCACATAATAATTTGTAATGGAATTAGTCTCTTTGCCAAAATATTTGGTATGCATTACATGATGGGCTTCATCTTCAGTGAAGTAACCCAGATCCAGAAAAACAAATATGGTTTATATTTGTCTAGATGTCAATATTAGGTGTTAAGTATATGAAAACCAAGCAACAACCCATAAACCTAGAAACTTAAGGTATACAGAAATGTTCTAGGATGGATACATGTATCTGAATAGATTAGATTTAATGGACTGGGGGAAGTGGTGAGGGTGGATAGGAATAGGTTAGATCAGGGACAGATGGAGAGTGGAGATGAGATTGATAAGGGAATGTGGGTAGAGATAGATAGAATTGAGGAGCATTTAAAGGGAGGAATGGAAACTAGTATAGTGGAAACTCCCTAAAACACTCAAAGGTAATCCTAATAATGTCTCCAAAATAATGGTGGCGATGGAGTCACAGCTGTCCATCCCTTACAATCAAATGAAGCTTCCAGTGCTAGAATTGGGTTACATCCTATTGAGTTGTTGATCAAAAGAGTTTCATGGAAATCCCAAAACAACCCAGCTGTTTACAGGAAAGTATGTTGGTCTCCTCAGACTGATAACAAGGTCCCATTGCTGAAGATAGAATCCACACAATTTACTGAACGTGAAGAGATAGAACTGGTGCTTATATAGACCCTATACCCCTGTGTTAGATTGTCTTTTTTTTTTTTAGTTTGTTTTTGTTTTTCTTTTTTTTTATTTTCTAAGTTTTTTTATTTACATTCAAAATCATTTCCCCTTTCCTGTTTCCTCCCTCCCCGAAAGTCCCATAAGCCCCCTTCCCTCCCTCTTTTCCCCATTCAACCCCCTCTCCCTTCTCTGTCTTGGCATTCCCCTACATCCAGTCTTTCCAGGACTAGGGGTCTCTCCTTCCATCTTCTTGGGAATCTATTGATATGCGAATTGTGTCTAGGGTATTCTGAGATTCTGGGTTAATATCCCCTTATCAGTGACTGCATACCATGTGTGTTCTTTTGTGATTGGGTTACCTCACTAAGGATGATATTTTCAAGTTCTGACCATTTGCCTAGGAATTTCGTGAGTATCGATACATTATAGAATAGGTAACTGTACCAACTAGCATGCATATCACCTCCCTCTATTTTCTCTCAGGTCATATTAGAAAAAAGTAACTTACTAAACATTCTGACAATATTTTAAGTAAGGTTATAATTTTGTGTTAAGTTGCATTCATAAATATTCTGGATACATGTAATGTGAAGAATTTAAGCTAAATTTTTTTGAAACTATATAGACAAGCCCACAGGTTCATTTTTAAAGTATGAGATCGCTCTGTCTGTCTCTGTCTCTGTCTCTGTCTCTGTCTCTGTCTCTCTCTCTCTCTCTCTTTCTCTCTCTCTCTCTTTCTGTATGTATCTCTCTTTCTCTAGCTCTCACTCTCTCAGTGTACATTTTTCAAACATTGTTTAGCGTTTTCTGTTTGTCTTTTATGTTTGCATACTACTGTGTCAATCGTATGCACACAATTTTGACGGCAGTGACTATTATGTTCTCTGTGGAAATTCAAATTAAGCATAGGCTTAGTGGAGTTTATCACAATGCTTTCCTTTTCTTATAAAATCATTGCCCCATTAGTGCACAGATTAATATTCTAATTCAAGAGAGTGTTACCACGTGCAATTGATAGTATTCTGCTGTGTGTTAAATAACACTCCTTAATATTGCTGATACATTGCTCAAATAACTGCATTTATATGATCTCACTATGGAGCCACCCACTTATAAGGAGCAGTTAAAATTTGTGTGTGGTTGCCTAGAGTGAATAATACAGCATCTCAATTTATAGTCATAATTGCTGTTTGATTTTGCTTTCTGGGACTTCATTACTCACACTCACTGGAGCTAGTACTTCTTCTTTTGTATTGTCTTTTATTCCCTACAAAGATCATTTGTTTTGACATGGAAATACTATTAATTTTAAGAAATGTATGGGTTTGAGATTATGCTAACTTTAAAACTTTTATAAATTCAGGTAGAGTGGGTTTATTAGAAATAAATTCGTTTTATTTTTCACAATTGCCAATTTACAAAGATTTTGGTAATTAAAAAATAACAATTGCTTAATTGTGGTTTTATACTTAATCTACAATCTTTTATTTATTTCTGATAAATACTTTTTGTAGCTAGAAGTATAGATTGAAGAGTAACCCTGAAAAATGATTAATACATTTTAAAATACCTTTTAATATATACATTTTAAATACGCTTTTTATTAAAAATTTCATAAAATACATTCTGATCACTGTTTTCTCTCTCCCAATTCTATTCAGACACACCCCACCTCTCCACCCACCCAACACCAATTAAGTAGTTGGAGTTTTTTCTTTTTTTGTAAGAAAACAAACAGGCATGAAATAATGGAGTTAACAGGATGGTTAGATATATAGTAAGGGACTAGTGGGGAGGTGAGGATTTCCCAAGGAAGGTGAAATAGAGTAGATAGTTATGGTGAGACAGGGGAGAGACTGGAGCTGGTAGATTAAATTGGGAAGGAGAAAGGAAGAGAGGGTTAAGGAGGGAGTCACAGGAGGAACAACTGACACTGAAAACCTACTTCTATAGAAACATCTTCAAGTATAAATGTGTATGAAAGAAATATAAATGGTACCACCAAGCAACGGGGGAGATAATCGGCTGAGTCATCTATTTTAGAATATAAATGGGAGTAAGTAATATCGTTGGGTGGGATACTATGTGCTTAGAATATGAGAAGGCCTCTTTAAATCCTTAGTACATATATATATATATATATATATATATATATTTATATAAATGTACTATAATATAGTATATATATATATATATATGTTGGAAGAATGATAACTTTTAGGGGAAAACAATTTTCAACTGGAATTAGAGTTGGTGAACTATTGTTTTATTATAAAAAGAGAGTTCCTTTTTATAAAAAATATTTTAATCTAATTCCTTAGAAGTGTTATTGATAATCAATTCTTTTATTCTAACAAGTTCTTATCTAAGCAGTCTCATTACATCTTGGCATTAGAAGATTAGGTGAAATTTCAAAGGATCACAGTAGCGTATTTTATTTCTCATCACTCAGTTTAAACATGTTAGTAGGATTTCTGTCTGCTAGTACTTGCACAGGAAAGCTCTCTCCATTATGTATCTTATAAAAAAATAAGAGATGATATAAAACAGAGAAAAGTATTGAAATTCTGTCATGGAGCCAGGTTTCTTCTGATTATTAAGGGGCAACCTGAATGTCTATAAGCAATGTGTTCATACTCTGTGTATCTAAAAAGAAAAAAATATTTGGTTCAAAATAGAAGTCTTAGTTTTTCCTATTTAGCAAAATAGAAAATATAACTTTCACAAACTGGACAATCCTTCTTTATTAAATCCAGTGTCTGTAATGATGAATATACTGAGAGAAGAATATTCAGTCTAATGGAACATCAGTGGCATCTGGACTTTGGGTTTTATTAATCATATCTATTTGTATAAAATTTAGAGTATATTGATTTAAGAACAAAGTTTAATTGATATCTGAACATATCTGAAATGAGCCTTCACTTTCTAGTTCATGCCTAAGGTATATCATGTCTGATTGAAGAACACTTTAATATCACTTCAGTTCCATACAAACATAAAGTAAAACATAAAAGACTTACTCTTTGTAAATTCAGACAAACCATCTGATTATGTAGTTCAGAGAGGTCCTTGAATTAATAGTGTCTAGAGTGTAGATGGTAGATATGTGTTGAATTCAGCAAGACAAAAGAAGTTAAAAGATAAGGTACTTCTCTGGGAAAAAAAGCTGATTGTTTGCTACATTTAATGACTGCACAGCTCAGAAACCTCTGTACTATAATAAGATTTCCAATTCTCTTCCAAAACATCAGAAAATTTTTAATAGGGAAATTATGTGTTTTATAAAATATGATACTCCAATTTTATCTCTGGGGACCATTTATTGGAATGATGAGCTTGAAAACTAAATTTTAAATCAATGTAAAGATAATTTATCCATAAATTGCTTCTAAGATTAAGGGAAGTTTGGCTATAATTTTGTAATTCATGCTGTGTGTTTTCACATTATAGGCATGTAAAAAACTAATAGGTGTTTTACTATCCATTGACATTTTTCTCTTTGCTTTACAGGTTGAATTCCATCGGTTTTTAAATTTCTTTTTCTCATTCCTGACTTGTGAAGAAGTTGAGTAACACACTGTTTTTCAGATGATGACATTTCTTATTTACATTTCAACTGTTACCCCCTTACCTGGCTTCCCTACCTCCTGAAAACTCCCTATCCCATCCCTGCTCCTCCCTGCTTCTATGAGGGCATGACTCTCTACCAACCCACCCCTTCCTGCCTCCCAGCCTACACTGGGGCATCCATTAAGCCTTCATAGGACTAAGGACCTCTCCTCCCATTGATGCCATCTTCTGCTACATAAGCAGCTGGAGCCATGTGTACTCCTTGTTTTATGGCTTAGTCCCTGGAGCTCTGAGGGGTCTGCTTGGTTGACACTGTTTTTCCTATGGGGTTGCAAACACCTTCAGCTCTTTCAGTTCTTTCTCTAACTCCTCCATGGGATCCCATGTTGAGTCCAATGTGGCTGTGAGCATCTGCCTATGCATTTGTAAGGCTCTGACAGGGCCTCTCAGGAGACAGTGATATCAGGCTCCTTTCAGCAAACATTTCTTGCCATCCACAATAGTGCTGGGGTTTGGTGACTGTATATGGGATGAATCTCCAGGTGGGTCAGTCTCTGGATGGCCTTTCCTTCAGTCTCTTCTCTCTAGACTTTGTCTCCATATTTGCTCCCATGAGTATTTTGTTCCCCTTTCTAAGAAGGTCCAAAGCACCCACACTTTGTTCTTCCTTCTTCTTGAACTTCATGTGGTCTGCGAATTGTATCTTGGGTATTTGGAGCTTTGGGGCTAATGTCCACTTATCAGTGAGTGCATACCATGTGTGTTCTTTTATTATTGGGTTGCCTCACTCAGAATGATATGTTCTAGTTCCATCCATTTGCCTAAGAATTTCATTAAATCTTTGTTTTATTAGATATTTTCTTTATTTACATTTCAAATGTTATCCCCTTTCCTGATTTCCTCTCCAAAAACAACCTATTCCATCAACCCTCCTCCTACTCACTAACCCACCCACTCCCTCTACCCTATCCTGGTATTCCCCTATACTGGGGCATCTAGCCTTCTCAGTTCCAAGGGCCTCTCCTCCCTTTGATGACCTACAAGGCCACCCTCTGCTTGAGTTTCGTTTGGTTTGTGAATTGTATCTTGTGTATTCCAAGCATCTGGGCTAATAAAATTGGACATTGTACTACCAGAGGATGCAGCTATACCACTCCTGGGCATATACCCAGAATTCATTGTTTTTAGTAGTTGACTAGTACTCCATTGTGTAAATGTATTACATTTTCTGTATCCATTGCTCTATTGAAGGACATCTGGGTTCTTTCCAGTTTCTATTATAAAAAAGGCTGCTATGAATATAGTGGAGCATGTGTCCTTGTTATATGTTGGAGAATCTTTCAGGTATATGCCAAGGAGTGGTATAGCTGAATCCTCAGGTAATACTATGTTCAATTTTCTGAGGAACTGCCAGACTGATTTCCAGAGGGATTGTACCATCTTGCAATCCCACCAACAATGGAGGAGTGTTCCTCTTTCTACACATTCTCGCCAGTATCTACTGTCATGTGAGTGTTTGATCTTAGCCATTCTGACTGGTGTGAGGTGGAATCTCAGGGTTGTTTTGATTTGAATTTGCTTGATGACTAAGGATGCTGAACATTTCTTTAGGTCCTTCTCAGCCATTAGATATTCCTCAGTTGAAAATTCTTTGTTTAGCTCTGTTCCCCATTTTTAATAGGGCTATTTGATTCTTTGGAGTTTAACTTCTTGACTTCTTTGTATATATTGTATATTAGCCCTCTATCGGATGTAGGTTTGGTAAATATCTTTTCCCAATCTGTTGGTTGCCATTTTATCCTATTGACAGTGTACTTTACCTTACAGATGCTTTGCAATTTTATAAGGTCCCATTCATCGATTCTTGATCTTAGAGCATAAGACACTGTTGTTCTCTTCAGGAATTTCCCCTGTTGCCCCTGTGTTCAAGGCTCTTACCCACTTTCTCCTCTATAAGTTTCAGTGTATCTTGTTTTATGTAGAGGTTCTTGATCCACTTGGACTTGAGCTTTGCCCAAGGAAATAAGAATGGGTCATTTGCATTTTTCTACATTCTAATCGACAGCTGAACCAGCACAATTTGTTAAAAATGCTCTTTCTTCCTCTGGATGGTTTTAGCTCCTTTGTCAAGTGACCATATGTGTGTGAGTTCATTGTTGGGTCTTCAATTCTATTCCATTGATTTTCTTGCCTGTCTTTGTACCAATACCATACAGTTTTTATCACTAATGATCTGTAATACAGCTTCATGTCTGGGACGGTTATTCCCCCTGATTTCATTTATTGTTGAGAATAGTTTTCGCTCTCCTGTATTTTTTGTAATTTCAAATGAATTTGCAGATTGCTCTTTCTAACTCTATGAAGAATTGATTTGGAATTTTGATGGGAATTGCATTGAATCTGTAGATGGCCATTTTTACTATATTAATTCTGTCAATCCATGAGCATGGGAAATCTTTCAGTCTTCTGAGATCTTCTTAGATTTTTTTTTTCAGAGACTTGAAGTTCTTGTCATATAGATCTTTCACTTGCTTGGGTAGATTCACACCAAGGTATGTAATATTATTTATGACTACTGTGAAGGGTGTCGTTTCCCTAATTTCTTTCTCAGCCTGTTTATCCTTTGTGTAGAGGAAGGCTACTGATTTGTTTGAGTTAATTTTCTATTCAGCCACTTTGCTGATGTTGTTTATCAACTTTAGGAGTTTTCTAGTGGAATTTTTGGGGTCACTTAAGTAAACGTTCATTCATCTGCAAATAGTGATATTTGGACTTCTTTCTTTCCAATTTGTATCCCTTTGACTTTTTTTTGTCTAATTGCTCTAGCTAGAACTTCAAGTACTATATTGAATAGATAGAGAGTGGGTAGCCTTGTCTAATCCCTGATTACAGTGGGGTTGATTCAAGTTTCTCTCCATTTAGTTTGATGTTGGCTACAGGTTTTCTGCATATTGCTTTTACTATGTTTTGTTATGCATCATGAATTCCTTATCTTTCCAACAGTTTTAACATGAAGAGATGCTGAATATTGTCAAATGCTTTTTCATGAAATGAAATGATCATGTAGTTTTTTTTTCTTTTAGTTTGTTTGTATAGTGGATTACATTGATGGATTTCTGTATATTGAACCATCCTTGCATCCCTGGGATGAAGTCTACTTGATTGTGGTGAATGATCATTTTTGATATGTTCTTGGATTCGGTTAGCAAGAATTTTATTGAGTATTTTTGCATCATTGTTCATAAGAGAAATTGGTCTGAAGTTCTCTTTCTTTGTTGGATCTTTGTGTGGTTTATATATAAGCATGATTGTGGCTTTATAGAACGAGTTGGGTAGTGTTCCTTCTGTTTATATTTTGTGGAATATTTTGAAGAGTATTGCCATTAAGTTTTCTTTTGAAGGCCTCATAGACTTCTTCACTAAACCCATCTGGTCCTGGGCTATTTTTTTTTTTTTGGTTGGGAGACTATTAATAACTGCTTCTATTTCTTTAGGGGTTATGGGACTGTTTAGATGCTTTATCTGATCCTGTTTTAACTTTGGCACCTGGTATCTGTCTAGAAAGTTCATATCTCTACAACCAACATAAAACATCGGCAATAACAACCTACATTGCCCCCTCAAGGATTCTGAAAATATCTTAAAACTGGTCATAGACTCCCCAGAGCTCCCAGTGACTAAATCACCAACTAAAGAGTACACATGGAGGGACCCATGGCTCCAGCTGCATATGTAGCAAAGGATGGCCTTGTTGGACATCAAAGGGAAGAGAGGTCCTTGGCTCTGAGAAGGCTCTATGCCCATTATAGGGGAATGCCAGGACAGGAAAGCAGGTGTGGGTGGGTTGTTGAGCAGGGGGAGGTGGGATGGGATAGGGGGTTTTCAGGGGGAAACCAGGAAAGGGGATAACATTTGAAATGTAAATAAAGAAAATATCTAATAAAAAGAAAGCAAACATTAAAAAAAAGATGAAAAGCTGGGAGATGGGGAGGTGTGGGCAGAAAGACTAGTAGACATGACATAGCTGCTCCAGTCATGAACCCAGTGTAGCTGTGGCTACTCATGTAAGATCTGAAAAAGATTTGGACTGTCGCAATTTCATCACACCTTGGGGAGGGCACATGAAGCCTCATTCCTTATTGAGAGAATATTGACCATGGCTAAGAAAGATGTTACTATCTTTACTAACATTAGAAAATAGTTACTTTCTTTAGCTACTGAGAACTTGTCCCTGATTGAGAAGATAACTTCCCACAGAGGCTCATGTATGTCTGTTTCAATTCAGTAGATGATACACCAATACAAAATACAAAAAAAAAAAACAACAACAACAAAAAAAAAACAAAACCAAACAAACAAACCACTAGCAGTGGTTGAGAAGACAAAGGGTTTTAACAGTAGAAAAAGGGAGGATTGTGGAGACTAGCGGGTAGTGAGTGAAGATGGTTGAAATTCATTACATACATGTATGTGTTTATCAGTGTTTGTAACTCTAGCATTGGGGAGCAGAGAAGGCAGAGCTGAATTATTCCCAGTGAGAACCTTCCAGTTTAATGAAAGACTTTTTCTCCAATCAGGAAGGCAGAGAACAGTAGAGGAAAAAAACCAATGTCAGGCTGTGGCTACTGCCTGCACCAGCATGTTTGTACTTACCTAACAGCCATGTTTTACATCATACAATTATTACACCACCATGTCTAAACACACTTTGCAACATTCACACATCATACCACAAACACACACAGGGAAAGTAATTGTATAAGTTGTGGATGTGGCTCCCTGGTAGATAAGTTGTCTAGCATGAAAGTGTTTAGAGTTCATTGCAGGAGAGCAGAAGCAGTGTAATAGCCAGAGGTAGTTGATGACTATGAGGAAAGTACTCCTGGGCACAGCTAGACAGCTGCATAGGAACTCTGCAGGTTAGGACAGTATTTCTGAGACCTTGGTATGCACTGTCAGACAAAATCTCAGCATGAAGAGGAAGGTTTGACATGAAATTCTATGTCTCATTAGAGAACTATTGTCAATTAGCTTCTGGGAGAAGAAGGGTTACTCTCCTATGAACTTCTAGCACTTTTGTCTCGGCCTGTAGTTCACAAGTAATTGTATGTAGTTTCCTAGTGGTGTTAGTGGTATTTAACTGTTTATAGCTTTTATTTGACTTATTCTTTGTTAAATTGACACAAGTATAAAGTGCCTGTGGTTACTCTACTCACCCTCTTCTTTTTTTCCCCTTTTTTAAAAATTAGATATATTCTTTATTTACATTTCAAATGATTTCTCCTTTCCTGGTTTCCCCATCCCCAAAAGTCCCATAAGCCCTCTTCCCTCCCCCTGTTCCCCAATCAACACCCTCTAACTTCCCTGTCCTGGTATTCCCCTACACTGCTGCATCAAGTCTTTCCAGGACCAGGGTCCTCTCCTTCCCTCTTCTTGGGTATCATTTGATATTACTCACCCTCTTCTATTCTTGTCAAACATCCCAGTTTCCCTACAAGTCCCATTATCATAATCAACCCTTTTTGTCTTGTTCTGTTACTCACTGAGCTTAATCAGAGCATGAGGATGGAATCTGAGCTATCTATTGGAGTCTATTTTTCCACTACTAAAGATGCAGTTTGGATTTCCCCTGGACTCATCATCAATAAAACGTATAGCATGGTGGGGTGTGAGATGCTCTAAGAAACCCTTCAGGATACAAGATGGGTTTATGACAGCTATCTGTGCACATGTCTTAAACTCAGTGAGGTCAAACTCATTTTATTAATGCAGTACTCAATTTTCCAAGTATTGAGGTAGTAATTGATAACTTCACTAATGGTGATATTGGAATAAATTCCACCATGATTCAATTTTATGAGATCAAAATATACACTTTTTCTTCTTATAGGTGTCTTGTAGGAAACTATCTTGAGAAGTTTCATGAAATATTCTTTTTTTTTTGTTTTTTTTTTTTTTGTTTTTCGAGACAGGGTTTCTCTGTGTAGCCCTGGCTGTCCTGGAACTCACTCTGTAGACCAGGCTGGCCTCGAACTCAGAGATCCGCCTGCCTCTGCCTCCCAAGTGCTGGGATTAAAGGCGTGCGCCACCACCGCCCGGCTCATAAAATATTCTAAAGTATATTTGCTCTGTGTTCCTTGCTACTTGTGAGTGGCTAAAGGCATAATGCAGGATGCTTCTCTGTGACCAGCTTTAAACCTGCTTATAATAACTCATGGATCTTTTCCCATTTAGAATGCTCTTTGAAATCTGAATAATTGCCTACCCACTGGAAGGGACTTGATTATATGTCTGACTAAATTTGTCATAAAAATTAAAACTTTTCATAAAAGAGGGAGAATTTGCATTTCAGTGCCCAAGCATTTTCTGTACCCTGGTCTTGCTGCTGAAGGAATGTCATCCATCCACGACATAAGAGGTGTGAAAAAAAAAAAGAGCTACCTTCAGTTATTTAGGGTACTTAAAAATTAATAATTTAAAAATTCTAGTGGCTGAATACTATTGATAGCATGTCAACGCTCATACACCCTAGGAGTTTGTTTTCTTTATTTTTTAGGATTATGAAGGGTAACTGGGGCTGAGGATATGAATTCATTGTATAATACTATTTTAAAATGCACAAGACCTCAGTCTTAATATCCAAAGCCATATACATAGAGATATACAAATTAACTTTAAAAAAAAAAGCAGGAGGAAAAATTAGTATGACGAATCCTATGCCACATTCGTAAAATGTACTTTCTAGTTGCCATCAGTATTTTGCAGGAACAGCATAGCAGAAAAAGTCACCTATAGTCATTTGTATCTGACATCTTGATTTTTACAGGTTATTGCTTAGACAAGAGACATTGATATTTTTCTCTGAGCCTGTCAGAATAAACAAACTTCTTTTGGATTTAATATTTCATTTGATTCCTCTGAAGACACTTTTATTGATGTTTTAATCTAAGGTGTTTTTTTTAAATGTTCAAATACTAGAGTTATATTACCTAGAGATTATGAAGAAAATTTAGGTTGATTTATTATTCTTAAGTATAAATCATGAATTTTTGTTCATTGAATAGACAAGCAATATGAATATCATTTTGACTTCATTTGTGATTCTAATGATTTATAAAGCTAAATACAATTTAATTAAATTTTATATATCTCGGTTTCTCTATATGCTAGGTGGAGGCTCTTTGCCTTCCAGGTTTTAGTAATTCAGGGATATGTGATCACATTTTATAAAATGGTTTGTCAGAAAAATGATATGCAATATGAATTTTGTATGTTACCAAGCATCAGTTTAAGTGGTGAACTATTTTGCTTTAATAGTAAATTTCCATTCTTAGAATTAATAGACCAAGTGACAAGTTATAAGGAAGACATCATATGACAAAGATTTACTGAGATCCAGGACTTCATGTGGGCATCCTAGCTGCAGAATTAGTCACAGCCACTGTAGTGAGTATGATTCCTATGTGAGTTGTTCTAACTGGCCAGCACTGTCTCAGTTACTTTGATTCACACTTGTTATCCTCATTTTGCTAGCATTTTGTGTCGTGACAATAGAGAGTTCTAATGTATGTGTATTGCTGAAATAAGCAGAAATAGTGTCCCATGACAAATACACTGTACTGCACTCAGTTGGTTACTCCTGCATCTGAGAAGCCTTGTCATGAAGAACAAAAACTTCTGTTGCAGGATCTGGGACTGTGTGGCCCTTTGATAGTGATGGAACTGTGTGCAAGAATCCAGTAGCGTCCATATGCCTAACACATGCTCATGTCCTTCCCTGTCATGTCAATTGCACAGGATCTTCAAGAAAGTCTGTGAAGTACTCTTTGATTTCTATACCATATAACAGATTGAGGTATGCCATATGGAACTCAGTAACTAGCTGTTTAGCCTATAAATTCCTTTGAATGAGATAGATGATGTTTAAATTTCATTTTTACCTCCTGACAGGAAGGTTCCTAATCATTGTAACTCATATTGTCCAATACCAAAATTGTCTTGTTTTGAAAAGCATAGTCAGGCCAAATTAGAAATCAAGTAGAGGCCATCTTCAAACATTAAAGCATGAAATACATTGTTGTTTGCATATTTAATTGAGTGGAAGTTTCTGATTTTTTTTGGAGACTCAGTTGTGTCTTGTGATTTTTTTTCCCTAAAAACAGTCTTATAAGAGAATGTTTTGCAGAAGCAGAAATGTGAGAGGATGTTTTGCTGAAGCAGACATGTTAGTGAATGTTTTGCTGAGAGCAGGCACTAGATGTTTTTCTGGAAGCTTCTTGATGGGTAAAAGGGCATATGATGACTTGCTGGAGCACATGCTAGAGAGGATATGTTTTGTCTGGAAAGAGTGTAAGTATAAGCCAATAATGGGTGATACTCTGGAATTTATTTGCCTTGCTGGTCTTTGTTGGGCTTTGCTGACACTGGTCTTTCCTGATGATAATACTGCATTGGTTGACCTTGCTTTCTTCTCTGATATTTGTATGTTGTGACTTCATAGAGAGAAATGCACCAAAGAGCTTCTGCTGGTGTTCTGGTTGTTTCTTTCCACTTCTCAGCAGACTCGTGAAGATCAGTGGAGTCTAGAGGTTTCTTCTGGATAGAACTATTGCTGATTCATATTTGGTGATTTGCTAGTGTATTGGACTGCTGACAGTGCAGATTGGAATCACCCTGAAAAACTACTTCTAAACAGATCTATGCCCTCCTTGCCCTATTAGCCATCTTCCTCCTCTGCCTTTGGTCAGTGGGCTATAAGGAAGGTTGAGATGTTTAAGAACTGCTATTAAATCAGGTTTTGAAAAAATGTAAGTATTCATTTACTATTCAGGTTTGTTGGGTAAAGTAATAATGTAAGATCAGTTCTTTCTCAATCAGAATCTCCAAAGGAGGAGGAGAAAGTTTCAGTGGATAAGAACCACAGACATCTTTAATTGAAATATTGATTAAAGTACCAAGAAGTCCAACTAACTGTTTTATTCCATATATATCATACACATGTACTAGACAAATCTATATTTTTTTTAAAATTTAGAACTAAAAATTTAAATCTCATGCTCTCTAGGAAAGGAAACTATTTGATTGATATGTTAACTTGTTTTCTAAAAATAAATAAATTGAGAGGGATTCAGGATTTTAGTCAAAGGAAATTGAAATGATAGACTTTTTGATGTCTCAAAATTCTTATATTTTTTAAAATAAATGAGAAAGTAGGGAGGACCTAAGTATAGGAGCTGGGGGGTGGAAAACATAATAAGAATATATTGTAAAAAATCAATTTTCAATTTAAAAAGGTATTAAAGAATGGGAAAAAAGAATGACTTTCAGAAACTGTATTTATAAAACTTGAAATTGTATTTTACATTTATTGTACTAGATGAATATGTGTGGGTTAATTTGTGTATCACTAAAGTATTTGATCAAGTACCATTCTATATAGCACTATAAAGGTATTTCTATAACCTGTAATCCCATCACTCAAATGTCAAAGTCAGGGGAGGCAGTTTGTGCTCTAATGCCATCTTACGCTTCATAGCAAACCCCTATCTCAATAAAATAAATATGTTTGTCCCACTGAAGAATTATGACATTCTTAAGCCAATAAGTTACAGAAATCTTAAGAGAAACAATCAAACCAACCAACAGAAATAACCTGAGTTCATTTGAGGTAGTTTGAATTCTGTGTGTTTTCAGGTGAGTTACAGATTTTTATTTCAGAAACAACCTGGCTCCTGAGATTGTGAGTACATTCTGAT
Source organism: Tokudaia tokunoshimensis (assembly GCA_036184795.1). Taxonomy (NCBI): domain Eukaryota; kingdom Metazoa; phylum Chordata; class Mammalia; order Rodentia; family Muridae; genus Tokudaia; species Tokudaia tokunoshimensis. The sequence goes on from BTHU01000014.1 coordinate 21,739,681, forward strand.
GATGTGGAATTGGCAGTCTTAACAACTGTGTAATATAATGTCTTAATCTCCCTCCCCATGGGCATACACACATGCACCACACACACACAGACACTCACTCACACACATTCACACACTCCCCCACATCTATCTGTCTGTCTGTCTGTCTGTCGATCGATCGATCTATCTATCTATCTATCTATCTATCTATCTATCTATCTATCTATCTATCTATCTATCTATCTTCTATACAAATACATACGTATATATATATATACACACATATATGCTTGCAAACACATACATGCCCACATATACATGCCCACATACATACATATACATATATATGCACATGCATAAACCTATATACTAATATATACACATACATGCACATACCTACATACATATACACATATATACACACATATTAACACATATATACATATGTAACATATATATGCACATTCTCATATATTTATATACACATGTATATGTATGCATACACACATATATATGCACACACTGATATATGTATATACACATACTCACATATATACACATATACATTATACATGATATATACACACATATATATAAACATGCATACACACACCCACATACATATATACATATACATGTATATCATATACATCCACATCTACATCTACATGCACACATACATGTACACGTACACATACATGCACGCATACATATACATACAAGTACCCACATACACTTTTGACCCTATTTCTCTGGTTAACAATGAACACAGTACATTTTTCTGTCTTTTATTTGCTCCCATCATTCCAGAGCAGGTTCTCAGGGTGTGAAGTAATGAACAGAGTCCTACAGAGATGAATCTTAGAAACAAAGCTTTCTCACAGAAAAAGTGCCAGAGACACATTTATTTTTTATTTATTTTGGACACTTAGCAGAAATCCTCACTCAATTCCCTTCTCTTTGCTTAAGTTAAACTATAGATATTAATGCTTTTTTGTAAAAATAGTATCTAAATAGTTTGGCTCTTTTCTATTTGATGGTACTAAGCATAATCATTTCTGACCTCTGACCTTTTCTACTTTTTTCCTGCCATTTAACATCAAAGGGCATCTGACATACACTTGCATGCCTATTCTGAAACCTGTGAACTGTGAAATTATATAATTAATGAGTAGCTGAATAAATGAGTTAGTAAGTAGAGTGTCAGAACATTCATGTCACTTTTTTTTTTCTGTATGATTCCTTCCAGATTCCCTTTTGGACAAACACAGTCATGGTCACGGCTACCCAAGGCTTTCAAAGCTTTCAAAACTCTGGCATAGAAGAAGTCCCCATGTAATTACTTGGAATGAGAGATGCTGTGTATTTTAAAGCTTTGTGCGTATTCACCACCATCTGCTCCCCTCAGGTCTGTCAGCTCCGCATCAGTCCTTGTCTGGCTCCCTCCCACCCTACTCCTACACATGGTGTCCTGTGCAACAGCATCATCAAACAGTTATGGCAGCATATGTGCACCTAACATGTTTTAAACATCCCACAGCCTACTAAGGATTGCAGGATTCCACTAAATAAAGACAAAATAGTTGATTCTTGCCAGGGAAGTGTTTGAAATAAAGTGAGTCTTTAAGCATGCTTTCCTAAAATAATATGCTCGATCCAGTATCAAAGCCTAGACTCGATTTGAGTTTGGTGCCTAGGACATGGAAAACTACATTATCCGGATGGCTTGCCTAGCCATTCTCATTTAAAACTAACACTTTGATATTCAGACATAAAAGACATACATTTGCCTAATAGATCACCTGGAGCTTAAAACACTGCACAGAACATCTACAGAAGGAGGAAAGATGTCATTAGCAGTTTCCTGAAGGATGACAGATGGATTAGAAAAGGCTGCGAGTAGTATGAACGCTGCCGTACATTCACAGAATTTCCAGAGTGGAAGATTAAATGAGTGCTAATTCCGTGGCAGTCCTAGGAATGAAGAGTAAAGAAACAAACACCCAGATCACTGTGTTTTGGAGCAGCAAGAGCAACTCTGTGAGACATATGCTGAGAACAATCCGCTGCCTGGAGCACAGACAGCTCAGACAGACGTGCTGTGTTGGATGGAGCTGAATGAGAAGAAAAAATTCTGTGTGTGAAGATGTGTCCCGTGACTCTCCAAGAACAGCAGCAGTGAATGATTCATTCATATGTTGCTGAAACCCAACAGGGTGGCTTGCCTGTCTAGCAAGGTGTCAGAGGAAACTGTTATCACACAATATGAGAGCTTTCTAATGCTATCAAGTGGAAATATTCTGAAGGTAAAATGCCCTTTTGAAGACTGCTTATCACTTTACTGTTGAGTTTCTCTAGTTTTGCATTTTAGTATTTCTTTTCACTAGCAACATCAACAGTAAAGAGAAATTCTCAGTGTGCCAAGGAAAATCATTTCAGGAGTGAAACTCTGAAAATCCATTCTCAATTTCATAAATATGTCCAGTAAGATATTTAAAGAGGGAAATAATAAGGATATAGTGAAACTTGCCTTCTATGTCTGTCATTCTTGCCAATGCTATGTTGGCTATTTCAAGATTTTTAGTATTGGAGTTCAATGTAAAGATTTATATATCAACATTTATTATTTTATTATTAATATTTATTAATAATATTTAATAATTAGTATTAATAATAATTAAAATATTATTAATATTTATTATGTATTAACATTATGTATTTATGTATGTAATAATTAACATGTTTCTATTTGGCTTGGAATTCTCTCACTAAAAGCACAAGGGTGAAGTTTCATGCAACAAATCTTCCTCGTAGTTTTGTTTTAAAAAATTAATCTTTAGTTAATCCATTTACAAATTAGATGCTAAGAAACTGACACACCAGCATTTACCTATACATTTGACCTTTAGTCCTTCCCTTTCTCTCTATCCTCTGGCCCCTTGCAATATATAAATGTTAATCTTGGCTTCCAACGTAAATTACTGCAGAGATTTATCCATTTGTAGGTAGTACATCAGTTTCTTTAGTGTCTCTGAATTCAACCACACTGAGAGAATTTAGGTTTTTAAGGTAAAATTTAAACAAAATATTTTTTTTTTGCGGAAAAGGCATAGATGAAATTCAATTAAGAATATGCATATATGTGTGACTTTTGCAAGAGAGACAGGTATGTGACACAGATACAAAAGGAGTGCTTACATTTCAGAGAGTGAATTTGGCCAGAATGAGTATTCCCACAGAATCTTTTCAGAGTAGTTAATCCCATCGTATTTGGAAAGAAAGAGCCAGGACTGGGAAGCAGGAGCAGGAATGGATGAGTTGGTGAGCAGTGGGAGGGGGGATGGGATAGGGGGTTTTCAGAGGGGAAATGAGGAAAGGGGATAACTTTGAAACGTAAATAAAGAAAATATCTAACTAAAAAAAAAAAAGAGCACAGCTAGTTGCAGCTGGATAGTAAGGCATTAGAAGCAGAGAAGTTGAGGATTAGAGTCTCAGTGAACTATGTGTTAACAGTACAAATGAATAAGGCTTTAGCTTTGTCAATGACAACAGCAGATGGTGTGTGTGCCTATCTGGATCTATATGTATACATGTATGGCGTGTGTGTGTTTGTGTGTGTGTGTGTGTGTGTGTGAGTATGAGCATGACTTTGTGTGGTATTTGTGAGTGTGTGGTATGAGTGTGTGTGTGTATGTATGAGTATGAGTGTATGTGTGGTGTGTGCACCTTTGCGTATGTGTGTATGAGCATGAGTGTTTGTGGTATTTGTGTGGGGGGGATGTATGTGGAGTATGATGCATGTATGATGTGTGTGGAGTGTATGTGGTGTGTGTGTGAGTGTGGCTTGTGTGTCTATGTGGTGTGAACCTGCATGTGTATGTATGACTTGTGTTTGTGTGTGTGAGATGAATTTGTATTGTGTTTGTGTGTTGTGTGTATGTGTACCTGTGTATGTGTGTGTATAGCTGTGTGTATCCGTGTGTGTGCACATGTGTGTGTGTTACATTCAAAGGACAGTCCCAATAGCTGAAGGAGTTGTTAAAAAGTAGATAGCAAAGTATTTTTTCATAGGAATAAAATGCTACTGGAGAATATGTGAAGTGAAGAAGCCAAGAAGTTTCCACGAAGATGCAGAAGCCAAGGGGAGGTCCTTCGGAGTTCAAGGGAATTTCGCCTTAATTTTCACTCTTTACTTTTCTGCCAAATGTGTTGAATACATTGTATTTCTATGTTTTGCTTCAGAATATCTGCCAGAGCCTAAAAAATAATGCTCGCAGCCAACCATTGGACGGAGCATGGGCTCATTATTTTACTCAATATTCCACTTTAATTTGGATTCTTGAAATTAGACTTATAATTTACTCCTTCTCTGGTTTTAATTCTTTGTTTTCTTGTCAATTCATGATAAGTCATCTGCTGTGCATTGCAGAATGAGAACTCCTCAGTAGTTTTGTGCTGTGTTTGCTTGTGATTTGTGTGTCCCTCCATAGTTTAAATGTCAGAAACTTAGTCCTCACCGCATTGATGTTGGCAGGTGGTGGGACCACTCAGAGGTGAAACAGAGTTGGTTGGTAGCATCTTTACTGTTGTGTGATCCCAGTTATCTCCTTTGTGGCTTTGGTAACATTTACAATTAGTTCAGCAGATTGAAAGCCCAGTTGGTTTAGGTTCCTTTCTACTCATTCAGTCAACATGATTCATCAGTCATAATGATATAGTCTTATTCTCCCATTAGAATACCTAATGCAACCACGGAGAAGGAAGGTGATATAAAAGAATAGCAAAGAGAGCTCCTAAGGAGTGGTGTATGGAGAGATGCAGCAAAGGCTTCCTACAATCCCAAAGCAGCTGAGCCTAGAGTTGCCAAGTTCCCAGCAGTGTATATTAAAAGGCTTAGATTGAAATGATGGATCTTAGTTTAGATGCTAAGAGCAGTGGTGAAAGATATAAAGAAAGCGTGGAACCAGGCATATGCCTTTAACCTCAGTACTTGGGAGACAAGGGGAGGTGGATCTCTGAGTTATAGCTAGCCTAGTCTATGGAGTTAGACCCAGGATGGCCAGAACTACACAGAGAAGCAGAAAAACTTGTGAGCAAGCTTTTTACCTGACTAAGGGGTTTTCTATTGCAGTCACAAAATTTCGGACCTCAGTGGCTTTTAATTCTTCATTGTTTGATTTTCTTTACTGTGTCCTTTAAATCTGAGTCTCTAAGTTATTGAAATATTTTGATGGATCTGACAAGATTCTTAGACTCTTTAGAATTCTAACCAACAAAGAAAAAAGGCCCAGATAATTTGTATGTTCATTTTAATACGAAGCTTCTGATTTGGTTTTATAGAAACTGTTGACATTTATAGATAATTATCTACCATTTCCCTCTTTCTTGCTTGCTCTTGTATATCTGCTAATGGTCTTAGCTACCAGCTAAACTGAAACTTTTAAAATACTCTTAGATCACAGAAACACTTACCCACACATACACACACCCACATACACATACATACACATACACAAACATACATATATAACACACAAAAAACATACAGAGAGGGATAGATGACAGGAGATGAGAAGGAGAGAGGGAGAGAGAGAGAGAGAGAGAGAGAGAGAAAAAGAGAGAGAGAGAGAGAGAGAGAGAGAGAGAGAGAGAGAGAGAGAGAGAGAGAGAGAACTATAGAACTATAGAGTTTTCTAGGATACCAGTTTATAATTTTGTAGAGGTTCTTCTGTTTGGCAGTTTCATGTGTTTATATTCCTGAAATTTAGTGCACATTTATTCTGAAATATATAACAGAAATGAAAGAAAAAATACTGAGGAAATGTCCAGACACTTGTACTATATTCTATGTCATGAATATAACTGGTTGCATTAGAATAATGATCTCTAAACATCTTTTCAAATTGGAATTGCAAAGCCAGTGAGCATCAGGCAGACAGCACAGTCCAGGCCATCATGTCTCAGTATTTATTGGGACTGGATAATAAATGCCTATCCTCTTTCACATCTCTTTGCTGAGATTGCCATTTCTAGCGAGAAGACATTTCTTTGGGTTTGTTTTAAATTCTACAGTTTTTATTGCATCTTAAAATTATTTTATTTCCAGCCTACAAGTTGGTGGTTTTAAAATAGGAGAAACCACACACACCGGCCTCTGATGATCAATTATTATTTTTTTTTTGCCTGAATTTTTGTTATTCAACCCAGTTAGGTTGCTGTGCCATGGAGAGGTTCACAAGATAAATTGCCTCCCTTTGGCTATGTTGTTTTCTTCAATTACACAAACAGCAGCTTGAAAATCTGGAGGAGATGAGAACTACAAGAATTCTGGGAGATGCTAACGATTAACGCCTGCATTATTACTCTCGGGAGGTTCTTCAAACTCAGAGTCCCTCATGGCATTGTCAGAATAGCAAAGTAACACAGAAGTAGTCTGGAGTTAGGCATCCTCCAGCTGCCAGGATAATGCCTTTCCAGTGCACAGGGCTGTTTTCCCCCAGAGTCCCATGACATGCATGGAATCAACAGACACACTGTGACCATGATGGGTTTAAATAGATCTAATCATTCTGGAAGGCAGATAGCTGTGAAAAATCTTGTTACCCTGGGAAGGAAGCCTATCTTTCTCTAATAAAACAGAATGTAGTTACTGTACTCTTCATTTCCTAAAGCACTCTCCTTTGTGTTATTAATTTTTTGAAAGTGCAACTTTGAGAAACTCTTTAGGGACTCTGAGCTTATCAACTCTATTCATCTTCTGACGGAAACATATCTTATCAAAATAATGCTTTTGAAACAGAATTTTGTTTGTGGTTCTCCAAGGACAGCAAGTTCTGCCTATGTGTCTATTTGACTCCATTACTAGTAAAGCTCATAATGATATGGGAAAGATAGAAAGAAAGGGGGAGAGAGAGAGAGAGAGAGAGAGAGAGAGAGAGAGAGAGAGAGAGAGAGAGGCAGGCCCTGAGGTATTTAGAACTGAGGACGGGTGATATGTTAATAAAATCTTTAGGACTCTTTATTTTTTGATTAATTTATTTTTATTTTATGAGTATTATTATTTTGATGGCACATGTATTTGTGCACCATGTGCATATCTGGCACTCTTGAAGGTCAGGAAGGGTGTGGAATAGCCTATCATAGGGGTTACAGAGGGCTATGGGCAGCCTTGTGAGTATTGGAAATTGAATCTGGGTCCTTTGGAGAATGGTGAGTGGTGGGTGCTCTCATCCACTGAGAAATCCACCAGTCACACTGTTAGTACTCTTGTACTCATACATTTGTACCTTTTGCCTTGAAAGAACTTTCTGGAAGATTAGGATTTTCTCCTAGAGAAAAGTAGCTCTTTACTGACAATATTTAGATATTGAACAAATAGAATTTAATTTTTGAATATGCAAGAACCACGGACTGGAAAGCACAAGATAGAATTGGTGTTATACCCAAGTTGAGAAGGCCTCATTGAAGAGTTTATGGAAAAGTCTTGGAATAGGGAATAATTCCACCAACCTTAAAATTTTTTCTGTCCAGTAGCATCAGACACATTTCTTCTTATTTCCATTTATATAATATTAAATAATATTTCATTTTGTGCAGTGGCCATGTAAAGGCAAATTAATTTTATCTAAGCTATAAATTAATGCCCTAAACTGTAATATGTACTGAATAAATCTAAGCCTTTCTAATGGTCTTTTAAATTGACTTACTTCTTTACTCAATCTCCATGGTAGGTTTAGTTCGTTATGAATTTTTTAGATATTTCAGTGGGTGGGCCCAGCAATCCATGATGTTGGTTATTCTGTTATACCCTACACATTGAAGCTCACTCTTTAAGGAAAAAATAAATTCTAACATGAAGGTTATGTACAGGTACTCACCCCCAAATGTTTATCTTATTTTTTCATACCTGTAAATCATACCAGTTATCATCAACTTAGTAGAATGCAGAGATCCGATCTTATTTCCAAGCACTAAGGTCGTTTATTTTTATATCATTGCAATAATACCTAGATTTTCACATTTTCCTTGACAGAAGCAAAAAAAAATGTTTTTCTCAAGATATTCAGGATAGAAAAGCATCTGAAGACCAGAATGTAATCTTGGCAGCCATGCTGCCTTCCTGCATCCTTGCATAGAGCTTCTGTGTCCCCAGCTCCTTCGCTGATCCCAGAGAGTAGCTGCGGAAAGCATAGCAGGCTCCCTTCTGCAGGGTTTTTTATTATTATTATTATTTCCATTTATTTCCCTTACTCCCTATATTTAGAGATAATGAGAAAAATATCTTTGCCCTGGACTTTATTTCTATCCTAGCTAAAGGAAAGAGAAAACCTTCCTTAAAATAACGAAGCATTTCCACCTTGATTAATTGTGTCCCAAAGCCATTGATGTCCACAGGTAATGAAAACACACACCAGTCTTAAGCTCAGGCCGTGAGATAAAGTCAGTTGCCCACTTTTCAGTGGCCGCGCTGTGGAGGAGGAGAGAACAACGGTTGGCATGACCAAACTTAGATGAATGATCTGCTTCATGTGTTGCAGCTGGATCAATTTGGTCACCAGGAGTAGACAGATTTCATCTGAGCCTTGTGACAGAAATTCATTTGGCACAGAGAAATCATTGAGGGCTTTGCAATGCTTGTTGTCAAGGAAATGAATTTAAACTTGGAAAAGGGGGAAATCTTATACTTAGGCAAGCATGATGGAAGGAAAGAAAACGAAGGCTCACTGGACGCTTAAAGCTATGCTGTCAATTAAATATATTTGATGAGCACGTCGGCATTGCCTAACATGTATGCTTACCTGGTAAGCTTGGCCAGCTCTTTGTTTCTCAGGAGAAGAATGCATGGACCCAAACTATTAGCATAATTGTTTTTAATTAAAATAAATAAATATGTAAGTCATCTGACCACATAGTCTGTTTACCCTGATTTATGATTGTTCGTTCCTAGACTGTGCCTACTGGGAAGTGATGGCTTATGTTATTGCTGCTCATTTGAACCGAGAGTGAATATCTGAATGCTGTGAATCATTGTGGAGAGGATTGATGAACCACTGGCTGAAATCTAAGGTGCAGCAGCAAATGCATGGACTTTCTTGGAAGTGTGAAACAGTTTATTGTGCTATATGAATCAGCTCCATAGGCATCTGCAGTGATGGAGATTCTGAAACATAACTTCTTATGAAGTGAAACACACAAATGAATAAGTTATTAGAATAGACTGAGAAATATGGACTGACAGTAAATGGAGTCTACACTGTGATATATGTGAGTTGAGTTGCAATACCAATAACACGAATGCTCAACCATAATAGGGTTCTTAGAGAGAGTGGGTGGTTATAGGCCTCAAAGGCTATAATAGCAATACCCCCCCCCTCTAATGGGTGATTTTTCTCCAATTGTGTTCTGTAGATAATGCCGTAGATAGGATTTAGTCATTTAATTACGGGGCTAGAGAAAAAAGGGCCATAAACCAAAGCTCCTGTTACTCAAGTAGAAATAAAATGTGACTGCTTTAAATCTCTCTCGTTGTGGTAAAGGCAGTGGTTGCTAGGAAACACAGATGCATTTGCATGCCCAAATCTGAAAGACTGCCAACTCATCCTTGATGTGTTGAAGTTGGAACTTCCTGCTGCTTCTTAGTGATTCATAGGTTGTCTTTAGAGTTTACTACATATATACATATCTGCATATGTATAATATAAATGCATATGTATGTAATATATGTAAATTAATATGTATGCATGTACATGTATGTTTATCATTTACTTCAGTGCAATTGGTTTACTTAGTACCACCAATGTGAAGGTGGCAGTCCCCTAATTCCTGTTTTACCAATGTTTACTCCTGGTTAAATAAGCCTTTGCTATATAGCCAATTTGATATGAGAATTCTTTTACTTTATTCTCTAAACATATAGCTCCTACATCCACAGGGCAAAAAATATCTTGCTATATATTGTATTCCACCCAAGTGTGTCCACTTCTCAAGTTTTAGTATAATATGTCTCAGTCCCAGCCATATATTAGTAAAGCTTTCAGAAGGTATTTTTAATAAAATTTGTATTTATTATTAAAGTGTATACATGTGAAATACATGTGTGTATATCGGTGCCATGTCCTATGGCACATGTACAGAGTTGAGAAGACAGAAGTGTTAGTTCTCTCCTACTCTGGGAATCAGTAATCAAACTCAGTCTTCAGCAGGAAGTGATTTTATCTACTGAGCCATCTTTTCTGGCCTTCATAAGGTTTAGAGGACACTAATGACTGCTTCTTACTACAGGGCATTTTAGTTAGACTCACTTGCATTAGTCCCCAGACATCCATGTACTTTTAATTTCCAAGTCATTTTAGTGCACTGTTGTGACTAGGACCCACTATCTTCTGATTCTGAGTAGAGGAAGGCAAACGTATCTCTTAACTCTCATTCCCATATTTGGCTCTTCTGAAATGAAATAAAGTGGGGACTAACTTTGTGAAATTTGTCTCATAGATGAAGAAATTGCATCCATCCTCTGGTTCCGGGCAATACAGGCAGTGTTAGGCATGGGCTCCCTCTCCTGGCAAGGGTCTCAAGTTAGACTAGTCATTGATGTCAGAATCTCTATGGCACAGAGTCCTATAGTATAAACCAATCATGACTGACTCAAAAGGAAAACTACTACTACTACTACTACTACTACTACTACTACTACTACTACTACTACTACTACGTAATATTCTTAATGGTATTCTAGGCTCATAGATAGGTGTCTAGCCAAATCATCAGAGAGGTTTCCTCCAGCAACTGATGGGAGCAGATAGATGCAGAGACCCACTGCCAAACCTTAGGCAGAACTCAGGGAACCACACAGAAGAGGGAGAGGAAGGATAGTACAAGCCAGAGGGGCTGAGGACAACGGGAGAACATGGCCCAGAGAATGAACTAAGCAGGGCTCATAGTGTCTCACTGACACTGTAGAGTCAGTCATGGAGGGCAGACCTCATGGCTGTTGGGCATGCTGGGACATCCAACCTGGAGAGGTTTGGTGCTTAGGGGTCTCGTTTCTTTGCCCTGGGGGACAGCAGGTATCCAGAGATATAGGCAGAGTTATGGCCCAGGAAAGGGAGTGCAGAGGGGGCAGGATGGAGCTTGCTGCTGCAGTGAATTGGGGTAAAGGCCTCCTCTGGTGGTCCCTGATGTTATGGACCTCTGGGATTGTGGGTAAAGGTGTGGGTCAGAAGATGGAGTGCAGAGGGGACAGCGCAGAGTCCACGGCTGCTGGGCTTGCCAGGTGTGTAATTTTATTCAAATGTCAAAAAGAAAGACATCTAGTAAAAAGCATATTAGTTTTTTATCCAAAATTCAAATTTTACTGTACCTATACTTCACTGGCAGTCTTCTTTCCTCATATATTCTTTGCTACTCTTGTAGTGCCTTAAACTAGTAAAATAACATAAATCTTGTCATATATATACATATATAATACATATGTAACTTTCCAAATCCAGTAATGAATTTTTAATATTTTCATGTACGTTATTCAGCCCTTGTTAATTTATTTTAGTGACATAGCATATTCTTTTGAATACCACAAGTTAGGCACACAATATTTTGGTGAATATTAAAGCTATACCAAAAATTTTCCAATTGCACAAAATGTCCCTTTGTTTACTAAGGCATTTTCAATAATTTCTCCAACACTGCTATTATTTTTGCCTTGCCTGTATATGCTTTGTCTCATTATCTAGTAATACTTAAAATGTCATTTCCACTTTTTGACAGATTCCCTTTTTCTGAGAATGGTTTACACATAATGGTGCATAGTCTGATCCCCACCTATAATGACTCTAGTTTTTACAATTAATGATGTTTTGCTTCTCTTCTTGTTTGACCCATAGTGCACCAAACAAGTGTAGGCAGAGGCATCATGACTTAGGTTTTACGTTTGAGGAGACATGCTTGGAAAGCTTATTTGCTTATTTCAGCTTTCTTAATGCTTCCTAGATCAACAGTTGGGATTTAAATATTCAAAATTAAAAGCTCTGCTAGTGCATGACAAATACAGAGGGGGACACTTTCAGCCCGTCATTGAACTGAGCACAGGGTCCCCAATGGGGGAGCTAGAGAAAGGACCCAAGGAGCTGAAGGGGTTTGCAGCGACATAGGAGGAACAATGGGATATGAGCTACCCAGTACTCCCAGAGCTCCCAGGGACAAAATCATCAACCAGATAGGACACTTGGTGTTACCCATGACTCCAGACACATAGGCAGCAGAGGATGGCCTTGTTGGACATCAAAGGGAGGAGAGGCCCCTGGTCCTGGAAAGGCTTGATGCAGCAGTGTAGGGGACACCAGGACAGGGAAGCAGGAGGGGGTTGACTGGGGAACAGGGGGAGGGGAGATGGCTTATGGGACTTTCACGGAGGGGACCAGGAAAGGGGAAATCATTTGAAATGTAAATAAAGAATATATGTAATAAAACAAAAAACAAAAACATACAAACAAAAAAGCTCTGACTTGCTCCCCTTTTTAAAAATATTATGATAATAGTAAAGAAAATGTGAAATTGAATGTTGTTTAGCTCACCCTTTATGTGCAAACAATCAAAAATACTTGGTTTTCAAATTTCACTTGTTACCAGTGGAATTTGTGGAGAAGTCCTGAATATCCTGAAGGGAAAATGAATATTACAGTAACTTTAGAAAGGGGTTAATGTTTTAAAGCATCACTAATATCTCTCATCTGTTGAATATAAGTAGGTTCATATACAATAGAATCTTTCTAAAAATTGAATTTATAAACAATTAAGTATGATGAGAAATGTGACTTTAGTCTCAAAATCAGTCATTGTAAGGCAAAGAGATAACACACAAAGGATAATGTGTTTTTTCACTTAAGACTTATTCTGAAAAAGATAAAGAAGTAAGCACAGAAATTACACCAAAACTTTCAGAGATTAGTTCTTTGCCTAAGATAGTGATAGTCATGGCCTTATTCAGGAAAATTTAAGTATACTATATATTAATGTAGTCATAGCGTCAGTTCAGTTATTCAGTATATTAGTCCAGATTATCAGACATTATCCTAAGAGAGTGAATTTTAAAATGTATAAATTATGTTTTAGTTAACCTGAATAACACACACACACACACACACGCATACACACACACACACACACACACACACAGACTTTCTCTCTCTCTCTCTCTCTCTCTCTCTTTCTCATTTGCTTATTTCAGCTTTCTCAATGCCTCATAGATCAACAGTTGGAATTTAAATATTTAAAATTAAAGGCTCTGAGCTTCTTCCTTGTTTATAGTATTAGCATAATAATAAAGAAAATGTGAAGTTGACCAGAACAGTCAAATGAGATAGGAAAGGGGGAATGAGTGACTAAGTGAGAGCCAGAAAGAGGGAAGGCGAAAGGGAGTTCATGGACAAGTGAGCACAACATTCTCATAAGTCAGAATAGGCCGAGAAGTGGTAGCATCAGCAGACCTTCTCTGAGACCATGATTCCTTTTCCTAAATTGTAGGAAAGTTATTCAATTGCAGACACAAATGTAATGGATGCACTTTTATAGATTCTGAAATAACTTTAACAGCACTGTATGTGGTACCATTATACAGTATTAGATTCTGCCTTAATCATAACTGGAATTGGGTACAGTTGCTAGAAAGGGTCTAAGAACCCAGGGAAGTGGTGAGCATTGTAAACACAGGTAAGATGGATAGCCTGCAGGAGTGTTGAAGACAAATTAAATAGATAAAATTTAAAGATGATTCTAAAGGTTGCTAGATGTTCTCCTTACTTTTGTAAAACTCCCAGAACTTTGGTTTCTCAGTGTATCAATGCACCTTAAACCTTGTGCTAAATCATTGAATTTCTATCTACACACAACATAATGCTCTTCTTTAATATACTGAGAATTCTATTTCAAAAAAATATCATTTGTTTATCACACATTTCACTTTTATGAACTATAATATGCTTTCTGCTTATTTCAGGCAATTCGATTTTCTGGAGTGATTCATTATATACCTATAATTGAGAATTTTTATAGGATAAAGACCATTAATCTTAATATCACCTTTCATTTAAGAACTCGTTTCATTGAAGATTAGTCATTTTTTTGTGGAAGAAATCCCCTATTGCTAAAATTTTAGGTAAAATATGTCAATGAAAAGGAAAAGAAAAAGGACTAAAGTAGGAATTCATTTGCTTGATCCGACAATTTCACACTTCCCTCAGAGTTAATGTGTGCAGGAAGTGTTGATGACTTAGTCTGTAATTAAACATAAAGGTTCTTACAGTTACCTATTCATATCCTTTATGATATCCTTGGGGATCATTTAACTGACTAATTTGGGCAGCCTAGACAACAAATTGAGAGTCTGGACTCCTCTCCTTTTATAACTCTGTAAACATAATCTCAAATTGATTCGTTGCTAATACATAAGAACCAAATGAAAAATTAATTAGATTGGCTACAACCCTGAAGTGTGCGTTTTATTGCTTTCTTGCTTTAGCTATTTGATCCTTTTTCTTTTGATTTACCAATAAAGTAGCCCATGTGGAAAAATAATAGAAGAAAGGTAAGAGCAAGCACCACACAAGTCCAAAGCATAAATCTGAGCAGACTTGGCACAGTGCAAGATTTAGAGTTCGTCCCTATGCATTAACTTCAATACCAATGATACATTCAGATAAAATCACTTTTCCTCATTTGTTAAGCTTGTGATCTTTTTCTTCTGTATTCATTAAAAGAATATTTGTAAGGGAAATAATTTCTGATAATATGTTTATTTCTCCATTTTACCTGTAACTAAATTTTCATTGAATACTTGACATGGAAACAATTATAGTAATAGATAAATAGAACCTGAAGGATATGTGCAATGCGCCCCTAGTATGTTTATGGATTATGACACTGGGGAGCCTTGCAGGCTAATGACAGTACATGGCAACTTTACACTTGATCTTAGCCAAAAGGCCGAGAAGCGATACATGGCAACTTTAACCCTCTTTTCTGTATTCAGCAATTAAACTTAGAATTTCAATAATCACCATTAGCTTAGCATGCTGACAGAAGTGTACATCTTCATCGAACTAAAATATGCTCACATAGGGTTGATAAATTTTATTTAGTATAAGCTAGTCAATATAAATCTAGATTACAAGTAGAATTATATATATATGATTAAGATGTTAAATATTACACTTGATTTTTTTGCATAAAGTTAGGCCTGTGGAATAAAAATATATGCATATAAAATATAAAGTGAAGACAAACATCATTTATATAAGTAAAATGTTTAGCAGACATTTATTTAACTATTGGAAAATATAAAATTCATTAAATATCATATAACATATTTGCTTCATTAGCATTTTATAAAACATTCAATATATCAGGAAATATAAAATACTAGTAATTTTACCTAAACTTCAAAATAAGTAAAAATACAGTATCTATCATGACAAAACTATTAACTGATTATTAAAAGCACACTTTACATTTTTTTTCTCAATTGAACTAGATCCTCAGATTAAAGTTCAAAATAAACTTTTGGCATCGTCATCTTATTTATTGGCATCATATTGTCCAATAGCTCAATCTTTGTAATCTGTGAATTATAAATACAATTAAAGTTGAGGTTTGCAGTGGACGGGTTGTCCTATACTTGCTTAGCTAGAAGTAACTCCATGTCTGTTAAGAGTGAAAGACAGTCAAATGAAATGGCCTCCTGAATAAAGGAATATTCTCTCAAACTTGTGTTTGCCATCCTCTGAGTATAGTGAGAGCACTGATTTCTGCAGTTCTTTCCTGACTTCTGCATGCTTTTGACAGCATGCATGACCCTACTATGATAAATAAAATATAATGAAAAGGAAAAATTACAAAATAAAAGAGATAAGCAGAAAGTTATTGATAAGTGCTGAAATGGAAGACAAAACTGGTCCAGCTTTGAAGATATAGAAGAGAGCCCTCCAATAATAAACATACTACAGACTCTACAAATTGCTCTTAGATAGTAGGGGACAAGGAGAATGAGACCTTTTCCTGACACTTCAAAGAACAGAATTGCCAGCAGCCTGGGAAAACAATTAGACTTTCCCTGAGAGTTTTCATGAATGAACTCTCCTTGTTGACAAACTTGTTTTAGACCAGTAACTTCCACTGCAGGTGTCTTAATAACTTTAAGATATCAATCTTGTATAACCTTTGTTTACTAACTTTGGGGTTATTTGTTATGGCAGGAGTCAAAA
Organism: Tokudaia tokunoshimensis; assembly: GCA_036184795.1. Taxonomy (NCBI): domain Eukaryota; kingdom Metazoa; phylum Chordata; class Mammalia; order Rodentia; family Muridae; genus Tokudaia; species Tokudaia tokunoshimensis. Next base: position 21,755,913 of record BTHU01000014.1, read on the forward strand.
GTTACTTCAAAATCCTGTAAATGATGTGAAAAAAAAAATCCCAGGGGTGTTAGAAGCATATGAACAGAAGAGTTTCATTCTTTCTGTGCAAGTTTTCCCTTCCATGTGTGGGATAGTAGAAGCCTGGTGATTAGATTTTTATCCCAATTCCTATGGGCAATGATACAAATATATCATATGCTAAACTTTGATATTTTCCACATGTTAAATGCCTTCCCTTGTCCGAATGCCACCACCTCAGCAGTATAAAAATAGTTCCACTGAAAATAATTATCTTTACTTGAGCATTTCCAATATATTACATGGTGATTGTAAAACTCTCTTTAGAAAATAAATATTTAAACTTATTTGAGAATGTAGCCTATTGTACAGAATTTCCATTGTTCCTAAAATCTACAAATGGCAGTATAAAAAAAGTTAATTGTCAAAATTGCCTAAAGCTTTCAGCTTTTTTGATTAGACACATTCCTATTTATTCTTTTGAATCTAAGGCCTATTCCTTTTGGAAAACTGTGAGAGATTGGCCAAGTTAACTCTTCTGATATTTAAAAAACTGAAAGAGAAAACCAGGGATCTGAAGGCAGATGGTCATGTGAATGCAGTTTGTATGACAAGGCTGATGTTTTATTACAAGTCCCTTGATAACACAGTTATGAGTTTACAGTTCAGCAGAGAAGCCTTCTTCATAGGCAAGCATGTTCAAGACTAGAGAAAACAAAACATTTTAAATTATTTTTAGAGAACATTGGAAGTGTGGGAATATTTACTTCTACTAGTCTCTAGAATTTGAGGAAGACTACTGGCATTTTGAGTTCCTTCTCACATTTGTTGGCATTCCAAATGTCTTTGTTGTTGTTTGCATTCTTTTTTATTATTAATTATTTTATTTATTTACATTTCAAATGTTGTCCCCTTCCTGGTCTCCCTTCTGCAAACCCCCACCTCATTTTCCCCTCCTCTTTGCCTTTAAGAGCGTGCTCCCCTAACCACCTACTCATTCCTGCCTTACTCTCTAGCATCTTCCTACTCTGGACCAACAAGCCTTCATAAGACCAAAGTCCTCCACTCCCACTAATGCCTGACAAGGCAATTCTCTGCTACATATGTAGCAGGAGCCATGGAACTGCCCATGTATACTCTTTGGTTGGTGGTTTAGTTTCTGGGAACTCTGGGTGGTCAGGTTAGTTGATATTTGGTATTTTTGTCCTCCCTATGGGGTTGTAGTCTGCTTCAGCTCCTCCAGTCCTTCACCTAACTCTTACAATAGGATCTCCGGGCTCAGTCCGATGGTTAGCTGTGAATATCTGCTTCTGTCTTAGATGCTGTCAGAGCCTCCCAGAAGTCAGTCATACCAGGCTCTTGTCCGCAAACATATCTTGGCATCAGCAATAGTGTCACGGTTTGGTGCCTGTGGATGGAATGGATCCCAAGGTGGGGTGGATTCTGGCTGGCCTGTCCTTCTGTCTCTGCTCCATTTTTTGTGTCTTTGTTTCCTTTAGAAAGGATCAATACTGGGTTAAATTTTTGAGATGGGTAGAGAGCCCCACACCTCAACTGGAGGCCATATGTATCCACTGGAGGTAGTCTCTTCAGGTTTTTGGCCAATGTCAGCCCCATTGGGTCTTGGGAGCTTCTTGGATGCCTGACATTTGAGACTCTCTAGTGGTTCTCCCCTCCATGCCCCGCTGCTACATATTTCTATTCATTATTCTGACTCTCTGGACTTCTTTCCTGTCTCTTCCCATAAGAGATCCTGCAGCCCTTTTTTCATTCCTCTCCACTCTTCCACCCAGGTTCTTCTCTCCCTCTGCCTCCTGTGTTTATTTTGTTCCCCATCTAAGAGGGACTGTAGCAGCCACACTTTGGCCTTCCCTCTTGTTAAGTTTCATATGGTCTATGAGTTGTATTGTGGATATTCCGAGATTTTGGGGTAATAACCATTCATCAGAGAGTGCATACCATGCATGTTCTTTGGGTCTGGGTTACCTCCCAGAGGATATTTTTTAGTTTCATCCATTTACCTGCAAAATTGTGAAGTTGTCATTTTTAATAGCTGAGAAGTATCCTATCATGTAAATGTACCACAGTTTCTGTATCTATTCTTCTGTTGAGGTACATCTGGGTTGTTTCCAGTTTCTGGCTATTATAAATAAGGCTGCTATGAACATAGAGGAGCATATGTTGTTGTGATATGGTGGAACATCTTTTGTGTATATGCCCAGGAGTGGTATAACTGGGTCTTCAAGTAGAACTATTTCCAATTTTCTGAGGAACTAGCAGATTGATTTCCAAAGTGGTTGTAACAGCTTGCAATCCCACTAACAATGGAGGAATGTTGCCTTTCTCTACATCCACATCAGCATCTGCTGTCACCTGAGCTTTTGATCTTAGCCATTCTGACTGCTGTGAGATAAATCTCAGGGTTATTTTAATTTGCATTTCCCTGAAGACTAAGGATATTAAACATTTCTTAGGTGCTTCTTGGCTATTCAAGATTCCTCAGCTGAGAATTCCTTATGTATCTCTGTACCCCATTTTAGGTTGGGTTATTTGGTTTTCTGGAGTTTATCATCTTGAGTTCTTTGTATATTTTGGGTATTAGCCCTCTATCAGATATGAGGTTGGTGAAGATCTTTTCCCAATCTGTAAGCTGCTGTTTTGTCCTATTTGCTTTACAGATGTTTTCAGTTTCTTAAGGTCCAATTTGTCAATTGTTTATCTTCAAGTCTGATCCATTTGTGTTCTGATCAGGAAATTTTCCCTTGTACCAATATGTTCAAGGCTTTGTCCCACTTTCCCTTCCATTAGATTCAGCAAATCTGGTTTAATGTGGAGGTCTTTGATCCACTTGGCCTTGAGCTTTGTACAAGGAGGTAAAAATGCTTCAATTTGGTTTCTTCTCCATGCAGACCACTGTTAAACCAGCACCATTTGTTAAAAATGCTTTCTTTTTTTTCCCATTGTATGGTTTTGGCTTCTTTGTCAAAGATCAAATGATCATAGGTGTGTGGGTTTATTTCTGGGTCTTCAATTGATGAACCTGTCTGTCTCTGTACCAATGCCATGTGGTTTTTCATCATTATTGCTCTGTAGTATAGCTTGATATCAGGGAACTTTCTGCAGAAGTTCTTTTATTGTTGAGAATAGTTTTCCTTATTCTGGGTTTTTTGTTGTTCCACATGAAGTTGAGAATTGCTCTTTCTCTCTTGGTGAAAAATTGAATTGGAATTTTGCTGGTGATTGTGTTGAACATGTAGATTACTTTTAGTAAGATGACTATTTTCACTATGCTAATCCTACAGATCCATGAGCATGTGAGATCTTCCCATCATCCACGGTTCTTCAATTTCTTTCTTCATTGACTTGACGTTCTTTTCATACAGGTCTTTTATTTGCTTGATTTACACCAAGACATTTTATATTATTTGTAACTATTGTGAAGGGCATTGTTTCCCTAATTTCTTTCTCAGACAATTTATCATTTGTATAGTGGAAGCCTACTGCTTTGCTTGAGTTAATACTATATCCAGTCACTTTGCTGTAGTTGTTTATCAGGTGCAGGAGTTCTCTGGTAGAATTTTTTTGGGTTGGTTATATATACTATCATATCATCCACAAATAGTGATAGTTTTGTTAATTATTTGTATAGTTTTTTTTTGTTTCTCTTATATTTTATGGTTGTAAGCCTACCCTTTAATGGCTGAGCCATCTCTCCAGTCATTTTTTTTTTGTTTCTAATTGGTTGACTTCAGCCCTGAGTTTGACTATTTCCTGCCTTGTACTCTTCTTGAGTGTGTTTGTTTCTTTTTGTTCTAGAGCTTTCAGATGTTCCTATTGTAGAATCTCTCCAATTTCTTTAAGAATGCATTTAATGCTATGAATTTTCCTCTTAGCACTGCTTTCATTGTGTCCCATAAGTTTAGGTATGCTGTGACTTCATTTTTGTTAAATTCTAGAAAGTCTTTATTTTCTTTCTTTGTTTCTTCCCTGACCAAGTTTTCATTGAGTAGAGAGTTGTTCAGTTTCCATGAGTATGTGGGAACTTTCTGCTTCTGTTGTTATTGAAGACCAGCTTTAGTCTTTGGTCATCTGGTAGAATACAGGGGATTATTTCAATCTTTTTATATATGTTGAGGCTTTTTTGTGTCTGTTTATATGGTCAATTTTGGAGGTGATTTGAGGTGCTGAGAAGGTATATGCTTTTCTTTTATGGTGAAATGTTCTGTAGGTATCTGTTAAATCCATTTGGTTCATAACTTCTGTTAGTTTCATGTTGTCTCTGTTTAGATTGTTTCCATGATATGCCCATTGGTGAGAGTGGGATGTTGAAGCCTCTCACTATTATTGTATGAGGTTCAATATGTGTTTAGAGATTTAGTAATGTTTTTTTACAAATGTGGGTACCATTGCATTTGGGGCATAGATGTTCAGAATTGCGAGTTCATCTTGGTGAATTTTTTTCTTTGATGTGTATGAAGTGTCATCCCTCAATTCTTTTGATAATTTGTGGATGGAAGACAATTTTACTGGATATCAGAATGGCTATTCCAGCTTGTTTCTTGGGACCATTTACTTGGAATTTTTTTCTAGCCTTTTACTCTGAGGTAGTGTGTGTCACTGAAGCGTGTTTCCTGTTTGCAGCAAATTCTGGGTCCTATTTATGTATCCAGTCTCTTAGCTTATGTCTTTTTATTGGGGAATTGAGTCCATTGATGTTGAGAGATATTAAAAACCAATGATTGTTGGTTCCTGTTATTTTTGTTGTTAGAGGTGGTATTATGTTTTTGTGGTTCTCTTCTTTTGGGTTTGTTGTGAAATGATTAATTTTTTCATTTTCCTTGGGTGTAGTTTCCTTATGTTGGAGTTTTCCTTCTATTATCCTCTGTGGGGCTAGATTAATGGAAAGATATTGTTTAAATTTGTTTTTTTCATGGAATATCTTGGTTTCTCCGTCTAAGGTTATTGAGAGTTTTGCTGGGTATATTAGCCTCAGTTGGGATTTGTGTTCTCTTAGGGTTTGCATGACATCTGTCTAAGATCTTCTGGATTTTAGAGTCTCTGTTGAGAAGTCTGATATAATTCTGATAGGTCTGCCTTTATATGTTATTTGGCCATTTTCCCTTACTGTTTTTAATATTCTTTCTTTGTTCTGTATATGTAGAGTTTTGATTATTATGTGACTGGATGAAATTCTTTTCTGGTCAAATATATTTGGTTTTCTGATGATTTCTTATACCTTTATGATAATCTCTTTCTTTAGGTCTGAAGTTGCAGACAGGAAGTAAGATGTGTCTCATGCAGGGCAAATAGGCTCTTAGTCTGTTGGGCTCTGTGGAGGTCCCAATTAGGTCAGTTATTAGAGGTGGGGAGGTCTTACCTTTGAGCCTGGTTATGACAGACATCCTTGGAGTCAAGATCTGGGTGTGGAAGGAGATCTGGAGCACTGAAACTGCCCCAGGCAGAGTTGCTGACCAGAAGGAAGATGTGTCTCTGTTAGCCTGGTTACGATATACCTCCCTTGAGTTAGGCTGTCTCTGGGTGTGGGATGGTTTCAAATTTCTTTATTGAGCAATATTAATATTAGATATTCTTATATCCATGTCACAAGTTCATCCATATATAAACTTAATTTTAACCCAATATAAAACATTTATGATCATCTTATAAAGAATTATTGGATTATTAATCATGTCTTTGTTACAACTACTCATCACTCAGACTTCCTTCTACTTTTAAACAGTTTTCATATCAGGGGTAGAGAGATACTTCAGGAGCTAAATGTTCATGTTCTTTCAGGTAGCTCATGTTTCATTGCCATCACCCACATGGTGGAACAAAACTACCTATAAGACTAGTTCTAAGGGGATAAGAATTATGTTTCAGATGCAGAACGTACCTTTATCACCACTAATAGACATTCAATGCTTACTTTTTGTATATAGTCCAACATTCCTTCAGCTATGAAGTAAATTGTTTTGAATATATTATAGAAATCTTCCTACTCCACAAACCCAAAGCTAAAAAAAAATAATCAGTGGGCAATATTATAAATGTGTAATAGAGTTTTTCTTATATTCTGTAATCTATCTACCTTCTGTTGCAATGCCCAGTATAATTTGCATTGAATGCATATTTTTAAATTATCTTTTTGTTCTGTGACTAAATTCTTGTAATCCTTTCTATATTGCAATATGTTATTTGGAAAACCTTAGCCTACATACCTAGGACCTCAACAGTACTACCTGGCCCTGTATGCAATATTGCCTCCTATTATCTTACAAATGATAGTCGTGCTTCAAGTCAAAACTTCCTAGAACTGTGAAATAAATTTGAGTAAATAAAGATAGTTAGAAAACACTCTGGAATGTAAGAAGGCATGAGCATATGGCAATTTCTGCTTAGAAAAATGAATTTAAAGATCTAAAGATGTGGGCAAACATGATTAATTTATATACAGTCAACAGGCTTAATTGCTTTGGAGTGGGAATCAAGTGTAGTGAAATGGTTTCAAATAATAAAATAGCATCTGACTCAAGATGTAGTGACTCTTTTGACTACAGGTATGTCAACTTTATCAGAAGCTAGAGTGATCTTGAAAGAGAAAAACTCATTTGTGACAATACTTTCACCAGATTTTCCATGGGCAAGAGTGAGGTATATTTTCTTGATAAGTAATTGATATACAAGTGAAGTGGAAATTTCTGGTTTCTTTGGAGACTCAGTTGTGTCACGTAACTTTTTTCTGGAAACTATCTTATAGGAGGATGTTTGTGCTGAGGAAGACATGTGGGAGGATGTTTTGATGAGAACAGACATGTGATGCTTTTTGGAAGCTGCCTGGAAAAGGGGTGTGTGATGTTTATTAGTGCACTAGCTTGAAAGAACACGTGATGTTTGGAAAGGATATAAATAAATCCCAACAGACTGTGCATGATACTGTGTGGTATTGGTTTGGTTTGCCACTCTTTGCTGATCATCATTTTTGTGACTTTGTAGAAAGAAACACATCAAATGACTTCAGGTGGTGTTTCCATGGTTTGTTGCCACTTCAACTGAATCAGGTCAGTTGGCAGAGCTTCGTGGTTTCTTCTGGATTGAACTGTGGCTGCTGATTCGTGAATGGTGTTTGAGAGTGGATTGGGATGCCATGGCTGATTTGTATGAACTGACCTGCTGATATCCTGACAACACAGATTGGATTCGCCCCAAAAAATTATTTCTAAACAGGTCTACATCCTTCTTTGCCCTATTAAACTTTCTTTCCACTACTCCTGGAAGGGTGCACTAGAAGGGAATTTAAAGAATTTAGGTACCCTTATTAAACTAGGTTTTGAAAAATATAAGAATACATGCAAGAGTCCATCTTTCTGTGGGCTCTTTGTCCTGGGTATTACAAGCTTGAGGATAAAGGTCTTATACTTGGAAAACACCATATTCCTCCCTGTGGCCTCTGCTCCAGTTCCTGGAATGTTAATCTGGAAAGATGAAATAGGTGAAATAAATCCTTCCCTCTTATTATTACTTTTGATCTTGGTCTTTGTCACAGCAATAGAAACTATAATGAAGACACCTGTTTTGGCTTAATTGGATTTCTGTTTCTTGTAGAATTCTGTGGCTATGGTACTGGTAAACTAATACAGAAAAAGTAAAAAAAAAATGAGCATATGTTGCAGTGATCAATATATAAAACATTCATATTTTTCATTAAAGGGATTTCCTGTGGAGATTTAAAAGATTAGAAAGGGTTTGAATGCTTTGGGGAAGAAAGATTAATAGCAATTAACAATTTGCCAGATAAAGGTTTTAAAAAGAGGCAAAAGGTGAATAATATTTTCCTAGTTCATCCATGAATGGACTCTTTCTTAGGCATGTTAAATGGGTAATAAAGAAAGGCTAGACTGGGTATGTTTTCATAAGATTTTTTTTCCAATTGGATAAGGGTTCTCTTGTTCTATTTTGATAGGTATAATTCAGTTCCCTTATTGCCAATTCTAGCCTTAAAAGGCCAAAAGCTTTTCTTTAGTGTAAAACCCATAGACTAGGGTAGCTCTTAGGTACGAGTGTGAGAAATCTCAGCTTCTTCATTTGTGGTAGTTTGAATAGACATGTTCCCCATAAACTCATGTATTTGAATGCTTGGCATATAGGGAGTGTACTATTAGATGAGTGGGCTTGTTGGAGTAGCTGTGGCCTTGTTGGAGGTAGTATGTTAGTGTGTGGTGGGTCTTGAATTCTACTATACTCAAGCCATGCCCATTGTGATGCACAGTCTCCTTCTGCCTGCAGATCAAATTGTAGAATTCTCAGTTCCTCCAATACCATGTCTGCCTCCATACTTCCTGTCATGCTCATAATGACATAATCTTCTGAACCATAAGCCAGCCCCAATGAAATGTTTTCCATTAGAAGAATTGCCATGGCCACTGTGCCTCTTCACAGCAATAAAATCCAAACTAAGGTGACCTTAGTTACTTCCAATGGCTTTATGGAACATTTCCAGTGGCCAGAATGTACACCCTGATCAATCTTGGCTTCTCCCAGCCCTTTGTTTTCTACAACCTCAGATCTCTGTTTTGCTGGATTTCTTCCCCAGTCTTTATAAACTCATTGCTCTGTAGGCTATGTAACATTTCTTTTCCTTGTGTCTCCCTGAAGTCTTTCTAAGTTTTGGCTGCTGCTTTGTTATGCCTAGGACTCCATATTACCAGGTCTTTAAATTCTACTACCAGCAAAGACAAGAGTACAATAATATCTTTCAAGCCAGGCTTATTCTTTAGGTACTATTTTAACGAATAAACAGATAAGTATACAAGGAAGAAGATGGATAAAATGATAAAAGATAGTATATATATATATACACATATATACATATATACATACATACATATGCATATACATATACATACATATACATATACATATACATACACATATACATATACATATACGTATACATATACATATAATCTGAGGATTGTGTAAGGGAACTGTGAAAATAAAATCACCCAACGAAGGGTGCAATCTTCCTCTTTGGTTACTTTTTTGAGTTCTTTGTTCTAGCATCCTTCTCTATTCCAATCCCTTCCAACCTCTTAAAACTAGGTAGGCAAGAAAGAAGGTTAGAAGGGAAAGGGGCTATAAATCTCTTTATGCTACTTCCTCCTGATTTGGGGCATCCAGTTCCTAGGGACAAGTCCAGTCTCATTGTTAGGATATTGCCAACCAGCAATGCAGCAAACCAGCAATTCAGCAAAAGTGGCAAAGGAGCAAAAACAACGGAAGGCATCAGTAGCAGCAGGGCAGTAGCAGCACAGGCAGCAGCAGCAAGAGGAGAATCAGACACTGCCCCTCTCAGAGCTCTAGCCTTCTTATTCCCTCTCAAGACTCTCCAGAATTCCAAATGTAATCTATCTTCAACTGGCAGAATCATGCCCCTGCCAGGGCATGAGAAAAATCATAGCTGCTATGCCCAACCTGAAGTAGCCCCATATCACATATTCAAATATATTCACATGACAACTACTTTTTTTATAAAACTAAAACTCTCCCTACTTTTTTTTCCTTTTAATTTTTTTTTAGTGCAACTATTGCGCTGCATTTAGTAAGAAAATTTAAACAGAGATATTATCAATGATCTATACATATTTCACATTAGAGGTCAAGGTTTTTCTGCTCAATCATAATGTTTATAAGTTTTGATGGAATCCATACCTTTTCATTCTCTAAAGAAACACAAACAAAACCACATCCCTAACACAAAACTACTGCAGGCTCCCAAACTGATGTCAGTGCACCTTTATAGTATATATGCTGATTTAATTCCACATTTTTCTATAACCCAGAATCTCTTGTTTGTTTTTATTAATTTCATTAACATTGAGAAAATTTAAAGTCAAAGCATTACTTAACCTATTCCTGGATTTCTTTACTCTTCCTTTTTTATATAAGCATTTATCTTAAAGTATTACTACATCTTTCTATAACTGCTTCTCCTTTATGCTTTTATGGTATACTTTATATTATAATATCCAAAGAATTGCATCATATTACTGGAGATATGTGCAAGGGTATTATCAGTTGTAATTTCTTCAGATACCCCTATAATTACCATTATTTTCAATAAATGAGTTGTTAAAAAATCACATTTCTCAGAACTCAAAACAGTTTCCCATTGAAACTCTGAATATGTACCAATGGTTGGTACACACATTTTAGTTTTCCAAATTCTTTGGTCTTCCAAATTTCCAAATAAACCATATTCACCTGCCAGATTTCACTTCTTTTGGTACACTTAGGATTAACAGAGTTTGATTATACAAAGGACAAGTAGGGTATTTTCTTATAATTTCCATGGCTTGTTGCCAAGTGGTAGAAAGTTTTTTTAAACCTTTACTGTTAATATGGTATTTTCATGAATTTTTGAGGCTTCTAACACATTGTCTGTTAATAATTGATCAATTTCTTAATTTCCTAGTGCCAATGGACCTGGCAAACCTGTATGAGATTGTATATATCTGGAATATAATGGATAGTTTCTATTTCTGATTGCCTATTAATTCTAAACCATGAGCAACAAATTAAGCAGTTTCTTTATGTGAAACAACTCTTTCTGTATAGTTAGAGTTAGTAATTTTAAAAAGAGATTCAGGAAAATTTTACCATAAGTATTATATACAACTCTGATTTTTAAACTGAAGTATATGGACTTTTTAATTGCTGTGTTTCATCTGATTTTCAGCCTACCATTCCCACACTATTTATATTGGTAGAATGTAGGTGTTTAATGAATTGGTGTTCCCTTTACAATATGTTGGAGATTACAATTATTTTTTTATATAAACTAAAGATGCTTGGATTTAGAATATCTGTTTTCAATTGTTCCTAAATAGTTCCTATAAGCATGCTGCAAATCTTCATTGATAACACCCAATGACATAATTTCAGCATTAGTAAAAGGCTCTACAATTTCGGCCAGTTCTGTTCTCAACAATTGATGTAGTCTTATTTTAGTTTTTAAGATTAATTAAGAAAACTTTTTTTAAAAATTGTAATTCTTTATTTTTTTACTTTGTTTAAGTGGTAAGAGGAGAAAGAGTTGAAGAAAAAATAACCAAAATACAACTAAGTTTGTGATTTGAGTCACATATGCATTGCATCTTGCAGTCTTTGTTCTACCTGTTAGTTCTCTGCTTTAGATGTTAACTATCTTGGATGGTTTAAGTCCAAAACTACTTCTAAAATTTGAAATACATACTTAACTCATGAGTAGCAAATCTAATATATAGGCCTTAGTGAATTAATAGCTCCCATTAAGTTTTGAAAATCATTAAGAATTTACAAATAATATATTCAGACCTATACATTTCTGTGGTTGTATTTTTTGTTGACTTATTTTATAACCCAAATAGTTCATAGAGTCTCTTCTTCATATTTTTCAGGAGAAATATGTGACCTTGAGCATAACAGTAATCATTTATGCTTCTTTAAATATTTTCTCTAACATATCTGCCTCAGAATCAGCCAACAAAATATCATCCATGTGATGATGAATAATATATTGAGAAAACTCCCTGCAAGTTATTTTTAATTGTTGTTACACAAAATATTGACATAAAGTTGGATAATTTAACATTCCATATGGAAGAACTTCCCTATAATACCTTTTTTAATGGACTCCATTAACTATAAATAGATACTGAGAGAGCAAAGGACCATAATACCAGTGGTTAGTTTTTAACATTGAACATTTGGGGATATGGTAAAAGGGGGATGGGGCAAATCTCGAGTAGCACTAACTTCAGTAGCATTCATGAGATCACAATACTTAGTTGCAGTTTTTCTGCTGGCCTGTTGCCTCCTGGATGGCCAGAGGGAAAATGCTCATAAATTTTGTTGCAGGTCCTTGAGCTGACTGGCCACCATTTTATTTCCAGACAGCAAGAGAGTAACTTGCATGTCCCTCTTGGAGCTGCACTCATCCAATGACAGCCCTTGCCAAGAAACCCTAGGAAGCCTGGGTATTCTTTCTGAGAACCCACTGCTACCAGAAGTGGCTCTTTTCCTTCTCTGTCAAAATGTACCATATTACTCAGTCACTGAATTAGATATTTTGAGATGTGGGGCTTTTAGTGACTTAATTGCAATTTCTTTGTAAATGGACAAATTCACCACCATTAAAGCACCAAGCATTTTGACATCTGAGACCTCTAGCTGTAGTGCTACTTATGATATGTGCACGATGCTCGTGAGAGCCAATGTGTCCCTTAGCCCCCCATCCGTTGGCACTGCCTGTACCTTTAACAGTCTAATAAGACTTTTACATTTGATAATCCCATTTTCAAACACCACCGTCTCTATTAACACTTGTTTGGCACCAGGGTCTGGTATGGTTTTGTTTATAGCTAAAATCAATCTTTGCAAGAAATCTGATCTTCCCCAGAATCTTGTACAATCTTAGTGAATGAGGTAGGGCTTTTGTCAGGACTCTCACAGTTGTCCCATGCTCTTAAAACTGCCAAGGGACATTGTCCAGTAATAGTGTCATCAAATAGAAACTGTTCATGTAGGTCAGAATATCATTCTTTACCAAGCAATTGATCTTTAATAATGTTGATTCCCTTGTTCTATTTTGTTTTCTACTTTGTTCTATTCTCAGCTTCCACCCTCCTCCGCGGAAAGCCTTGTAACTTCTGAACTGCCTCTGGCACAGCAGTTATTAAACATTTCCAGTCGTGGGGAATAATTCTATTTTGGAAAGCCCAGTTGCTTAATATTTGTTTAGCAAAAGGGGAATTCATTCCATAGGAATTTTCAGACTCTTTTAAATGCCTCAGACCTTTCTTATCTATAGGATGCCACATTATTCCATTATAATCATGATCTGTACCACTGGCAGGTGTGCACTATACAATCACTGAGAAAACCAATGGCAATGTTTTAATCTCAGGACCCTCATCTGGCTGCACAGTTGGCTCAGGATTAATGTTTTTCCTCAAAAAGGGCCATTTCAGGTTTCCTTGCATGGCCTCCTCCTCCTCTTCCTCCTATCTACTCATCTGCCTCCTTACTTTTCTTATACATTTCCCAAATGTAAATGTTTCTAGCATTCATGCTCATTATTCTACTTCTGTCTTCATTTGTGCTAATATATGTGGTAGAGGAACAAATGCTTACATGATTTATTTCTATAATAGTTTTATTTTGACTGACTAGTATCAGATTAAAACACCTTGATGAAAACTTATAAATCTATGTATGTCTAAAATATACAACTTTTCCTTTATTAAAAGACACAAATGTACTCAAGAGTGCTTATTAGTGAACTTTTACTATAGTTTTAACTTTTAATGAGGAACAGAGATTGGAATATTTCCTCTAACTATAAACTAAATTCAACAAAACAACAATACACAACTCACAAACATCAGTAATACACTTTATGGCCTTCAAATCTGTATGTCCTATGTGAAACTTAGGTGCATGTGTACATGTATGTGCATGGTATATTTCTTTGTACGCTTGCAGTAGCACGTTGCTTTATGTAGCCAAAGACTGATTTTAGATTTATTCCACTATTACACCCACCTTATATTTCAAGATATTCTATCTTATTCAATCTGAAATTTGCCCTTTCACAAAGCTGGCTGGCTTTAAAGTCCCATGATTCTCCTGTCTCTGCTACCCAGCTCTGGAGTAACAGATTTTTATGAGACAGTTTAAGATAATAAATTTTGCATAAGGGAATTAAGAATGTCTTATAAGAAATTTTGTTTTATTGGGTAAATATTAAATTCAAAAATAATTAAAAATTTAAAATTACTTAATTTCTCATTAGGACCATTAGCAATCATTTGCAACATTTAGAAGTATTTATACATTAGTACATTTCCAATATACCTAAAATTTTGATATAAAACTAATTATATATTTTGATTTTGTAAGTCTAGAAGGATATTTTGATATCTGGGATGTAAAAGAATGAAACTTTAGCATAACTTAGAAAAATGAAAGTTGAATATGGAATAAAATACCAATGGATACCCATTTATTATTACTGTTTTTGGAAGAAAATATATCATTTGAGTGTTGATATAAAGGCCTATTGATTTCAACCACTCAATAGAAAAATCACTAAAATTAACACTGTACTAAGGGCACATTTATTATGCATGTGTTTCATAGTCACCATCTGTTTTACAACACCTGATAGGTAGTTTCTATTCTTTTAAAATGTGATACCTGAAGTGGTCCTCACTAGTCTCTTCCTTCTTGAAATACTCTTCCCATTCTTAGATCTTGTGGAATTCTTTGTTTTTATTCCCCTCAGTGAGAAATTTGGTTTCATAAAACAAAACAAAACATAACAAAACCTTCAGTTATGGCAGGTGAATATATTTTTATTTTAATCCCAGTTGAAGGATATGGAGTTACTTCAGATTGTCCACAGCAGCTATGACTTGCCTCATGCTCTGGCTGGGGTATAATTTTGCCAGCTGACGATAGCTTACATTTGGTATTGGGGATCTCTGGAGAGGGTATAAAAAGGTCAGAGTCCTGAAAGAGGTGGCAGCTGCTGTCTCCCCTGCTGTTGTCCCCTGCTGTTGTCCCCTGCTGTTGTCCCCTGCTGTTGTCCCCTGCTGTTGTCCCCTGCTGTTGTCCCCTGCTGCTACTGGTCTCTACTGCTGCTGGTTCCTACTGCTGCTGGTTCCTACTGCTGCTTTTGCTGAGCTTCTGGTTTCCTGAATTGTTGATTGAAGATACCCTGACAGCAAAGATTGGACTTGACTATAGGAAGTTGATACCCCTAAAACCCAGATGTACTATAAAGTTTCCCCTTTAACATTCTTTCTTGCCTATCTATTATTAGGAGGTTAGAAGGGATTGGGGAGGAGAAAGCTGCTAGTTAAAAGAAGCCAATAAAATAACCCAAACCAACAATTATTAGTGACACCCAACACAGGGTGCAAACTCCTGTCCCTGAGATTAAGAGTATCATGAGTTACTGACTGAGTGAGTGACCAGGGCTAGAAGGCAAATCTTTGACTTGCTCTGGCATCACACACTTTTGGTTTCAAGTTCTCACAGGCTCAGGGCAAAGTGAGGAGGCAAAAGAGTAGACAAAAGAAGGAGGAGAAGGAAGAGGAGGAGGATGAAGAGGAGGAGGAGAGGAAAAGAGGAGGAGGCCATGTGGGAAATGCTGAAACAGACTGTTTTGAGAGAAAGTATTAATCTTGAACCAACTGTGCAGCCAGAGGAGGGAATGGAAGTCTTGAATGTGCTTTATTGTGAAGTGTGGAGATTTAGATTTAGCCTAAGCCCTGCATTTTCATGAACTCTGCATTTGCTGTGGCAGTATTTGTAGGAAGTGGAGGATTTATTAGGTATTTGACAGTCTTTCTAGTTCTATCTGTTTATGATTTACCATTGGCACTTAGCAAGTCAGTTCCATGTTGAATCCTTATCTCTGGGTAATTGGGAGAGGCTTTTTTCAAATATCCTCACTTTTTATTTCGCCTAATATTTCACTGCAAAATGTCTAAGAACACTTTACTAAAACTCCATGAAATGAATTGTAAGTGGAATCATATAAGCATCATAATAAGGGCAGTGCTTGACCCCAACACAATTGATTTCATCAGCTCATCTGTAAACAAAGATTCTGTCTAACCCCTGATTATTTGTAGAGTTTTATGATTGTCATTTACTTTCAAGGAGACCAAGATTAAGAGAATCAGATAATTGCCCAGGGTACCACAACTAATAACTATGTCAGCATGATACTTCTCAGATCTCTATTTTCTGAAGCACTTACTTATTACTTTATACACAGTGTAAAGCTCAGAAAGAATTCTAATTATAGTTTTCTTTTTTCTATTGTTATGACTGTTGCTTTGTGTTTTGTTGTTGAGGGAGCAAATATTTATATTATGAAATGAAGTATTACTTTCTACGAAGCTATAAAATATGTCTGCTAATTGTCTGAACTCCTGAAAAAGGAAAAAATAAGTTTTATCTCCTTATAAAAATTTTTTGAAAGTAAGTATAAGGCACTCAATAAAATACTTACTAAATGAATTTAATAACATATCAAAAAGATCATTCATTATTATCAAGTAATTTTTTTCCAGAGATGCAGGAATGGTTCAACATACAAAAATCTGTAACTATACTCCACTACATAAACAAACCGAAAGAACAAAATCACACGGCCATTTCATTCGATGCTGATAAAACTCTTGACAAAATCCAACACCCCTTCGTGATAAAAAGTCTTAGAGATATAAGTTATATAAGGGACATATCTAAACATGATAATGTCAATTTACAGCAAGCCAATAGCCAACATCAAATCAAATTGGGAGAAACTCAAAGGATTCCCACTAAAATCATGAATATGAGAAGACTTCTGTTTTCCCATCCTGAATTGCTTTCATTTTCATCATTCTTGTGTTTGTGTTGTCTTAGGCATCATTCTGCCATGTCTTCCTTTGAAGTTTCAGGAGCTATTCTTTTGTGTCTTATTTAAAGTCATTTAATAATTTAATGAAATTTGTGGTAAAAAAAATTCTGTCTTGGTGATCACTAGATAATTCTCAATGCAGAATATTTGTGTAGGATCATTGGGTTTTGTGCATGCACTGTCTTGATTGTTCATATTCTTTGTGTTTTTGTGATGAAATCTGGTCTTGTGGACTTCTTTTGTTAATTCTGTATCTCACTTGAAAGCAACAGGTTATGTTGGAATACAGAATTTACTGGCCAGGTTAGGTCTGAAAGCTTTATATTGCTTAGATGTAGTGAAGTCAGGTTGACACAGAGGACTGTATTGTAGATTAGTGTCCTGATAGAGCCTGGAACTTGTAGGTAGATCTGAGAGTCAGAGAGGGTCTGTAAAAGGGAAAATTAGACTCATCGGGTTCAAATTTACGAAAGGATATGTATACAGTTGCTTATAGGTTATATCCAGGTACTTATGTATACAGGTGCTTATAGATTGTATCCAGTGTGTCCTGTCTAGAGTTTGGAGGTTGGGGTCAACACATCATGGATTGTCAGACTTGGCCTTGGGACTGGATGTGGAAACAAGAATATATCTTGGGTTTAGGATTAGTTCCTAGAGGGAAGGGTCAAGATTACTCACCTAGATAACTATGTGTGTTTGTGTGTCTGTCTGTGAGTGTGTGTATGTGTATGTGTGTACGTATCCTCATTTTTATATAGCTTAAATGGAGTTATGTTACATGTGGTTATAATACTCTACCTACAATGGAGATGGGGAAAATGTCCTTTTTACAGCTACTCGCCTTTTATTTCCTTCTGAGTATGTAGTAGTGCTTCTTGGAAAAGGAGGTACCAGTGTTGTATTAGCATGTATGAAGAATTCTCGTTGCCCAGGGTTGTTTGCATGAGAACATTCTTTCAGTATTTTCTTACTTCTAACCCCCCTGTATACTACCTCATAAGGCAGAGTCCTTCTCACTTCTGCTCCTGAATCAACAGACTGCCTCCTATAAACACAGCTTGTTGGTGGTGTTCCCTACTTCTCCACACAATCTGGTTTTAGGGAAAATTGTCACCATCAGCACATATATGTGCTTTATTATTCTAAGAACTATATTCATTGTTCAAAGAAAGACTTTTCTGGGCCTTATCCAACAGTGCTACTTTCTTCTCACTGAGAGATGGAAGTTTTATCCAAATCTGTCATCTATTTTTTTATTTCACCCTATTAGTGTTTTCTGCTTTTTATACCAAATATTTATGATTAAATTATGTCAAGTTCTTTGTTAGTTTCCGAGGAACATTTTTCAATATGAAAATTTATGGAATTTGCCTTCAAAACATTTTCATTCTTGTGAAGCAAGACTTCACACTCAAAAGTATGACAATATAATAAATTAATTACAACGATGGAATTATGCACCAAAAGTCACAAAATAAAAATGCTTAGAGCTATATACATGAGAAATAGGAGGATTCCATTAATTCATAGAGTATCTATGAATCTATGATCTTTTGCATCAAGACATACTAAGTGAAGAAACAGCTTTGGCTAAAGTCAGTATGACTCCTGGCTCCTGTCCTTGCAAAGTGTAGGAACTAGGTGGATAAAATATTGAAATGACTCAACCTTCCTGATTAAAATGAAACAAAAATTTGCTTGAAGAATGAATGGCAATTCTATGAAGACTGAGTAAAATGCTTGATAGGAGGGATACTTGAGAAAGTAGTGCTAGTTTCAGTTTATGAAACGGGAGGCTAATAAATCATCAAGAACAAGAGGCACCCATGGGAGAAGATCTATCTAAGCAGAGAAGATGGCCAGATAAAATGTCTATTTGATTCCAATTTAGCATTTTATTTTATCCTACAAATGTGAGGAAGAATCACTGAATAAATTTAATCAAGGGAATAGTGGCATCAAATTATTTCATTGATGAAAATGCTCCTAAATAAACATGGGAGAGGTCAAGATTAGACTCAAAATTTGGGGCAGACATGGAATAAATAATTTCTGATCTCTGCTAGTTCAGAAACTTAGTTGTAGATGGATCATGGAGGGAATTAGGTCCGTCTCAGTTTTTGGAATGGATCAAAGGAGAAATTATAGTACTTGCTTTTACTAAAGCAAGGATAATGTATCTTAAAGTGTTTTTATGGTAAATATAATATTTATTGTAAAATTTTACAGCAACCTTATACAACCAAGTTCTAAAATGGAACCTGAATACAGGGAATTGACAATAAACAAGGCATCTATTGTACACATTGCTATTCTCTCTCAGGTTCAATGATTTCTCAATTACATTTCCTCTATCAATTTACTTTCCTGCCCCCTCTTTAATCTGACTACTTCAGCAAGGTTCATAGGTTTTCTTTCCATTCTGTTTGACATCACATTCTTCTTGATCCGGATTTGGAGCAAAATACCTGCCTCAATTTTACTTACTCCCTGAAGCTACCCTCAGAATAACTCAGTATCTCTGTGATAAGTATTCTAAATTTCTGATTGAGAGAATCAGGAAACTGCTGGTTGAGCTGAATTTGGTTTCAGAAATACATAGAGCTTCTTTTCATGCTATAGATAGCTGGTAATTTTTAATGAAAAGTTATTGAACTATATATATGAAGATGACTACTGGGATTTAAAACATGATGATCCTGAATAAAATATAAATGAGAATACATATATTATGTAGAAGTAATGAGCATGACTTTTAATGTTCTTGAAAACCTTTGGATTTTCATAGAAATATATCTTGTACAGTAGGTTATTGTATCTAATGTCATATTTCCTCAAAATAGACTCAGAATAATAAGTTTTTATGAAGAGTGATCATTAGGGAAAGTGCCCTCAATCCACATCTCCTAGGAAGAGGTTGTTGAAGGAATTAGCACCGTGCAGTGATGGGGTTTGACTGAGACTCATTCTCAGAATGAAACTTAACTCATTACAAGAATATCAATAGAACAATGAAAACAAGTTGATTATTGGATACAATTTCCCCAAGCTAAAGAATGTGACTATAGAGAAACCAGCTCCTTTGTAGTGAATGTGATTACAAGGAAATAATTTGAACTAAGACCCACAATACTCTATGAAGCTGGGGAGCATGTCGTTCAATCCTGAAAGAGAAATTCAGGAGTTCATCTTAGCAGCTATCATTGGTACATGCCAGAATTTAAAAATTCAAATTTTGTAATCTCTATCAAATAAGTCGTAGTGAAACTACAGATTTCAATAACCAATGCAGGATAAGTTGAAGACATATGAAGAAAGACTTCTACAGAGCTGCAATATTTGGGAGCAAAGGAAAAATATCACAAGCTAAGAAGGAACTAGGGCAGTGAATTAACCAGGACCCACAAAGCCTAGATATGGTACCATCATGTAAATATATTAGAACTTAGTCCCTAATACAACAGTGTCAGAAGCAGAGCCTTTGGCAAATGTTAATGCCACAGTAAATGGCCTTGGAGAAAGTTTGTTGCTTTTGTTCATCTGCTTTTTCCTGTGTGAAAACATGTCATGCCTCTTCTTCTTGAGAACATAGCACTTAAGGAACCTTAATCTTGGACTTCTCAGCCTTCACTGTGAGAAAAGATTTCTGTTCCTTGAAAGTTAATCTTAGACATTCTGTTACTGAAGCACAAAGTAGGATAAAGCACCAGTAAATAACCAAGAAAAAAAAAAACAACAAAGGGAAGAAAGGAGAACATGCTGTGATTTCTTAACTCTTCTCACACATGTCTAACTTTACCACTGTTCTTATTGTGCATCCTGAGAATGGGCTGGAAATCCCATGGTTATTTCTCTGCTTATTGGTGTCCAATTCTTCTCTTTTTCACTGCACAGACACTTTTGGTTTTGATATAAAAAACAAGAAAATATGAGGCTTTGACACAAATACAGATGAGGACTGCCTGTTCTAGTCTCAGTGAGAGAAGATGCACCTAACTCTTGAGAGACTCCAGGCCCCAGGGAGTGGAGAAGCCTGCTGGGTTGGGGTAGATGAGGGCAGGGGAGGTATGAGATGGGGAGCAGTTTTGGGAGCAGATAGGTAGGGGGTTGAAATCTGGACTGTAAAAAATGTTTAAAGAATAAAAATTAATAAATTTTAAAAAAGAATTTGAAGACATATCAAATTGGCACTCTATGAACCTTTTGAATACAATCATGCAGAATATGAACTGGAAAGTCACAAAAATAAAATATTTAAAAAAAATTTAAACTCATTTAAAATAGTTAACAGTTACAGGAAGGCAACCAAGAAACTTTTGTTGTTGTTGTTTTCTTTAGGTGCTTCTCAGCCATTAGATATTCTTCAGGTGAGAACTCTTTGTTTAGCTCTGTATCCCATTTTTTAATAGGGTTACTTGCCTCTCTGGAGTTTAACTTCTTGAGTTCTTTGTATATATTGGATATTAGCTCTCTGTCGGATGTAAGGTTGGTAAAGATCATTTCCCAGTTAGTTGGTTGCCGCTTTGTCTTTTTGACAGTGTCTTTTGCCTTGCAAAAACTTTGTAATTTAATGAGGTCCCATTTGTCTATTCTTGATCTTAGAGCATAAGCTATTGGAGTTCTGTTCAGGAAATTCTCCCCTGTGCCCATATGTTCAAGGTCCTTCCCTAGTTTCCCTTCTATTAGTTTCAGTGTGTCTGGTTTTACGGTGGAGGTCCTTGATCCACTTAGAATTGAGCTTAGTGCAAGGAGATAAGAATGGGTCAATTTGCATTCTTCTGCATGTTGACCTCCAGCTGAGCATGCAACTTGTCTTCCATTGTTCTATGTTCACTGTAACACCTTTCAGGCTTAAAACAAAGAGTGAGTTTTCTCATGGTTGAGAACACTAAGAAGGAGAGGGGACTAAACTATGAATCACTAGTCGGATTTGTCACACTTACTTGATAGTTTTTAAAGTCTAATACATAGACCACATTTATGGTTTAGTTATAAAAGTTATGTGCCAGTTTGGTGACAAAATTTGTCAGAATGATGAAAATAAGATTTAAAAAGTGAATGTACTAAATTTTTGTGTTCTCAAAGGATTGAAAATTAACTCTATCCTCTCTCTCTCTCTCTCTCTCTCTCTCTCTCTCTCTCTCTCTCCTCTCTCTCATACACACACACACATACACACACAATCCCTCAAAACAAACAAACAAAAAAACCAAACAATCTGAAGAAAAGAACTGTGATAAGGAACAGCAAAGTGGTGAGGGAGAACTGAACACAGCAAGCAAGCCTGTTTCTATATGGAGGGATCTTCTTCTGGAAGTTATTTTGCATTGCTCATTCACATGATTTCAACTGTACTCTTTTAAGTACAACAAATATATAATTATAATTCTAGCAGTTCAGTTTTGAGTGCTTAGCAAGAACTAAGTAGAATACCTGTCTAGATAATTTCATATGATCATAACAATGCCTTCTTAAAAGAACTACTGCATACAGTTTTGGCATGTACACAGTAAGAACTTAAAGTCTCATTTAGTACCAGATCTAGACATAAATTTTCTGTGTCTAGTGATTTCTGTATTATCTAATGTTTTCAGCAGTTCCTCTTGTAGAGGTCATCTCAGAAGGAAAGTAAAAACGCTTGTTTATGCGTACAAATTTCACAGAAAATAGTCATATGAATTTCAGTTTAGCGTAAGTTATGTTCTTTCTGACTTTATCATTTAAATGCCTTCACAGAAACATTGTTAAGAATCATCTTATTTGAAAAAAAATGTAAGGACACATCTAAGTAATTATATTAAAATCCATTTAGATTATTTTTTGTTTGTTTTCTTTTCTTTTTTAAAAATTATTTGCTCATTTTTTATGCTCCATATTTTATACCCCCTATTCCACCCTTTGACTGTTCCACATATCATACCTCTTCCCCACCCCTCTGTCTCCACATGGATGTAACCTAGCCCCCTATCCCAACTGACCTCTAAAATACCTGGAATCTCCAGGCTCTTAAGAGTTAGGTGCAACATCTCTTAATGAACACAGACCCAGAAGTCCTCTATTGTATGTGTGTTGGGGGCCTCATATCAGCTGGTGTATGCTGACTGTTTGGTGGTCCAGGGTTTGAGAGATCTCAGGGGTCCAGATTAATTGAGACTGCTGGACTTCCTACAAGATCTCCCTTTTCCTCAGCTTCTTTCTGCCTTCCCTAATTCAACAATAGGTGTCATACACTTATGTCCTTTGGTTGGGTACAAATATTTGCATCTGACTCAGCTGCTTGTTGGGTCTTATGGAGTGAGGTCAGCTAGGTCTCTTTTTGTGAACACTCCATAGCCTCAGAAATAGTGTCAGACCTTGGGACCGCCCCTTAAGTTGGATCCCATTTTGGGCTTGTCTCTGGATCTTCCTTTCCTCAGACTCCTCTCCCTATAATTCTTTCAGACAGGAACACTTATGGGTCAGAGTTGTGACTGTGGGATTTAATGCTCTGTCTTCCTGCTGGAGGTGGGCTCTATAAGTTCCCTCTCCCTACTGTCAGGCATTTCATCTAAGGTCCCTTCCTTTGAGTCCTGAGAGTTTCTCACCTCCCAGGTCTCTGGTGCATTCTGGAGGGTCCCCCCAACCTTCTATCTCCCGAGGTTGCCTGTTTCCATTCTTTCTGCTGGCCCTCAGGGCTTCAATTCTTTTCCCTCACCCCATCCATCCCCAGCTCCCTTTCCAGGTAACCTGTTGTATGTAACTATGGACAGTTACACTGAAAAAAAAAAACAAACAAAACACACTTCTTTGATGAAGGTTGAGAGTTTAGGTCAATGGAAGGCCACATGGTGACAGCAAAACTACTTGATGCAGTTAAAAATATAGAGGACACAAAGTTGGTTGGGTAGAGAGATGGGAGTGAATCTGGAAGGAGTTTGGTGGTGTGAATGTGGCCAAAACATGAAATTCTTGAAGAACTAATACCAAGATGAGAAAAAATAAGAAATAAAGTCTAATAATAGGTAAGTATATCATGATATAATCCATAAGGTTTTCTGGATTCCCAAGACATGGGGAAATGAAAATTTGTCATTAGGTTCATTCTTGTTGAGAATATTTTCTGTTTCTAGCTTTCAGAAATTGCTATGTGTGATAGGAGTTAAGGCATAATGCTTAACACAGCTTTGGTTAATTAAATATTATTTCATGGTCACATATGCATCTTCCTTTGTATAACAGTCATGGGAATTTAAGAGAAATTCTAAATGGATGAAATACCAGGCTATCAATTAATTATAGGAAATCAAAGGTCA
Source organism: Tokudaia tokunoshimensis (assembly GCA_036184795.1). Classification (NCBI taxonomy): domain Eukaryota; kingdom Metazoa; phylum Chordata; class Mammalia; order Rodentia; family Muridae; genus Tokudaia; species Tokudaia tokunoshimensis. Next base: position 21,779,667 of record BTHU01000014.1, read on the forward strand.
ATCTTAAATTTTGACATCTTTTTCACAAATAAACTAACTTGGACCCCTCAGAGTTCCTATAGACTAAGCCACCAACCAAGGAACATATATGGGTTGGTCCATGGTGGCCCCCCCACCCTGTACATATGTAGCAGAGGACTGGCTTGTCTCCCTCAGTAGGAAAGGATGCACCTATTACTCTAGAGACTTGATGTCCCAGGGAAGAGGGATCCTGGAAGGGGTTGAGGTGTGTAGATGAAGGAACACCTTTTCAGGAAAAGGGGTGGTGGGGTGAATAACTCTGGGGGTGGGGACTGGGAAGGGGGGGGACAACATTTGGAATGCAAATAAATAATAATTTAATAGAAAATATTTTGATAGCACTGGGGCCCACATGGAGTGAAACTCCAATTCTGTTCTTACTGTTGGAAGCATGTATTTATTTGCAGAAACTCTTGAAAAATATCTGTTCCAACCACTTACCCAAAGCACAGCTACAGTAAAAGTCTATCCTTAATAGTCCTTATGTTGGAATCTAAATATTCTATATCCTCAATCTTTCAAAATAAAATCTGACCTGCAAGTTTTATCAGAAAAAGAATCTCTAGAAAAACTAAAAGAACAAGGAATTATTAATTAAGCAGAAGAAAATACTCATTTTAGAAGAAAAAACAGAATAAACTAATTATAAGTGTCTAAATCACATTACATATGGTAGAAGATACACTGATTAATTTTCAGATAATTTATCACTTAAAACTTTCAAGAGTTCAGGCATTGTCAGGCTCTGCTATGCAAAATCCACCAATTTTTCAATTTCTGTGAATGTAATAGTCCTTGAAATATTTCTTGCACCACTAGGGTGCCATTCACTAAATTGCTTCTTCATAAGCACCGAATTGCTCACTAATGCCTTGAGAAAGAAAACCATCTACTCCCTAGGATTATAAATGTGATCTCATTAGCTCTAAAAATACACCGACAAGGACAGAAACTGGAAAGGAAAATGTTGCTATTATTTTTAGAGGGTGAACACTTGGGAGCCTGAAGGCAGACTTTGAGAATTCCATTTCACATTCTGAAGCACCTGTTATAAAGTCATGTGTTTGACTTCCTAAGTGAGGAATGACAATTCGAATGCATGCATATCCACTCGTGGAAACACATATATGTAAAGAGCTGCTAGAAATCTCTGTCTATGAAAGCCCTCTTTAGGTACTGTATGTCAGAGTTGATTTTTATGATAACAGAATAACTATGCAACTGAAAATGACCACCTTTTCCACCAATAGTCAACCAGAAATGAACATATCTATGAAGGGGGAAGAATAAAGCATGTGTGGACAAGCAAGGCTTAGAATTATGTCTTTCATATTTGTATTGTAAAATTTCATCTGTAATTTACCACCTTATATATTATAGATTTTTATTTGCAACTTTACCAAAGAATATTTTCAGCAAATTTTTGCTGTTGTTTTTTGATTCAGTCTTTTTGTCTGTTTCTGCTGGCAAGATGGAATTGGTCAATAATCCCTTGAGGGCATAAGTCTTGGGAATGTGTTAATACATCTGAGGAGTTTTTTGTTTGTTTTGTTTTGTTTTCTTATCATGGATGTAGTGATGTTGTCAGTAGCCACGTAGAAGCTGCTGTTTTTACTTCTAGGCCTCACTGGTGTCTTTCTGATAGGGCCCGTACTATTCTGACTTCAGGAGACAGAGCATGACGCTATGTCAGCACAGCATTAGTATTTTCAGAAAAAAAGACTCATTGCATTTCTCAGAGTGTTCCACCTGTTTAGAGTCACAAGAACTGTCAGCTTTCCTGTTTTCTATTTTTTTTTCCATTTCAGTCTCTTGTTGTCTTTTCCAGTTCTCAAATCACATAGAATTCAAGATTGTACTTAATACTTAATATGTCTTGAACTTCAAACACCAGGATCCACAGTCCCAACTTCCCGTCAGCCATGTGATTCATTTGTATAAAAACACAGACTCTTCCCAAAGGTTGAGGATTTATTCACACAGTAGTCATATCTGAACTGGGGAGGCCTGACATACCTGCATAATGACAGAACTAAGGAGAATCAGGCAGGAAAAAAATTGTTGTAAGTTCAAGACAAGTCTTCACATATACTGAGAACATGCTAGTACACAAACACTGAGTTCAAGATTGCTGTGAGTTACACAGAGTATTGTCGTCTTTGTCATCATCATCATCATCATCATCACAAACAGAAGAATAGTATTGCCAGTCACATATATCTTAGCCATTTAATAAGAACATATCTCTGCTGTTTACTTGTGCCTGTGTTATAATGTATAAGACATAACTCGGTAGAACATGAGCTTTTCATAGGTTTCTAGCTTAAAAGAAGATAGATGTTAAAATTTTAGGAAATGTGACTGTGCCTTCTCTGTGAGATTCCTTGCCTAGTCAAACTTGCTTCCCAGAAGTCCAGCCGTTTTTCCTGTTACTAGTTTACTAATATTTCTTACTACTGACCTTGTTGATTTAAAAAAAACAATAATGATGATATTACTCTAGGGGAAAATTTCTATTTACAGAGATGTTGATGTTTATGTTTTTGATGAACTATAGATTTTCCATTTACAAAACTATTAAGGTTGAAGAATTTAGTACCAGAGAGTTACAGAGGAATTTCAACTGGCAATATTAGGAGAAGAAAAGGCTATATACAGGGAGAAAAAAACAATTTATTGCAAAATAAGTTGGTATCGTAGCTTCCAAGTACTTTTTCTTCTGAGCCCTGAAAATCTGGTAATGGCCTTGTTAGCTATTCTTCTTCTCTCCTACCTAAATGGCCTATTAAGTGACATCACTGCACACTAAGAGAACTTTGCCATGACTAGATACTTTAAGTGATTGGTAGTACAGAGACATTGTTTTCCTTCTATTTTCTTTTCTCTGCTCTGACTAGGTATCTGTCATCTCTCATCAGGGTAGGTTTTTATGTTTCCCACAATTAACTAAAGGGAAATGTTATTCTTTGTTTCTATTTCTCTCTGCTAAGGCAGCAGAATAGTTTTGCTATATATTCCATATACAATGAGTATATGGAAATGGGCTAAGAGGACAGTTAATTTTCAGAAAACTGGATGTTTCAGTTATGAGTCTATTCTTTAATGGCTGATCTATCTCTGCAGCTCTTTTTCAGAGTTTCAGAACAGCAGTGTATGATAACAAACTGTATTAGTTCATTCTAGTTACTATAACGAAGTACCTAAGACTGGGTGATTTAAAAGCTATAGATTGTGCATGCTCACAGTTTGGGGAAGTCTGAGATCAAAGATGCAGGAAAAAGCCATCTGATGAGAACCTGTGTGGTTTCAAAAGTTCCACCTCTGCAGCGGTCTTTATGCTACCTCATGTTTTCTCTTTATGCTTTCTCATTACAGGCCCTTATATAATGATTCTAATCCCATACATTTCCACAAATGTGGATTCAATTTAAAGTTTATTTTCAAGAGATACAAGAAATCAGATCATACCAACAAACAAAAGGTATTGCAGAGATACTTAGTTGTCCACTTGGAAAGGCAGCTCTGATGTGTCATTACCTAAAGGTTGGCAAATAGGTAACTGGGAAATTATTCATAAACTAGTTCATGTCTTTAACTGAATTAAGCCAATATGAAGTTTTATTTTATTCTTTTAATAGAAGGAGTCTTTATTCTTAACAATAAAAAATCTTCTGGTGGAATCACCATCCCTGATATCAAGCTGTACTATAGAGCAATTGTGATAAAAAACAAAAACAAAAAAAAATCTGCATGGTATTGATACAGTGACAGGCAGGTAGATCAATCAAATAAAATTGAAGACCCAGAAATGAACCCACACACCTATGGTCACTTGATCTTTGACAAAGGAGCTAAAACCATCCAGTGGAAAAAAGACAGCATTTTCAACCAATGGTGTTGGTTCAACTGGCAGTTAGCATATAGAAGAATGCTAATCAATCCATTCTTATCTCCTTATACAAAACCAGATACCCTAAAATGAATAGAAAGGAAAGTAGGGAAAAGCCTCAAGCACATAGGCACAGGGGAAATTTTCCTGAACAGAACACCAATAGCTTATGCTCTAAGATCAAGAATTGACAAATGGGACCTCATAAAATTGCAAAGCTTCTGTATGTCAAAGGACACTGTCAATAGGACAAAAGGGCAACTGACAGATTGGGAAAAGGTCTTTACCAATCCTACATCTGATGAAGGCTAATATCCAATATATACAAAGAACTCAAGAAGTCAGACTTCAGAGAACCAAATAACCCTACTAAAAACATGGGAACAGAGCTAAACAGAGAATTCTAAATTGAGGAAACTAGAATGGCTGAGAAGCACCTAAAGAAATGTTCAACATCCTTAGTCATAAGGAAATGCAAATCAAAACAACTCTGAGATTTCATCTCACACCAGTCAGAATGGTTAAGATCAAAAACTTAGGTGATAGCAGATGCTGGCAAGGATGTGGAGAAAAAGAAACATTCCTCCATTGCTGGTGGGATTGCAAGCTAGTAAAATCACTCTTGACATCAGTTTGGTGGTTCCTCAGAAAGTTGGACATAGTACTACCTGAGGACCCAGTTAAACCACTCCTGGGCATATACCCAGAAGATTCTATAACATGTAATAAGGACACATACTCTACTATGTTTATAGCAGCCTTATTTAAAGATGCTGGAAAGAACCCAGATGTCCCTCAACAGAGGAATGGATACAGAAAATGTGGTACATTTACACAATGGTGTACTACTCAGCTATTGAAAACAGTGACTTCATGCAGTTCTTAGGCAAATGAATGGAACTAGAAAATATCATCCTGAGTGAGGTAACCCAATCACAAAAGAACAAACATGGAATGTACTCACTGACAAGTGGATATTAGCCTAGAAGCTCGGAATACCTAAGATACAATTTACAGACCACATGAAGCTCAAGAAGAAGGAAGACCAAAGTGTGAATACTTCGGTCCTTCTTAGAAGGAGGATCAAAATACCCAAGGGAGGAGAAACATAGAGAAAGTGTGGTGCAGAGACTGAAGGAAAGGTCATTTAGAGACTGCTCCACCTGGGGATCCATCCCATATACAGTTATCAAACCCAGACACTATTTCACAACAAGTGCTTGCTGACAGAAGCCTGATATAGCTGTCTCCTGTGAGGCTCTGTCAGTGCCCTACAAATACAGAAGTGGATGCTCATAGCCCACCAGTGGACTGAGCATAAGTTCCCCAATGGGGTAGCTAGAGAAAGGACCTAAGGAGCTGAAGGGGTTTGCAGCCCCATAAGAGGAACAACAATATGAACCAAGCAGTACCCCCAGAGCTCCAAGGGACTAAACCACCAACCAAAGAGTACACGTGGAGGGACCCATAGCTCTAGCAGCATATATAGCAGAGGATGGACTTGTCAGACATCAATGAGAGAAGAGGCCCTTGGTCCTGTGAAGGCTCATTGCCCCAGTGTAGGGGAATGCTAGGACAGGGAAGCAGGAGTGTGGGGGTTGGTGAACAGGGTGAGAGGTGATGGGATATGGGGTTTTCAGAGAGGAAATGAGGAAAGGGGATAACATTTGAAATGTAAATAAAATATCTAATAAAAAAGAAATATTTAATAGGGTCTTCATACAATGCTGTCTCCTTTGCTAAAAATGTGAATATTTATAGAAAGAAACAAAGATTTGGAGTAAGGAAAATTTGAAGTAAGGTTCTAATCTTGACTTTTATAAAATATACCGACAATGTGGCCTTCTCTGGCCTTTCCATCCTTTGTATATTTTTGTTTTTCTACCTAGATCTTTTTTTTTTGCCTCCTCTAAGTTACAGGACGATGGCTTGTACTGGGGTCACAAGTGGCTCCCTAGCCTCCCAGCTTCTCGTTGATGTAGTTAAAGGAGGGAAAGAAAGTAGTGGAGGAAGGAAATGAGACTAGGGCAAGAGAATCTCTTGTCTTATTTCCCAGTTTTGTTTCTGATAGATCTGTATTTTTTCTCCTAGTCCCAAACTTACTTCTAGCTGGATCTTTCCTTGATGCTTTCAGTCAGGCTGGAGAACTTTGTCTACTGCCCTGCACTGTGCAAATCCTGCACACTTGGAGGGTATGCCCCAGTAGAAGATTTAGTGTAGTCCACAATTCTTTTGCTTTTCCTCCTTGCCATCATTTCTAAATCTTGCCTTTAGTGGAATGTTCTTCTGTTTCTCTTTCTGAACTTTTCATTCATTTTGTTGTGAAGAAGGTTACTTTCCTTACTCATTTATAAAGTATTTGAAAGATAAATTGTTAAACTTTTAATATTATTATTAAGGGTAAGTTTTCACACTTGAACTCAGCAACCATTTCTTAACTTCATTCTAAACAGACATTTTTTTTCATGATGGCTTAGAATAATTTCATGTTTGAGATAATATGTATTACTTTGACAGTTGAGACTGAAAGAAGCAGAGTCAAGATACGGTGAGATGTGGAGAAGGTGTACTGAGTGGGATAACTGGAGGAACTCAATTAATCAGGAGTAGTATTCAGACCTTATCCCAAGAATGATGATGCACAACACCACAGCTGAAGGGTGTCGTCGAAGGAAGCGTTAGACAGGAGAACCTTACAAAGAAAGTCTTTTTTTTTAAATTAGGTATATTCTTTATTTACATTTCAAATGATTTCCCTCTTACTGGTTCAACCCTCCCCAAAAGTCCCATACGCCCTCTTCCCTCCCCCTGTGAAGCACAGTTGTCTGTTGAAGAAGTCAAACACACTGCAAGATGAGCCTTCACTACTCCCTTTTCCCATCTTCCATTACTAACAAGGAAGAAGCTAGAGAGAAGGAAGGCATCTCTGGGACACAGAAGCATACTTTTGAGAAAAGCCACCCAAAGGTTCTTCACAGTGATGTAGAAGAGACAAGTATAGTATATAGAATAGACCCTATGGTATTTTTTACAATTCTTATGTTTGCTGTCAAACTGTTTTTATGTTTGATATATTTAAATATTATTACTTCTATTAAGATTTAAGATTTAAGTTCTCTGGGTTATCAGGGATTAGTTCTTGCCCATGGAATGGCTCTCAAGTTGGCCCAGTCATCGTTTGGCCAATTCCTCAGTCTCTGTTCCATTTTTGTTCCAACACCGATTAAAATTGAAAAGTATGTCTCCATGAAAAGATGCTTGCTTTAATCTAATGGTCATATTTTTCATATTGAATTTTACCAAATACATTTCTTGTATTTCTTACGTTATGAGTATAGACTTTTGTCAAATTTTCCTTTAAAAAATGTAATTACCAAGATATCGGGGGTAATTCCTCTAAAAAATACTGCATGGTAATAACAGTATTATAATATTGTTGATATTTTTATCCTTTCTTAATGTTCTAATTTTCCTATCTGATACTTTAAGGTAATATGCTAGACTAATAAAATGTACTGGAGATCACATTGGGTTTTATCATTAAAAAATTATATTAAGATTTTAAACTATTCCTTCCTCAAGTATTAAGTAAGTTGGAAGTCTCAGCTCTGCCTCCTGGAGAGTGATGAGGGTAGACAAGGCAGAGCTAGGTTTGTGGTTTTACATCAAATAATTCTGACAAATTTTACCAAAACAGCCTTTGCAGGTCCCTGAGAAATACTCAGAACATTGAGTGGGGAGGAGAAGGCAGAATCTATGATGTCATTATCTGACCTCTGTGACATAGGCTTTTGATGCCAGAGAAAGAGCTGCTTTCAGGGAACAAGCCCCTCAGCTCCCACTGGGGGCGGCAACGCCGCCCCTTAGGCAAAGCCTTAGTCTCTTGGAGACTTTTACCAGCTGGCCCTACTGTTACTGCCACTGGCTCTGATAATCCTTCTCAGCCAAGGCCAGGCTGAGGGACAAGAACTCTGGTGTTAAGGGTAACAAGAGGCCAGGGAAACCAGCATGCCAGGAAACCAAGATGCTTACAAAATCTGTGTGTCAGGATTAAGACAAAATCCTGTACCACAGAAGAGGTCTGTGTACCAGAAAAAGGACCGAGGGCACTGCTCAGACTGGAATACTGGGTGAGAGTCAGGTTAGGGGTCCAGAGGGTGGAGGTGGGAGGAGGGTAGCTTGACTGTTTCGTGACTCTGTTTTCTCCTCCAGGTCCCGTATTCATTGAAGTGTCTTTAGGAACGGCAGAAAGAACGCATGTTGGTAAAGTACTGCACAGTCCTCTCCAGTTCTTTCCCTTCTTGGCACTCTCTGCTCTCTGCTGCCCATTTCCCTCCAGTCCTTCCCTCCTTCCAGCCATAATCTCCCCTTTTCTAACCTCTACAGCATCTTGTCAGATTTTCTGACCTCAAAGGTGACAAACTGCTAGTCTTTGTTTTTTTGAGACAGATTCATGGAGCCCAGGTTAGCCTGGAGCTCCTTATATCTCGGCTGGGATTACAGGCTCGTGCCAGCATGCCACGCTTATGTGGTATTGGGGAATCATACCAAGAACTTCATGCATGTTAGGCAGTAGTTCCTGCTGAACTACATCCAAAGAAGCAGACCAATCATCCAGACATTCTGACCTCTGTCTTTTTCTCTGCAGGTCCTACAAACTGTGTCTTCCTCCTGATTCCACCCACATAGTTGTGGTTGTCCCTCAGCTCCCTAAGGAGGCAGACTCTGGACTGAGTACACCACAGCCAGGTAGAAGAGACTGCATTATCCCTTGGCCTGCTGCTGATGCCTGCAGCAGAACGAGGCTGCTGCGGCCACACTGTGCACAGAAGGCGGTCTTGACCACCAGTCACAGCTGGCATCAGAGATCCTCACACTGACTGTTAGGTCTCTAACCACTGGTCTTGTCCACCCCATCCACTTCCCTCCTGGATTTGAGGCAATGTTGTCTCACAACAAGGACCAGGGGCTGCTACAGAACACAGTATCCCCAGGGTGTCTCCCTCAGGTCCTCTCACAGTTTGTGGACTCCCCTCCTCCCGACTTAGCATCTCTTTCTCCTAATCAGATCCTCCCTTCTTCCCACTTTCCTTTGTCCACCACTACTCAGGCTTATTTCTTCTCTTCTCTGACACAGACCCACTCTCCGGGACCTCACTTCTACTCTTCTGACTTGAATTCTGATTTTGTTCCTCTTCCTTACTGTTCCTCTCTCTCAAGATCTTCGTGCTTTCGCCAAAACTTTACTTATTTTGGTGAAAAACTTCCTTCTACACAGTCCATCTCGCCCTCCAACTATCAGTTCTGTGTGTCTCCCCCTTTTACTGGCTCCTCCTCTCTTTCCCAGCTACAAAATTCCTCTCCTCACTCCTGCCAGTCCCCTTCCCACCTCCAGGACTTTAAAAGATCCAAGACCACTTCCCCAAGCCCCAGCTCACCTTCCGCAGGGATTCAGAGTAACAAGCAAGCATGGCAATGGCCTCAGTACAGAAGCATCAGGTCCTCTGGGGGAAGAGGGGAATGTGTGCCAAGCAAAGTGGACCCTGCAGATTTCAAGGACCCAAGGGCCCTCGCCCAAGCCCTGGTGGACCATGTGGGGCACCGCAGAATCGCAATAGACCTGCAGCAAGAGTTTCTGCAGCGTCTATGGCTAGACACAAGCGCACCGCCCCCAGTCGTGGAGTACCTCATATGTCTAGTGTGCCTCCAGCTCCGCACCCCATCTTGCCCCATCCCCAAGTACAAGACTATACCTCAACTGCTTGCCTTCCCTCAACTACTGCCTCGTGCCCAGGGCCAGGAATCTGGGCTTCTACGAATAGGCATTGGCTTCGGCCTCCGCCTGTCTCGGGGCCAGGCCAAGTCTTTGCATCTGCTGCCAAAAAACCATCCGAAGGGAGTAGAGTCTCAGGAAAAGGCCATCCAGAGTCAAAAGCCAGCAACCCAGGCATCATTTCAAATCACCGGCACATTCTTCCAGGCCGGGAGCCTCCGATCTGTACACATCCAATCACCAAAACCCAGCCAGTGTTCCAGGTCTCTACTTCAGGAGCAAAGACAGGCCACAGTGCCCCCAAAGCCCAGGCCTTCTGTCTAAAAGAGGTCTGTGGCTCTAAGGTCTATTCTCCGAAAGTTGCCATCTTAATTCCAGAGCAGCGGAGACTCTCTGGAACACCCCCTCCAAATTCCACCCTCCCTACCAAGACTTCTCAGACCTTGGTGAGGCACAGAGACACCCTGAAGGGCTGGCTGGCTGGAAGCCAGGTGTGTTCTCCTGCCCTGAACCCTGGGAATCCCTTGTGGAGTCTGCTCTCCCCTAGTTGAAGAGACCTAAGGCCTCATTCAGCCTTCAGTGTATTCAATAAAGCCTAACCCTGGGAATCTTGTGTTTGTGTCTACTATGCCCACAGAATGGAATCAATGGCTCTGAGTTAAGTCCAGTCCCACAAAAGGCTGGGGCAGGGGAGACAAAAACACCAAATGCTATGCACTTGAGTACAGAATAATGCCTAATGCCTCTACAAGGCCCTTCTGTTTAATTCAAGTCTGTGCATAGATAATTGGAATCAATTAGGACAATGGGTCTATTTCTCCAGGCACAGCCTGGGTTGTCCAGGATGCAGCAGGTTATTTTCCTCACAGGGAAGGACATTGCTAGCAACTCATCATAGGAGAGCACAAGTATCTCATGTTCCAGAAGGGCTAGAGAGATGCTGTCTCAACAACCACTGGGCTGCTCACTCCAGTTCCAGGGGATCCAATGCCCTCTTCTGTCTTCAGTGGACACACACACACACACACACACACACACACACACACACACACAGACACAGACACACAGACACACAGACACACACACACACACACACACACACACACTTCCACAATGACCTTATGCCTTCAATTTTTTTAAGCCTTTGCCTTAGCTCATAGGAGGATACTTTGGCCTTGAGGTTGGACCGTTGGTCAGCCCCTGGCTCTGCACTGTTATGTGGTCTAGGTAGGTGTCTTAACCTCTCTTGGCCCTGGGGTTTTCATTTTTAAGATAAAGATATTTTCTAGGGTTTTAGGGAGGGTACAGTGAGATAATCTAGGTCAAGCTAGAACCAGTGGATGTTTCACGTGGCAGGGGTCTTTGGAGGCTTATCTCAAATGGCTTCTCATTCCACAGAGACATGTCTGTCACAATATTCCTTACAAATAGTCATTATGCCTCTCCTGAATCCAGGACAGGAGCTGGCACCATGAAGGGCATCCATTTCGTTTCTAAGTAAGTGGAGAAGTTATTGAATCGAATTATCTCCCTTAATTTAGCTCTTAGTGTCCGGATCTTAGAAGGGAGAGTCTTAAATGACTGCAGCTACACAGCCAAAGGGACTCACACCTGAGCTAGCCTGAGACCAGCCCCCTACAGTTGGATGGGGAAGGACAGTGTCTTTCAATCATCTCCGTCTACTGAGTGAGGTGAAACTCTACTCTTGGACCTACCATCAAACCCAGGGGCCTTGGAAGCACTTTTCCACCTTTCCTTTATCTTCTCTCAGGAATGACTTCTTTCCCAGTGGTCCTAGGAGATCAGGGCCACCTCCCCAGCTGAGTCCAAGCTTCAGGGGATGCAGAGGACTGTGCTCTCTGCATCCTGACAGTCTGCAGAAGGTCTCCACCCTCACCTCTAAGTCCAAGGTACTAGATGCCCCTGCCCCCTGCTGGGCCCTGGCCCCTACCAGAGTCTGATCCATGCTGTGTGCCACTGGGGCTCAGGCTTTGTGCTCCCTATAGGCACCATGCTGTCCTTGCCTGCTGGGCTGCCCACAGCCTGCCCTCTTTATTATATATTTCTTGATTATATAGTTAAAGCAATAGCCATGTCAATCTGTAACTTTTCTTTAATTTCCTGTTTTTATTTAGCCTGCTTCATTTATCATGTGGATTTGGAGAAATTTTTAGAAATTTACTTTCTATTATAAACATTTTCATTTACAAAGTTTCCTCTAACACATAGAAAGATGCAAATGGGGCTGGAGAGATAGCTCAGCTGTTAAAAGCTAGTCTCACAACCAAAATTACAAGAAAGATGCAAATGTTGAATATGTGACCTTTTCTATCATTCGAGTTTTCCATTATTATTTAATTTACGTTGATATCTCATATGTAATTATAGCTTAACACTTAAATAGATACCCCATAAAGCATTGTTGGATAGATTTTTAAATGAAAAGTATGTCTCCAATACTCCTAATATATACGTTGTTAAAGTTGTGGATTCTGGATTTAGTACTGGAATTCCATTCTCACGGAGGAGAAAGTAGCTTGAAGGAATGAGCCCCAGAGTATTCCAGCATTTAGCAATCCATGTGTTTCACATAAAGAAAGCATACTTCACGGCTCTGAATATGCTTAGTGTTTGGGATAAAAGTGAGGATAGATTATAGAGATAGGATAGAGGACCTTGGGGGATTATAAACCAAGTGTGTATATAGTGCCAAGGCAATCATGAAAGTAAAATGGCTGTTTATAATACTTTTGTCTGCATTATCAGCAGTAGAAAACCCACTGATGTGAGGAGAAAATGTATTTTGATTATTTGCATTTTGTCATTATTAGGAATATAATAATTTTCTTAAAAAAATATATATATATGACCACTAATTGAGTGTCTTCCTTTGAGAAGTAACTATTCAAATCCTTTTCCCATTGTTCAACTGACTTATTTTCTTACTCTTGACCTTATTGAGATCTATATGTATTCTGGATATTAATTATTTATAAAGAGAGAATAAGTATTTAAGAGGCTGTTGGGAAAGGGGGAATCTTTACACACTGTTGCTTTGAAAGTAAGATAGTGAACCCATATGGACAAACACGTTTCTTCAAATAAATTCTGGAACAAGATCCAGTAATATTACATCTGGATTTATAGCTAAAGCATATGGAAATAAAAGATTAATGACCTATCTGACCTCTTGTATACACTAGAATTATAATTCATAATAACAAAGATATGGATTTGACCTAACTAGTCATTAGTGAATGATTGGAGGAGGTATGGGATGAGGAACAGTCAGAGGTTGACCAGGAAGGGGATAATGACTGGACTATAAAAAAAAAGATTAAAGAATAATAGAAAAATATGATGTTCACCTAATGGATTACAACTTGACTTTAAAAAACAAACATTTGTCATTTTTACTGACATAAAGTTTATTTTATTAAGTAAAATAAGTTAGGAGCAAGGCCACAAATGCTTCAAGATCTCCTTAACATATTTAGTCTCAAAAGTTGAGAGAGTAGAACAGTGGTTAGCACAGCTTGGCTGAAGACATGACTAACAGTGTTGACACCTACACCAGTAACCATTCTGTTCCTCTGAGCTCAATGCAGAGCGAGGTCATGACGTATTTCATTTGGACAGGAGGAATAAATCAGGACATCTATTTATATCCCAGTGAACATAAATAATGCCAATCTATTTTACATTTGGTAATTACATAGAATAGGTAAAAATAATTATGTCAGATAAAAGGCAAAAATGAAAATTACTCTTAAAATCATGGTTTTCATTATTAAAAAAAAAAAGTGATACTATGGTATTTAAGTCCTGAAAGAGAGGAAGGAAACCCCAGAAGAGTGAGCTCATAAGATATAATAGCTTATTCACCATCACAGAAACTTCAAGGGTGGCAGGTGCCTCCTGGAGTCCAGGCACACAGATGGGCACAGGCACATAAGAAGACTCACATACATGCTGCTGGTGGTCATGCACGGGCCTTCACAGGCTGCCTGACAAAGGTAGAAAGTCAAGCATCACCCATGTGACTGCAAGGTCCTATTCACATAACATACTTTCAATGGTGGCATGTTGCCATGAAAAATTGTATAATAGATAGCATCACTCTTTACTTGGAGTTCCCTGGATGCCAGGTGTTAGACATCATTAGCTAACGGTCTCCCAGATGTCTAGTGTCAATCATGTTTTACGTGACTAGATAATATATATTCATGCTACTGTTTTGTTGTCTAAACAGACTAGTCTTTCTTGACTTTTGACTTCTGCAGATGCTTTATAGAAAAAAGTGAGCCAGTGGTGTAAATTTTAGATCTCCTTGGGAAAAGTAAGAAGAATAGATGCAGAATTGGGTGTAGGAATGGGGGGGATCAGGTTGGAAGAAGATGGATGGAGACAATATGGGGAAAAATAACTGGAAATGGGAGGTAATTCAGGGGCAAGATAGAAACCTAGTGGTATGAAAACTCCCAGGAATCTATTAGGATGATACTATCTAAGACTCCCAGAAATGTGGCCTTCAGAGTTTGAACTGACCATCTTCTATAACCAGGACTTCTAGGAGAGGTCTTGAGACACTTAACCCAGCTACTAAACCTTCAACCTACAATTTGAAACATAACACTCACATCAGGCATAGAGGGCTGAGTCATAGAGACTTCTTTAGAGAGAACATGTTTTAACAGTTCCCATTTCCCCTTTGATCCCTCATTTATTTTAATTTTGAAAAATTACCTTTTCTTTCTTAGTATAAAAGTGCTTAGGTTTTATCAACACATTGGGTCTTCATTTTCCTATTAGGGCTTCCAGTTTGTAAAAATCCATGTGCTTTTATATTTCTTTCTTTCCCTTAATCTTTTTAAAGCCTAATTAATTCTCAAGCCCAGCTGGAGACCATACAGGTAGAGAGTTTCTTACCCAATGTGCCTAAGAATTAAAAGCTTTAAGTATGAAATTGAACAGAGTAACATGAGAGCCTAGTGAAGAGACTGATAGGTACTAATGGCCTACAGTGGTATTCACATTGATACACACAAAATATATAATGCATGAAAGAGATAATGAAAAAGGCTGGCATATATTAACATTTTTTATTTTGCTGTAAAGGATAATGTGCAGAGAAGAAGAAAAGATCTACACTCCACAGAAAAGTATCTACTGTAAACTTTACCAGACCAATGATCATTAAACACAAAATTATTAAAACTCAATAGCAAGACAAGGGACAACTTAAAATAAATAGACAAGAGATATCAACTGTTATCTCACCAAAAATAAACAGATACAAATTTAGCATGTGTAAAAACCTTCTATAACAAAATATTATTAAGCTCCAACTTAAAATGATCCAAATATCTGCTTATTGGAATGTCCCATACTCAGAACATTGTCAAGACTAAGTGCTGGTCAAGACCCAGGGCAACAAAAATTCTGGTTGGAGGTTGGGGTGCAAAGGAAACAGAATTATTGATGTTTTCTCAGGAAACCACTGCATACCACAAGAACCTGCAATTTTAGTCTTTCAAGTTGGTTTATAGGACATAAATATATTGCTACAAGGACCTACACACTGGGCCTTATAATGGCATTATTCAGAGTCACCAAAATGTATCTATAAGCAAAATGAGGAGGAACAGACTTCATTTTATTTAGAACATAGAATCTTATTCATTGCTGAAAAGATAAGAGCTGCCAAAGCTTGAAAGACACGAAGAAACAAGTAAAAAAAAAAGCTAATATGAAAGGTTACATGTTCATGGTTCAAACCATATGGAATTATGGATAAGAAAAAGTTATAAAGATTGTAAAATGGTCAAGAGTTGACAATTGGTGAGGAAGATGGACAAATGGAAAGATCACAGAGTATTCTTAAGTTAGCAACACTAATCATTATAAGTAGATATCAGGTATATATTTATCCAAATCCATACAATATATAGTATAAAAGTGGAACTCTAATTCGTACATACGAATAACATTCTTCACACTGAGCAGTTTGTACTTGTGTATTCAGGAATATATGTGTATTTTTATGTATATGTGTGAAAACACAATCAAAACAAGGGTATGAAAAGAGCAAAGAGAGTTTGTATGAAAGAGTACACAAAGGAAAGAGAAGAGGGATAATGCAATTTTATTGAAATCTTAACAAACAAACAAATGAACGAACAAACACATAAATAAAAGACTGGATCCTAAGGTAAACTCTGTGTTTGAGGCACTATGATGATGTTTCAGTGCAGGTTGGTCAGTTGCTACAATTATCTCCTTCCACCAGTACATGTAGAAATGAATGAAGTTAAGAGAGTAGAAGGTATGTACAAATTCTCTGTTCCTGAATTTCATTTTTGTTTTGTACCTAAAGCTCATCTAAAAGCATATAGCCTTAAATATGATAATAATAAATAATAAAAGGCAAAAAACTGAAGCAATATAAAGTATGTCTTTATGCATATCCTCTTATGTATATATGTATATTTGTATAAGTGTATATGTATATATGACCTAGGGGAAGAAAGAGCTATGGGAAGCAGGTATGATCCAAGGTAATTGTTACTAAGTTCTCAATATTCCTTCTACAAACAACTGTGGTTATTTTATATAAGTTTTACATATTTACATCATTTACACAGAGAATATGTTTGCATGTACTTTAATTTCATAGCAGCATGTTTATCTATGATAATCTTACTTGGTCGTGCAATTCCATTACCTAGCCTGTGGATTCATGATTTGGGACTTTGTTCTGATATTTATCGATGCTCTTCCATGGACTTCATCTGAGTTACTCAATTTCTTCCTCTAATGCAATCTGTGAAAAATACAATAAAGCATAAGGGAGGGGTGTGAGAATGGCAGATGGCATGGATGATGTCTCATTTTTCTGACAAAGACTATAACAAGGATGGAAAATGATGCACTGTAAATCCATTGTAGTGACAAAGATGGTAATGAGAATTGGTATGAATATAAGAGACTGTATTCTCATTACCCTCTGCAGATTGTAATCGGCTCTCAGATTTCTTCCCATCCTCCTCTCCCTGATAAGTCTTCCACATGATCGCCCTCAGTTTGCTTCAGAAATACTTATTAATAAATATGCCATTAGTAAGATCAACTTATAAAAATGTCAGAATTGATGCTGGAGTTTAATTCCAATGACTGGTCACAAACTGATACTTCATTTGCTATTATCAAATGTAATCCATAGGCATTTTTATAAATGACAGTGTTTCCCTAAAAATCTACCTCTTTACTCTGCAGACAAAGCTTGATGATTCTAATGTCTGCAGCACAGAACAGGGAAAGGACTTTTGATGAAGCAAAAAAGAAGTTAGTAAGGAGCAAGATCCCATAGTTTGAAACTACATGGTAATGGATATTTGATTATCATAGTAATTTGTGGATGTATAAAATTGAAACCTTTAAATTATAAGTGAAATTATGGATGTGATGCCATAATTTGAAGATTTGACCTTGATATTATTTTCATTAGCTAATTGTAGAATACATTGGAAATACACCAATGTTATTTCTTATAAAATGGAAGAAAATGAATGTTCTCCCCAAACACTAACATTTTGAAATATACTGTTGATTGACTTCAAGAACTGACAGTAATAACAATAAACCCCTCACAAAAATTCACTAAATATGTTTTAAAGTATGATATTATGACATGACCTGATCAAAAGCAAAGAGATTGCATAGTGAGCAACATTATCCCAATTGTTTAAATTAATAGGATGAATCAAAATGAGTTTTCAAGCTGTAGAAAAGATTATCTTCAAGGTAGCATCTTTACCACAGCAAATCAGAGATTACCGTAGAATCAAATAATAGAAAATGACATTTTCTCCTGTACAGAAAATAATATCTTTCCACAAACTTTATATTAACCAGCTATAATGAAAATCAGTTAGCTATACTCTAGCTTTTATTCAAGAAAACAAAATATCACAAAAAATGACAAGATGTATGAAATTACTTTAAGCTGTCCAGATGTGATGGCTATTCCCTGTGGTCAACTTGATTTTATCTGGAATGAACTACAATCAAGAAATAAAGGACACACATGTGATCCAGATTTTGAGGCTGTAAGACACAGGATCAAAATCCAGATCTTGACTCAGGATGACAAACAATTTTGATCTGAATCTTGAGGCAGAGTGGTCATGAGAAGCTTAGGTCCAGTGATAGTGGTATAGGCTTTTGATCCATGGATATAGAGGCAAGGACATCTCTGAGTTCAAGGCCAGCATAGTTCAGAGCAAGATCCTGGGTTCCTAGGTCAGAATTATCGTCTAGAGACAAGAATGAAAATTTTCACAGACCCTGTCCATGAATAGAAGACTTCAAGGATCATAACAAAAACAGCAGAAAAGGGTTCAAAGTCTACCCCTTCCCAAGAAGAATCAAATAAAACCTATAATTGGGAAGGTTTTAGATGATGAAGTAGAAGTTTCTGAAGAGGATGTGGGTGTGTCTTATCAGATGAGGATGATGAGTCTGAAAAAAAGCAGGAGTTCTTACTACTCTACTTTGTAAATGACCAGGCCCTCACCCTGACTGTCTATGGAAGACAGGTTCTTCCTGGTTGCCTTTTGGATCAAGATTTGGAAATCTTGACTCCTCCAGCTTGCCATCTTGAAAATAATGAGCAAAGTCTCCAAAACTATGAGAAAGTCCAAAATTAAATTTTGTTCTTTATAAGATGTAATATGGTCATGGTATCTCTTTACAGCAATGGAAACCCTATCTAAGACACAGGAGTGCAATGCAAAGTTCAAGGAGAGAAATAGACTACTTTCTAATGGAAACTTATAGATAATATTCCAAGATAGTCCTGGAAAGTGTATGAATATAATTTCATATTCAAGGAGTAGAGCATCATTCAGAAAGCAGATAATACATTTCTGAGGACGCCAGCTGTTTTATACACACACACACACACACACACACACACACACATCACACACACACACACACATATACAAACACACACACACACACATATACAAACACACACACACACACCCAGAGAGAGAGAGAGAGAGAGAGAGAGAGAGAGAGAGAGATATTCCTCAAGATACAATAATTAAAGTTATTTTTTTATTTTCTATTTTTCTTAATTTACATTCCCAATGATTGCCCCTTTCCTGGTTCCTCCCTCCCCAAAAGTCCCATAAGCCCTCTTCCCTCACCCAGTTTCCCATTCAACTCCCTCTCACTTCTCTGTTCTGCTATTCCCCTACATCCAGTCTTTCCAGGACCAGGGGACTCTACTTCCATCTTCTTAGAAACCAATTGATATGTGAATTGTGACTTGGGTATTCCGAGCTTCTGAGTTAATATCCCTTTATCAGTACTGCATACCATGTGTGTTCTTTTGTGATTGGGTTAACTCGCTAAGGATGATATTTTCCAGTTCTGACCATTTGCCTAAGAATTTGGTGAATTCATTGGTTTTAATTGCAGAGCAGTATTCCATTGTGTAAATATACCACATGTTCTGTATCCATTCCTCCGCTGAGGGACAACTGGGTTCTTTCCAGCTTCTGGCTATTATAAATAAGGCTGCTATGAACAAAGTGGAGCATGTGTCCTTATTTCATGCCAGGGAAGACTCTGGGTATATGCCCAGGAGTGCTATAACAGGATCCTCTGGGAGTGTCATGGCCAGTTTTCTGAGGAACCACCAGACTGCTTTCCAGAGTGGTTGTACCAGCCTGCAATCCCACCAGCAATGGAGGAGAGCTCCTCTTGCTCCACATCCTCACCAATACTTGCCGTCTCCTGTGTTTTTGATCTTAGCCATTCTGACTGGTGTGAGGTGGAATCTCAGGGTTGTTTTGATTTGCATTTCCCTAATGACTAAGGATGTTGAACATTTCTTTAGGTGCTTCTCAGCCATTCAATATTCTTCAGATGAGAACTCTTTGTTTAGCTCTATTACCCCATTTTTTAACAGGGTAATTTGGCTCTCTGGAGTCTAACGTCTTGAGTTCTTTGTATATATTGGATATTAGCCCTCTGTCGGATGTAGGGTTGGTAAAGATCTTTTCCCAATTTGTTGGCTGCTGCTTTGTCTTTTGACAGTGTCCTTTGCCTTACAGAAACTTTGCAATTTTATAAGGCCCCATTTGTCAATTCTTGACCTTAGAGCATAAGCTATTGGTGTTCTGTTCAGGAAATTGTCCCCTGTGCCCATATGTTCAAGGCTCTTCCCTAGTTTCCTTTCTATTAGTTTCAGTGTGTCTAGTTTTATGTGGAGATCCTTGATCCACTTGGAATTGAGCTTTGTATAAGGAGATAAGAATGGATCGATTTGCATTCTTCTGCATGCTGACCTCCAGTTGAGCCAGCACCATCTGTTGAAAAGGCTATCTTTTTTTCCACTTGTGGTTTTAGCTCTTTTGTCAAAGATCAAATGACCATAGGAGTGTGGATTCATTTCTGAGTCTTCAATTCTGTTCCATTGATCTACATGCCTGTCACTGTACCAATACCATGCAGTGTTTAACACTATTGCTCTGTAGCACAGCTTGAGGTCTAGGATACTCATTCCCCCAGAAGTTCTTTTACTGTTGAGAATAGTTTAAGCTGTTATTTTCTGTTACTCCAGATGAATTTTTGAATTGCTCTTTGTAACTCTATGAAGAAATGAGTTGGGATTTTGATGGTGATTGCATTGAATCTGTATATTGCTTTTGGTAAGATGGTCATTTTTACTATATTAATCCTGCCAATTCATGAGCATGGATGACTTTTCCATCTTCTGAGGTTTTCTTCACTTTCTTTCTTCAGAGACTTGAAGTTCTTGTCATACAGATCTTTCACTTGTTTGGCTAGAGTCACACCCAGATACTTTATATTATTTGTGGCTATGGTGAAGGATATTTCCCTTATTTCTTTCTTGGCCTGCTTATCCGTTGAGTATAGGAAGGCTACAGATTTGCTTGAGCTGATTTTATATCCGGTCACTTTGCTGAAGTTATCAGCTTTAGGAATTCTCTGGTGGAGTTCTTTGGGTCACGTAAGTATACTGTCATGTCATCTGCAAATAGTGATAGTTTGACATCTTCCTTTCCAATTTGTATCCCTTTGACCTCCTTTTGTTGTCTAATTGCTCTAGCTAGAACTTCAAGTACTATATTGAAAAGATATGGAGAGAGAGGGCAGCCTTGTCTAGTCCCTGAATTTAGTGGGATTGTTTCAAGTTTCTCTCCATTTAGATTGATGTTGGCTACCTGTTTGCTATAAATTGCTTGTATATGTTTAGATATGGGCCTAGAACTCCTGATCTTTCCAAGACTTTTAGCATGAAAGGATGCTGAATTCTGTCAAATGTTTTTTCAGCATCTAATTAAATGACCATGTGGTTTTTTTCTTTGAGATTGTTTATATAGTGAATTACATTGATGGACTTCCTTATATTGAACCATCCCTGCATCCCTGGGATGAAGGCTACTTGTTCGTGGTGAATGATCGTTTTGATGTGTTCTTGGATTCAGTTTGCAAGAATTTTATTGAGTATTTTTGCATCGATATTCATAAGAGAGATTGGCCTGAGATTCTCTTTTTTTGTCAGATCTTTGTGTGCTTTTGGTATTAGCGTAATTGTGGCTTGTTCTTTCTGTTTCTATTTTGTGGAATAGTTTGAAGAGTATTGGTGTTAGGTCTTCTTTGATGGTCTGATAGAATTCTGCACTAAAACCATCTGGACCTGTGCTTTTTTTGGTTGAAAGACTTCCAATGACGACTTCTACTTCTTCAGGGGTTATAGGACAGTTTAAATGGTCTATTTGATCCTGATTTAATTTTGGTATTTGGTATCTGTCTAGGAAATTGTCCATTTCCTCCAGATTTTCTAGTTGTGTTGAATACAGGCTTTTGTAGTAGGATCTGATGCTTTTTTGAATTTCCTCCGTTTCTGTTGTTATCTCTCCCATTTTGTTTCTGATTTTGTTAATTTGGATACTGTCTCTGTGCCCTCTGGCTAGTCTGGCTAAGTGCTTATCTATCTTGTTGATTTTCTCAAAGAACCAACTCCTAGTTTTGTTAATTCTTTGTATGGTTTTATTTGTTTCTACTTGATTGATTTCAGCCCTGCGTTTGATGATATCCTGCCTTCTACTCCTCTTGGGTGTATTTGCTTCTTTTTGTTCTAGGACTTTCAGGTGTGCCATTAAGCTGCTGGTGTATGCTCTCTTCTGCTTCTTTTTGGAGGCACTCAGGGCTATGAATTTTCCTCTTAGCACCGCTTTCATTGTGTCCCATAAATTAGTGTATGTTGTGCCTTAATTTTCATTGAAATTTAAAAAGTCTTTTATTTCTTTATTTCTTCCTTGACCAAGGTATCATTGAGTAGAGCATAGTTCAGCTTCCATGTGTATGTGGGCTTCCTGCTGTTTTGTTGCTATTGAAGACCACCCTTATTCCATAGTGATCTGATAGGAGGCATGGGATTAGTTTGATCTTCTTATATCTGTTGAGGTCTGTTTTGTGACCAATTATATGGTCGATTTTGGAAAAAGGTATCATGAGGTGCTGAGAAAGTATATTCTTTTGCTTTAGGGTGTAATGTTTTATATATATTTATCTGTTAGATCCATTTGGTTCAAGGCTTCAATTAGTTTTACTGTGTCCCTGTTTAATTTCTGCTTTCCTGATCAGTCTATTTCAGAGAGTGGTGTGTTGAAGTCACCTATTATTATTGTGTGAAGTGCAATGTGTGCTTTGAGCTTTAGTAAAGTTTCTTTTACAAATGAGGGTGCCCTTGTATTTGGAGCATAGATGTTTAGAATTGAGTGTTCTTCTTGGTGGATTTTTCCTTTGACCAGTATGTCATGTCCTTCCCTGTCTTTTTCGATGACTTTAGGTTGAAAGTCAATTTTATCTGATATTAGGGTGGCTACTCGAGATCGTTTACTGGGACCAGTTGCTTGTAAGATTGTTTTCCAGCCTTTTACTGGGAGGCAGTATTTGTCTTTGTCACTGAGGTTCATTTCCTGTACGCAGCAAAATGCTGGGTCCTGTTTACATATCCACTCTGTTAGTCTTTGTCTTTTTATTGGGGAATTGATACCATTGATATTAAGAGATATTAAGGAATAGTGATTATTGCCACCTGCTATTCTTGACGCTATCTTTATGTTTGAGTGGTTTTCTACTTTTGGGTTTGATGAAAGCTTACTATCTCATTTTTTCCAGGGTGTTGTTTTTCTCCTTGTATTGGCAATTTCCATCTATTATCCTTTGCAGGACTGGGTTTGTGGAAAGATATTGTGTAAGTTTGGTTTTATCATGGAATATCCTGGTCTCTTCATCTATGGTGATTGAGAGTTTCGCTGGGTATAGTAGTCTGGGCTGGCATTTGTATTCTCTTAGAGTCTGTATGAGATCTGCCCAGGATCTTCCAGCTTTCATAATCTCTGGTAAAAAGTCTAATGTGATTCAGATAGGTCTTCCTTTACATGTTACTTGGCCTTTTTCTCTTACTGCTTTTAATATTCTTTCTTTGTTTAGTACATTTTGTGTTTTGATTATTATATGACGGGAGGCATTTCTACTCTGGTCCAGTCTGTTTGGAGTTCTCTAGGCTTCTTGTACATTCATCAGCATCTCTCTCTTAAGTTAGGGAAGTTTTCTTCCATAATTTTGTTGAAGATATTTACTGGCCCTTTAATTTGCAAATCTTCACTCTCATCTATACCTAGAATCCTTAGGTTTGGTCTTCTCATTGTGTCCTGGATTTCCTGGATGTTTTGGGTTACATGTTTTTTGCATTTTGCATTTTATTTGACTGTTGAGTCAATGCTTTCTATGGTATCTTCAGTACCTGAGATTCTTTCTTCCATCTCTTGTATTTTATTGTTGATGTTTGCATCTATGACCCCTGATTTCTTCCCAAGGTTTTCTATCTCCAATGTTGTCTCCCTTTGTGATTTCTTAGTTGTTTCTACTTCCTTTTTTAGATCCTGGATGGATTTGCTCAGTTCCTTCACTTGTTTGTTTGTGTTTTCCTGTATTTTTTTAAAGATATTTTTGTGTTTCCTGTTTCAGGACTTCTGCCTGTTGACCCAAGTTCTCCTGTATTTCTTTAAGTGATTTTTTTGTTTCCTCCTTATGGGCTTCCATCTCTTGACCCATCTTCTCTTGCATTTCTTTAAGCAATTTTTGTGTTGCCTCCTTATGGGCCTCCATCTCTTGACCCATATTCTCCTGGGTTTCTTTAAGCAATTTTTGTGTTTTCTTTGTAAGGGCTTCTACCCGTTGATTCATGTTCTCCTGTATTTCTTTATGAGATTTATTTCTTTCCTTCTTGAAATCCTCTAATAGCATCATGAAAAGTGATTTTAAATCCAGATCTTGCCTTTCGGGTGTGATTGGGTATCCAGGACTTGCTGCTGTCAGAGAGTTGGGTTCAGAAGGTGCCATATTGCCTTGATTTCTGTTAGTAAAGTTCCTACATTTGCCTTTTGCCATCTGGTTATCTCTGGTGTTAGTTGGTCCTGCTGTCACTGGCTGGTGCTTGAACCTCCTGTGAGCCTGCAAGGCTATTTCTGCCCCCCTCGATGACTGGTTTTCCCCTGGCACTGATTGCTGAGGGGCTGCCCTGCTCCTGAATGTCTTTGGAACCCTGAAGTGCCTTGCCCCACGTGATGTTATACTTGGGAAATCCCTGCGTACCTGGAGACTCAGTGTATTCTATCACCAGAGCAAAGGTGGCTGAGTGGAGGCTGCTGTGCTCCCTCCAGGCGCAGGTCACTCAGCAGGGCAGATTGTCCCACAGCAGAGCTGGCATGTAGATGACCACAGAACTGCCCAGCTCTTGGGTTCAGGGAGCACACCAACTGGCTGTGTCTCAGGCGATGTTATGCTCGGTTATCCCTGCACCGGGAGGTCCCAACTGCTCTGTTGCCAGATCAAAGATGGAAGAGGGTACTGTGCTCCCTCCAAGCACAGGTCGCTTTGCAGGGCAGATATCCCAAAGCAAAGTTGGTGCCCAGAGGACCACAGAGCTGCCCCACTCTTGGGCGCAGATGTGTCCCAAGCGATGTTATACTTGGAAAATCCCTCAGTACCTGGAGACTTAGTGTAGTCAATCCCTGGAGCAGAGGTGGTTAAGGGGAGGCTGCTCTAAAGTTATTTATATGGTTATTGTTTAGTAAGATATAGCAAATGACTGATCAATCTAATCTAGGAAAGATTGTACATTTATGTATATATACTTCAAAGGTGTGGAAACTTAATTATTTAAAATGTTTTTATACATCATAATATACACATGGAAAATACAGTAAACCATTCTGTTTAATAATGATATTATATATTTGCTATATAATCAGCCTAACCATAAGATCTAAAATGAGGTAGAATGAAGAACATGAGCCGATATTTTATAATAAATAAGTTGTTCAAGCAGACTCTACTCCACATGGCAGAAAAGAATACTAATAAGAAAGGGACATAGTGTTGGGGGGATAGCTCAGAGACAGGTGAGAGGCATGTAAGCCTATGATTATGTGTTCAAACAGTAGCAATCACATAAAAAGCTATGCAAGCTTTGTTCCTCAATAAGCTACCTTTAGCAACTAGTTGCTCTTTTGTTCACATAAAGTAAAGTATAAGCAAATCTATGCATTAATTCTTCTACAGCTATCTGAATATTTTCTACCTGGCCTATTATAAATAATGCTATTATGAACATTTATAAGTCATCAATGGAATTTCAAATTCATTTAGTAATTACATATCTATATCTTTGAGAAACCACTTAATTTCTTTTGCAGTCTGCACTGTTTATATGCCAATTAACAATGCACAGCAATAAAGTTATTTAAATTGTCTTCCCCTCTCCACTCTGCTACCAGTGAAGTACAATCACAGTCTTTGTGATTTATTTTGTTTTTTAATTATGTTTTAGGACATGGTCTTACTATAGCAAGCCTAATTAGTATAGAGGCTTTATGTAATGCTGGTTAGTTGGCCCTTATCTTTCTACCATCTGATTAAAACAGCTGTCCCCTTGGTATTGGTGTAGGGACAAAGATGAAGCAGTGGGAGCAAGAGGATGGCTATCCAATAACCAGTCAACTTGAGACCCATCCCATTTAAAGCGCCAGTCTTTGACACTATTAATGATACTCTGTTATGCTTGCAGACAGGATCCGGGCACAACTATCCTCTTTAGAGGCTCCACTCAGCAGCTGACTGAAACAGATGAAGAGATCCACAACCAAACATTACATGGATCTCTGGAAGTATTGTGGAAGAGTTAGGGGAAAAACTGAAGAACCTGTAAGGGATAGGAACTCTACAAGATCAACAGGGTCAACTAACCTGAACACTCGAGGGATCCCAGAGGCTGAACCATCAACCAAAGAAGTGCAAGCACTGGACTTAGTCCCTTGCATATATGTGGCTGATATGCAGCTTGCTCTTCATATGAGTCCCCCAACAACTGGGGGAGTGGGGACTCTCTAAAGCTGTTGCCTGCTTATGGATCCTGTTCCCCTGACTGGGCTGCCTTGTCTGGCCTCAGAGGGAGAGGGTGCACTTATCCTTGCATAGACTTGATGTACCAGAATGGGAGGATAACCATAGAGGGCCTCTACCTTTTCAGAAGAGAAGAGAATGGGAAATGAGGGAAGGAACTGTGTGAGGGCAGGTTACCTGGAGTGGAGGGAGGCAGAGATCAGGATGTAAATTGAATAAATGAATTAATGGAAAAAATAAAAAATACAGCCTGATTTCTTCCTTCTTTCCTTCCTTCCTTCTTTCCTTCCTTCCTCCTTCCCTCCCTTCCTTTCTTCCTTCCTTTCTTTAATATTTATTCATAATTTTGATGTATGCTTATGCCTGAGTAAACGTGTGTGTACCGTATGTCTGTGGAGGGGAAAGAGTGTGAAATCTGGAACTGTAATTATAAGAGACTTGAGCTGCTTGATGTAAGTGCTTGGGATTGAACCCACGTCTCTGCCAAGGCAACTGCTTCTCTGATCTTCTTAGCCTCTGATCCAGCCCCACTGATACTTTATATTTCCTACATTTGCTATATTATGTTACATTAAGACTATTTTATTAATTTAATATCATATTCATTTATATTTATGTTGCCAGGTATTCATACATATAAAAATTTATTATTTTCTCTAGACTTGGTAGCAACATTATTTTCTGTTTTGCGTAGCAGCATTTAAAAAAAATACATGTAGCCAAAACCATATAAACCAGAGTATGTGATGTAATCTCACACTTTTAATGAAAATACTTACATGGCTTTTGTTTCTCCCAGAAGAGATAGTTTTACTGTTCATAGCCACACTCTTTATTATAAAATCTAGTGCTTAACAAGTCTTATTTCAAAATAGTTCTACAATATAATACATTTTATATAGTATAATAAATATTACATCTGTTGTATATTACATGTATACATATACATGCACACATACACGTGTGTGTGTGTGTGTGTGTGTGTGTGTGTGTAATCACAAGATTCACAGTGGATAGGTTCACATTTGATATCTTATAACTTTTGAAACATATTGCATTCAACAGTGTTGTCTAGAATATATTAAAGATATCATTTGTTATTTTAATGAACTCTTGATATAACAAGTTTCCACAAACACCACAGTTAACTTCTGAAGGCGACATTTAATACAGCCCCATGCCACCTAAATCTTGGAGGATTCAGAGTTTGGAGTGAAGCTGCAAGATTACCTTTTCAGGGGTTTCATAAGAAGGACACAGATCGAATTACATACTATAACTCATTTGTAACAAATGAAACATAAATGATGAACATATTTTGAGGGAAGTTATGCATAAGTTGAATCTCAATTAAAAACAGTGAAAATAAAGGAGAAAGAAAAACAAATAAAGATATATGGATGTGTAACATTTATATTTCATAATAATATAATAATATAATATAGCATACCATAATATGATACTTATAAAGCAAGTCTACCCAGAATTACAAATGTGCTCCATTCGTGGGTCCTCTTTGGTTTGATCATCCTATTTGTTCAATTGGTGGTGGCT
Organism: Tokudaia tokunoshimensis; assembly: GCA_036184795.1. Taxonomy (NCBI): domain Eukaryota; kingdom Metazoa; phylum Chordata; class Mammalia; order Rodentia; family Muridae; genus Tokudaia; species Tokudaia tokunoshimensis. The sequence goes on from BTHU01000014.1 coordinate 21,807,416, forward strand.
GTATTTTTAAATAACAAGTCTGCATGGTGTAAGTGAAATGATGGTAGTCACAAAATACTGGCAAATGTTATTTGGACCAATTGTGTTCAGAATTGTGAAAATAATTTAATGAAATAATTTAATTATATTTGCTTTTAATGTGTCAACTAGATTTTATTGAAAGTCAATCAGATTAAAATAAGTCATATTAATATTTCCTAAGTTGCATAGCATATCTTCAAAATATAAAAGAAAGCAGATGTAAAATATTTTCCCATTAGTCTTGAATAAACACAGTTTATTTAACAGAGGAACTCTTGAAAGAATCTAAAAATAAAATAAAATCAAGTGTCCCAGAGATGAGGTCAGTTCTGTGATGAGGTTTTGCTTGCACATGAAGGAGTCATTGAACTTCCACACTACAAGGAAGACATAAATATCAATACTGATACTTAAATCAGAAAGAAATATTTCAAAGAGAAGATTTTCTTTATAATCCTTGCTCAAGGTTAGATTTGGGATTTGAAATCCAGAGTCTTAAAATTCCAGCTGTGGTTTTATTTTTCTTCTTTTGAACAAAATCATTTAGTCTTACTCTCCTGAGAGTTAAGCAGATAATGGACTAAGTAGATGTAGGCTCCATCTATACAATGGGAGACAAGGTAGGAGATTGATTCCACTTACTGGCATAAACAAAGCTACTGTTGCATTAATGGCAGACACACATTTTCAAGAAATAGACAACAGCGTTTAACCTCCTGGCTGTCAGGACAAGAGACCTGTGTGAAATCTTGTGTTTAGGCTTCAAGATAAAGAAATTAATTTGACCTCATTAACATTTTTATTTAATGAACTGACAGAGATAGTTTTGGAGACATGATCAAATAAAAGGAAATTATTTTTGATCTTATTGCATTAGAGATTGTAGAAACATTTCAAAAGACAGTAGTTTCTACATATGGCAACATCAATACCTGAGATTTGCTTGCTAATTAGGATCTTAATTTATTTTATTACAGAGACTAAAACAGCCCAGAGGAGTCTTTCATTTAAAAACTGAGGATAGATTTTCCTAAAGACTGTCTTATTCCTGAAGCAAATATGGACAGCTTGTATGAAGATCCCTGTGCTGACATTCAGAATGCACAGTTTTAAAATGATTCTTCCAAATTTTAAAATATTTAATCTGAGACGCACACTCAAAGTATGAATCAATAATTTTCAAATGTTTTCTAGTACATTTTCATGTTCATGAATACATAAATTTGTACTCAAGGATATTAAAATGATGTTGGTATTTTTATAAAATTATTGAAATTGTATTGCTATATTTCTGATAGTGTGTAAAACTTATAGAGAACAAAGATTTCACCGTCAAAACAAAAATATCTTTTTTATCTTATTGTATAATTTCAGCACCTTTAAGATGAATAGCAAATACTCCCAGAAACTGTAGGCAACTGATAAAGTTTTAAAGCTCTTAATTTGATACCCAATATGTCGATCAGGCTAGGTGGTATTGAATATTTTGTTATTAAAAAGTTTCTGGTCTTTCATGTGTCCTGGAACTCTGGAAGAGTTTGAGTAAGGAAAAACGTTAAATAGGAAATCATAATATGTTTCCATTTCAGAAAGCATTACTAACTTCTCAATGTTCAAGTGACAGTTTCCTCATGGGATGCTTTGAATGAGAATGTGCCCTTCTAGGTTCATGTACTGGAACACATGGTCCTCAGTTGGCTGAACTGCTCTGGAAGGTTTAGGATGTGCGGACTCACTGGACAAAGTGTGTCGGTGGGGATCAGGATTCGGGAACTTAAAGCTTTGCCCTGTTTCCAGTTTTCTCCCTCTGCCTTGGCTTCACATTTGCTGCTGTCAGTTGCTGCTCCAGCCACAACACTTTCTTCTGCCTCTTCTGCTCCACCATCATTGACTTTAGCCCTCTCAAAACTTGAACCCAAATAAATTCTTTCTTTTATAGGTTGCCTTCTTCATGGTGTTTTATCACAATGATAGAGAAGTAACTGATCCACTTGAGGAAGGGACAATAAAATGCAAATGTCATATGGATTTTTTTATCACTCACTGATGGAAGAATGCTACCGTAAAATATATTTTGTGTATCAGAGCATTCATTGCCTTTTGGTTTTCTTCCTGCATTCAGTTCAGATGCAGACTCTACAAGTTTGAAAGCATCCTGTTTGTTCAGGTAGCCCGGGTACTGAGTTGTAGGTTTGATAGCAGATGGCCCAGGCTTGAATCCTGATTCCATCAATTTCTTGTCTATGACTTTGGGCAAGGGGTGGAGCATCCCATTTGTCAATTGAACATGTAATTATAATGTAAATGTCCTAAAAATGTTTTAATTTCATTTAGTTGTTCAAATAAAATAATAAAAGGCAAAGTCCCTGGTCAGCTTGTCACTCATAGAAAATTTTCTCAATATACATGATAGTATATTTTGGAAAAGGTATAACTTTTGGTTCTTGTGATATTTTTTATTATATATGTCTTAAGTAGACAGTCATCCCTAATTTGTTGGCTATCCATTAGCATAGAATATATTTATTCATCTGTTTATCAATATGTGTCTTTGATCTAGCCAGGTTTCTGCTTGGTTTAATTTGTTTGACTAAACTGAACCTATTCACATTTAAGGTAATTATTAATATGTTGCATTGCATCATGTCACGTATCACTTTGCTTGTAGAAATTATAAGTTCAAATAAGCATATTATATGGACTGAACACATTATATTTAGGAACATAAATGTATATTCATATCATAATATTCAGTGAAAAAAAAGAGGCCATGAAGTTGAATGAATTCAGGGAATGGCATATGGAAGTAATTGCAGAGAGAAAAGAAAAATAAGAAATATTGTGATGATATTATAATCACAAAACTAAAATTAAAAAATAGACAGTATTTTTATTTTTAATTGTTTGACTTGTTTATAAATTTAACAAATAAGCAATTTGTGCCATTGTTTATATTGCTTTATGCTAGGTGGACTTGTCCAAGACAGTAACGAAAGC